>CM052538.1:87924110-88034196 GCA_028533065.1 Trachops cirrhosus
TGGCTGGTATAGCTCAGTGGATTGAGCGCGGGCTGCGAACCAAAGCATCGCAGGTTCGATTCCCAGTCAGGGCACATGCCTGGGTTGCAGGCCAGGTCCCCAGTGGGGACCACATGAGAGGCAACCACACACTGATGTTTCTCTCTCTCTCCTTCTCCCGCTCTTTCCCTCTCTAAAAATAAATAAATAAAATATTTAATAAATAAATAAATAAATATTTGTTGATTAATAAAAACAAGTTTAGCTTTGTTTTCTTTATTTGATTTTTAAAATACTAATTTCAGAGTTCCAGCCAAGATGGAGGTATAGATAGAAACCTTTCCCATCCCTGCACAACCAAAAGGAGGATAACAACCAACCTAAAATCAATAAACAATCAGAAGTGCCAGAAAATCAAACTGCATGGAACTCTGACAATCAAGGACTTAAACAGTCATCCAGAGCAACCAGAATGGTAAGACCAGCAGATGGAGAGAACCCATGGCAAGGTGGCAGACCATGCAGGTGGGACTGACTGATTGGGAAACTGAGACTCAGAGCTGACTGTGGATTATGGAGGGGGTTGCCGCAGTGGGAGTAACTCCCAGTCTCACACAAAAGTCTGACAGAAAGTGTACTAGAGACTAGCAGGCAAGCTGCAGTGTTCCCTCTCTGGCCCCTCCCCCACAGGCAGCTCTGCAGCACTGTAAGGAGGGTTGCCCTGCCTGGTGAACACCTAAGGCCCCAACCCCTTACAACTTAACAGGTATAACAAGACAAAGAAATATGGCCCAAATGAAAGAACAGAGCAAAACTCCAAAAGAGAGCTAAGTGACAAGGAGATAGCCAACCTATCTGATGGAGAGTTTAAAACCCTGAAAATCAAAATGCTCACAGAATTGACTGAGCTTGGTTGAAAAATGAAAGAACAAATGAAAGATACCCAAAGTGAAATAAGCAAAATATTCAGGGAACCAACAGTGACAGGAAGGAAACTGGGACTCAAATCAACGATTTGGAACAAAGGAAGAAACAAATATGCAACTGGAACAGAATGAAGAAACAAGAATTCAAAAAAAATGAAGAAAGTCTTAGGAACCTCTGGGACAACTTTAAACTTTCCAATATCAGAATTATAGGGGTGCCAGAAGGAGAAGAACAACAGCAAGAAATTGAAGACTTATTTGAACAAATAATGACGGAAAACTTCCCCAGTCTGGTGAAGGAAATAGACTTCCAGGAAGTCCAGGAAGATCAGAAAGTCCCAAAGAAGTTGGACCCAAAGAGGAATACACCAAGGCATATCATCATTAAGTTACTCAAGATTAAAGATAAAGAGAGAATCTTCAAAGCAGCAAGAGGAAAGCACAGAGTTACCTACAAAGGAGTTCCTATAAGACTATCAGCTGATTTCTCAAAAGAAACCTTGCAGGTAAGAAGAGGTTGGAAAGAAGTATTCCAAGTCATGAAAGGCAAGGACCTACATCCCAGATTGCTCCATCCAGCAAAACTTTCATTTAGAATGGAAGGGCAGATAAAGTGCTTCTCAGATAAGGTCAAGTTCAAGGAGTTCATCATCACCAAGCCCTTATTGTATGAAATGTTAAAGGGACTTATCTAAGAAAAAGAAGATAAAAAACTATGACTAGTAAAATGACAACAAACTCACAACTATCAACAAATGAACCTAAAAAAAAAGAAAAACAATGAAAACAAAAACTAAGCAAATAACCAGAACAGGAACAAAATCAGAGAAATGAGCACCACATGGAGGGTTTTCAGTAGGTAGGGGGCAGGGGGAGAGAAATGGGAGGGGAAGGTACAGGGAATAAGAAGCATAACTGGTAGGTATAAAATAGATGGGGAGAGAAAAATGGTATAGGAAACAGAGAATTCAAAGAACTTGTATGTACAACCCATTGACATGAACTAAGAGGGGATGCTAGAGGGTTCGGGGGTGCAGGGCAGGGGTGGATAAAGGGGGAAAATTGGGAAAATTGTAATAGCATAATCAATACAATATACTTAAAAATAAAATACTAATTTCAATAATAATATATGTGCTTTGGTTTCACAAATTGACTATTTCTAATTTTTATGTTCCTTCATAGTCTAAGGAAATAAAATATTGATATACATCATCGTCACTGATAATAACTGACATACACTGAGGATTAATTATATGCATCAACTCAACCTTTTTAACACATTATGTGGTATATGTTATTATTATAACCATCATTTTTGTGTGATTCAGGGAATTTAATCTTCCAGAGTCACCCTGCTTATAATGTCAAGGTCATGATTCAAACTCAGATTATTTGGACATGCCTCTTTAAGAGTCACACTTCACCACTTTGTTTCATACCCCTACCAACGTATTCTAGAAGAGAGACAGCAAAAAATAGCAACTTGTTAAATAATTCAATTATTTAACAGATTTAATAAAATATCTAAAAATTAGGTCTTTAAAAAATGGAATTTTAAAAAATTTAGAAAATTTTAAAAATTATGATGTATGGATAAGATGAAAGATGAATAAAAACAGAAATTTTTTTAAGATTTCAAAAGTTGAGAAAATTAATTTTGGTTGGTTATTTGAAATACTAATTTTTTGCATTATTAAGGGTTATAATAAAAATAAATCCATAGTTTCTTTATTAAATTTAAAATAGTTAAATATTTATAAACATTCCAAAAGTGATTTCCTATACATTTAATTCAGCTTCTTTGTTGCTTATTGAAAAACTGTTGTAAAAGCACAGTGTACATGGGGCGTGTGACCAGAAATGATACCACTGAAGTTTTCTGAGGATTGGTTATAAATTGCCTGTTAACTCTGTCACATATTGGCAGTATTAAGCTGTCAAAAAATTCTCCTGGCTTGGTTATAGCATAATGCATAGAAAACTGAGAGGGGAATGGCATGTGGATGAAAGAAACCTGGATAATTAAATGTTCAAGGTGAGAAAACACGAGTGGTGATTATCCCATGTAAACTGATTGGCTACATGGCATCTTAAAAATTGCACGTTCCCAGCCTTTCCACCCATAGAAAATTTGTTATGCTCTAGATTAAACTTGTATCCTAAAATTGAAGTCTAAATTTGATGGGCTATTTTAACAAAAATAAAAGATAGCTGAAGAGATAGGAAGAAATCAATAATTCAACTCCAAATTATGGGTGCAGACTTTTGCTAATGCCTGTACAAACAATATCACTGCTCTTCTGTGTTAATTTTCTTTTATATGCAGACATCCTGCTCTGGGAAGTAGTAATAAAGACCTTTCGTAAAATTGTAAAATATGATTAATGCTTCTTTGCCTTTGTAGTTTGCCTCATTACTTTACTAACTCATTTATAACATGCTCAAATATTTTCTCAAAGAAAATTAGTCTCATTAGTACATGATTTCTAATTATCAGTAGTTTTATAAGGTTAGCAGCATTAGCCTTCAGCAAGCAGAAGAGGAAGAGGACAAGGGAAGAAAGAATGTAAGTATGTGGATATGGAGGAAGGATGAGAAAATAAAGGGTAATGAGAAGGTAAAGTTGCATTAGTGTTTTTTAATTGCCCTCTAGATATTTAATGAAAATAAAACTTATAATATCATACTAGAATAATTATAAGAGCGGTGTAGAAAGACAAAAAAAGAAGTGAGTATGATGCCAGAGAGAGATCATGTGAATCACTCTATGATTGATATGCCGTTTACCTACTACCTGCCTAGATTAGTGTCTGGGACACTAATTTGTAACAATAGTGTTTTCACAACAGACAATTGTCAGCAAAGGTATCAGATATATCAGAATCTGAAGGTACACACTTTATTTTTTAAATTTTAAAAAGATTTTATTTATTTATTTACGTATTTATTTATTTGTTTATTTATTTATTTAAGAGAGAGGGGAAGGGAAGGAGAAAGGGAGGGGAAGAAACATTGCCTCTGGCACGCTCCCATTCAGGGGCCTGACTTGCAGCCTGGGCATGTGTCAAGACTGGGGATCAAATGGGCAACCTTTTGGTTTGTGGGACGCCACCCAACCCACCGAGCCACACCAGTCAGGGCTGAAGGTACGCACTTTAAAATCTCAGATATGTCATGTCTGCTTAGCTGTTGTAGTCACATGACTTCCTAACTTCTAAATAGTATGAATTGATGTTCAATTAGAGGTGAAATTTTCTTTTCACTGTTCAAAAGGTAAACCCTGACTAAATAAAACTATGTCAAATTGAAATGAAATAACCTTAAAAGGATTCCAAAGAGACTTTTTGCTATTACCTTCCTTATTCACTCCCCTTAACCACAACTACAGCAACAGCATTTGGTTTTTGAATGAGCATCAGAAAACAAATTCCAGCTGATTCCTGTCAGTGTATTTCTATGTCCTTGGGCAACTGATTGTCTGTATTACAATTACTATGTCCATAAATAACACCTAATTTACATGATTTCACAAAGGAAATAGTTTGGATTCATCAAAATGAAAAACTGTTGTTTAAAACTTAAAAAATAACCTAAGCATCTTACACAACTTTTAAATGTTTTGAAGCATATGAAAAAAAAACTCTTTCAATATTTAATAGGCAAAATTTTTTGAGAATACCTAGCTGAGATTATAGCTATGTCATTAATTGCAAGGCTTGTGTAACACAGTCTATGTGAAGATAGTGCACATTTGTGTAGCCCTACAAGAATGGTGGACACGCCATAAACAGGTATCCATCTGACCTGCTGCCGACTAGGCCCAGACATTGTTTGGTCCAGATATTGTGTCTTGGTTCTGGGAACAGCAAGGATCAGGAAAGAAATACACTTCTCTTACAGATAATCAGAGAATTTTACTGCATCTATACAGATCTGTTTTTCATTTGGAAAGTAAATCCAACTTTTTCTTTTTGTGACAAAACTTGCAGAATAGAAGAATCTATCACAAAGAAATACAGAAAGCAAGTACGGAGCACTCAGGTTAGAAAACAGAAGGGCAGCATTAAGCGAGCACACTAAAATCAAGGCTGAGGAGTAAATGTGGCAAGCAAACAACAGTTTGTGGGAAATGTGGGAAGAAGCAAACCTGTAAAACATTAGTAGAGTGAACTAGAAGCAAATTCACAGGGAGAAAATGGAGCCTAAGACCCTGATGCAAAATAGTGATATTCCAGCATGGATCATTGTGGTAGGAAAAAACTCATTAAAAGGTGATAAGCAGAGGAGGACAGAGCAGGAAAGAAGTCTAGTCTAGATGAGATTTTCTTGGTCTCCTAAATGGTGAAGAGACTTAAAGGACAGTGTTATGCTACACAGAACTACGATTCTGCTCCATCAGAGTAAGCAAAATGTATTTATCAAATTTCAGGTCATGAAGATTTAAAAGTGTTTTTTCTCCCCTTCCTCCCTTCCTTTTCTTTCTTCTATTGCTTTCATTCATTCTTTCTATTTTCTGATTGTGTATTTTACAACTTCAACACATGCAGCATTATTTGGGATAGTCACAATAGCTAAAATATAACAAAAAACTACAAATATGCTAAATTAATAAAGATGACTAAGTAAAAAACTAAGTTTGCTGTGAAAAAAGGAATGTAGAGAAAAATGAGAGATAAGGGAAGGAAAAAGGGGTCTATAATAGGAATATATATGATCACATGTATTCTTATATTAATAGTTAATGTGACGTGATGTGTAAAAGTATAATCTGACTGAAGAAGAAAAGAGTTATTGAACTGGTGAAGCAGAAGAAAATAATAATTTCTGTGAATAATGCCTGTGTAAACATTTTTAAAACTCACTGTTTGTACCGCACAATAATAAAATGTTAATGAAGTAATTTTGAAAGAAATCAAATAAAGGGAAGTGTAATATCCAGGTAGTCCCTAAAAGGTAAAATTATTGTACGCCAGTAATAAGGGCTTAGAAGTACTATACCAAGATTTTCTCTTCCAGAAATCTAATGAACAAAATAAACTAATGAACAAAATAGAACCAGAGGCGAAGAATCACAGAACACACTGACAGCGATAAGACGGGAAGAAGGAGGGGGCTGTTTGGAAGAGGATGAAGGGATTAGTCAGAGAACATATATGAAGGACCCATGGACATGGACAAGGGGGGATTGACTGTGGAAGTGGGGGCGGGCTGTGCAGAGGAGGTTAAGGGGGAAATAATTGGAACAACTATGACCATAAAACTAAAAAACATTAAAGGAAGAAAAAAATTTTTTTAAGATTTTCTCTTCCAAATCTACATTTTAATAATATGAAAGGAATGAAGACATACTGATGTGGCAAATAGTGGCCTCAATTCCAAACCAGGCCAGACTGTTGAGTACTAATTGTGTTTTTATAGAGCCCAACAACATAACAGAATGGAGGATCATTTCTGTTCTGCAATTTTAGTCATGAAACAACACCTTTTGTGTCCCTATGTTACACTGTCCGATTTCCATCTTGAAGTAGGTTAAGATCGGAAAACCTCTATGGTTGGAGTTATGGAAAGTGCCATCGTATCATCTTCAGGTAGTAAGGGGTGTCTTCTGCTTGGTAGAACTAGTTAAGAGCACTGTAATGATATTCTGTGTTTTTAAAAAGGTAGAATTAAGGTAACAGTTGCAGAAGGCATGAAAAGGGGCTTCCAAAACCAAGGTCATCTCTAGATCAGTTGTCATTCCAAAGAAAACAATGAATTCTGATTTCTTTGGGAAATTATGAAAATGCTTCACTGAAATGTTTCATTAGAGAGAACTGACCTTCACTTCAGAAGAGGGGTCATACGGCCTGTTTCTAACTTACATAATTACTCATTATTCTTGGAGACATAGCAGCAGCCCAGGCATTTTTACCGTATGTATCATGTGCATGAAGTACACAATCTATTTTATAACCTTCTTATGCTGAGAACCTCTTGAGTCTCCTTTAATAAATAGTTAAATCCTATTCACAAAATCTTATTAGGTAATGTGCTCAGAAATTTGTCTAATAATTGCTCAATAAATTATTTATATTTTAATATTTTTACTTGTTAGGTTTTGAACTACCTGCTCCCTATCTATTCTTTATGAAATCATTATTCTTGACTATTAGTCTCTTAGCAGCTCTCATCCCACTAACACCACTGCTCAATTAATACTATTTTAGCAGGAAAAAATATTGATGGAGTGCTATATTAGGGGATCTGTGGTTTTTATCATATATAACAAAGCACCAGGCTATGGGATATTATATTATTATCACTCTCTGTTTCATCATCGGTAAAAACTGAGGAATGATAGCTATATGTCCCATCTCAGATTTTTGTGAGGGTCAAATGAGACATGATATTCACAAGGGGTGCTAAAAAGTTTAAAACTATTCATATTTAACATGATTATTATTGGAAGTTGTAAGTTAAGCTGTGATACCTGTAAAACTGTTTTGTTATATTTTCTCACTGACACTTGCTTAATTAAATGGTTAATTTTGTGTACCTTCCCTGACTTCAAAGATACTAACAAATTCATTAAAAGTAAATACTAAACCATTCTACTACAATATGAAAATTCTGATGTTCTTAAAAGTGTGCACTTACAACATTACTTTTGTATCAAAACATATCCTCTCAGTTATTTCAATAAGTAGAATGAGTATAACTCTACATAGCAGCTGCATGTCTGTAACATTGGAATATTAATCATTACACATGATGCTATTGTGTTATTGCTTTTGAAATCTATTCATTAGCATCATAAGCTATATATAAGCCACTCAGGGACTGATTTAAATATGCATTACATCTCTCAGTGCTTAGCATTCAAATTTTTTATTGAGTTCCAATTTTGTAATTCCTCATATGATTAGTAGACAACTTTGCATTCAATAATAAATCTGAAAGCACAAAGATTTGCATTTTTGTGCTTTTCAAAAACAACTTAATTTTTTAAAAAAATTTATCTTCCTGAATTATTGTCTATCTCTGTATCCTGTTTGTTTCCTGAAAGGCACATATTCCAAGAGAAAAAAATACTGTTTAATTTATTATTATTTTATAACATTTTTATTGAGTTATAATTCAGATAACTATAAAATTCACCCTTTCAAAGTGTACAATTCAGTGGTCTTTAGTATAATCATGGAGTTGTGCAACTATCAGCACTATGTAATTTCAGAAAATTTTCTTCACCCTGAAGAAACACTCTGTACCCATCAGCTGTGATTTTCCATGCCCCAGCCTCACTTCCTCTGGCAAGCACTGACCTGCTTTCTGTTTGTGGGCATATACGTATAGTGAATATTTCATATGAGTGGAATAATACAATATATGACCTTTTCTTTTTGCCCTTTTTACTACGCTGTTTTCAAGTTTCATCCATGTTGTAGCCTGAATCAGTACTTCATCACTTTTTATGGCTGGCATTCCATTATATGGATATATCATACTTGTTTATCCATTCATCAGTTGATGCACTTGGGTTATTTCCATTTTTTTGACTGTTATGAATGATGCTGCTATGAACATCATGTACAGGTTTTGGGGTGGGCATATATATTCAATTATCTTGGGTTTATACCTAGGAATAGATTGCCGGCTCACTTGTTAACTCTATAACTTAATATCTGAGGTACTGCCAAACTGTTTGCAACAGCCGCACCAGGTTACACGCCCACCAGCAGCATAAGAGGATTCTGATTTCTCCACATCCTCATCAGAATGTGTTACTGTCCATCTTTGTTATTCTAGCCATCCTAGTGGGTGTCAAGTGGTATCTCATTTCTTTTGATCTTAGTTACTTCTCAAGTGCTGTATGTAGTTGCCTTTTACTCACAATCTGACAAAGCTACTATTTCTTACAGCTCTTCTTCCTCTCCTTTTCTCCTTTCCTTACATAGCTGGAAAGGATGATAAGCAATTGTGTAGGGCAGAATCATTCCCTAAGAAAAATGCATCTGTTTTATCAGCTCTGGACAATACTTGCATAGATTGAATGTCATAATACAATATATCTAAATTATATAATGGTATCAGATTACATTTTCTTGTTCCTGTGACTTATATGTGCTCAAGGTTATAAATGCAGTTTTTATGTATTATTTCCTTTTAGCAATGACACTTTAAACTGGAAAAGTCACTTCAACATATAAATAATATACTGTGTTATAAAGTATGGCATCCTACCCCAGAAAAATGAATAAACTTATCCAACACTTTGTTCTCCACAAAACTCATCCTAATTGCAATACTCACCTTTGAAGTTTCAAAATCATTGTACATGCTGTTTACATGAGCCTATTAATGAATGTAAGCTAAAGATTTTAAAATTTAAACATAGTTTAAAATTAAATATTTGTTATTTTCCAAATATTAAATTAACTTGTAAAATCATGTTACCAACTACTGACTACTGCAATAACATTTCCAAGTAAACAAAACACATTAGAAATTAGAAATGAACTTTGGCTTTTCCGAACAGAACATAGCAATGAAGCTACCAAAGTCTTGAGTGAGGCCCACCAGCAAGGAGCTGTACGTTAGAATTAGCATTGGAGAAAGATAAGAAAGGGAGTGAGAGGAAATAATCTAATTTAGTTGAGTGTGTAGTGAGTTAATACTTTAAATAGGTTATAAAATTGAATTTGACAAGTAGCCATATGAGTGTGTTAACCAGAGTAATTGTTTTTTCTCTTCTTTCCTTTTGCATTTGCTGTTCTTTTACACAGCTCCTATATAATTCAGTTGCTAAAAATGTTGAATGAATAATTAAATGAATATTATTATTCACATCATAGATGAAAACACTGAGGCAAAAAGTAGATACATGTTTAATACCACAGCCAATAAACGTTTAAGTTTGCCTGACTACCAAAACATTCTCTTTCCCTTTATATGAATTGTTCTCAAATAACTGTTTATCATTTCAAAGTCTACAGTTAGTAAGCAGGCATCTAATTAATAGTGAAGCCATAATATAAAGATATTAATCAGTTAATAAATATCACATATCTCCAAAAATATTATTCTAACATATTTTAGGGGTAGAAAGCTGGCAGAAAATTATTTTAGTAAAATTACTGAATGAAATAGAATAGGGAATATAGTCAATAATATTCTAATAACTATGTATGGAGTCAGATGGGTATGGGATTTATTGGGATGACCACTTAGTAAGTTATTTAATGTATAATCAGTGAGGCATACACCAGAAACTAATATAATATTGTATGTCAACTGTAATTGAAAAATAAAAGGTGATTTATAAAATTATTAAAGAACTCTATGAATAATAATTACACTACATAAAAATATTAAAATGTTGATAGTGAAAACCAGTTATAAGATGTAATATCCAAACCTGTGGGTCAGGCTTGTCCTTTAGCCTCAATTCTTGCCAGAGTAAGAGACATAACAAATCCAATACTTATGTTTAATAATTTTACATTCATCCAAGAAGTAAACTTATTCTAAAAATTAAAATTAAAAACATAAAATGATTGAGCAGAGGGCAGTGGTGTTCTCAACCTGGGCTTTGCCCTGTGTCTTCACTAGGCATAGAGTGAGTGCATTGTCACAGAGAAAGGCAAAGGAGTGCTGTGAGGGCTTAAGAATCAAACGTAGTAATCCTAGAGAGACAGGAATAACCCCTAATGCATAGCAATAATTTGAAGTTAAAAAGAAATTCTAAATGCTCTTTTTCAGGCCACAAAAGAAGTGTAAGGTAGGCTGCATTCAGCTGCACAACTGTGTGTGAAAGCTGCCATGTGTCAGCCCAGAGAACTCAGGGAACTGTTGTACGCTGAAGCACTGTGCAGTGAACTTTGTAGAAATCTTAGTATAGTTCCCTGGCAGTAGGCAGCACATGTTTTCCTAAAATAAAATAGCAATGTGAACGATGACCTTAGCATAATGTGCATAATTGCTTATAAGACATGATCTGAGTGATAACAAAGCAACAACCACTTGAAATATCTCCTTTTAGAATTTGAGGGAAGCAACTACTTTGAATAAATGTATTCTAATTCCAGTATGGAAAATGCACCTTTCTAGCTCACTACCTATATTTAAACTTTGCACATTCCAGCCAACCCCATTTAACCTCCCTTTGAACTGTACTCCAGTTTACACTGTTAACCCAATATGACAAATCTTCTAATCATGTAACTAGAGACAATTATTGTCTGCAGACATACACACCACCCTGAATGAGCCTGATCTCCTCTGATCTTGGAAACTAAGCAGGGTCAGGCCTGGTTAGTTCCTGGATGGGAAACTGGAGACAATTCTCTCTTCAATATCCTAATTAAATCCCAACATATCTGTTTGGTATCTCAAAACACTCATATCTGGAAATCAACTACTATTTCTGCATGAATTTAGACTATATCTTACTGTTACTCATTTTTCTATCTCCAGCTCCTTGAAGAGTGACTGGAATACCTCAGGAGCTCCCTGCACACTTGTTAAACTGAAGTAAATACTACTTAAATTCAGTGAGGTCAGGAGCTACACTGTATATATTCTTCTGGACTCTTCTTTTGAGTCGCCTTTTGAGAAATGATACTGATAGTAAGTACTAAAAATATCTCATGGGTGGATGGGTTCACTGATTTGTATGACCGGAACTACGTAGTGGGCTGCATCGCCTCCTCGCCTTCGTTTATCACTGTATCCTTCCTTGGATTTCATGAGCAAATACAGTTTCCCCAAGCTGATCTGAATTAATTTGATCACCTCAACAACCATAAATGCTATACTAAAATGGATACTGATGTCTGTGAAATGTGAAATAAAATATAAAAAATCAGAAACCCTATGTATCATTTCTCAGAACTACCCAAATATATACAGGCTTGTACTTTCAAACATTTTTAGTTTAAACCAATATGTTCACTTCCCAGTTGTTTTATTTTAATACATAAAATCTATATTTAATGAAATATGATCTTTATACGTATTGGTTTATATAGCTAAAGATGTGTTTTTTAGATATAAAGGTCAAAACAAAAGCATAGAAGAAACTCAAGGTAGCCCTATGAAATGAATCAATACGTTATCAGAAATAATTCATTCTAAGCTTAAATGTTAAATTGAATTTTTAATTATGAGTTTGTTTACATTTACATCTTGTTTGATTTTCTTGGACCTAATAATTGGTAAAACAAATTACAGCAGCATTGTTTTGGTTCACTGATTTTCTTTGTTTTCTAAGATTTTGTAATTCTTGTAAATTCTTGAAAATGAAGCTAAATTAGAAAAAAAAGACCATTTCTGAAGGGTACTGCATTATAGAAAAATCATCCATTCCATGCATAAACTTTCATTCCTTGCTACATTCATTGAAAACGTTAACCTTAGTGAGAAAAAGCCAGTAAAGTGTTGAGATAGCAACAGAGGCAGCAAAGGGACCTCAGGTTTTGTTTGCCATTTTTCTGTTGTTGCTGTTGTCTCCACTGTTTATGATGATGAAACTGTGGACTTTTTCATTTCATACTTTCTGTTTACATTACTCTTGCTCCTGCCCAAAGCCATCCTGAATCAAGGGTGCAACTGCAGGTGTTTGATACTGAAAGCAGCTTAGGGTCCCTCTCAAATTACTGGCCTTGGGGCAAAGAACTACATTTGCATAACCTAGGGAGAGATTTAAACCATCATATTTATGAATTGCTCTAAAATAAGACTATCAATTGCTTTTTTAGTACATAAAGTCTCTGTAGATTATTCTGCAAATCACATACAGCAAGTCCTTGAATAAAGCTATTTTGTCATAATGTTGATGATATGCCATAGGAACTTAACTCATTTGCATCAATTAACCTGTAGTAAAATTATACATAGACTCACCTAAAGCCACAGAACCTACTGATCACATTAAGTGAGGACTTAACTGTATAGAAAAATTAAAGCAAAAACACAATTAATTACTTGTTCATGACAAGGATTTTATGCCAGTTTTCATTAATGGTCTCTCAGCTCCAAATTTGCTCTTCATTGCCTGTTATGCAAAAATGGAGTTGGGACATTAAATATACTTACTTCCTTTGCCAGCTAGCAGGATGTTAAGCTTTATCAGTGTGCTCCTCCTTGTGCTTCTCCTTGTGGAATAGTGACAAGGAGAAAGGTGTTTTCTTTCCCGGTTGTAATATGCTCTTTCAACAGGCTTCTGTAATGTGAGAACTTTCTTGAGTTCTAGACTCCTAGACGATGAATTTTCTGAAGCTCCAGCTTCTGCAGTGCCATGGCTTCCCCACTGCCCAGTTCCCCCAGTGCATGAGAGCCAACAGCATGCAGTGGTCGGAAGCTTCCCCCAGCAACCTGCTTAGGTAGTCTTGTAGAAGGCTGCCTCCACCAAAACCCTCCCCATGAACAACAGCACTCCCCAAGATTTTACAGGGTGGAGTTCCATAAGTACCAGAGGACAGAGCTCCAGTAAATCCTGCCAGTGCAGCACCGTAATGACTTCCCTGCCCTCCAGTGAGCTGTAGTTGTGTTCTCTCCAACAAGGTCTAGATCTTAACCTGGGGACGGGAGGACACTTCCATGGTTGTTTTACCTCAGTCTTAGGCCTAGTGTCTGCTCTTTATATTTGCTCTTTCTATATTCCCGAGAGGTCTCTTCTATAGACTAGCTAATGCTCTAAAGCTACAGTATCTGGATCTATAAATACCATTAACAACTCTTTATATTAACTTCTGTTCCAATTACTCTGAGATGTCTGTCTATTAACAGGACCATGACTGATACAGTCTTCCACAAAGGACTGGAGAGTCTGCTGTATATAATCTGTACAAAATAGAAACTGGCAATATTACCCCAGAGCAATTCATGAAAATAGTGATTTAAATTTATAAATTTCTGAATGCTTGGGGAAAGCAGACAGCAGGCAAATTAAAAAGGAAGGAATAAGAGAATGCACAGAAAAGCATGCCACATAGTTACATATGATCCCTAGATGAGCTGGACTCTTAAGCTAATAATCAAAATTTTACAATGAAACACATTCAGCTTTAAGATTCATAGTGCCCCAAAGTTAAAAAGTACAATCTAGCTCTATGTACAAATGCCATGAGAGTGAAGGTCAAGTCAGAGAAAAACAGCTCTGTAAGTAGCCAAAATAATGTATGGGGTTGGCCAAAAAGTTTGTTTAGTTTTTTCTGTATGATGGTTCTAGTAGTGCTTAGCTGTCTTTAACTTCATTTGAAACAACTTTGTTAGACTGTATTGTGACAGCCTTCATTCAGTGTGCATTTGAAAAAAGCATCAAAATTGGTGAATTTTTGTGTAGCCATTTTAAAATTGAAGATGGAAGAAAATAAGTTAGATTTTATTAAAGCTGATACTATGTATTATTATTTCAAAACAGGTAAAACACAACTGAAATGCAAGAAAAAAAGATTTGTGCAGTGTATGGAAAGCATACTGTGACTGATTGAACGTGTCAAAAGTTTTGTGAAATTTCATGCTGGAGATTTCTCACTGGAAGATGCTCCACAGTAGGGTAGACCACTTGAAGTTGATAGCAATCAAATTGATACATTAATTGAGAACAATCAATATTATACCACGCAGGAGCCAACGTACTCAAAATATCCAAATTAATAAAGTTATTGGTGAAAATGAAAAATGTGTCTTTAATTTTACAGAAAAAATATGGACTTTTTGGCCAACCCAATAGTATAAGTGCATAGATAATTTTGTGCTAAATTGAGTCAAAGGTAAGTTATGACCATTAAGAGGATCAGGCAAGGCCCTGTAAGTAGATTGAAGACAGTGGTTGGTGAAGAAAGGTCTAAGTGTTCATCCTTGGTAAGGAGCTAGAATTCTGAGTCTGTTTTTGCAATTGGGGGCAAAGTCTCGAGGATTATGCTATGGGCCTGAAGCTTTCCTTTGTGTTTCACGTTTCCTACTTATTTCAATGTGTTCCTCTGAGATATTTTTTAAAAAATATCTACCATCCATATAGCCATAAAACATCATGATCTCTTAATGAACCATTATTAGGTTTTTCACTGGAATTTAATTCATACTAACCAGTAAAAATTGTTAAGTATATAAATCAAAATCACTTTAAATAGGTTTACACATTTATCTGATGATGACTTGAAAAAAGAAAGTAGGTTACTTTAGAATTTTTGACACATTGTCAAGCTTGAAAAAAGGAATTTCAATCACTGTGTTTTTATCCTGGGTCGGGGGGAAGGTCATTAATTTACAATATATTTATACTACTCTTTCATACTTTTCAAAAATGTTTATTTATTGATTTTAGGGAGTGTAGAGAAGGAGAGAGAAAGAGAAATGAAGGCAGAGGTGAGGGGAAGGAGGGTGGGGGAAGAGAGAGAGAAAAACATCAATTTATACCACTTATTTATTCATTCATTGGTTGATTCTTATGTGCCATGACTGTGCTTCAAACCAATAACCTTGGCATATGGGATGATGCTCTAATCAAATGAGCTACTTTTCAATATTTTAAAATATTTCCTCAACTTGCTAGGTATATCTTATGCTATTTTCTGCCCTTAGTTTCCAGTTGTAATTTCTGTAAAAATGACTTAATATTTAAATGCAATTTTACATGTAATTGGTGTATATTTGCCTTACTTTTGCTAAGTATTCATCTTTTAAGCCATTAGCTCCTGCTGAGGCAGGATAGTGAGAAGCCAGGAAAACTCCCTGGCAAATGGAATGGGGAAACTGAGACAGACAGTTGACTGAAACTGGCCTCATCTAGCATCCTGAGTCACCTGCCTCCTTCTCCTTTGCATGGCCACTCCCTTAAGCATTAAGCCCTCAGGACAATGAGGTTCTGATCAGCATCAAAAAATCTTAGAAATAAAGCCTTGGGTCTATTGACCACAGAGACAGAGTTTTGGTCAAACTAGAGATAACATCTAGGCCTCAGTTATGTTTCAGCTCCCAGAAAAGCAGCAAAACCAGATGAAATGGCTCGCCTCAGGAAGGGATGCAATGACCAATCATCCCCTATCCTTGTGCCAACCAATTAGTAGAGACCACAACCCTGACCCTATGTGCTCATTTTGATAAATCTGCATATTAAAGGACACACCTGAAGAGCTGATGAATATTTTCCTGAGACCCTCCCCTAAGACCTCCCCTAAAATTCCTGCCTTTAGAAAAAAGATAAAAACCCTTAAGACAAAACCCAGTGCATGCTCTCCCTAGAGCATGCCTGTGCCTTCTTTGGTCTGGCATGTATCCTTCCTTTCTTTCTTCTAAGCTCCAAGGGTTCCCATGAGACCAGCAACTACGGGAACAGTGGGCAACACAGCTCATCCTAGGCTAACCCCTGAACTTGTTTTCAAGGGCCCTTCTTTTGCCTCTGTAACTTGCTTTCTGAATCCACACAACCCTGCTGTCTTATTCTTCTGCCTCTGTGACTTCCTCTCTCAAAGGCCAAGGCAACTCTCTGGGAAGCCAGCTTGAATTCTCTCTTCGAGTGTACTTGTGCTGTGCATGCCAAAAACTTCATCTTGTGTTAGAGTTACTGGCTCTGGATTCTTTCTTTGCTGAACTCAAGAACCAACAGCCGGCATCACCATTAACACTAATGGTGTTAGTGTTAATGGTGCTACCTAATATATTATTGCACTTACCAAATACACAATTATGTGTTAATTCCTGTGACTGTATAAGAAAAATTATAAATACAAGCATAAAGACCAGTTCATGACCATCTTTCTTAAAAATATAATAAAATAAAATAAAATCTCCTTAAATCGGAATGGCAAATGTTTGTCTCATCTAATAATGATATGACGATCATATACTAAATTTGAAAAACAAATATCCTGTTGAGATAGGCATATTTACATATATTATTTATCACTGAAGATATTTTAGTAATAGAAAAATAATCAAAATAAAAACTGAATATCTATGGCAAAATCTAAAAAAGAGCAAACAAATTAAGAATGAAATGTAAAAAAAAAAAATGAAGAGATCATTGTGTCTATGTGATTTGAATGACAATTTTTATATAGTTTTATGGAATTCTATTTTTTCCTGTATTTCTTGTTTCTAAGGTATATATAAGTGTACATTTAAGGTATGTCAAACTAAGAAAGCTAACAGAAATACTGATAACAAAGATTGAGTGTGATGAACCAAGTGTTTATTATTGTATAGAGAATGGAGCTACAGAAAATTTGTAGTACAAAAGTAGAGTTCAGCATAAGATGAGCAATTAGAATAAAATAATTAAAATTTTGGATTTAATACAAGAAATCTCACTAGACTGGAAAGCAATGGAAGAAAATACTTTGAGATGATGTAAAAAGGACCTGTAATTAGGAGGAAAGGCAAATCCAGAGAGAGACTTCTGAGATTCGATGTGGCCAGTCTTTCTATCAGAACCAAAGGGACGCTGTCAAGAGGCAGGATTACATGCTCCACCAGTGGTGGGTGTGCCCGTACAGCCTGTACATACCCTGCCCAGCATTCCTCACACTGAATGGGAATATATTTACTAAAATGCATTTATATTTCCTACAAGATTAAAATGGCTTAGGAATATGAGCCATATCTTATTTCTTTTAATTCCCTGGTCCTTACACAAAGTAAACGTTACATAAGTATCAATGAATAATTAAACAAATGAATACATAAAACCTCTAATAGCAGTTAGGAAAATATGAGTAAATGGCCCTGGCTGGTGTGGCTCAGTCAACTGAGTGCTGGCTGATGAACCAAAGGATCGCTGGTTCCATCCCCAGTCAGGGCACATGTCTGGGTTGTGGGCCAGGTCTCCACTAGGGGACTCACGAGAGGCAACCACAGATTGATATTTCTTTCTCTCTCTTTCTCTCTCTCCTCCCTCTCTAAAATTAGATAAATAAAATCTGTAAAAAAAGAGAAAATATGAGTAAATAAATAAAATTGTGTATTCAAATGTGGAAATCAGTTTCAAAATAAGTAAAGACACCTTATTAGAGAAAATCAACTAAAACAAAACTTATAATGTCAGAATATTTGTTTATTTTTAAATGTAAATATAAGATTGTGGCAAAGTAATTTTTGTCAAACAATAAATTCTATAATTCACGGATAAGTGATTTCTGTCCACATCTGCTTAAGAAAAAAAGGATTTTAAAATATCTCTTTTGTTGATGTAATAGGATATAATCAATTTCATCTCAGGTATATTCACAATAAATTAGTTTTGAATTTTTTCCTTTGTATTTTATACATTACTATTTCTAAAACTTAAAACTTAATAGGTTTTAGCAGTTGTGAAATATACACACTCTGGTCAATTATTCTGGATGTGTGTCGGACTGCATCTTGATATAATCTAAATGCAAAAAATAATTCCTCTGATGGCCAAGTCCTCATAAAAATGTTAAAACAGATTTCCATTAAAGAAACAATTTTATTCCATAGACGGCATACTGATAGATTCTGGGAGAATGGATGACATCCCTAGGCTTTTCATACTTCTCATGTCTATAGTTGATACCTTTGTTTCTTTAAGATGGAAAAATTTCACTCTCATTCTGAAGGATTTCTCACACATACTCCTATTTACACCCATACTCCTATTAAGAATAAGGACACAATCACATTAAATTTCTTGAGAAGTAAATAAGTCTTCCGAAGGTTATCAAAAACAAAATGATCCAATGAATTTCAAAAGATATTCATATGTGATAATGAACTAATTCTTCATTTTGGTCATTGGGTCACCCTTAACTTTGTTGTGGAATAAACTAAGTGTTCTCCTGTGATTAGATAAAACTACCCTCCTGCATTTTTTCATGTTGAGCACTTAGGACCAACAACACTCATGCACCTTTAAACAGCCTCCCAGCACCACGACTGCTCCCCGTTTCATGTTGCTGCTGAAAAATGTGCTACAGAGTGAGAAAATGATAGCTGCCAGTCAGTCCACTGCCACAATTTCAGGTTTATATCTAACTCAAGATATTTCTATACCCTCATTCTCACTGATGAATAAGAAAGAATATTATATACTATAGAAGACATGAGTTTTTAAAATGCTGAAGAAATATGGTGTTGTTGGGGATTAAATTTAAAAGTAAATACTGGCCAAGGTACTTAATTCTAACCTTAACTCAGGGTTTTGCTGTCCTCTGACCCAGGACAGCCATTTATTGCTCATTATGATTCTACTTTCTCTATTGTACTCTGTACATTATTGTTATCTGTCATACATAAGAATATGTTTTAATTTTAATAGAATGAGGAGCTCTTTTGTTTAAGATGGGCAGTAAGGCCAGAGTCAATATTTCAGTTGAGAAGACATGACTATTAATTTTACGGTGAAAGAAGAGGTAAACTTGTTTGGTAACTTATGCTCACATTTTAATATGTTTAACTTCAATACATGTATATAATTCATTCAACAAATGTTTATTAAGAACTCACTATGTGTCAAACAGTAACAGCAAGCTGCAGCCAATGTTATCCTACAGTCTTTTTTGGAGAGTACCATTTTATTGGAACATGGTCACACCCATTATTTACATGTTTGGCCTTTTACAGAAAAAGTGTGCTGAATTCTCGCCTGAAGTCTAGGAATATACTGGTGAATGAAACAAACATCTCTGCTTCCTGGTCTATACCTATTGCCTGGGGTGGGTACATGTCAATAATAAACATACAAGTATGTAAATAATATTGTGTATTAGAAAGTAATAAATGCTATGGAATAGAGATCGGAGTAGTGGCAAAAGAGCATATGATGTGGGGGCCATTTTAAATTGGGCAGAGTAGGGGAATTTGAGAAAGTAACATTTGAATAAATTTTTGAAGGACAGGAAGTAGTATCTACATGAATTGGGGGAAGACAGCTCAGGCAAATAACTGAAAGGAAGGAGCATGCTCTGTGTGTTCAAGAAAGGCTAAGGAGACTGACTAGAAGAATAAATGAGGAGAATGTAGTTCTAACAATGAGGATTATCTTCAATGGTACCAATATTTGTTATTGCCAGTAATTTCTGTAAAATATGAGCTAAGAAATTATATTTTTATTATGCATGGTTAAGCAAGTATAATTTAAGAACTCTGAAGTCTAGTGTTAGTTTAGTAATATCCAGTTGCTACATATATCTCAATATATATTATATATTACTGGAAAGGAGACTGGAATAGTGAAATGATTTATAACAATATCTTGGAGAACATCTAAATGCAATAATATATGAGGTCATGAAGGGCTTGAAAAATTCACAAAATCTTGAAAGGTTTGGCTAGGGTTCAAGAGTACTGAACACATTAAAGAATACATTTTATATTATTACCTTTGAGCTCCAAGAGACTAAGCAATGTTATTAGACTCATCAGGTAGCTTTCCTAATGGATTGCAGAAATAACTACAGAAAGAAAAAAATGTAAAACATAGGGAAATATACTCTGTATGTTCCTGAAATAAATTTATATTGTCAAGAAAATTAAAAGACTTGTTTTAAAAAAAGACTTAGTATTAAGTGACTTGGCTATACAGAATTAAGGGCATATAGAAAAAACAGCAAAAGATGGAGAAATGGATAAATAAGTATAAAGAATAATTTTATGTTGGGTAAAATAAAATATGAAAAAAGCTCCATATTATATCATTAAAGATAAAGTCCTCTAGAAAATATTTTGATGATGAGAGAGAAAAAGAATCATTTTTAAATGGGAAAAATTACTGATGGACTTCTGCTGTCAAGATGAAGGCATAACACCACTCATCTCCTCATACAACCACATCAAAATTAAAATTAAATTATAGAACAACCAACATTCAGAACTATCAGAAACCAAGCTGATTGGAAGTCTGATAGCTACAGAATTAAAGAAACCACACCTATCTAGACTGGTAGGAGGGATAGAGATATGAAATGGATTGGACCCACATTCATGTGTGGTGGATAAAAATTTGGGAGGGATATCTTGGGAGCAAGGAGTCCCAGCCCTACACCAGCTACCTCAGCCCAGGATCCTTGTGCCAGAAAGGTAAGTCCCCATAACTTCTGGCTGCAAAAACCAGCCAGGACTGAGTCACTGGAAGAAACTTCTGGAGTCCCAAGCAGTTCTTCCTAAAGATCCCACACACAGACTTTCTCAGACTCACTCCCTCTGAGCTGCAATACTGAGGTAGCAGCTTGAAATGCAACAGTGACTTACAGGGGGAAACCAAAGTATCTGGCATCAAGGCATGAGCTGGAGGCAGCTTTTTCCCAGACAGAAAGGTAGGAAGAGGCCAATGTCCCTTTTCTGAAGGCTCCTCTACAAGGAGCCACAGAGCCAGCAGGCTGGAACCACATCTGATACTCCACCAATCTGGCTAACACTGTTAACCCTACCCTGGAGATACCCAGAAACTCCTTCCCACCCTACTTATGGGCCCACACAAACTGCTTTTTCATATGAATGGCTTGTCTTGCCTCATGCTTCACAGCTTCATAATTCCTCTCAGACAAGCAACAGCCAACCTAAGTGAGCCCCCAGACTCCGTAACTCTTGCTAGGTGGCCCCAGCCTGACACTAGCAGCAACCAGCCTAGATTCGTGGCTTTGCTTTGCCTGGGAATCTCCAACACCAGCACAAGTAGCAGCCAGCTCAAATTGCTTTGTAGCTCAGGCAGGGTGGCCCCAGGCAAAACACAGGAGAGGGCTTATCTTAGCCTGTACTGCCTGGAAAACCCCAGAGCCTGTGTACCCAGAGGACAGCTAAAGACTATGTTGGAGTATCACCTCCCTGCCTCTGCACAGGTAATCCTCCACAGAGGGTAGAGGTTGGTGGTCAGTGGTCACAACCAGTCCTTGCAACTGATGGGCCTGGGTATATCCCTCCTATTGACCTGCCAATGGTAATCAAGGTTCAATTACAAGAGGAAGGTGTACTCAGCCCACATGAAAAGCACACCTTGAACACCGAGCTTGGGTGTTAGGGGAGGGTGTGTTACTGGACCCTATAAGACATCTACTACATTAGACCATGCTACCAAGACAGGGAGTCATAGAAACTCTACCTCATACATAGAAACAAAGACAGGGAGGCTGCCAAAATGAGGAAGCAAAGAAACATAGCCCAAATGAAAGAAAAAATAACAACTCTGGAAAAAGAACTAAACAGAATGGAGATAATCAATCTATCATATGCAGAGTTCAAAACACTGGTTATAAGGATGCACAAGGAAATTAGTGAGGATCTCAACAAACATAAAAAAGATCCAGTCAGAAATGAAGGATGCAGTAATTCAAATGAAGAATTTACAGGGAAACAACAGTAGAGTGGATGAAACCAGGAATCAAATCAATGATATGGAACATGAAGAAGCAAAAACAACCAATCAGAACAACAAGAAGAAAAAATAATAAAAAAAAATGAGGGTAGAGTAATCAGACTCTGGGAAAATTTCAAGCATGCCAACATTTGCTTCATAGGGGTGCCAGAAGGCGAAGAGAAAGAACAAGAAATTGTAAATCTATTTGACAAAATAATGAAAGAAAACTTCCCTAATTTGGGGAAGGAAATAGACATGCAAGTCCAGGAAGCACAAAGAGTCCCCAAAAAGATGAAAGCAAAAAGGCCCACTCCAAGATACATCATAATTAAAATGCCAAAGGTAAATATAAAGAGAGAATCTTAAAAACAGCAAGAGAAAAGCAGTTAGTTACCTACAGGGGAGTTCCCATAAGACTGTCAGATGATTTTTCAAAAGAAACTGCAGTCTAGAAGGGATGGGCAAGAAATATTCAAAGTCATGAAAACCAGGAACCTAGAGCTAAGATTGCTCTACAGCAAAGATATCATTTAGAATTGAAGGGCATATAAAGAGATTCCTAGACAAGAAAAAACTAAAAGAGTTCATCATCACCAAACCATTATTAAATGAAATGTTAAAGGGATTCACTTAAGAAAAAGAAGATCAAAACTATGAACAATAAAATGACAGTGAATACATATCTATCAACAATTGAATCTAAAAACCAAACTAGGCAAACAAGAAGAACAGAGACAGGATCATGGATATGTAGAGTGTTTTGATGGTTGACAGATGGGAGGGATGTGGGGGAATGGGTGAGAAGATGAGGGGATTGAAAACTACAAATAGATAGTTACAGAATAGCCATGGGGATGTAAAGTACAGGACAGGAAATGGAGTAGCCAAAGAACTTATATGACCCATGGACATGAATAATGGTGGGGGGATTGCCTGAGGAAGCGGGAGATGCTGGGTGGAGGGGGGCAAAGGGGGAAAAATTGGGACAGTTGTAACAGCATAATCAATATGATATAATTTAAAAACAAAGTAAGGAATAGATTAAATTTTAAAATAGTAATCTAAACTATTAAATGATACTAAAAACTGAAAAATGAATGCAGGTTAGTAACACTTTACATTTGAAAAGTGCTTTAGACAGTTTTAGGCAACACTGTTAAAAAGTCTGACTCAGTTTATTACCAGTTTCTTTTGTAGACAAACTTTAATGCAGCAGATCAAAGAACACCTGGAAATCTGTCGGTAGCCAATTTCCTGGAGCCAGAGGGGAACCACTTTGACAGCATATAGTCATATTGCTATAAGCACACTTTTTTTAATGAGTCATTTAATCGACACTAGAGCTGTATGAAGTAGATACTATTATTACCTCTGTACCACAGATGAGAAAATGAGAAAATAGGATATTATATAATTTGCCAAAGGTCATACAAATAATAAATGCTAGAAAATTGAGCCTTAAACTGTCCAGTGCAGCTCCAGAAAAAAAAAAAACACTTAATTTTTAACCTATACTGATTTTTAAAAGATGCCATTTCAGGGGTTCAGAAGGAGCCAGCCCAAGATGTGCCTCAAAGGCATGCAGATTATTTTAAGCTAAAGGCAAAACAGACCATGCAGGCTCAAGAGAAACTCTGTCTGTCCCCCACCTCCCACCCCCTTAAACAGCTGGAAGGATTTAAAGTAGAAGCTGGGCCCATGATAAATGTTAAAACCAGAAATGACTTTGTACCTAGTGTCATGGCAGGTCAAACTAACAATTATTGAATAAGCACTCTCCCTACAATTACCTCTGAAGCCCCAAGTCACCTTACCTCATTCCTAGCTGAGCATGTCTTATGCACCCATTGCCCCTTTCTGTCTCTTAACCCCTCATGTGTGTGGTATTCCCATGATTAAATTTGATTATTTTCCCTTGTTAATCTGTCTCATGTCCAGCTCAAAGAACCTTGAGGTAGAGGAAAGCTGTTCCTCCCCTACACTTCCATCTCCTTTAACTTATGAAGTCTATAGAAATAGTCTTCATATATTCAATCAACATAACATGTTATTCTCACTTCAGTGTATCATATGTTTTTAAGACATAAGCAATTTCATAGCCTATTAAGCAGAAGTCTCCTCATACACATCTTGTGGGTATTGTATAAAGTGAGCATGTAATTTATTATGAAAACTGTTAACATTTTTGAACATGGGAAAGGTGACTATTAATAATTAGGAAAAAATGGCTTTGTGATCAGACACTTTCTTTGTTAAACCAGAATGCAGTCATATTAGACATGGGGTTCTCTGTATGACCTGCTCATTCCCTTTGGCATCTATTCCCACCCTCACCCTATCAGGAGTCAGTGTCCCTCATGGCTACCTCTGTTCTGTAGGGTCTATTTTCCCTGATGTTGAGCCCATTTCTTATGATTTCCTATTTCATTTTTCTGCTGTTTCTCTTTGATGATCAGGCACCTTAGGCCAGTTCCCATAGTCTGTTCCCTGTAGATCCAAAGCCTACCCCACTGAGCACCCCAACGCTCCTCCTCCTTCTCTTTCAGACTTAATTGCTTACCTAAAATAGACTGGTTTCCTGTAAAATCAAGATGTTAGTTCTTCACAGGGGTCATTGTTTTTGCACCTACTTTTCCTCCATGTTCCACCTAGTTTCCTATTTATTCCTCCAATACCAGAGAAAACCAGTTGAACCCAAACAAGCACAGAGATGGCTCCACTCAGTCATGAAGCTAACCCAGTCAAGGATTAGAGACTGCATACAAAAACAACCGCCCCACTCCCTGTAGAAGTTGTTCCTGGCAGAGAAAAAATAACGAGAATTTTAATAACATTATTAACTTAACTACTGATAATTGTTTTAAAACAGAAGAATATTTATAATTTTGCTTTCAAATTACAGCTTGTTTAAAGGTGTTTTAAATAAGAAGCTGATGAGAAGAAATAAGCTGTACAGACTAATAAACCAGTCCAATGAAGGCCAGTGGGGTGAAGAAATTAACATTTACTGAGCACTCACTAAGGCCAATCATTATCTTTTAAAGGGCAAACAAGAGAGAAAGCATTAAATAGGTTAGCAATCAGGAGAGAGGAAATGCAAAGGGGACAGCACAGATGTGTATATTACACAAGAAGTTCCTTTTTGTGATTGCTACCTAAATTCTTGTTCTTTGGACAAGTCATAAGGAATTAGTGGCCAAGAGGAACCACATTCTTTCTACTTAAAGTTTTGGTTATTGTGAGGATGAATGAGAGCCAGATATATTTCCAGAGCACCAGAACAACCCTCAAAATATGCATAATGAAGTTTCTACTTGATTTATAATGTAATAAAATTCAATGAGCTTTTAAAATTCTACAAAGTAGCCTGAAACCTCGGCAAAAGAGAAAATTGAGATCACAAGTAGTTCTAATACAAAATGCATCCTGACCTAGACTACATTAGAGAATATATGCAGGACTATTTTCTTCATTAAGCGTTGATTTTTATGTTTGTTCCCATCCTGGCCCTCAAACACAAACCTGATTTCCTGTTATAGGAATGAGTTATCTAAGTTACAAACTATTATTTTGATAATGAAGGTTATTTTTGAGAAGGCATGTCATTTTGTTTCTGCATTAGCTAGGGAGGATTTTAAACATTGATCTTATCAATATGAAAAGCTGCCATTTTAAAACAGCTAGGTCACCCACGCCAGAAGAACTGCCTTGCACACCTCATTCCTCAAATCTTTGGGATGTTTGAACTGGACAAAATAACTCTTGGACTGAGCCACAGCAACCTTGTTTTTCAAACAACTATTTGCAAAACTAACAGGAAAGCAGGCTTCTCAACTATCAAAGGACTAAAGATAAAGACATTCTTTAGAGTTAGTGTCACCCCTTAATCAGAACACTGAGTTTCTTCCTGCATCAGTGCTTTCCAAATAGCTATTGTTTTTTTTAAATCTCAAATAAATGCTTGTTGCCTCTCACTTTGGCCTTTAATTTTTAGGTTAACATCTTCCAAAGGGGAGGAAAAACATCATTTAGTGACAACTGACTAGCTGCTGACTCACTATCTCTAGGATTCAGGTAAAAGTCCCAATAGGGACAAGTCAGAGGTAGGCTGTTTTAGAGCTGCAAGGAATCAAGTTAATCTGCCTAATTTTGTAACAATTGCAAGGTAGCATGCTACTCACTATCTGTCATTTTTAGAAGTTTATTTAGGGGATTGAAAAAAATTCTGCTTTCTTTTAATCCAGATGCCACTTCACGAATTGAAAAAAAGAAAAATGACTTCCTGATGAGAAATGCCACAACTGCCATGAAAAGTCAGAGCGATTTGGAGGCAATTTCAAATATTTTTTTTAAAAAATTATGAGTGCCATTTCATAATTTGGTGTCCCTTTGTTGATCTGCTTTAAGCCTTATACATAAGCACTTAGTCAATGAAGACATTAAATAGACAAGCTGTGAAACATTTTGAATACTGGCATCTTGAATTATTTTTTAATGCTCATAAAACCTTACCCTTGAGTTTGCTGGAATTTAGAGCTGTCTACTTCCTTCAGTTCATCAGATACCTAGTAGGAAGATGTAATCACAAAGCTAGAAAATGGTGAAGCACTCTAGGATAGATGTCTTAGGCTAATCATCATAACACAGAAAATTTCTTCAAGGATTTGAGCACACAGCACTTCATAAGTATGGCTACCAATTTTTTTAAAATGAAGATAATGGATTTTCCATGGGGAAATTAATGTCAGAGTCAACCTATATTGTAAGAGAAAGTGGTTGTTTTGTCTCCTTTCTAAATCTAAATCAAGATAAAGACTTTCTCCCCATTCTTTACCTATACACATTTAATATTAGATATTGGTGAAGCTGAGGCAGGAGATTGTCAGGAAGGAGGAAACTCTGGAGGTGCCTCAGGGCTAAGATAAAGGACATTGATACAGTTCAAAGACCCTGTTCTATGACCGGTGTCCCCTCTTTCTGGAAAAACACTGAACCGTGGTGAAACATGAATGCACCTGTGCAAAAGATGCTACAAGACCCCTGATTCATTATAATATCATTATAATAAATTAACATTGTGCAACCCCCTTCTCCAGTGGCCAATCAAGGAAAATCATAGGAGACCACATGTGCAGTAGCTTGAAAGTAATATAACTACTTGTACATGTGCAATAAAAGCCTGCCAAAACTTCTGGGAAATATGTGCCCTATAGGAATAGAATCCCTCCCGCCCCTAAGGTCAATCTCTGCTGGGTGTTGGCCCGATCCCATGTTCTGTGAAGTGTACTGTCACTTAATAAATCTGCTCTCCCTCTTTCTGCTACAAACTCTGTGTGTTTGGTTTGATTCTTTGTCCACAATCACCAAGAACCTGGTTACCTGTGCCCACCTGTGACAATATGTTAAAATTTGTCCCCAGTGAAATAGTATTTGGAGGTGGGGCCTTTGGGAGGTAATTAGTTCAGTAGGATAAGTCCTTAGAAATGAGATTTTTAACAAGAGGTCAGACAGCTCGCTTGCTCACTCCCTGTCATGTGAGGATACAACTATAAGTCAACAGTCTGAAACCTGGAAGAGACCCGTTACCCGAACCTAACGATGCCGGCACCCAGATCTTGAGCTATCAGCCTCCAGAACTGTGAGAAATAATGCTTGTTTATAAGCCACCCACCCAGTCTATGGTATTGTGTCCAAACAAGACCTAGGGCACACGGAGGACACAGGTATATGCTGCCCTATCCCATGTTTAGATTTCAATTGTTTCAGAACCGGTAGTTGGAATCGGTGTATGAAAAGTTCACTCAGTTTATTTATTTAAATATGATTTGTTTATTTAAATTTATGTTTATATATGTGTTTGATAAACTGATATTTTTGGTATGTTATAGGCTTTACCAAAATGATTATTGATATTAATCACTTATATCTGCATTTTTTAGATTCCTATCTTGATTACAGATTCCTTCTTGGATAAAGATTATAATGTTTCTTAAAGCAATCAACAATATAGAAGACACACAAAACACGACAGTTCACAGGTTAAAAATGATTGCGCATTTCATGAAAATTAAATCCAAATGTGTATCTAATGACAGAAAATAGTTCACTTAATACTATATTTCAATAATTTATTTTGATTATTGGATAACTAAATTAAATTGGACAACTAAAATATTTTTAAATAATTACATAAGAAAGTGTACAGTATCAGTTGTATTCTACTAATGAAAATACTCCATGAGACACTGTTAACTAAAAAAATATGCATTGATTTTCTTAAATTTTAAAAATATATTAACTGATTTATTTTTTCTATCTGGATATAAACACTCTATATACTCTATATTAAAATTTAGAAATCTTTATTTAAACTTTAGGAGACAAAAATGATTAGACTGCATGCCAAGAACTCTAGGAGTGAGCGAGCCAGAGAGGGCCAGGGAGGGAAAGGGCATCCAAGTAGCAAGGCTTGTGAGCTGAGAAGGCTCAGCAGAATGCGTGTCTGCTCTTCCAGAGTAAGTTATAAACAAATCTTTTCTACAGTTTCTTACATTTGACTAATACTCCTTCATCAGGATGACAAGTCTAAAGGTTAGCTTGATCTAAATTTCTGTTGTATGCCTGCTCAACATATATCTATCTGTTCATCAGTATCCAAAAGGTAAGAAAATATATGTGTGGATGAGGATGAATGAAACTACTTTTGTTGATTCCTCAAGTGCTCTCTTCTAGTTTCAGGAGAAGAGCACAGTGAATAGACATTCATATAGGGTACACTATTTTAAAATCATGACTTGGTTGAAGATGGAGAAAGACTAACTGGAAGCTATACTAACCTCCTACCAGGACCAATCTGGAATTACAACAGAATTGTAGAGAAATCATCCAGAATAACCAACTGAACACTAGTGGGAGAGAAGCCTTACAACCATGGACAGACAGGAGAAAACACTTCAGCACAATGTGACTGGCAGGGAGTGCACGGGAGGCTCAAGAGGGCTGGCTGGGTTCCCATGGGCAGCAGCTGAAGTTCTAGAGGGATATTTCAGCAGCCAGGGTGTTCCCCCTGAGAAGTGTGTGGTCTAAACTGCAAGCTGAGCTCCCCAGCCTCCTGCACCAGAGGTGGAAAGGAACCCAGATAACATCCAGCTGTGAAAAGCATCAGGGTTTCTGTCTGCCAGAGAGAGATGGCTAAAGAAACAGAAAGCCTCTTAAAGGGCCAAAGTACAAAATTTCACTTGTAGCCACTTGCCCAGGGTGCCAGTAAAGGGAGGGCAGAATGGATTGGAGATGCTTGAGGAGAGTCTGGGGTTGTGTGCTCTGGGAGAAAACTGAAGGAACAGCAGCCAGCGTCCCTGTGCTGAGACATTCCCTGTACTGCAGAAGTCATTACTCTCAGGGACAGCACCCCTCTCTGAATGGCATCAGCCATTCAGAGGGATATTCATAGCATTACACACATATTTAAAAAAAAAAAAAAAGAAAAAGCTCAAATAAATGACCTAACTTCACACATAAAGAAACATGAAAAAGAATAACAAGTAAACCCCAAAGTAAGTAGAAGGAATGGAAATAATAAAGATTAGAGCAGAAATAAATGAAATAGAGTCTAAAAAGGATAAAAAAGATTAACGAAGGAATCCGAAATCTAGTTCTTTCAAAAGATCAACAAGGTAGATATCCTTCAACCATAGTCATCAGGAAAAAAAGATCAAGGACCCAAATAAAATCAGAAATGAAAGAGGAGAACTAACAACTGACCCCAAAGAAATACACATGGTTTTAAGAAAATATTAGGAACAACTATAAACTAACAAACTGGACAAAGTGGATGAAATGTATAAAGTCCCAGAAACTGGAAATCTTCCAAAAAGAAGTCAGGACGAATCAGGGAATCTGACAGATTACGCTTAGTGAAACTGAGGCAGTAATCAAAAAAAAAAATCCCAACAAAAACCCGGGACCAGATGGCTTCATAGGTCACTTTTACCAAACATTCTGAGAAGAAATAACACCTCTCTTTCTCAAACTATTTCATAAAATTCAAGGGAAGGGAAGGCTCCCAAACACATTTATGAGGCCAGCATTATCCTACTTTCAATATCAGATAATGATACTACAAAGAAACAAAATTATAGGCCAATATCCCTGAAGAACATAGATGCTAACATTCTCAATAAAATATTAGCAAACCAAACACAGCAATGCATCAAAAAGATCACACACCATGATCAAAGTGGGATTTGTTCCAGGAATGCAAGGTTGGCACAACATTTGCAAATCAGTAAATGTGATTCCCCACATAAACCAAATGAAGTAAAAAAAACACATAATCATATCAATAGATTCAGAGAAAGCTTTTGATAAAATCTAGCATCCACTGATGATTAAAACTCTCAGCAGAGTTGGAATAGAGGGAACACACATAAATATAAAAAAGGCCATATATGACAAACCAATTGCCAGCATCATACTCAATAGGCAAAACTACATGTGTTTCCCTTAAGATAAGGAACAAGACAGGAATGTCCATTTTCACCTCTCTTATTCAACATAGTACTAGAAGTTCTTGCCACAGCAATCAGACAAAAAGAAATACAAGACCCCAAAATTGGAAATGAAGAAGTAAAACTGTCTTTATTTGCAGATGACATGACACTATACATAGAGAACACCAAAAATTCCATGAAGAAACTATTAGATCTGATAAATGTATTCATCAAAGTAGAAGGATACAACATTAATATTCAGCAACCAGTTGCATTTTTCTATATGCCAGTAACAAACTAACAGAAAGAGAAATTAAGAAAATGATCCCATTCACAAACATTTCAAAAAGAATAAAATACCTAGGAATAAACCTAACCAAGGATGTAAAAGACCTGTACTTGGAAAATTATAAGATACTGAAGAAAGAAACTGATGAAGATAAAAATAAGTGGAAGCACATATCATGTTCATACCATATTCAGGAAGAATTAACATCATTAAAATGTCCATACTATCCAAAGCAATCTGTAGATGCAATGCAATGCAATGCAATGCAATGGAATCCTATCAAGATTCCAATGATGTATTTCACTGGAAACTAGACTGAATATTCATTGAACTAGAATGAATATTTCAAAAATGTATAAGGAACCACAAAATGCCCTGCATAAAAACAGCAATCCTGAGAAAGAACAAAGTTGGAGGAATCGTGCTACCTAATATGAAACTATACTATAAGGCCATGGTAATCAAAACAGCCTGGTACTGGCATAAAAACATCCACATAGATCAATGGAACAGAATAAAAAGCCCAGAAATAAACCCATACCTTTATAGTCAATTCCTCAACAGAGGAAGCAAGCACATACAATGGGTTAAACATTGTTTATTCAATAAATGGTGTTGGAGAAATTGGACAGATCCTTACTGAAACATGAAACTATGCCACCTTCTTACAGCACACACAAGAATAAATTCAAAATGGACCAAAGACTTAAATGTTAGATCAAAAATCATGAAAATCCTAGAATAATATATACATGGCAAAACCTCAGACATTCTTCATAGCAATCTTTTATAAGATATATTTCCCCAGGCAAGGTAAACAAAACGAAAAAAATAATAAATGGGACTACATCAAACTAAGAAGTTTTTACACAGCAAAGGAAACCATTAACAAAATAAAAAGACAACACACAAAATGGAGAACATACTTGCTGATACATTTGATAAGGGATTAATATCCAAAATTTATAAAGAACGTACAAAACTTAACACCAAAAAAGCAAACAACCCAATTTAAAAGTGGGCCAAGGACCTGAACAGACACTTCTCCAAAGAAGACATAGAGAGGATCAACAGACATATGAAAAGATGCACAACATCACTAATCAAAGAAATGCAAATTAAAACCACAATGAAATACCTTTTCATACCTGTCAGAATGGCTGTCATCAATAAATCAACAATAAGTGTTGGTGAGGATGTGGAAAAAGGGGGAACCCTTTTGCACCATTGGTGGGAATGCAGATTGGTGCAGCCACTGTGGAAAGCAGTATAGAGATATCACAAAAAAATAAAAAATGGATCTGCCTTTCGACTCAGTGATCCCACTTCTGGGAATATATCTGAAGGGACCCAAAACACCAATTCAAAAGAATATAGGCACCCATATGTTTATTGCAGCATTATTTACAATAACCAAGATATGGAAGCCGCCCAAGAATCCATCAACCGATGGGTGGATAAAATAACTATGGGACATTTACATATTGGAATTCTACTTGGCTGTAAAAAAGAAGAAAATTTTACCCTTTGCAACAGTATAGGTGGCCCTGGAGAACATTATGCTAAGTGAAATAAGCCAGTCAGAGAAAGACAAATACTATATGATTTCACTATGTGGAATCTAATGAACTAACTGAACTAACAAGCAAAACAGAGACAGACTCATAGATGGAGAGTGGATGACAGCTAAATTGGGGAGGAAAGTTAGGAGGTGGAGGGATTGAGCAAAAAGGAAAAAGGACTCATGGACATGGACAACAGTGTGGTGATTGCTGTGGGGAGGTGGGTATAAGGGGAATAAGTGGTAATTGAAGTAAATACAATGAAGATTAATAAGAAATAATAAAAAATTGAATCATGGCTTGCTTAAAAAAAAGAAACTCCACTTGTCATCTCTATATTTCCAAAAAATGATGTACCCAATAGTACAACAGTACCATATAATTTGCACGTATAAGAATATCAGAAATCTCATGCCAAGTCAGAAGAGAGTTCCCACTATCTCAGAATGCTAGGATGGAGACCAGAACAGGAATGTTTTCCCCTAATCACAAGACAGCTTTAAGTCATATATGAAAGGCAGAGTTTCTATCATTGCATTCTAGGTTTCATTCAGAAAAGTGGAGTCATTAGAAAATTAAGAAACATTTACCATTTTGTCCCAGATCGTGTGTCGCCTATAATAAAGCAAACATTTCACAATGGCATATGATTCTCTAGACTGCAGCAAAATTCTCCCAGATGTCTTTCATACAGTTAAAACAATCTGGTAACATCTATTTCAACTTGGCAAAATTAAAACCATATTCTATTTGAATATGTCTCTCGGAAAAGATTCAGTTTTCCTAAACTGCCATCTGCAATGAGAGTTCCAGGGGATGCTGAAAAAGCATTATCAATGATGTATAGAAAAGAAAAGAAAATGTCTTGCAAGCAGATTTAAATAAAATATGCTCAGGGGGCAAACTGCATTTAGCAACACATGTGATTCTAAGCATATATCCCTGAACTGGGATTACAGTCTTGCAGGCTCCAAGGCAATAATACTTAAGAGAAGCCTTAAATGTGAAAAGTGAATATATCTAATACCATTGCATTTAGAAGTTCAAATATGAAGTTGTAATTGGTTGTCTTATTTTGACAAAAAGGTAAAATCAAAGCCCCAAGAAAAAATTTGGTAGATGCAAATGGGAAAAGTACTTTAAATAAGTATCAAAAACAGCTGAAAAATTATATAGATACATGTTTAATATAGATACAGTTCTTACCTGCATTAGTAATAAACACCTGAAAACCATCCACTAATACTTCTAGAATGGAATTATTTTCCTCAGTAATGTAATTAGCCAAGGTATCTTAACAGTAAAAAGAAGGTTGCATTGAAATGATTAATTCAAGTAGCATCTAACACCAAAATTGTATTTAGCATCAATAATTCATTCAGCTTAGTGAAGTACTAATATTTCTTACTCTCTGAGAATCATGTATGAAATCCTACTGACTTTGAAAAGCTGATTGTTAGTGAAAAAGATGAGGTCTGTGCAGAAGGTATCCAGGCATGCAATATGAAAAATAGAGACATTTATTGGAGAAAACACAAGACACAAGAAACATTGTACATAGGACAATGACACCTCAGTCCATTTCAGAGTAAGTACCTTGGGACCTCACACAGTTCTCCCAGTCACCACCAGCTGCCCCATCGTATTTTCCTGAATATCATTGATGGTCTGAAATCTCTTCCCTCTGAAAGGTAATTTTAGTTTTGGGAAAGCCAGAAGTCACAGGGTGCCAAATCGGGACTGAGTCCCTTGGGTGATTTGATGTTTCCCAAAAAATCTCTCCACAAGATGTGATGCATGAGTGGGCACACTGTCATGATGAAGCTGCCAATCACCAGTTGCCCATAGCTGTGGCCTTCGGAATCATCTGAATAGTTTCCACAGAGAAATGCTCACGCTTAATGCAAAATTTGATGCAGATCTGTTGTTCTGCTCGCTTGTTTTGAATGTGACAGTCACGCAGTACACTTGCTCGCTCAACTGTATCTACCATGCCCACTGACTAGTACAGTGACGTCGTCATGGTCCACACATACGCATTCCAATCCACTCTACTTGGCTGCCAGGTTCCACAGATGCTGTGCAAACTGGTCTCGTCTATTAACAATGGCTGGACTTTTTCTGGACAGACCTTGTATACATTTTAACTTAGAGTTTACCCTAATTATTGATAAGCACCTGGTGAAATAGGCATGAGATTTCTATGAGGGCCAACTGAAAGGGATCTTAGAGAGAACTTCCTTCGAACTGTGAAAATATAGCAAAATTAATTTAGAGTTGCATATGTAACACACTACAGGGTTCACTTGTTCATTTCAATTGCAGGATTAGGATCAGCCCCTTAGGTTATTGGAAAAGTGCTAAATAATGAAAGATTATGCACTATAATAAATGCATAACATCTTGTTTCCTACAAGATGGAGTATATATAAGTAAAATGTACCTAATTTAACAGTAGGTTTGGATCTTCTCATTCTTATGCAGGAAGTGTATTCTTATAATGTGCATATTTAATATTTTATTTGTGGATGAACCCTGTAAATAAGTTGCAATTCCATTGTTCCATAATACTTTGTTGAAGTGCATACCATTTGTTTCTTGAAGTGAAAATGTATAGAGCTGGGGAAGACTAGACTTGTCAGTGTTCTTTGGTATAAATTTATAATTAAATGCTTCTGATAAATGAGGAATATAAAAATATTTGCAGATTTTGGAACAAAAGGAATAATGTTCATTTGCCTAATGACAGATATGACTTCTTTTCCAGACAGCAGTATTTCTTTTCTTCATACATCTCTGAAATGGTGCACTTTGACAACCACACTTCACAGTAAGAGGAGAATCATCAAATGGGGGAAAAAGTCACCTCAGAGCAACTAACAAGCTTGTTTAAGTTTTGTAGTTTTCTAAGAATCAGACAATTTTTTACACATTTTTACTAAACACTGAAGCTTCCTTTATACATATATATATTCCATTTGCTATAGCTCAGGACAAAAACTTTTTTCCATGTTTTTCCATAAACAAAAAGACACATTTTAATTTTTACCAATAACTTTATTGATTTGGATGTTTTGAGTATATCAGCTATCTCCCATGTGCTATAATATTGAGTGTTCTCAATTAATGTCTCGATTTGATCACTGTCAACTTCAACTGGTCTGCCCGACAGTGGAGCATGGTCCCACGAGAATTCTCCAGCACAAAACTTCGCACACCACTCTTGACAAGTTTGATCAGTCACAGCACCTTCTCCATACACTGCACAAATCTTTTTCTGTGATTCCATTGTGTTTTTACCGTTCATGAAATAATAAAGCATAATATGCCAAAAATGTTGCTTATTTTCTTCCATCTTCAATATTAAAATGACACAAAAATTCACCAATTTTCGTAAGTTTTTAAATGTACACTGGTATGACAGCTGTCACAATACAATCTAACAAAATTGTTTCAAATGAAGTTAAAGACAAATAAATGCCACTAGAGCCATCTTACAGAGATTTTGGACAATCCAAATACCTCAAGCTATGGCTTTAGGTATTTTATCAAATGTCTATCTCTATTTCTATCTATTACTCTACCTGAGTATGTGCCATTAAAATCAAGAATTTTCAATTCATTTGCAGCCATTTCCAGTACAGACAGGAAATGTATTACTAGTAAATACATATTTGTACCACTGATTAGAAAACAGTTAAGTAGTAACACCTAATGCTTGTGGAAAAAGGATGTCTTGATATTTACTTCAGTAATGTCAATTTTGAGAATATAAATAATTAGACATGTATAATTTATTTTATATACAATTAACAAAAAATCAAGAGTACTAAATATATCACTATCATTTCAACTATATAATGGTGGGGTTGATATCTCAAAGAATTACATTGGACTAGTGGAAAAATTGGTAACATTGTTTTCTCTTCTGCTACTAGAAAACTTTCATAAAAATATTACAGAAATATAGTTTAAAATATATTTTACCAAACATTTATGCAAGGTTATTATTTTGTGTAAACAATACCCTTCAATAAATATTCCAATAGTGAGACTTCTTTAAAAAGCATCATTTTTTGTTGATACTATGCTGCTTGCTTTTGTAAAGTTGTAAGGATGAAATAAAGTGTTATTCATTTAACCTTAAGCTCAATTACATCAGATGGATGACACTAAACTTTTCAAGTGTCTGCCTTTTGCAGCATATCGGGGATAACTCAAGCAAATTACATAGCAGTGTATCTTGAGCAGTGTCTGTTACACTGCTCAAGTAGTGTAACAGACTTGAGTCTGGTTACATAGGGTCATCTTTCCAGCAGCTTGGCTATTTTTACTGAAACAAATATGTCTATTGTGACAAAGTTCATAGGAGGAGAAATACATATACTCTCATCCATGGCAAATTATATACAGGAATTTTTCCTAAATGACAGATTGTAACAAGATACACTATGCAACACAAGATCTCAGTGTACAAAAGGACAGAGAACTATGAATAATACCTATTATTTTTAATTGAAAAGATCAGATAAGCTGGGAAGTGAAAATAAGCAAACATATTTTCCATTAATTCTATCATATCTCCTTTCCTCCAAAATGCATACCCAGCATGAAAAAGTCAGTCTTAATCAAAGGCAGGGGACGTAGCCCTAAGGCATCCCCTTCTCTTATCTGCTGCTCATTAGCTGATGGGAAAGTTCATTCATCATGCTGAATCTGTTTCCTGGTTTGTGACACTGAAAATAACAAAACCAACATAATTTCTAGAATAGCTGGGAACAGTCATGGAATACAGGATGCATAAATGAATAAGAACTAAAATAAATAAAGGACAGTGGGCAGGAGTCCTTACATTGGACATCTCTTTATTATGTTGGGTTTGATGAGTTTTATTCCTCTGCATTTCTTACTAAAAGTTATATCCCTTTTAAAATATTAATCTATTTACAGTTTCAACCAGACTAGTCTGCCAACAGATGAAGGACAGTTGACAGGAAAGGAAGTGTGGGACAGCAGCCTCAAACCACCGGCACCTTGAAATACTGAGTCAAGATAATCTTGGCTGGCAGTTGAATAAACCAAGAACTATGAAATGTGCTAGGAATTGAGAATTCAATAAAAAAGAAACTTGGTAATTATATCAGGAATGCTGTAAGAATGTTAAGGAACTCTCATTTCAAAGCAACCGAGATCCGTAACTTCAATAGCTTCAAAACCCCTATTACCACTGAATTGACATGGTCTAATTTCTTTGTTCCTCTCACCTGCCACTCCACCAGTCTATGAATGCTACAAACAGTGAGCAGGAATTTAATTTAAGGAATATTACAATAGAATATTTTTGTTTCTCCACAGCAAAGTCAAATTTAATTTATATGTGAATAACTTCTTTGAATGACATTGTGCAATTTCTTAATTTTGAGCAATCTAGTTACCAAATTTTTAGGACTGTAAAATGCACCAGACCATAAGACACACGCAGGTTTTAGAGGAGGAAAATAGAAAGCAAATTTTTGAAGCAAAAAATGTGGTAAAATATTTAATAACATAAATAAAATAGGTTGCTGCCCCCCACCACAGCGAGCCAGGTAAGCTATATTCGAACTATAAGATGCACCCCCTTTTTCCTCCCAAATTTGGGGGGGAGTGTGTCTTAAAATCTGAAAAATATGGTAACATCTTTAAACCTCTACTCCATTGACTATAAAAGAAAAATGTATGACTGAGGGTGATGCGGGATACATAAGCAAATTGCCTAGCACAATGCTGACACATAGTATGGGATCTTATTTGCCTCATATACTTCAGTCTTGTATACTTTTGCAAACACAGGTTATGAATCTTTATCATTTTAAAATTAGTTTTACTCTTCCATTGATACTAATATTTAGCAACAATTGTTCTTTTTCCTATATCATTAACTTCCTACCCACAGCTACTTTCTATCACTAATTTTTCAAACTGTAGACTATTTCCTCTACAATTATTTTTAACAGAACTGTTAAATTATAAAATTTCATCAAATTTTTGTAAAAATGAGAAGCAGACTAGATTAGCACTACCTAAATTTTTTGAGGAACATTTCATTGTTTTATTAATGCTGTTTACTTTTTTAATTTCTAGAATATCTTGGATTTTAATCAATTTTAACCTTGCCCTTTCCTATTTGCTTCTATAATTTGTTTGATTCCTAGTCTTCAGATAATTTTATAGTTTTATTTTCTTCTCCATTTTTTCATCACTGCTTACTGTGACACTTATTTGATATTTAAGTTAACTGTTTCACGTTTCCACCCCGGTCTGTTTGGCCTCTAAAACTTTCTCCAGTAAATTATACACCAAAACCCATACTCCTTCTTCCCCCTTTTCTTCCAATGTTGCATCTGCCAAATTGTATATTTTAATAATACGGTATTATCTTGATTTGTTCTCTAAAGGTTTCCTTAACAAATATAGGACCAAGAACTATCATACATATGCATTTTATTCATTCCTTCAAACATTAAATGAATGCCCATACACTTTGCTGCATTCTGAGAACACAAGGATGACCAGTCCCTATCATTAAGGAGCTCATCAATGAGAAAGGAGCTCAAGTCACATTGAAGTGTGGGTATGTGAGCAAACAGGAAGGACACGTCAGCCCCAGTTTCTTGGTGGGAATAAGGCCTGCTTAAACTACAAACCCTCAAGTTTTTTCTTATAGATCTTAAAATGGTCCTAGATATAGCTCAAATAGTTGGGAAGTGAAATGGCATAAAATTATTCAAAAACATCTGTAGCCCAATCACTCATGTTTCTTTCATCAATTAAGTAAAAGAATTTTGTTATCCTTTGTGATGTTTATTTGGCTTAGTGGGTGTCCTCCCTTTTGACAGTTCCCACACCCAGTATTAGACTGACTATGGTAAATTTATTAGTGATTTGAAATATATAGAGAGTATGTAAATACTGTATTCAAAAATATTTTATCAGCACAAATATACACAGGTGGACAGAAGTACATTTACAGTTGTTCATATAGAAAAAGACATGCAGAGTATTACAAAAACTTTATTAACTCAAAAGAGTGCCACACTGGTACAGTGTACTTAGGTACAATCTTGTAAGTGTTCAAATTGTCAGCCTTCATTACTTCCATGTTTTTGTAGTCTCTGAAAATCAGTTAACAAACCTGAATTTTCAGTGACCTGTTTGGGTTAGACCCACTACCTCCTGAGGTGGTTGATTTCAAACCTGCTTTTGCCAGTCCCTATATTTAAGATCTTTAAAAAAACATTTGTTTTCTTAACTTTTAGATAAGAGACTTAGATTTTTCTTTCTTTATCTCTTCATTACTCTTATAATACTCAGCCATAATCTTCCATGTACTTCTAAAGCAGGGCTGTCAAACTCATTTTTACCGGGGGCCACATCAGCCTCGCAGTTGCCTTCAAAGAGCTGAATGTAATTTGAGGACTGTATAAATGTAACTACTCTAGAACAGTTAAGCAAGAGCCCGTCACTCTTGCCATATAAAGCAAGGTGGAGGACCGGAGTTTTCCCACCTGTGTTCTAAAGAGTAAATTTTATTTAGTACCCTTAGATGAAAGGAGTGTTCATGAAAAAAATGAAAAAAAGGACGTGGTAACAGATGTGACATGAAATGGTGTGTGAAGCCAGGGCTCGCTCTGAGGAAAGCCACCATGCTCGCCTCCAGGGCAGAAGAGGTGCTGAAAGGGACTGCTCTGATATGTATCACAGGACTGGCTGCCCTGACCCCACAAGTCTGAGGGCCACCATGGGCCAAACAATGCACAAACAGGACCTATTGTTTTTATTATGGTGTTGATACAGAGCAATGGAGAGCTGTGGTGCCCTGCTGTACAGCTCTAACCTCACTGCTGTTTAATTTCTAAATCTGATATAGCAGGGGAAAAATATGTTCATGTGATCAGACTCAGACTTTGCTTCAAATCCTAACTGTATTGTTTATTATGCAGACTTCAACAAATCACTCAATCTTTTTGAAGGTCAGTTTTATTATAGGTTAAATAGAAGTATTAATGTGCACTCCTCAATTCTATTATAAAAATTAAATAATAAACCTAGAGCATTCATCAGAACACTTGTCAAAGAGTAGGAACTCGGTAAATAATGGCTCTTGTTATTAAAATGATCTGATTTTGCCTGCCCCCCTCATCTGAGTGCAGTCCATCTGGTTAACCCTTATAGCAGTCAAGCTCAGGCTGGTAACCAGAGAGAAGGGGGATAACAGAAAAGGGAAAGGGTCGTCAAGAAACATGTATAAGGGACCCATGGACAAAGCCAAAGGGGGATAGAATCAAGCGTGGGAGGTGGGGATGGGTGGGACCAGGGGAGAAAATGGAGACAATTATACTTGAACAATAAAAAACATTGTAATTAAAAAAAATAAAAACTAAAATAAAAATTTTTTTAAAGAAAAAAATTTGTAAAGATAATTTATTGTGAAATGGAACATTGGAACATTGTATATATATATATATAATGTTTTAGATACAATTTATTTGGATATGTACACATATCTACATACATACACATAACATATACAGCACACACATACACACACATCTTTCATCTCTGGCTTTTTAACTCCACCTGTAATTCAGGAACACAATTTCTATTTTTTTTCCTAATTCTACATCTTTGTATTTCTTTGTATTCTGTTAACTACTTAAATAGTTTTAGTAAATTACTCTAAGCATGGGAATCTTGATAAAATAAAAGTAATAGCAAAAGCATAAAGGGAAAACTACTAAATTATATGAAATACCTTATAGAATCAATCAAAATATCCAAAAATTTTAGGCAAAAGTTATTTTCAGCTACATGCCTAATTTAGCAATAGTATGAATACCTGTTCCTTTTAAAACATTTTCCTTCTGGGTGAAATACTTACTTACTAGCATTTAAGTTATACCGCCATTATTTTCCTGTATCTATGCAATATGGCAATACATTGTGATAAAGACAAATACACAGGATTGCCCAGACAAGTGTGGCAGAATGGTAAAGCTTATATCTTTCTGGCAGCTCTTCATAGGGTAGGGGACTGGGTAGGGAACAGGAGGCTAATCTCCATTATGTATTATAGGGTATTGTCACACTCACACTATACATCTGTCTCACTGACCTGACAGGAGAGTAATTACTGCTGAGATAAGCCTTTTCTGCAATATATGCAATTAATTTGCAGCCTGAGAAAAGGAAAGTAGCCTGCCACTTTAATAATATTTAAGTATACCTAATCTCTTTCTTTTCTGTTCCTAATGTGTCCTAAATATGAGAAAGAAAAGGATTTGAAAGTACTTACATCTGTCTATTCTTATGTAAATCATGCATGGGCCTGTAATATTCTATCTTAAAGTGACTGGCATGAAATAATACCATAAATAATAGAGTACAGAGCAAGTGGAAAATTACTTTTAAGACTAATTCAGGAAATGCAAAAAAAAGCATTTCTCTTATCAGGAAGGAATTATTTTGTTACTAAATCTTCAAGGGCACACAATTTTATTCAATTTGAATTCTACCTATATTTTTAAACCAAACCATAATTACTCCTCTCCAGATTCTTGATTAAGTGCTATTTAGCCATATGTATTTCTTAGTCTTTTATTTTTAGCTCCCCTTTTTTATCATGCATAGTAACCTGATTACACGTATTGCTATACTTTCTGTTCTCCAATGGCCTTCAAGTTTTCAAAATTCATCAGTTCTACTTGTGTCTGTCCAGACCCCCACACCCCATACTTCACTGTTCAAACGTTAACAAGTGAGCTCACAGCTTGGCTTACTTCTAAATCAAATAAGTGGATTTTAAAAAGGATGGAGAGAAATAATTTTTTATGTTTGCTTACATTCAAGAATATAATTTTCAATATTTGCTGTGAATTAGAGCCAGAAAGGTTTAATACCACATTAAGAATTTTTTAAAAACTTCCTTCATGTGATTTTTCTCAGGTTAGTCTTTACACTGCAGGAGGGAGTGCTCAGCCCGGTGATGTGCTTGCTGCGTCGGAGACCTGGAACAGAGCAGTTTTAAAGCCCTCCCCTTCTGTACAAATAACTTTCTTTAATGACAGTCATGACACAAAATAAATATTAGCAATCGCCAAAACAGAAATGCAGCTAGTTAAGTCATTGTACTGAACTTCATAAATATTATTATTTTAAAAGTAATGTTTCAGTAAATGTAATGTTTGTTTATTAAGAGTCTACAAAAGATACAATTTAAGTAACTACTAAATTGTACCCCGATGTAACATTTTTTATTAGTGCATTAGTTTTAAAACACACAGTTTAGTATCAAAAATAAGGTTCAGAATTGAAGATAGTAAAATGTACAAACTACAGTTTGTGAGAGGAAACAGAATTTATTCCCTCAAAATATGTGTTTTTGGGATACTGATTATGTTAAATTGGTTATTTTTAATAAAAAGACTCCAGAAAAACTTCCCGTCCTCCCCCTAACTATCTCAAAGGAATTTGGATAGAGAACCTGCTCTAGGAAGAGAGAGATCAGTTTACCAGGAAGGAGTGTGGGAGAAGGGGAGGAGCCTAGCAGGGCCCAGTGGTGTCCCCTCTGTGTCTAATGGTTAAAGATGGCCCAGCTTACATTTATTTACCAAACATTTGCTTTTCCATTGCTTTCCTGACCACTGAAGTCCCAAACCACACCCCCACCTTCTCCTTAACTCAAGATGGCATATGTATGTACACACACGTATGTGTGTGTGTGTGTGGCATGTATATGCATATATACCATGTATACCATATATACATGGTATATATGCATGCCACGGTTGCCAAATATGTCCTCCAGTCTCACATTTTTATGGCATCTCTGTGTGTAAGTATGTAATAAATTTGGTTATTTTCTCTTGTTAGTTTTCTTCATGTCAATTTGATTATTGGTCCAGCCACAGGAATACAAAAATATATGCCCCCAAAAATATATGCTTCACAATTCTCACTCCATTTGTTTAAGTCTTGATTGAAAATAAATATGCCAAATGTTTACTTCAAATGATAGAACTGAAGTAACACAAGGCCCATTCTTTCATCTCTGCAATAACTATGCTCTCATTGCTTATTTTGAATTTAGTGTTCAATACATTAATATCTAATGTCATAGGAGTTAGAAACACAAATTGATCTTCAAACTTACTGGATGAAACTGAACTGTTAATCTGTGTGTTTCACCTCCACCTGGAAGTTCTCTCAATTAACTTTTATTTAAAAATACAACGTTTATTAAGGGATGAGTAGTAAAATGTAATAATAAAAATGTTTAAAAGTACACATGTGTAAAATGTAAAACTCAGTCATAACCTGCAGTTAACAAATTCGAACTCAGGCCCACACGAAATCTTTTCAGGGAGGAGTGTTAACCATTAACATTGTTCGCCTATGGTAATAGTAAATACAATGACTTTCAGTCATTTTCCTTTATTGTTTTAAGTGCCCTCACAGCCAATATCCCCCAGTGATTAGCCTATAAACTTGTGGCAGTTACGGTACCAGCTTCCATTACCCTCTGACAAGTATGAATGCCATGTTGTAAACAGAGGGCTGTGAAAGCAAATATGGAAAGCGTTTTTATTTTGCCTTGTTTTATTTTTCCTTACTGTTTTAATGAGGCCTAAAATTTTTTATGCCCAGAAAACTTGTTTTGGGGTGACCCATTTAAACTAGCCTTTTGAATAGAAATTTATTGTTTTTAAAAATTATACTGTAAAAAGCTACATTTGATACATTTACTCAGATCAGCTAGAAAATGAATAAAAGTTTCCAAAGGGAAGAGTCTGATGTGATAGAATTATAAAAGGTTAGAATTACTGACACTTTTCCAATGTGGTTATCCACACAATTAAATATTTTTGACAGAGCATAAATAATAGGCATCCAAATTACTGATACAACAAGACAGTTAATCCATAGTGTGGTGTGCTGATTCTATTTAGGACAATTAAACTTCACTCTCTAGAGTCTTAGATCCAACTGAAGTTATTTTTATTTGTTAGTTACCTACAACTTATTTAAAAATATTTTGAATCAATACATAAATACCAAATATGCTTTCTGCAATTTCCGACATACTTTTCACCCATAATATGAATCCTTTATAAGATTAATAATCATTTACAAGAAAATATCTTTCCCCTCAAAGCACAAGACTACACTTCACCACAAACATTTATGATAAGTACCTTGGATTTAGCAGGCATAAGAAACTAATATTTATAATGTTGCTCAGTTTCATACTAACAAAAAAATTACACAGTATTCTTCAATGCAACCTTCACTAAATCTCTGAGGAAAAAAATCTAAAATTTTATCATTAATGACAAAAATATTTCTCTGCTTTATATCATTAAATTTAATAGTTCATGTTAAAGGTTAACATGTTATAAGGTTAAATATATGGTTATTTTAAATAACATTATTATAAATAATTCTAATTAATTATTCTTACTTTTAGCCAGCATGTTTAGACTTTTGGTTTAAACCTACACCAATGAATTCTGTATCTTAATGAAGGAAATTCATAAAATCCTCCAATCTTTGTGCTATGTGGAAGAGTTGTTTCTAATATTAAAAAGTTTGATATATTCTACAAAATAACACAAACTTATATTTGAATATATTTAAATATCATTTATATTTTTAAAGTTCTTATCATTCCTGGCTTTAAATGTTGGTTTCTTTCCATGCCTTCAGTATCTTGCCCAATCAACATAATATTGAATAATTTTCAGTGAAGTATGTGTTATAGCTTTTCATCTCATTTCCTATTCTGATCAAACAATTCGCAGTAGTCCTTAGCAAACACTCTGTCTGGTTTGTTTGAATCATTTTTATTCATAGATGTGTCTTTTTATCAACTACACTCCTACAGAAAATTATAACATGGAAAACCAGTGCAATCATAATGGCTACTGTTAAATAGTTGTAAGGGGGCGTAATTCCATGAGACTTCTGATACTTTCATATCCCTGTTAAAAACTAAATACTTGTGTCCACCAAAACTGGTATGTTCAAACCCTAACCCCAATGTAATGGTATTTAGATGTGAGAACTTTGGAGGGAATTAAAGTTATATTAGGTCATAAAAGCTGGGCCCTTGTGATGGAATTAGTGCTTTTAGGAGTGCTTTCAGGAGAAGAGGAAAAGTCAGGAGAGATGGCTCTCTTTCTCCCTGTGTGCACGCACCAGTAAAAGGTCTTGTGAGGACATATAGAGAGAACAGCCACCTGGAAACCAGAAGGAAAGCTCTCACCAGACACTGAATCTGCCAACATCTTAGACTTTCAGCCTGCAGAAATGTAGCAAGTGTCTGTTGTTTAAGCCATTCAGTTTATGCTATTTTGCTATATTAGTTCAAGCAGACTAATACATTCCCTCAAAACACACCCACCCCAAGATTAAAACCACTAAACTCATTCTACTTTTTGCATTGTTGGGAACCACCCTGCCTGGTTTCAGAAGCTGTAACCCCCCCCATGGCTAAGGCTAAGTGGGCAACCTTCGGACCAGAAGCCACTAAGGAGACAAAGCTTATCTCACTCACAGGAGCGCCACTTCTGCTCCTTTTACTTCATCCATTACTGGCCCCCAATGTTTGGTTGGTTAGCCAATAACGGGTAACATTCCCCTAGGACAGGCACGATCACATGGAGGCCCCCAGGGAAGGACTTGGGGGGCTATGGAGAAGGGGGGTGATTGACTCTCACCCCTCAGTTTTGACATAGCCTGAGTCCTCATTCTGTCTTCAAGAAGTCTCCTAATCTCTTGGCTGCCTTACTACCCCTGCCTGACTTAAGCCTGAGACAATGCCTTAAGCCTGAAACAATGCTGGTGGTGGGTACCACCCTGTGCTGGAAAGGGTGGGTTCCCTAGGGTGATCAGGCCCAAGAAAGAATATGTAAAATCCTGTGAAACATGCTTTGTTTAGAATGCTCTCAATTAAATACGGTGTTCAAGCAAGAAGTGAGTTTGTTCCTCAAAGTTTTACAGCTCTTTAGCTATCTGACCCTGACTCAAAATAGGCCCTCAGAGTTCTTTGTTATTTATTGTTTGATCCTTACTGCTTGACAATGATTAATGAGCTTTATCTGTAATCCTGTGCAAATGAACCCAATAAAAGCCCATTGAGGAAAAGGCTCCTGGTCCTTCTCCTTTGAGAGAACGGCCACCTTTCCTACCCAAGCAGATCACGTCTTCGGAGACTTATTCTCATCTGTGGCAGCTGGGTGGGGGCCCTGCAGGTGGAGCCCCCCCACATGTATTTTCAAAAACATATATGTCTGTTTTTTATTGTAAAATGACCATATGCTTGATATTAAAAGTGAAACACTACCAAATTATATAAAACAGAATCTAAACATTCTAATATAACCTAAAAACAATTATTTATACTAGAATTTCTATGCATGTATATGTACAATGTCATTTTATATACAGTTCTTCCCACTTAATTTTATAAATGCATCTATATAAATATATATTATAGATATAACACAAGGTCTGCCCAGAAAAAGTCCAACTATTATTAATATAGCGAGAACTAGTCAATGGGGGTGGTAGGAACTATTTAGTGAGCATGTGTACTGTGTGGCTTTCGCATTCAAGGAAAGCAACAAATCTGCATCACATTTTGCATTAAGCTTGAACATTCCTCCACAGAAACTACCGGGATGATTCAGAAGGCCGCAGTTATGGGCAACTGGTGATTGGCAGCTTCATCATGACCAAGTACCTTCACACTTATGTATGAAGTAGCTTCACACTTCTCATGCAGAGTTTTTTGCAAAATATCAAGTCACCCAGGTGACTCAGCCCCCCTACAGCCCATATTTGGTACCCTGAGAATTCTGGGTTTTCCCCAAACTAAAATCACTTTGAAAGGGAAGAGATTTCAGACCATTAATGAGATTCAGGGAAATATGATGGGGCAGCTGATGGCGACTGGGAGAACTGTGTAAGTTCCCAAGGTGCTTCCTTTGAAGGGGACTGAGGTGTCATTGTCACATGTACAATGTTTATTGTGTTTTCTTCAATAAATGTCTCTATTTTTCATTTTACATGGCTGGATTCTTTCTGGAAAGACCTCATCTATACTATAAATATATAATAATTTACCAAATTCATTATTGGTGAAACTTACTATTTTTTATATTTTTAGTATCATGGTAATATTTGACAATTGAAGAAACTGAAGGCCAGAAGAAAGCTAAATCTAGTCACATAGGCATTAGTCTGAAAACGTATGTCCTGATTTTTTTGTATCACTATATTCATTCATTGTCCTCTTCAAGTAAAGAAAGATACAGCCACAGGAAAATAAAGGGAATAAATGTCTCTTTTGCTCTGTTTCTCATTTCATCTTCTAACCCAATTCAAAGTTCAAATCTGGTGTAAGCCTTGGGGCTTCATGTAAGGTGGCTGCCACTGAATGCTTGCTAAAAAAATTGTGGAGTGGAGATTGCATAATACAGCTCTGGTTTGCATTTGCTTATCATAGAGTGCATCCAAAAAAAGTCTGAGAAGAAGATGGTATTCTGAATATACTTTCCTGACACTATAAGAGGACAAAAAAAAAAAAGGAATTTATGAATTTATTTAAGAACAAACTGACAGTAACCAAAGGTGGGGAGGAAGGAGGATAAAAGGGGAAAGAAGGGGAAGGATTGTCAAGGAGCATGGACCCATGGAAAAAGGACCCATGGGCAAAGTTAAAGGGGGTGTAGGGTGGAGTGTGGGAGGTGGGGGTGGGTGGGGCAGGGGAGAGTGGGGGGGTGGGGAATAATGGGGACAACTGTAGTTGAACAATAAAATATATAATAAATAAAAATAAAACATTGTATATTTATTCCTAGATGTTTTCCACTGCTCAAAACAGTTTTTGAAATCATCAATTTTTATGCTTTTTAGGGCTTCTGCCATTTTTTGTTTGTTTGTTTTGACCTCTTCTACATTGGCAAAACAGTTTCCTTTCAGGATGTTTTTCATCCAAGGAAACAAACAACAAAAAAAGGTGCCCAAGGGGAGAGCAGGTGAATAGGGAGGGTGGGACACAGTGGTCATGACTTTTCTCATAAAAAACTGCTGAACACTCAGTGTGGCATTGGCACATACTCTCATAAGTCACCCGTCATGAAATGGGCAAACACATTGAAAGAGTCTTCAAAAATGTCACTGAAGCCAAATGCAGCCTCTCACAACAATACCAGCTGGTACACTGATACAGATGGGATCCTAGAATATTCACCTGGTGGGTGAAGCCTGTCCTACAAGGGGCCCCCCTCCAGAAGATAATCCCATTTTGGGGTGTTCCCCCCTCACATCATCTCCCAAGCTGACACTAACTTCCTGTGGGCTGAGGCAGGGGCTGGGGCAGGGAGACAAAGCTCATAGGCACATGTGGGAGAGTTCAAGTTCTGATGGTTGTTAAGAGAAGAGAATTTGTTCTTCTTGGGGCTTAACTGGAGCCAGTGGACAAGCAGCCAATAAGCCTCCACTAAAATGAGAAATCAAGGTTCTAGAGAGAAAACTGCTGGCGAATATATCTGCCCTTGCAAAAAGGGTGATAATTTCCTAATTTGTTATCCTAGCCAGATGTGCATAGTATTTTTGGCTGGAAAATTTCAGAGCAGCCACGCAGACTGGGCAGTGGTGTCTAAAATCTGTCACTGAGGAGACCTTAAGGTGTCACAAAAGAAAGCCAATGACTAATACCCTTCAAGTTCATGCATTGTTACCAGCCAACAAAAGCAGATTCTGTTGGGCCTTTGACCATCTCTGGTTTAAATTTTCCAAAATTTTTACCCAAGTACTGAAAATGAATAGAGAAATAAGCAAAAGAAAGTAATTATAGATCTGAAGAGAAGCAAAGATCTTGGAAAGGAAGGACAAGGAAAATATTAATTAAGGATAGGCCACTTCAAGTACAGTGCAAATGCCACACCATTCAAATGACAAATTAAGAACATCAAAATACTAATAATATATAACAGTATATAATTAAAACTTTAAAATTATTTTGTAGATTTAAAAATTCTGAATTTTAATATTTTTAGGCTATAAAAATATAGTCATTTTTTAAAATTTATTTTCTTTACTATTGTTTTTATTTATTTAGTTTTAGAGAGGGGGAAGGAGGGAGAAAGACTTGAAGAGAACATTGCTGTGAGAGAAATACACCAATCAGTTGTCTCTCACACACCCCCAACCGGGGACCTGGCCCAAAACCCAGGCCTGCACCCTGACCAGGAATCAAACTGGTGAACTTCTGGTTTGCAGGAGGACACCCAACTGACTCAGCCACACCAGTCAGGGCAAGAGTATAGTCAAATTGAGGATCAAATTAGTAGCTTGGAATATTAATGCAAAAAAATTTCAGCTAAAGGAAAAATAGTTCAATACTAAGAGAAAAATGTAAAGGACTTGAATGATAGATCTAAAAACCAAATATGAAAATAAGGGTTTCAGGAGAAAAAAATTTCTATAATTTCATGAAAGACTTGAGAAAAAAAATATAATTTGAAAGAAGACTTCAATGGACTGAACAGGATTACTGATGCTAGTCATAATTAAGGAAGGAAAACAGTCACACACCTAAATTAACTATGGAAAAATGCTATGTGCAGCACCCACATTCAAAAGCATAAAATGTTATTTACTAAGAAAAAAATACCAAATCCTAAAAATATTACGCGTAGACATGGTATCTGTCAGTCAGCTCAAGATACCATAACAAGACACCATAGACTGGGTGGCTTAAAAAGTAGATGTTAATTGTCTCAGTTCTGGAGTGTAAAGGTCCAAGATGAGGGTTGCAGAATGGGTGGGTCCTCTAAAGCAAGGGTGTCAAACTCATTTTCACCGGGGGCCACATCAGCCTCGCAGTTGCCTGCACACTGTGTGTCCTGCACACTACCCCCCGGCAGGGCACAGGGGACTTTGCTCTCCTGGAAAGGGGCTGGGAGTAAATATCCCATGTGTGATCCAGTTCCTTCAGGTTTACCAAACCCCAAATTCCTGTCTGAAGAGACTATTTCTGGTTTTCTTCAATTGTTGCCCCACCACACATACAACCCCAGAACATGCTAATATTCTAATATTTAATAAAATTTGTCCTTCATTTATTGAATGAAATAAGAAATTATTGCTTCCAGAGTCAATGTTACATAACTATAATTAAAGTAATTTAGTACCCTTCCCTCCAAAAGTAAGTCCTTTGTTGGCTGATTTAGTAAAATGAGGCACAAGTACACCTTGTTACTTTAAATTCCAATTACCCAATTGACTACCGGTTGACCCTTGAACAACATGGACTTGAACTGCTGAGGATCACTTATGCAGGATGCAAAAACTTTCTAAGTCAACAATAATACTGTGCTCCTGGGACCAACAATCAGCATCAATGCAGTCACAGAGCAGTCTAAGTAAAGGTCAAGTCTCAGCAGAAACGTTGTCAGTTGTTGAGTCAAGAAAGTATGCTGTGAATTTGTCTGCCATCTAACATGATAAGAGTTCTCAGAGGCTTGATGGTCTATAAAATTTTAATTATATTTAATGATTACATAATACACTGTTAATGCAGTCAAATTTGAAATCATCATAAATTGAAAACATGCTTAGAAAAGTAATGCCCAGTACTTGTTACCTACCAAATGTGTTTTCATATTATAGAAGAATGATTTATTATGATGCCACCTTTTTAAAAACACTGTGAACAATGAACTATATACATCTCATATTTTTGTATAATATTTACCCTTTGAGTTTATATAATGTAATACTTATTAAGTCTCGTTAGGTTAATATATTTTTGGTAGTTTTATGAAAACAAAAGTAAAACCTGTTTTTGTTTACAGTATGATTTAGTAGTTTCCTTTATACTTTATGTTTGCATCTCAAGGCACAGCAGATTTAAATCATACACTCTACGAAATGAAATGTGGCCTTCTCCTTCACAATTTTTTCATAGATAAAACTGAAAGGTTTAATCCTGGTTCAGTTATCTGTTTCTAAATTATATAAACCTCAATGTATAATATAAAACATGCTCTTTATTTTTCAGTTTCTCATCCTTATTGCCATAGGATTTTAAAATTGATAATCATATTGAGTCACTAATGATTTATAATTAATATTAGTGTTAATAAATAAGCTGTTGTAGGGTTTAAAACAAATAACAAGGAAAACACACTTGCTGGCCAGTATTATTATTACTTACCAGCTCTTCCTGAAGTTGGGAAATGAGTTCATCCCTCTCTTTCAGCTGCAGCTTCAACACTGAGCATTCATCCTTCATTATATCCTATAAAAACATTAAAGAAACAGCATAATAGGCTTAGCCATTTCACTTAGGTCTTGATAAGGAAAGCCAGCTTCACACAGTGGAAAATAATTACATCTGACAAATAGAGGTGAAATTTCCTCTACAGTAAATTTGTATAGTATTCTCAGTTGCAAAATAAATTAATGCATCTAAAAATATTATGCTATATATGATCTCACACACACATGTGCTTTTATCCCCCCTTTGGATATCCATTTGTTATTTTGTTGCCAAAGACAGAAACATAAGAAGTCATCCTAAATTCTTTCCTCCCATTTCTGTGCATACATAACAATGGAATAAAAATACCTATACTCTAAATGAGATACTTTGCCATTTGTTCCCCCACTGTAATTAAATATTAGTTCCCCAGCCAATTGCTATGGTAAAGTCTTTACCTTTAATGATGCCACTATAACATTTATCCCTTTTACTAGAGATCTGTGGGCATTTAATCTTCTTACTTTGCACGTGCACTCAGCCACAGTTTCTATGCACACTAAGCATTCTCCTCTATGGCTTACCTTACTCCATGCTCGTAACTCTCAGATGCAAATACTTAATTTAGGCCTATCCATCTTCTAAGTTTCAACCACTGAATAAAACTACTTACTGAGCATATATTCAACATTGTTCTATAAACATTTCGACTCAACCTTCCTCTCAACAACCTTTTTCCCTACCCCCAAGCTTTGTGTCTAATTATATCTCCTAATAATCTTTCTATTTTCTACACTCTTAGCTCTTACTCACTAGGAACTAAATCTGGTACCATTTTTTTAAATTTCTATTGAATTTATTGGGGTGACATTGGTTAATAAAATTACATGTTTAAGGTGTATAATTCTTTAATACATTATCTGTATACCGTATTGAGTGTTCACCACCCCAAGTTAAGTCTCCTTCCATCACCATTTATCTCCCCTTTACCTTCTTTTACCTCTCCCACCCCCTTTCTCTCTGGTAATCACCATACTGTAGTTTGTGTCTATGAGGTTTTTTTTTTTCTTAATCCCCTCACCTTTTTCACCTAGCCCCTCAACTGCCTCCCCTCTGACAGGAGCCAAGCCTTTTGTCTCTATTTCCTTCATGTTTCTTGGACTCATTCCTCTCTATTATTCATTGACTTTCTCTAGGCACCCATTGCTTCTTACCTGACTTACTGTACTGAGTCTCTAGACTGGTTCTTTATCACTTTCCCTATCTGTCACATATTTTCCTACATGAAGTTAATTACAGTCAATTAATTAATTACTTCTTAATTTAACAGCTAATCACTTCCTCTTTTAGAGGAAATAAAAGTCAAAACTCTTTAGCATAGCATATAGTGCCTTTCTTTATCTGCTCTTGCTTACTTCTGGAATGTCAATGTTTTTCATTTCCAACTTTCTTACCACCTTTGCTCACCTACAGAGCTGAAATGCAAAATGTTGTTTTATATCTCCTTGCTCTGCCTACGTACATCTCTGGATCACACTGCTGATGACCCACTACAACCCTTTATCCCTTTCACATTTCTCATGCTCTAAGAGGCATTTCAAGCATTATTCCTACTCCTCTAGAACTTTCCACTTTTGGCTGAGTTATGTATTCCTAGAGGGCAAGGGTGTGCTCCATCCCATTTAAATCATACATCATCCCATACAGTACTAATACTTCAAGTGTTATTTGTTTGTTCTGCACCCTCATTGGACTAGTTCTTTCCCCTTGAGTGGCTGGACTACATGTCTACCTCAATTTATTTAGCTTCACAGATATTGTGTTTTTAAAAATAAATTGAATACAAGACTTTCTACCAGCAAAAATATTAAGACTTTCCATATTTTGATGCTCAGTTTATTGCAGTGGCCTGGAACCAAACCTGCAATATCTCTGAGGTATGCTTTTACTTCATTAGCGTATCATTAGCACCAAACATTGTAACTGACATGCAAGGTGCTCAAATCCACATTTTCTTCCCATAAAATTACCAAACAAAAATAAACATTAGGAGAATTCTTACTTTTTCTCAATCTGCTAACTTTATCTGAGCTCACAAGGAAGGAAACAGCTAATGGATTAGAGAAAATAGAATACTTGTTTATTCTGGTTCTCATGGTGTTAACTTCTACTTTACATTAAACCAAGGGTCCCCCACCTCTGTGCTGAGGACTAGTACTGGTCTGGGCCTGTTGGGAACCAGGCTGCACAGCAGGAGGTAAGCTTGAATGTAATGCTCTTGAATCATCCTGAAAACATCCCCCCAGCCCAGTGTGTGGAAACATTGTCTTCCACAAAACTGGTCCCTGGTGCTAAAAAGGATGGGCACTGTGCACTAAACAATACAGAACATCTGATTCAAATTTCTAATATCTCCTTTCATTTGCTGGCAACCAGCTTGACTGGAAGACACTATCTCTGCTCCTTTTCTATTGTAGCAGTGCTATTTCTTCCCTAAATCATGAATTTTTATGGGTAGAGTTTATATGCATCTTTTCCAAATACTTCTTTTCATAGATTCTAAATATTATGTGTTATACTGTTAATGGAAAAAGGCTTAACCCACTCCAAAATGCAAAGAAAAAATGTCAGGCTTAGGAGGTAGGTGAGAAGGTGGTCATGTTTCTTAGAATCAGAGCTCTAGAATCGAATCCTAGGTACTTCAATTAAGTGGCCCTGTGGCTCTGTGCTAGTTACGGAGCTTCTTTGAGCCCCATGGACATTTCTGTGGAGGTTAATGATAACACCAAACTATAAACTACTTCATATTCCCCAAATTTTACATAATATCTCATTTGAGAAAAGATAATTCCCCTTCATAAAATAAAATGTCACAGGTTGGGTTTTCTGGGACAGAAATACTGAGGTGGAATTAAGGGTGCAAAAGGCTTATTAGAAAATAAATCCATGTGAAAAGAAAAGAAGAATCATAATTGGGCAGAAGTACAGATGGACCCAGGATTCCTACCTCACAAATCCTCTGCCAGCGGAAGGAGAAGCTCCAGAGCCTAGAAAGACTGTGAGAAGAATCTCTCCCTGAGGGCAAGTAGGTCAGCTCTTACACCACTCCCTGCTGTGCAGTCCTTGGTTGGGCGCTGCCTCAACAGAACTAGATCTCAGCTGTTGTCACTTCATTCACTGTCTCAGATCACTCAGAGATGAGCTTGACTTCAGCTGATAAAGTTGCTAATGGATACAGGCAGTCAGCTAACAACAGGGTTTACAGTTGGGTGGTAAGTCCTTTATTGAAAGGGAATCTAAGCCTCAGGAAGGATCTACTGAAATTGGTTTTGGTTGAGTATTATCACCAATATTTTTGCATATTAATTTATATTTTGTCAATTACTCAGTTTGAAATATTTATCTACATTTTGGCTAACAAAGGTTGAGTATTATCAACAATATTTTGCATATTAATTTATATTTTGTCAATTACTCAGTTTGAAATATTTATCTACATTTTGGCTAACAGAAATTGTAAAAAAGTTTGTTTTTCAAAAAATATATTCACTTTAAATGATTCTCTAATTTCATTCCTGGGGAACTTTTTCAAGAAGATCAGAATTCACAGCTTTAAATTAGGTAGGTGCTAACACATACTTGCATTTAATTATAGAATAGCATTAAATTTTATCTCATGTCATCAGAACCATTTTTAAAAGCCTTATCTATGAATGACTTTGCAAATGCAACTTAGTTACCTAGAGTTTTGTGTTTCATTGTTATATTGTGGCAATATTCACAGAGGTACCTGTTTAACATAAACATGAAAATCCCTTGAACAATTCTTACTCTGAGATGAAGGCTGACAGCAATATGCCCTCAATATTCTCACTATATTTGTAAAATTCTGGGACATATTTGGCAGGATGATATGTTGAGTTAGATATAATATATTAATGTGTAGAATTAAATGGATTTTAATATTATTGGTTTTAAAAATAAAGTTATTCCATTAATATAAAAGCTAATGTAAACAATTTAATATTGTGCTTATTTAAATGTATATTATTTACAATCAGGAAAATATATAATTTAATAATTATAACATTTTCTATGTCATGGAAGTATAATAAATTTTTAAGACTCAAGTTCAATTCAATTACTTCCCAATTCAATAATTATTCATGAATATGGAATTCCTAATATGATAGATTAAATTAAAAATAACTACAAATCCTTTGCGATTATTCCTACTGAAACATGGAACCTAATCTCTGTCTTTGTACCTGGGCTGGTCTTACTGACTTGCTTGACCAACAGAATACAATGGAAGGAAACATTGCATTCTGGGGCTAGAAAAGAAAACACCTTTCTTTCAGAGCTAGAAAATAAGGCACCTTTCAGCCTCCACGTTTGGTCTCTGAGAACTTCCCCTCTCAGTTTACTCCCTTGCAGAAAGAACCCAGCAGCCATGCTTCCACTGACTTCTCCTATGAGCTGCCAAAGGACAGCTGGCATCAACTGCAAGCCTGGAGAGTGAGTCATCGTGCACATCGAGCCCAGGGGTGCCCAGAGCTCCTGCCAGTATCTCACCATAACTGCCTCAGAGGAATCATCCCCAAATTCCTGACTTATAAAACTATAAATAAAATAAAAGTATAGTTTTGAGCTCCTAAGTTTGTATATATGGACAAACTTCAAATCATTAGAATTAGTGTAAATTGACTCATTATAGTTATATAAAAATGTATGCAGCTAAGTTTTAAAATAAAATACTTTGTGATTTACTTTTTGATCTTGATGATTTAAGTAATTTAGTGTAAATTTCAAATAGCTCATTTCATGCATAAAAAAGAGTATGTTCTCATTATATAAACTATGAATTTTAAGCAATTAAATACAAGACTGTTTGGATTACAGCACATATTACTCTTAGGAAATCTTAAGACTTCTTACAGATTTCCATCACTCAAAAGATAATTACAACAATACCTTATTTTTCATAGGGCATTTGTAATGCATAAAACACTTCCATGTGCAGAATTTCTTTTTGCTATCAGGATCTTTCTTGATGAATTATTAACAAAATGGTACAATTCTAGAATAAGCAGGGCTGTAGGCATACAAATGAAGCAGAGAATACTGTTGTACCAAAAGTCAAATAAAAGAAAGCCATTAATAATACCAAAACCCTTAAGTTGTATTCATTATTCAATGTATTTCTACATTTTTTGCAATAGTTTGAAACATTAGCCTGTAGTGAGTAATTTGCTAAGATGTTAAAACCATCTCATGAGACAATGGGCTTGTCATTCCAAGTTATTGGAGTCCTCTTAGATTCACTTTCTTGCATTAATAAGAAAAAATCTGTGTTGTTTAATTCTCCTAATACAGTATATTCCATCTTATGTTTTTCTGTATAGTAAGTAAACAGCATGTTAATCTAAGTCATAATCCTTATAAAAATATTCATTCAAAGTTTTCACTGTTCTTGTCTTTATTTTATTCAGTTTTTTTTTGTAAATTAAAATTCAAAAAACAAACATTGGTATTTCACTTTCTAAAGCCTTTTTTAAATGATGGTGCATATTTTTTTTATGTAGAAGGATGTGAAACAAATGCTCGGTGTCATAGAATGATGTAGTAGGTATGATAGATTAGTTTCCTGATTTCCTAAACCCATTGGTTTCATCAAAATCAATTATAAACTATATGGAAAATATAAAGGTCTTTATAACTCATCAATAATGATCCTCCATTAGACTTGCTTGATACAAAATTCACAGAAAAAGAAAAATTCTTAAGACATTTTTAGATTTGATGATACCAGCATTATTTTGTCTCACAGTAGGCAGGTAAAATTGTTACACTATACCTTATTTATTTTTTTATATATTACTTCTTACACAATGACAACAACAACAGCAAAGCAAGAGTTTAAGTGACACTTCCCAACTTTCCACAGTATTCCCATCATTAATATAATGAGAATGGTTTGCATAATATCTACGTAACCTGGCAGCCAAGGAGAGTAAACTGACTGGAATGCACATGCGTGAACAATGATGACTTCACTGTACTAGTCAGTGACGGTGGTAGATGCCATTGAGTGAGCATGTGTACTGTATGGATGTCACATTCAACATGATGAGCCAGTAGAGCAATGAATCAGCATCAAATTTTGCATTAAGCCTGAATACTCCTCTGAAGAAACTAGTTGGATGATTCAGAAGGCCACAGCTATGGGCAACTGGTTAACTGGAAGCTTCATCATGACAACACGCCCACTCATGCATCATGTCTGGTACAGACTTTTTGGTGAAACATCAAATCACCCAGGTAACTCAACCACACTAAAGCCCAGATTTGGTGCCCTGAGACTTCTGCCTTTTCCCAAAACTAAAATCACCTTTGAAAGGGAAAAGATTTCAGACTGTTGATAAGATTCAGTAAAATATGACAGGGCAGCTGATGGTGATTGGGAGAACTGTGTGAGGTCCCAAGGTGCCTACTGTGAAGGGGACTGAGGTGTCATTGTCCTATGTACGATGTTTCTTGTATCTTGTATCTTCTTCAATAAATGTCTCTACTTTTCATATTACATGGCTGGATACCTTCTGGGCAGACCTCATATACTATACATGAAAATATAAAGTAAAATGGTTAAAAACACCCTGACACTCTCTTAAAATTTTCAGTTATGAAGGCATGCTTACTTGCTTTTCATGTTTTAAGTAAGGAATGGGGGATATCTTATTCTTTGACATCCTCAGTAAAGTAAGAGAATTAATTTCTGGGAAGGAAAAGTAACAAAAGATATCAAATGCATTGCATTCCCCACCCAGAAGTGTGTAATATAGTTGTTTTGTTTTGTTTCATTTAAAATTCTATCTTGACCCAGTCTGAAGACCCTGACTAGAGGATAGTTAGTGCCCCTTCCTGAACAGCTGATTAAGTCCACATCCCAAACACTTTCCTTATGGCGAAGTGTTTGGGATGTCAACTCCACCCCAGGCCCATTATATGACACCCCTACCATACCACATACTAGGCTACCAACCACAGACTGTATGCCCCAGAACTCTTGAAATTATTCAAATTGTCCAATCCTCAGGGAGCTCCAGAAAAGCCTAGCCAATTCCATCTTGCTTGCCATGCATAAACTTTCCCCCTACAGCTCTAATTTGCTGTTATTCTGTCCACAGAGGACAACCTCCAGCATGAGCCTGCCTGGGAACCTTCTTTCATGTGGAAGCGTAAGTAACAAAGAGTTCTGCCTTTCATCTGAGTGTCAGTATGTTATGTCCCACCATCAAACGAATCTTTAAATCTCATAAAACACAGCACTGGAAGGGGCTGGCTGCAGGTACTGGGCATACTTCTACCATCCTTCTGGACAAGTGGGCTGAGCCAGTTCTTGAGTCCTGGACATTTATGTCAATTCAGACAGAGGGAAGGACAGTCTGAATAATACCATGCACTGCTAGACAATACATATGTACTTTTTGCATAATAAAGGGAGAGTAAAACCCTTTTAGTTTTATAGAGGGGTACCCCCAAAACTGAATTATTTTCTGGATGGGGGGCTCCTTGTAGTACAGGCTTCCCCCGCTAGGTGAGTATTCTAGGAACCCATCTGTATCAGTGTGCCAGCTGGTGTTGTGAGAGGCTACGTTCGGCCTCAGTGATTTTTTTTTGAAGACTCTTTCTACACATTTGCCCGCATCACGATGAGTGATTTGAGAATACACCTGCCAACACCTCATTGAGTGTTCAGCAGTTTTTGATGGAAAATGACATGACCCCGGTGCCCCACCCTCCCTATTCACCCAATCTTGCCCCAAGTGGCTTTTTTTTGTTTCCCTGGATGACAAAAGTCCTCACAGGGACTTTTACTGATGTGGAAGAGGTGAAACAGAAACCTGCAGAAGTACTAAAAGGCATCAAAACTGATGAGTTCAAAACTGCTTTGCACAGTGGAAAAAAGTCTTGATAGGTGTATTGCATCGAATGGAGAGTACTTTGAAGATGACTGAAGTTTAAATATGTGAGAAAAAATACACAATTTTTAATAAATAAATTCCAGTTTTTGGGCGGTCTCCCTCATTATGTTAAAAAAGGTGAGCAAAAACTCCAGAGGAGGAACATCATAATATCAGATCCTAAAAAATTGTGTAGTATCCTATTTTGTGGGGTGCTTAATTTGTGACAATGATGAAGAATGAGGAAATAAGTAATGCTTTGGGGGTGTTTTTTAAGGACAAAGGTATAATTGTAGAATTCTGGGAATGAAATAAAGCAGAGAGCTCAACATTAATGCTGTACAGGAATGATAAATAATGTGACTCAATTTAAGCAGTGGTTTTAGGCAGTCGGGGAGGTCAGAAAACTAAGCTGCAAAAAAGCACTGAACATTAGCTGAAGCCATAGATCACAGCTACAAAACATAAACCAGTATTAGTAAGCAAAGAAGGAAAGGTCATGCTTTGTTCTCTTTCAGAGCACTAATGGATAATAACAGCATACACACAGTATCTTTACATAGTCATTGTATGTACATTGTTAAGCAGGAGTCTTTTAAGATGGCATACACACAAATCAGGCAAAAGTTAGTTTTTCATAGTATGAAGTAGATATACTTTTAAATGGTTGCTTGTATAGTGAATGCCTGTATACTGTGCCCAACTGCATATTAACTTCCATCACAAAACAAAAAAATTGGCTTAAAGGTTATATAGATTAAAGTTAAGAGTACTGGGAAGTTGTAGACTATAATTAAATGACGTTAACCTATCCTGAAAATTCTTATCTAGTATTAAAAAAATCCTACCAATCTAGCGGTGTTTTTCATGTTGCCTCTTGCTCCCTCTCAGCCTTGACCGAGAAGACTTTTGCAGGGAAGTCTTTGTTGTGTCACAATTTATCTGTGTGACCTTGGATAAATAAATTACCAATGATGAAAATACAATTTCCTGAAATTCTGAAAAATCCCATATACTTCACACACATCATCAGTGGATATATACAACACTTTTTACTGGCAATGTATTACTAACCACATTTTTCAGTGTTTTAATAACATTTCTATATTATCAAACTAAATAAAATAATTATTACTGAAATAAACTCAAGTCTGCATTATCACCAAAACAGTGTATCTCAGTAGTAGTCTATACTACTTCCTAGAGTTTCTGTTTTCCTCATGAAATGGGAATCATGGTGTTTTTTTCCCACAGTGAGACTCATTCAAGCACATATGAAGAAAGCAACCAAAATTAGGCTGTGATAGGTGGAATGTGTACAATGGCATGCCAAAGCTGCCCTGTCCTCAACTCCAGAATCTGAGAACTTGACAGGATATCATTCTTATGGTTGTGCTATTCTGTTCTATGATCCAGTTGACCTTAAAATATGGTGAGTATCTGGATGGACTTAATCTAGTCAAATGAGCCCTCAAGGGTCACATAAGAACAAAGTCAGACACTCAAAGCATGAGAAGGACTTGACTCGCTATAGCTGTTATGATGATTGAGTGGGTCATGTGAGAAGGAAGATGGATCTTAAGGACATGAGAGAAGCCTCCACCTAACAGCCAATAAAAAACAGAGACCTTAAACCTATAATGCCAAGGAAGTCAACTCTTCCAATAACAGAAATGGGCTTGGAAGGAACCCTGGCTCTGGATGAGAATGCAGCTGGCCAACTTCAGCCTTGGGAGACTGACAGAAGACTCAGAAGTACTTTTTAAGTCACCATGTCTGTATTAATTTGTCAAATAGGATTGGAAAACAAATGCAGAAAGCTTTATTGAGAAATAAATATCCAGCCAGAACTCAATGGTCAGAAGGAATTAGTAAATGATCAAAGATAGGCCAGTGTTTCCAAGCAGATGCAGAACCATGGGAATTCCTGGAGGCAGAGGAAACTAGGGCATGAGTCCGGGGAACAAGCACTTTAGCATAATGGTGGGGCCAGGTATACACTGGCAAGGAGCGACAACTGAGAACCATATCACAAGAGTCATTTATGCCATAATAGAAATTATATTTTATTCAAAGACTATGATGTACCAATATAGGATTTCAATTCATAGAAGAATAGTATCACATTTAAGCTTATGCAGGTTACTCTGGGTACAGAATGGAAAATGAGCTGGATAAGACTAAAAGTAGGAACAGATAGGAGATTGGTTTAATAATTCAAGAAAGAAATAATTAGCATTTAAACTAAAATGGAGCTGTGGGAGTGGACTCAAAGTCCATTTAGAAGGTAGATTCTCCCAGATATGGGTGTTGTGGGAAGGAAAAAATGAGAACGGTGTCAAGAATCACACTAAGTTTCTGGCAGATCTACTGGGTGAATGCAATTACTGCACACTTCTACTGAGAGCAAATACTATTTGAGGGGAAGGGATCTAAGATGAAAAGGTGAGTTGCAACATCCAGCTAAAGAAATGTAGTATGCATTGGCCATGTAGATGTAGATGCAGAAAAGACAGCTAGAGCCAGGAAATGGAAGTCTGGGAACCACCAGTATATTGATGTAGTGGAAAATAAATAGTTGAAGAAAGTGAAGAAATATGAAAATTAACTGTTTGACAATGAAGAAAGCATGGTTTTATAATACCTATGGCTGGAAATAACTTTGAGAAGGAGAGTGAAACTGATGATATTACATGTGACACAGATGAAGTAAAATAAGGGCTTACCAACTTTTTGGTGTTAGAATTACAGATTACTATGGGCTCAGAAGTGAACTAAAGATGAAGGGAAAATATGGGATTACCAGCCACATAATTTTCAAAATGCAAGATTCTTCCAAGAAATGAAGAATAGTAGCTAATAAGATTGAGATGGTGTATGTGTGTATTTTAGACGGAAAAGCTTGAAGAGATTTGATGACTGACAGAAATGATTCAGTAAAGAGAGAAGTTAAAAATACAAGGGACAGAAGGAATAACTAAGGGAGAGAAACCCTTCAAGTGTTAAAGGATGATATTCAGGACATGGAATGAGGTATTAGCTTCCAGTAAGCAAAGAAGTATTCATGAATAGAAGGAAATGACATAATCTTTTGTTGATGGAGCCTCAATGGAAAGGATGCTGTTTGTAAAAATAAAAATAAAAACTTTATGTAACAAGACTGTTAAGAATGGAATGTGTCCCCTCAAAAGTCATATGTTGAAGTACAAATCCCCAGTATCACAGAACGTGACCCCATTTGGGAAAAAAAAGTCGCTGTATATGTAATTACTTAAGATAAGAAAATACTGGAATAAGGTAGATCCCTAATCCAACATGACTAAGTGTCTTTATAAAAAGGAGGGATTTTGACACAGAGAAACAAGCATGGGGGAAAATGCCACTTGAAGATTGGAGGTATGCTGTCACAAACCAAGGAACTACCAGAAGTTAGGAGAGAGGCCAGGAACAGATCATTCCCGAGTGCCCTCACAGGGACCTCCGTCCCACAGACCTTCCTCTTACAGTTCTAGCCCCCAGAGCTCGGAGACAATAAGTCTTTGTTGATTAAGCTACTCAGTTTGTGGTAGTTCATTATAGCAGGCTTAGAAGACTAATACACAGACATAACAAAATTTCAGCTGCTACACCTTCACATAGATTATATGTAAATACTGAGTTGATATATGATTTATCAATAATTAATAAATGAGCAAAAAGAAAGAAGAATGGGGGAAAAGAGTATATGAGGGAACCCCCCAAAATCCTGGAATTTATTTATTAAAAAATTGTGTATTTATTTTAGGTGTTTACACTTTATTCTCCTTCAAAGTACTCTCCATTTGATGAAGTACACCTACCAAGATCTTTCTTCTTACTGCACAAAAGTTTTTTAACTTGTCAATTTTGATGCCTTTTAGTGCTTCTGCAGGTTTCTGTTTCACCTCTTCCACATCAGCAAAACATTTCACTTTGAGGACTTATTTCATCCAGGGAAATAAAAGTAAAGTCATTTGGGGAAACATCAGGTGAATAGGGATGGTGGGGCATGGGGGTCATGCTGTTTTCCATCAAAAACTGCTGAACATTCAGTCAGGTGTTGGCAGGTGTGCTCTTAAATCACCCATCATGAAATGGGTGAAATATGTTGAAAGAGACTTCAAAAAAATTTCACTGAAGCCGAACACAGCCTCTCACAGCAATGCCAGCTGGTACACTGATACAGGTGGGTTCCTAGAACCCACCTAGCAATCACCTAGCAGGGAAATCCTGTACTACAAGGCACCCACCCTCCAGAACATAATTCCATTTTTGGAGGGGGCCCTCATTGTATAAACCATGACCTACTTTTTAATGTGTCTCTTACCTTTAAAAGAGCTCTCCAAGTGCATAGTCTTATGTATAACACAGAGTAATATTACGAATAGATGGGCTTATTAGTATATCAAATATAACAGTATTTCTTTATTCTTTTAAGTTATAAGCATAATATATCCTTATTTTGCATGTTTAGTAACTACTTTATTCTTAAGTGAAGAGGTGCACGTATCTAAAGTTTGTACCTGCGGCAGTATTTTTGTCCTTATGTCACACTCACCTTATCATTTTAATTAACCTCAGAGCTAACTGTTGTGGGCTGTTGTGCAGATAGTAGGGCAACCATTACCGCTCTTAGGAATCACCACATTCTTATGACTTGGGGCTCAACAAAATGTCTAGACAAGTCAATCACATCAAAGTCAAATTCATTTTGATTGCTAATCAGTATGTGATGAACTTCTTGGAGATATGCAGTTGTTCAGATTCATTTTTGCATATAATCAAAATGTAGTTAAGAAAAACATTACCTCCACACATGGGAGAAAATGTAAATAATTGCCCTGATACCCATACCCCATCCTCACCCAATCTCAGCCTTGCTAGATAAAAGAAAACAACCTTGAAGATTGAAAATTAGCAGCCGTCTATCAGATACCTAAATGCTTACATGTATAAATGTTGAAAGCAATGTAAGTAAACAACAATTAAAGAATGATTATTAAATGATGGTAAATTCATTCACTGACATATTCTGCAATCTTTATAAAATCTATGTGGTTAAGTAAAACTATACTATTTTTATAAATAAAATACATACTTATCACAAATCTGAAAATGTGCAAAACTGTAAGAATTATTTTGTTAGGGTTGTGACTTCATATGTGATTTAAAATTTTTAATTTCTAAATTTTCATAATGTGCTGACAATATTATAGGTGCTATATCCAGAAAAATATATATGAAAAACAAAATGTTTATCCAAAGATATTGAGCAATCATGTAATCTACTGAATCCAAGGCACACGATATAGTCTCAGAGTAACATTGTGTTCAAAAGCAACTATTCTAGGCCCATTAAAGAATTTCACAACAACCAGAGATCTTTGTTTGCATTATCATGAACAGTGTTACTAGAACACATAGTTCATAACAATAACTTTAAAAAAATTATTGTTTAAAGTTATAACAATAACTTTAAAAAAATTATTGTCCCCATTTTCCCCACATTCTTCTCCCCTGCCCTGCCTACCCACCATCTCCTACATTCAATCCTCCCTGCCCCATTGTCCTTGTCCATGGGTCCTTTACATTTGTTCCTTACCTTGATCCTTTCCCTTCTTCCCCCATTATCACCCTCCCCCATAACCTCTGGTCACTGTCAGGTTGTTCTTTATTTCCATGTCTCTGGTCCATTTTTCTCACTTGTTTTGTTGATTAGGTTCCATTTATAGGTGAGATCATATGGTATTTTTCTTTCATCACCTGGTTCATTTCACTTAGCATAGTACACTCCAGATCCATCCATGCCATCTCGAAGGTCAGGAGCTCCCTCTTTCTGCTGCATAATATTCCATTGTGTAAATGTACCATAGGTTTTTGATCTACTCATTTGCTGATGGGCTTTTCTAGCACATGCCTATTGTAAATTGTGCTGTTATGAACATTCGGGTGCATAGGTTTTTTCGAATTGTTGTTTCAGGGTTCTAGGGGTAAAATCCCAGCCATGGAATAGTCAGGTCAAAAGGCAGTTCCATTTTCAGTTTTCTGAGGAAATTCCATACTGTTTTCCACAGTGGCTGCACCAGTCTGCATTCCCACCTACAGTGCACTAGAGTTCCCTTTTCTCCACAACCTTGTCAGCACTTGTTGTTTGTTGATTTGACTATGATGGCCATTCTGACAGGTGTGAAGTGGTGTCTCATTGGGGTTTTAATTTTCATCTCTCTGATGGCTAGTGATGCTGAGCATCTCTTCATATGTCTCTGGGCCCTCTGTATGTCCTCCTTGGAGAAATGTCTGTTCAGGTCCTTTACCCATTTTTAATTGGATTGATTGTCTTCCTGGAGTGGAGTCATGTGAGTTCTTTACATATTTTGGAGATTAAACCCTTTTCTGAGGTATCGTTGGTAAATATATGTTCCCATGCAGTTGGTTCCCTTTTCATATTTGCTGATGTTTTCTTTAGTCATGCAGAAGCTTTTTAATTTGATATAGTCCCATTTGTTTATTCTTTCCTTTATATCCCTTGCTCTATGGGACATATTGGTGAAAATATTGCTTCACGGAACATCTGAAATTTTCCTTCCTATATTCTCATCTAGGATTTTAATGGTGTCACAAACACTGTATTTAAAACTTTTATCAATCTTGAGTTTATTTTTGTGTATGGTGTAAGTTGGTGGTCGAGTTTCATTTTTTTGCATGCAGCTTTCCAGATCTCCCAACGCCACTTGTTGAAGAGGCTATTTTTACTGCATTTTATGATTTTTCCCCCTTTGGCAAATATTAGTTGACCACAGATACATGCATTTATTTCTTGGCTCTGTATTCTGTTCCATTGATCTATGTGTCTGTTCTTATGTCAGTACCAGACTGTTCTAAGTACAGTGGCCTTGTAATATAGTTAGATATCAGGTATTGTGATCCCTCCTACTTTGTTCTTCTTTCTCAAAATTGCTGAAGCTATTTGGGTTTTTTTAGGAACAACCCCATATGAATTTTTGGAATATTTGTTCTATATCTGTGAAATATGTCATTTGTAGTTTAATAGTGATTGCATGGAATCTATAAATTGCTTTGGGTAGTATGGATATTTTAATGATGTTAATGCTTCCAATCCATGAACACTGTATATGCTTCCATGTATATGTGTTTTCCTTAATTTCTTTCTTCAGTGTTGTGTAGTTTTCTGAGTACAAGTCTTTTACCTCTTTAGTTAGGTTTATTCCTAGGTACATCATTTTTTTCTTGTCTTCTATGAGGCCAGCATCATCCTAATCCCCAAACCTGATAAAGATACAACAAAGAAAGAAAACTACAGGCCACTATCACTGATGAACATAGATGCTAAAATCTTTAACAAAATTTTGGCAAACTGCATCCAACGATACATTTATAAGATCATATACCATGATCAAGTGGGATTCATCTCAGGGATGCAAGGATAGTACAATATTTGCAAATCAATAAATGTAACATATCACATAAGCAAAAGGGAAGACAAAAATCACATGATCATATCAATAGATGTGAAAAAAGCATTTGATAAGGTACAACACCAATTTATGATAAAAAACACTCAGTAAAGTGGAAGTAGAGGTATCATACCTCAACATAATAAAAGCCATACATGAAAAACCTATAGTCAATATCATATTCAATGGACAAAAACTAAAAGCTTTCCCATTAAGATCAGGAACAAGACAAGAATATCCACTTTTACCACTTCTATTCAACATAATATTGGAAGATATAGCCACAGTTATAAGACAAGAAAAAGAATTAAAAGGTATCCAGATTGGAAAGGAGGGAGTAAAACTGTCATTGTTTGCAGATAACATGATAGTGCACATAGAAAATCCTACAGATTCCACCAAAAACTACTCAATAAGTGAATTTGGCAAAACAGCTGTATACAAACTCAACATTCAGAAATCAAAGGGATTTTTGTACATCAACAATGAAATATCAGAAACAGAAATTAGGAAAATATCTCATAACAATAATTTTTACTCTTACTCTATTCTCCTCTTTTCCTCTGTCAGTTTACCTGATACACTTCCACTGTTCTCTCTCCCAAGACTCTATTCTCCTCTTTTCCTCTGTCAGTTTACCTGATACACTTCCACTGTTCTCTCTCCCAAGGTTCCTACAGCCCTTGCTTATCTTGCTTAGGGGAGGAGCCACAGGTCACTCTACCTGTCCAGCTTCTCTCCTTGATTTTACATCACAAAAACCCTTAAGTATGTACCTGATAAAGAAGCAGCCCCAATCATAGTACAGGGAAGAAAAAGGAAAGACAAGACCAATTTTTTTTAGTAGATAAAGAAAAGATAAAATTTGGAAACAATTTCACATAAATATGCCCCCATAAATTATCCACAAACTTAGAAGGGCCTGAATATGTACTAGACACCAGAAAATTGTGGAATAAAGGAGCTAAATTAAATACACCTATAAGCATCTTTGAATCTTTTTGATATTAAGTATTCTTTACACATAGGGAAGCAATGCACATTTTGTTAATTAAGTTTAAGAAAGTATCCAAGAACTGTCAGTTCAAAAAAGATGTTACTAAAAATCTACTAAAATTTTAAAATTATAAAAAATGGTAATTTATAAAGTATACAACTTTAACTTATAGTTTTAAATGGCATTAGACTGAGATTTATACAGAGTAACATCTTGTAAAGGCAAATAAATAAGGGACCTTATTTGTCCATAACTGTCAAGTTATTTTGCTTGAACACAGAAATTGTAACTTTAATTCATCAAGTCTTTATTCTGAACTTGTCACATTGAGAGATTTACAATTTAATGGTATTGTACTATTTTGAAAGTAATAGATATTTATGTGCTTCCATTGCTACTTTAAAGTTTCATGGTTGTGCAAGGTCTAACATCATAAGAAGAAAGCCAGTCAAGTCACAGAATCTAACATAATAAAAAGAAAAGAAAACTGTATATTGAAGAAAGTCAATACTGATGTACATGGGTAGCAAACTAGAAAGGTAGATTTAATGGAGTGAATCAAGATTTATCTAAATCATCTGATTTACCTAAATCATCTGGGAAGCATTTCAAAGATTAGTCTCCTCTTCCACATTTCACACCTCCTGATTTGAGACCCAACTAAAGGTGTGAATGGGGACCCACCTTTTTCATTTTTTAAAAATTTCACTCTTTGGAATATGTTGTTATTCATAATCACTTGAAAAAGGAATGATTTGCATATATTCCCAGAATATATGTATAAAATGAGCATATGCATTTATGATAACTAATATAATTTGTTTATTGTAATCACAACATGTCATAATTTTCCTCATGTGTCAAACACTTTCCATTATCCAGGGTGATGGGGAAAAGAAAGCTTTTCCATGAATTGTTCAGAGTTGGCTGAACCTTAAAATTAAAGGCAGTACGGAAAAGGTCACATACTACTTCACTCTGTTCACAATACTCATCTGTGGGGAAAGCCCCCCAAATTACAGTAACTTTGAGTTTAGATCTTTACTCATTCTCTTAGTCTTTAAACTGGATTGTTTCTATCTTTCCTCAAACATAACAACAGCAAACATTCTGTGACTCCTGACTCCTCCTTTTATTGTTAGGATTCTTGGAAGAGGAACTACATATAGCATTCACACCCTCATGTGCAATTTAGCCACTATGAATAAACAACTAATAATTGATCAATTTTCCTGCATCTGAAAGCTGGTTTCTACTTGAGTAACTTAATTAAAATTGCTCTCATCAGTGTTAAGTATAAACCTTTTATTTTTAAGTCCTCTACCTGATTTATGCTTCATGTTTGGCAATACAAAATCCCTTCTTTAAAGTATCTCTTCCTCCTGGACTTCTGTATAGCTTTTTCTCTTGTTACATAACTTGGATATTTTTTTAACTTTTTAACATGTTTTCCTTTCACTTTATTCTTTAAAAGTTTGTTTTTTAAAAAATATTTCCCAGGTTTCTGTCTGAAGCCTCCTCCCATCTCCCCTTAAATGTTTCATCTCAGCAACCTATAAACTAACATTTCAATATTTACTATCAATCCCCCAGGCTTCATCTTATGAAACCTCAACCCAAGTTTCTGCCTCCTGAAATCTTGCATTTATTATATTCTAGGTGCGTCAGACTCTAGGTTTCAAATGGAAAATTCTCACTCCAAGTAGCAACATGTTATTTTTTCTACAATTCTGTTCTTAATAAATTCATTTTTCATATAAATTAAGAATCCCAATTCATTCTTTACTTCTTTTAACACTTTAAGTATTTCATTCCATTCTCTTGCTGGCATGGTTTCAGATGAGAATTCTGTCATAATTCTTATTCTTTTCTTTTATAGATAAGGTATTTTCTTTCTCTGAATTCTTTCAAGATTTTCTCTTTGTCTTTTGTTTGTTCCAGTTTCAGTATACTATGTATAGGTGTAGATTTTTTAATTTGTAACTTGCTTAGAATTCTCTGAGCTTCTCGAATCTGTGTTTTGCTATTTGTCGTTCATTTTGAAAAGGTCTTGGCCATTATTACTTTAAACATTTTTCTGCTTCATTCTCTCTTTCTTATTGTGTTACAACAGTTATGCACATGTTACACTATTTGAAATGATCTCAGAGTCCTTGAATATTCTGTTACTTTTTTCATGCATCCCTTTTTCTCTTTGTGTTCCAGTAGACATATCTTAAAGCTCACTGATTCCTTCCTCAGCTCTGTCTAATCTACTGATGAGCCCATCAAAGGCATTCTTCACTTATGTTGCAGTGCTTTTGATTTGCAGCATTTCTTTTTGATTTTTTCTTACAGTTTCCATCTCTTTGCTTACATTGTCCATTTGTTTCTGCATGCTGTTTAGCTTTCCACTAGAGCCCTTAACATATTAATTACAATTATTTTAAATTCCTTGACTAATAATTCTAAAATCTGTCATATGAATATATGTGCCTGGTTCTTCTGCTTGCATTGTCTCTCCAGACTGTGTATTTTTTCCTGTCTTTATCATGCCCTGTAATTTTTTAAAGCAGGTAATATATTAGGTAATAGGAACTGGGGAAAATAATGAGAATTTTTATGTTAATTTTGCAGGAAGTTGGGCTATGTTAATATTTGCTGTAGCTGTAGGCCCCAGAGGCTTCAAATTCCTCTATCATCCTTATTTCTGTCCCTTCTGCTGTCTCTGGGCTCCCCTAAGAATGCTTTCTAAATAGAGTCTGTGCCTTGCAGCTCTTCCAGCTGTAATCCAATTACTATACTGGAACCCAGTTAATATAGTGGTCAGGGGTTGAGACGGGAAAGAGTTCTATAGCATTATGTTTAAAGACAAGTGTTTTAGCAGGATGGGTTGGTTGTGACCTTCACAATTCTTTCTTAGCTTTATTCCCTTCTCAGGTAAAATAGTAAGGGTAGAGAGGACTGGAACTGGTTAATACCATTTCCCTAGGGAGAGATAAGGCTCTGTCTATACAGTATTTTCCCCTGGAGTGTAGCATATTTTAAGTGATCACTTTACTGTATCTCTGCCAAAGTCACAAGGAGACTTTATTTAGTAGTTGTTCTTCTTCACCATGAGAATTGGCATGGATTCCTGGAGTGAAGACTCATGAAAAAATAGGTACCCCCAAGAATACAGTCCCAGGAGGTTTCAACTGCCAAACTAGTCCACACAAAGCTTCCAGCAATTCACCGAAATTACCATTTAAGTATTCCTACAAGTTTATGACTTCAGTGGCTTCTGCTCCAGGTAAATTGAATTCATCTGTGATTCTCTATATTTACCTGGGGTGGTAGTTTGCTCTGTGGCTTTATTTCTCAGGTTAGCCCACCCCTCTCTTGCAAAAGTTGTTCACTTGACGTCTGTTTGGTTTTCTTCTTGTCCAAGTTCTTTGCCTGTTGCAACTGAAACCAGGAATCCTTATCTTGACTTCCCCTCTTCTCTCACATTCCATAACCATCTGACAAACAATCCTCTTTCTGACTATAAAATTCCTTTAATTCATTCCATTTCATCAATTTTCATTGTAAATACCTTCATTCAGGCCTTTTAATCTAGTTGGTTTTCTTCATCTATCTCCATTGTTCTCCTCATCTTTGTTCCAACACTAAGGAAGAGAACCTTAATAGAATTTTTAAATTATATTTCTTAATTTCATATTAAATATGACCCCTTTGAAGATGAGAACCATATTTTATCTTTATATACTTCAAATCATCTAGTTCAGTAACTTTCACAGAGGAAGAGTTCTATAAATATCAATGAAACGAATGGATGGCAAACCATCTACTATCCTACATGCCTATGTGTTTTAGTAAAAAAATGTTAGGCTGAAGTTTGAAGTTAAAACCAATTGTATATTTGTATAATTGTATGTGCATGTGTGTATATATACATACATGTACACACACATATATAGTTTGTCCAGAAGCCAGAAGGTATTCAGCCATTTCTATGAAAAATAGAGACATTTACTGAAGAAGATACAAGATACAAGAAACATTGTACATAGGACAATGACACCTCAGTCCCCTTCAAAGTAGGCACCTTGGAACCTCACACAGTTCTCCCAATCACCATCAGCTGCCCCATCATATTTTCCTGAGTCTCACTGATGGTCTGAAATCTCTTCCCTTTAAAAGGTGATTTTAGTTTGGAGAAAAGCTAGAAGTCATAAGGCACCAAATCTGGGTTGTAGGGAGGCTGAGTCACCTGTGTGATTTACTGTTTTACAAGAAATCTCTTCACAAGATGTGATGCATTGAGTGGGCACATTGTCGTGATGAAGCTGCCAATCACCAGTTGTCCATAGCTGTGGCCTTCTGAATGGTCTGAATAGTTTCTATGGAGGAATGTCTAAGCTTAACACAAAATTTGATGTAGATTCATTGCTCCACTGAATCAGTAATTTTGGGTTTTTTTGTATGTTTATTTTGTTTTTAAGGAAGAATGCAATTTTAATACTATTTTTGTCCTTGTTATTGAAAATACATCAATAAAATACATAAATAGTGATGTGAATTCTATACAAATCATGAAACTACTTTTCTTGCACTCCCTACACAAATTGCAAAAAGAATGTTTGGAAATAAGAAAATGGTGTTGTAAGCATTTACATTTAAAATTAAAGTCAGATGTACACGAAATAGAAGAATTAAATATTTTTAGAAAAATATTCCATAAAAGACATCATCTCTAGATGTACAAAAATTATATCTTAAATAACTTATTAGAAATATTCCAAACAGCAAAACTTTCACCAATATGTCCCCTAGAGCAGGGGACATAAAGGAAAGAATATGGGACCTCATCAAATTAAAAAGCTTCTGCATGCCTAAAGAAAACAGCATTAAAATGAAAAGAGAACCAACTATTTGGGAAAACATATTTGCCAATGATACCTCAGACAAGGGTTTTGATTTCCAAATTATATAAAGAATTCACACGACTCCACTCCGGGAAGACAAAAAACCCAATTAAAAAATGGGCCAAAGACTTGACCAGACACTTCTTTAAGGAGGACATACAGAGGGCCCAGAGACATATGAAAAGATTCTCAGCACCACTAGCCATCAGAGAGATGAAAATTAAAACCACAATGAGATAACCACCTTAACAAACAAGTGTTGGAGAGGATGTGGAGTAAAGGGAACCCTAGGGTACTGTTGGTGGGAATGCAGACAGTGCAGCCACTGTGGAAAACAGTATGGAACTTCCTCAGAAAACTAAAAATGGAACTGCCTTATGACCCAGCAAGTCCACTGCTGGAATTATACCCTAAGAGCCCTGAAACACCAATCCAAAAGAATCTATGCACCCCAATGTTCATAGCCGCACAATTTACAATAGCCAAGTGCTGGAAGCAACCTAAGTGCCCATCAGCAAATGAGTGGATCAAAGAACTGTGGTGCATTTATACAATGGAATTCTATGCAGCAGCAGGAGGGAGCTCCTGCCCTTTGAGACAGCATAGATGGATCTGGAGAGCATTATGCTAAAGTGAAATGAGCCAGGTGATGAAAGAAAAATACCATATGATCTCACCTATAAATGGAGCCAAATCAACAAAACAAATAAGCAAGCAAAATATAAACAGAGACATTTAAATAAAGAACTTCCTGACAATAAACATAGGGGAGGTGGGAGTAGGTTATGGGGAACAAGGGGGAAACGTCCTCAAAGAATATGTATAAAGGACCCATGGACAAAGCCAAAGGGGGGTAAGATTGAAGGTGGGAAGTGGGGATGGGTGTGGTGGGGGGAGTGGTGGGGAAATGTAGATAACTGTACTTGCACAACAATAAAAAAATTGGTTGAGGGTAAAAAAAAATAAAAATAAAAAAATTGAGAACAACAACAAAAATTAGATAAAGGAAAGCAGGACCAGCTACATAATTTGCAGGGCCCGGTGCAAAAATGTGAGGCACCTCATTCAAAAGGCAGAAAGAAGAGTGTAAATGTACTAAAATATGAATCTCTTCTCTTTAAAAATATTTTATTACTTACAAAATGTAAAAAGGGTATTTGTGATACATGTATACAACCTAAACATACAAATTGCGAAAAGTACATATTCTTTTTGTCATGATTTTATATAATGTAAGAAATAACAATTTATTAATATGATATCCTAGTTGTGAATTTGAGCTTTCTACTGGCTCTCTTTTCTGCAAACCCGTTTTATTAGGTCATTTATATTTTTTAATAAGTTCATTTTTCATCAACATGTTCAAAAGTGGCATCTGTCACTCTTAGAAAATGCCAGATTGCAAAATTTTAAAAATAACTTTTAGTTGTAAAAAGGGTCTTCCTGCTGATGCAACTGTTACTGGAGCTGTTGAGAGTATTTTATAGGCTGTGTCAATTGGTCGCTTTGAATGGGACAGCCACACAGTACACATGTTCACTCAATGGTGTCCACCACCCCATACAGTGAAGTTGTCATTGTTCACTCATGCACATTCCAGTCCACTCTCCTTGGCTGCCAGGTTACATCGATGTCACACAAACCATTCTTGTTATATTAACAATGGCTGGACTTTTGCTGGACTATACATATATTTTTTTCTGTAGGATTTATCCCTGAATACTCTATAAAGTATTTATCAAGAAATAATTCTGCTGCCTTTCACATTATTTAAACCACTTCTCCTAATATATTACTGTATAATAGGAATGTTCTTTGTTTTATTTTTGTTGCCATATCTGGCATTTGATACACTGCATTCTTTTTCACCATTCTTTTCAATATGATTTTATCTTTTTTATAAGATACATCAACATCACAATCCTTATCCCTATCTTTAATAAGTAAATTGAAATAGAAAAATACAATAGGAAAGATAAGTGACTTGCTCAAGGCAAACTCAAGAGTTACTAAAAGAACTGAAATAAAAGACTGTCTATGTTTCAATAACGAATAAAAACCATGATTTCATACATGTAGATGATAACTATAGAAAACTGAGAAAATGCAGGATTTTTTATTTTACCTCATATCTAAAGCCAAAATTACATCTTGCATATAAAGATATTTTTAAACAACACAAAAAATCTGTACAAAACCCCCCATTGTTTCAGTGTCAAAAAGCAGACAATTTAAGTAATTATTATATTCCATATTTTATCAAAAATCTTCAAAATTTAACTTCTAGAAAAATATGAAAAGATGGCCCATTCAGTTCCATGGACTCTATATCAAGGAACAGTATCTGTGAGGGGAGGGCTTCAATGAGGTAGAATCAGATATTGTAAAATTATGGGTATAACCCTTAAAGAAACTCTCACATGAGCTGGTAATCTTAGAACTCTGATTATTTTAAACATCTTTCATATCATAGGGTATTTAGAAACAAGTAAATGTTAAATGCTAGCCACTGTACAAGAATCTGAGAATATAGCAGCCAACAAGGTAGAAAAATGGTGCTTCTACGATCTAGCACAAAGGTCAGATTTTTAAAGTATGATAATGTCATGGAAGAGAACTATTAGGTTCTAGAGAAACATAATCTAGTCTTTTTGATGAACTAATGTTGAAGTGGAGGTCTGAAGGATGAATATAGTCTCGCTGTGGAAAAGAAAAACAACACAAAACACCCTAGACTATTGGACTAAGTAAATAGGAATGCAGAAAGTTCAAGGACATAAAAGATATCTAGTATACATGAAGTATGAAACAAAAAGGAACAAACTGGCACTTGACAATGCTGTAAAATAAGCCACATCACATTGTGCTCCTTAGATTTTATCTTGAGGACAAGTGGAATAAAGGCTTTAGGACTTTAAGGACAACGGTTTTTAGTAGGAATAGGGCATAGTCTTTGCTTAAAGCAGAAAGACTGACTGATTGGGGAAATAAGAGGAGGGAATACACTTGTAAGAAAAGAAGTGAGGACCTATTCGAAGGCTATTGCAAATATTAGAGGAAGATAAAATAGTGTTTTTAAGTAAACTGGTAGCAGAGGCCCTGAATTATAGATTTTGTCCTAATTCCTCTAGGACAATGTTCAACTACTATCTGAAATAATCTTTACCAAGGTATTAATGCACCTGATTTTAAAATAAATAATTGAAAATTAATTTAATGTGGTTTAATGAAGAGTTTTTAAAAGTCCAAAAATCCTCTAACCCTACTCTAAGGGATCAGGAATCTTGAGGAATGCAGAGATTCCTCTAGGTTAAATATGGTACCTCACGTAAAGTGTGCTGGCTTTATTGCAGAAGACTGTTCCCTTCCCAAATGCAAGACAGAATTTTTTAAAAAGTACATAATCTATGGGATGTTGTTTTTGGGAATGACAGATTTGGTTTTTTAACTTGTTTGTGAATTGGTTTGATTTAGTTCTCTACAAGAATGTGTTTCCAATAATATACTGGCACTTAATGGAGAACTTGATTACAATAAAATTTGCTTCTTACATACTTTTACAGCCAGGCATACTTGCAATCATCCAACAAGAGATACATATATCCATGCACTTATGCACATCCTACTTCCAAATTAATCAATATATTTTTTAAATGCTCCGATTGTGGTTCTCTCTATTAATGGACTTATAGATACAGGGATATAGTATAAATATTCTATCATTGTCTCCAATTGCCAGTGGCCTGTAAAATACAGATTCAACAAATTAACATTTGTTTTACCTGATTTTTCTACTTTCTAAAGTAGTAACTTTAAGCAGCTTAGTGTTCAAGATAATATAATTTGAGTTATACTGTTATAAGGCAAAAATAGTGCTTATATTTTAGAAAAAACTACATGAAGCTAGTGTAATAAATGTACTCAGTCATGGGGCAGTGAACTGTCTTCTCCCCACCCTGCAAGGTATTAAACCAAAAGAATAAAAACAATTTAAAGGAAAGGAAATTGTTACTAAAAGAAGCAGCTAACATTTATTTGGTTTTAATTGCATGTCAGGCACTCTGAACTAAATTATCTCACTTAACTCTTACAACAATCCTGTGTTAGGAACTTGGATTTTGTGATTAAGCATTGAAAAACAAATGTTTTAAATATGTGAATAATGTACTCAATCTTCCAGAACTACCTAGTTATCGTATTAGGTTTGTTTCGCTCCAGTGTTTCAGTACAATGCTAGATATTTCAATATGATGCTATATTGCCTGTATCATAAGACATCTACAAATACCCATCATTCTTAGTTGTTTTAAGCACATTTAATTTAATTAATAAAAATAAATTCTGCTGGACAGATATTTTAGATATTAATAATCTTTATTATGCAAATAAGAAAACAAACTCAGAGACCTCTAAACACATCTTCTAATGTCACACAGCTAAATAGTAACTAGAAATAAGTAATGGAGCTTTTATTTGAACCTATATATTCTGACCACAGAGCACACTGTTCTGGCTCCAAATGATCCAAGATTAACAACAAAATGCAGACAAATTATCAGGAGAAATCTAAGTAAGACAAAGAATAGGAAGTGCTGGGCAAGATTTCTTAGAGTTCAGAGGTTATGCATAGAGACATTTTTTTGTCTTTTTTTATTTTCCATTACCATTTACCCCCCTTATACTGTCCTCCCCTGCCCCACACAATCACCACACTGTTGTCCATGTTCACGAGTCCTTTTTCCTTTTTGCTCCATCCCTGCACCCCCAAACCCTGACAGCTGTCATCTTGCTATGAATCCATCTCTATTTTGCTTGTTAGTTCAGCATTTTTAAAGTTTTTATAGCAGAAATTTATTTATTAATTAATCTTTTAACACATTTATTCAACAAGTATTTTTGAGTGCCTACCATGTGCCCAGACACTGGGTATATAATGTTGAAAGAAATAAGATTCCAGCTGAGAAATGGCAGCAATAGGTTAACTAAGGCTAACTGGAGGTGATGGAGTAGAGAACAGTGAGAGAGGGAAACGTATGGGGTGCTTGGATACTGAACAGAATTTAAAAAAAAACTGTCATTTTCTTAGCTGTCTGACCTTTCTCAAATTCCTTAAGAACTTGGTAGTTCAGTTTCCTCACATGAAAAATGAGGAAAATATTACTGGTTAATTTATATGATTGTTTTAAATATTAAAATGAGTGATGAAGATTAATATGTGTTAATATATGTAAATCATTTAGAAGGAGTGTCTGACTTCTAACCACTCAATATTAGTTATTAAGCATTACATTAATGTAGATCATTACAATGATGAGTCATGTTCCTACTAATATTAAAGTACATCACCAAAGTTTATTCAATGTATAGCTAGCTCTTAATAGACACCACTAATTAAATCCACTAACTGTGGCAAGTCTTTTTTGAACAGGGTTTCATTTCAAAACAAGATCAAATGGAGCTCCAAAAATTTTCCTAAAGCCCTCATTTAATTCTGTTATCTTGGAGATAATGTTCAAAAAATGTACTTTTCTTAATAAGATTTGCATGCAAAATCCTTCTGTTTAGAAGCATGTTTTTCTTGTCTCTGTGTCAAAGAATATTACAGACTAATAGCACAAAGTGTTTCTCCTTGATTTCAGGAGAACTGAACTGGAATTAAAATGGGAAATAGTTTTATTTCATATAGTATACTATTATTGGTCATTGCAATACAATTACTTAAACAACAAATTTCCTATCAGTAGCACTTCCAGCACCTAGGGTTGCACTGCTCTAACCTAATCCCCACATTTTACACGTGAAGATACTGAATTAGATGAACAACCTGCTTTCTCAACACCATACAGTTAGATGATGGAGGAAGCTGCACCCAAAGCTCTCCCCTAAATTGTTTACAGCATGGAAACAAGTCATCGTCACATACAACAGCCACTGACCACCATAGTTACATAGCTGATCCTACACTGGGAGACAGTGACAGGTTTACTAAGCATCTACCTACCGAAGCTGTCAGATTTTTCAACATCTGTTTTACAAAGAAAATACTCTGCACCGAATATCCAACCTTTTACCCTCTAAAGAACAATGAAACACCAGCTAAAAATTCATGAATGTAAATAACAATTGTGAATGCTAGTTTCACAAGTTGAAAGGTGCCTATTTACATTTAAACCATTATAATTATTCTGTATTAATTTTTAAATCTACATATCTATAATTAACCTAAGGGAGAAATCCACATGTGTGTCATAGTAATAATAATCTTAAGAATGGAAGCTAACATTTTCAAAATATCAAATTATAATGAATATAAAATAAACCTCCACCCTATCCTTAAAATTATTTTCTTACTATTAATATTAGTAGTTCAGAAATTGTCTTTCCCTGTGTTACATTTAACAATCTTATCACTTCACAGTAAAATTATCTCCAGAATAATAGGTCTATGTTGCAGACTATTTGTAAATTGATGGAATAATATATCTTAGGTTGCTTCACCAGGCACCACACACATTTGGAGACAAGTTAACAAAAAACAGTTATTATGTTGACACTTGAGCAGATTCTCCAGTTCTGGAGAGGAAACAGGCTGTGTTTTTATCACTTGATGAAATTTTATCAATTCATCATTCTCATAGGATCCCCAGTAGCAAATATGGGGTGGGTTCATTCAATTTTAGTATTCATGGTACTAAAGATGAAAAATGAATCATTTTTCTTTTGTTAAATCAATTACAGAAGAACTCAAATAGAAAAGAGTCTTGTCAATATGCACTCTGGGCAGAGTTTAGAAGCTACATGTTTCATTGAAGACATCAGTCAGCTATTTGTGATTTCATAACCTAAATTCAGAAAGTCGTCTTTGATTCTGTAATAGTTGCCAGTTTTAAGGCTGAGGATTGTATTCTTACATACAGGTCCTATCAATAGACTTTTTTGAAATAAGAGTGGGTGAGATTAATGAGCTTATTATGATTCATTAGAAAGTGGTATGTGGATGACTGCCTACTTTAATTAGTTTTATTACTGTCGGAAATTGTTTCATGTGCCAGGCTCATCACCAAGCACGCCTGGAAAACATTAGGGAAGTAATCAGACTTGATATGAGGTACCTCTGATTAGGCAGTATGGCTAAGGAAGATGGACAAAACAGCATTTAGAAAAAGGAAGTTTATCAAATCAACTATTTTTATGAAGCAGAATGCAAAGTATAGTACTTCAAAATACTATTATGGTATACTGGGTGCTAACCCATAATTGTTGCAAAATGTTTAAGTATCTCAGGTTTACCCAATAAATCTCAATGCACATTTACTATAACATATATATTATCAGAAAAGTTAGTAGCCACATGCTTTAACAAACGAATCCTTCAAATGATATATTTTTAGGCATTACTACTCCCAGGGAATAATGTACTATAACTTTGATCAAATAGAAAAATAAGGTCACAATCTAAAGTAAGCAAGTCCAAATATGAAACATATTTTAGAATAGAGGTAAATGAAAAATCATAAAACTATTTCATAGGAATTCACTGGGATCTTTTGGCAAGTTCTGACTAATAAAAACATTCTTTTAAAAATGGTCTTAATATGTTACAAAAACAAACTTTTAAAAATGTTCTTAATATCCTTTTAACCTTAGGTCAAAATGAACATTACAATTGTTTAATAATTAAATTATACAAATATTATGTATAAATATTAGAAGTTAAACCTCATGGACTAAACAGAAAAAAAAAGAAAAGAAAACCTATTACTTACTTATACACTATCTCACTCCCAAGACATTCATACCATTGATAATTTACTGAATTTGATTTTAGCATATCCAGTTAAGTAGTGTTTATGAAGCACAATACTCATCTTCACTCATCAAGAAATGAATGTTATTAGATTTTTACATATATGACAGCATGTTGAAGTTTCTGACTAACCAATCTAACCTTTATTTTTTATGAATACCTCCTTTCAAAATTTAGAATTATTTCTTCAAATATGTGAGTTATACACTCAGACATTCTGATTTTTCCTCTGCTATTAGAGAGAGGATGCCATTATAATTTCAGGTGGGGAATTGCAATTTCTGGCCTTACCTCTAATGCATTTTTTGTTGTTTGTTTTGTTTTGTTTTTACAGAAAATATTCTAATTACAAAGCATTACAGTTAAATGAGGTATCATTAAGTAACAAATGCAAAAAATACCAACTGCTTTCTTCTTCTTTTCATTCACTATAGATGCCATAGATGTCACCCAGGTTGGGTAAAATCTAACTTTAAATATATTGGGCAACACCTAAGATGGCAGGGGAATAACTGGAAGGTGAGTATAGACTCACCTCCTCCTAGGACCAATCTGGAATTACAACTCAATTGTAGAGAAATCATCCTGAATAACTGAATGAACACTAGATGGAGAGAAGTCTTATAATCAAGGACAGAGAACAGAAATCACTTCACCACAATGAGGCTGGTAGGGAGTGCAGAGAAGATGAAAGAGGGCTGGCTGGGCTACCATGAGAGGTAGCTGAAGTTCCAGAGGGATATTTCAGCAGCCAGGGTGTTCCCCCTGTGAAATATGGGGTCTAAACTGCAAGCAGAGCTCCCCAGCCTACTGTACCAGAGCTAGAAAGGAACCCAGATAGCATCCAGCAATGAAAAGCAACAGGGTTTCTGTCTACCAGAGAGAGATGGCTGGAGCCACAGAGAACCTCTTAAAGGGCCAACACACAATAGTTCATTTAAAGCCATTTACTCTGGCCTCCAGCAAAGGGAGGGCAGAGTAGAATAGGGCTGTTTGAGGAGAGTCTGGGTTCATTGGCTCTGGGGAGAGAACAGAAAGAATGCCACCAGGATCCCTGTGCTAAGTCATTCCCCGTACTGCAGAAGCCATCATACTGAGGCAGAACAGCTATCCCCAGATTGCATCAACCTGAGGGGAAGCAATAACCCTGCCCATGGGAAGTACACTGCCCCACCCTGTGGAGCTTAAGCTGGGCTGCTGATTACAACTTGAAGCTGTATCAGTGATTAGTTGAACATCTAAGACAGATATGTGGGAGCTCTATGAGGGATATGTGGGAGCTCTATGAGGCTTCAGCTGAACCTCACTTGGGCCCAGTGCTGAAAAAAGCATGCCTTGGTGCACTGTGTGGTTTATTCTGCACACAATAAGGCAGAGCAGAGGGAGCCATATGCTTTGGAATGCTGATAACAACAAACAAGTTGATCAGGGCCCATCACAGGCAGTGTCTGTCAAACCTACACCAGAGATCATAGCTAGACACAAATACAAATAAACAGCCAACATGGGAAGACAAAGAAACAGACCCCAAATGACAAAAGTTAATTTTCCAGAAGAACTAAAAGAAATAGTGGCATGCAACTTATCAGACAGAGAGTTTAGAGTAATGATTACAAGGATACTCAACAGCATGAAAAAAGAAACCATAAGAAAGGACCAATCAGAAATAAAGAATGCAATACCTGAAATAATTAATACATTGGAAGACATAAATAGTAGGTTAGATGAAGTAGAGGACTGAATCTGTGACTTGGAAGATAAGGTAGAATAAAACACCAAGGCAGAGCAGCAAAAAGAAAAAAAAGAATTTAAAAAAATAAGGAAAGCTTAAGAAACATTTTGGACAACATAAAACATAACAAACTCTGCATCATGGGATACCAGAAAGAAAAGAGAGTAGCAAGGGATCAAGAACCTATTTAAAGAAATAGTGACTAAAACTTCTCTAATCTGGTGAAGGGAAAAGTCAGAGAAACCCAGGAAGCTCAAAGAGTCCCCAAAAAGTTGGACCCAAAGAGACCTACATTGATACATACCATAATTAAAATGACAAGGCTTAAACACAAGAAGAGAATTCTGAAAGCTGAAAGAGAAAAGCAGGTAGTTACATACAAGAGCACATCAATTAGACTGCCATCTGACTTCTCAACAAGAACATTTCAGGCCAGAAGAGAGTGGCATGAAATATTCAAGGTGATGAAGAGCAAGAGCCTACAACCAAGACTACCTTACCCAGCAAGAATATCATTTAAAATTGAAGGAGAAGTAAGGAGCTTCCCAGAGGAAAAAAAGGTAAAGGAGTTTCTTAACACCAAACCAGTACTGCAACAGAAGAAGAAGAAAAAAAGAGAAAGAAAAAAAACAAAGAAAATAATCTAACAACAAAATGGCACTAAATACATATCTATCAATAATGACCTTAAAGGTGAATGACTTAAATGTTCCAACCAAAAGATATGCGGTAGTTGAATGGAAAAGAAAATGTGACCCATATATATTCTGCCTCCAAGAGACCCATCTCAGTTCAAAAGATAAACACAGATAAAGGTACAAGTATGGAAAAATATACTAAATGAAAATGGAAAGGACACAATGGCTGGGGTTGTGGTACTTATATAAGACAAAACAGACTTTTAAGCCAAGGCTATAGTAGGAAACAAAAAAGGATTGTGCATAATGATAAAGGGAACAATCAAACAATAAGATATAACCCTAGTAAACATTTACACAACTTATATGTGAAACAAATCTTGATGGACATAAAGGGAGATATTGACATAAATACAGTGATAGTTGGGGATTTTAACACCACATTGACTTCAATGGATTAATATTCCAGGCAGAAAATCAACAAGGAGACAGAGACCTTAAATGATACACTAGATCAAATGGGTTTAATTGATATCTTCAGAGCATTTCACCCCAAAGCAACAGAATATATGTACATACTTTTCAAGTACACATAAAATGTTATCTAAGATATACCACATATTAGGACACAAAACAAGTTTCAATGAATTTAAGAGTATTAAAATTATGTCAAGAATCTTCTCTGACCACAATGCTATGAGGCTAGAAATCAATCACAGGAAGAACACTAAAATGTACACAAAGACATGGAAGCTAAATAACATGTTATTAAACAATGACTGGTCAACAACAATATCAAGGAAGAAATCAAACAATACTTTGATCCCTGGCTGGTGTGGCTCAGTGATTGAGTGCTGGCCTATAAACCAAAGAGTCACAGGCTCAATTCATAGTCAGGGTACATGCCTGGATTATGGGCCAGGTACCCAGTAGAGGGCTCATGAGAGGCAACCACACATTGATGTTTCTCTCCCTCTTTTTTTCCTATTCTTCCCCTCTCTAAAAATAAATAAATAAAATCTTAAAAAATACTTTGAAACAAATGAAAATGAGAACACAACACCCCAAATCTGAGGAACAATGTGAAAGCAATCCTAAGAAGGAAATTCACAGCATTACAGACTTATATCAAGAAAACAAGAAAAAGCTTAAATAAATGATCTAACTTCATGCTTAAAGGAACTTGAAATAGTACAACAAACAAAGATCAAAGTGAATAGAAGGAAACAAATTATAAAGATCAGAGTAGAAATAAATGAAATAAAGTCTAAATTAATTATTCAAAATATCAATGAATCTAAGAGCTGGTTCTTTGAAAAGATAAACAAGATTGACAAACCTTTAACCAGACTCATCAAGAAAAAAATGAGAGAGGACCCAAATAAATAAAATCAGAAATGAAAGAGGAGAAAATAACAACTGACCCCAAAGAAATACACAGGATTGTAAGAAAATATTAGGAACAACTATATGCCAACAAACTGGATAATCTGGAATAAATAGATAAATTCCTAGAAACACACAATCTTCCAAAACTAAATCAGGAAGAATCCGAGAATCTGAATACAATGATTACACCTAGTGAAATTGAAGCAGTAAACAAAAACTCCCCAAAAATAAAAGTCATGGACCTGATGGCTTCACAGGTCAATTTTACCAAACATTCCAAGAAGAAATAATGCCTCCCCTTCTCAAACTATTTCATAAAATTCAAGATGAAGAAAGGCTCCCAAACTAATTTTACTAGGCCAGTATTATCCTAATTCCAAAAGCTGATAAGGATACTACAAAGAAAGAAAATTATAGGCCAATATCCCTGAAGAACATAGACACTAAAATTTTCAACAACATATAGCAAACAAAATACAATAATACATTAAAAAGATCATACAGCATGATCAAGTGGGATTCATTCCAAAATGCAAGATTGGTGCAACATTCACAAATCAATAAATGTGATTCACCACAGAAACAAAATGAAGGATAAAAACCACATGATCATATCAATAGATACAGAAAAAGCATTTGATAAAATCCAGCACCCATTGATGATCAAAACTCTCAGCAAAGTGGGACTGGAGGGAACATACATAAATATAATAAAGACCATATACGACAAATCAACTGCCAGCATCATACTCAACAGGCAAAAACTACATGTGTCCCCCTTAAAATCAGGAACAAGACAGGAATGTCCACTTTTACCTGTTATTCAACAATGTACTGAAAGTCTTAGCCACAGCAATCAGACAAGAAGAAGAAATACGAGACCCCCAAATTGGAAATGAAGAATTAAAACTGTCTTTATTTGCAGATGACATGATACTGTACATAGAGAACACAAAAGATTCCACCAAGAAACTACTAGAACTGATCAATAAATTCAGCAAAGTAGCAGTATACAAAATTAATATTCAGCAATCAGTTGCATTTTTCTAAGCCAATAACAAACTAAAAGAAAGGGAAATTAAGAAAACAATCACATTCACAATTGCTACACAAATAATAAAATACCTAGGAATAAACTGAACCAAGGATGTAAAAGACCTGTACTTGTAAAATTATAAGACACTGAAGAAAGAAATTGAAAGTACAAAGTGGAAGCACATACCTGTTTTGGATAGGAAGAATTAACATGATTAAAATGGACATACTAACCAGAGCTATCTACAGATTCAGTGAAATTACTATCAAGATTCCAATGATGTATTTCACAGAACTAGAACAAACATTTCAAATACTTACATAGAACCACAAAAGGCCCCACACAGCAACAGTGCTCCTGAGAAAGAAGAACATCATTGGAAGAAACATCTACCTACCATCAAGCTATTGTATGAGACTACAGTAATTAAAACAGCCTGGTACTGGCATAAAAACAGACACATAGATCAATGGAACAGAAAAGAAAGCCCAGAAAAAATCTACACCTTTATACTCAATTAATATTCAACACAGCAAGCAACCACATACAATATTCTAAAGATAGTTTATTCAATAACTGGTGTTGGGAAAACTGGATAGATATGTGCAGAAAAATGAAACCAGACTACTTTCTTATACTACACAGAAGAATAAATTCAAAATGGATCAGAGACTTACATGTTAGTCCCAAAACCATAAAAATCATACAAGAAATTATAGGTAGTACATTTCAAACATTGCTTATGGCAATAGTTTATGAAATGTATCACCTCATTCAAGGGTAACAAAAGAAAAAAATAAACATATAGGACTACATAAATCTAAAAAGTTTTTGCACAGCAAAGGAAAGCATCAACAAAATAAAAAGACAATGCACAGATGGGAGAACCTATTCCCTGATATATCTCATAAGGGGTTATACCCAAAATTTACAAAGAACTTAGAAAGCTCAACACCAAAAACAAACACACAACCCAATTAAAAAATGGGCAAAGGACTTGAATACACACTTCTCCAAAGAGGACATACAGATGGCCAAAAGACATAAGGAAAGATGCTTAACATCACTAATCATCAGAGAAATGTAAATTAAAGCCACAATGAGAGGTCACTCATTGTGTCAGAATGGCTGTCATCAATATATCAACGAACAACAAGTGCTGGTGAGGATGTGGAGAAAGAGGAACCTTTTTGCACTGTTGGTGGGAATGCAGATTAGTGTAGCCATTGTGGAAAGTAGTATGGAGATCCCTGAAAAAATTAAAAATGGATCTGCCTTTGACCCAGTGATCTCCCTTCTGGGAATATATCCAAAGAAACCTAAGACACTAGTTCAAAAGAACATAAGCACTCCTATGTTCATTGCAATGTAATTTACAATCACCAAGGTATGGAAGCAGCCCAAGTGTCCATCAGTAGATGAGTGGATAAAACAACTATGGGATGTTTACACTATGTAATACTACTCAGCCATAAAAGAGAAGGAAATTTTACCCCTTGTGACAGCATGGATGGGCTTGGAGAACATTATGCTAAGTGAAATAAGCCAGTCAGAGAAAGACAAATACCATACGATTTCACTCATGGGGAAACTAATGAACAAACTGAACTAACAAGAAAAATGGGGACAGACTCAGGAATGGAGAGCAGGCTGACAGCCAGGGGAGGCAGTTCAGAGGGTGGAGGAACTGAGTGAAAAGCAAAAGTGACTCAAGGACATGGGCAACAGTGTTGTGATTGCAGTGGGTCAAGGGAGTAAGGGAATGATAATGGAAAAATATACAATAAAGATTAAATAAAAATATTTGGAATAAGGTGTGAAGCATTTAACTATATACTTTTTATTACTGAGTAGTCTTATTAAAACCACAAACCAACCTAATCATCATCACTAACAACTCAGCCAGAACATACCACCCCAGTTCCAAACCCCAACATGTATTATTAGTGTCCTAACAGAAGTTGCTTGTTTAATGTCTACCAGGAGCTTTCAAAACTGCATTATAAATAGTCTGATTTTCTGCCCTATGACACTTTTCTTCACACAAGTCTGCCATCTATTGCTTTCATTAAAAGCGTAAAGTATAAAATTAAGCAATGCATATGTTTCAAATTAAGATGAGAGCAATCAATAATTTTAGAATAGTTTGCCCATTTTATATTCATTTAAAAATACTGTTTTTTTATTACATTTCATCTTGTTAGTAATATAGACAATAGAATAGTGAGCATAAGAGGATATAAAAACTTGGGAGAAAAATATATTTTTCCTTTTGGGTCATAAAGGAAAAGGATCTTCACCAAAAAAGACACTTAATAGATAAAATCATTTCTTAACGCAATAAGAAAAGCCTACTTTTCCTTAAGAGGAAATCAATTTTAACAGACAAGTTACAGTAATTCTGCCAGGATGTTCTAGAGATTAGAGAATGATTTGAGGTTTCATTTTATCTGTTATACCACAACTCAAATGTCTGAACACTACAATAACTTAAGTTCAAGCTTGGAAACATTTTCAAGTGTGAAGGCAGTCTGCTGATTAAGTGATGCATCATATAAAAGTTGTAATTCCTTGTCAATTTTTCAAATAACACTGAAATATTTGCATTTTGTTCCAGCAGGGAGTGTAAATTATAACTGACAATTTCTGTGAGAAATGTTGCCTATTAACTTACATAAAGTAATCATCAATGAAGAATAACATGTGTTTGGTAGGTCTTCCATACATCACCTGCCAAAAAGTGGTCTTACCTTTGATAATGAATAGTAATTCATTATCAGTATAAACTAATGGTAATGAAGGGGAACAGAGTGTCTCATCCCAAAGTATGCCTTTTGAGATATTATTTTGAGTTGTTTTTTAAGTAACAAAAGACTCAGGAAAATCCTTTGAACTTTCCTCTAACTACCTAAAAGGAATTTAGGTACAGACCTTTGGTAGGTAGACAGGCACAAGCAGAGCAAGGATGGTGGGCCAGGTACAGAAGGTAACCAAGGAGGTAAATGCCAGGTACCTAGCAAGGGGCAACACTGGGAAAACAAGGACCACCTCCCACCGCCACCACCCCCCCTCACAGGCTAACCTTTCCTTCCCAAGCATATTGCTGGTCATGGGGTTTAGACCCCTTGACCTTTCATATCACCAGTTATTTATTTGGGACCCTCCCCTGACCTTTTCCCCCCTGGCATGTTGCCAGTTATGTGGTTTAGATCCCCTTAGGAGAACAAAACAAGCAGACAGGCTGAAGAATAGCCCTTAAGCAGGAGCACCCCAGGACAATGAGGCTCTGACCTGCATCTAAGACATCTAGGCCCCAGTTTCGTTTCAGCTCTTGGCCCAGCAAGCAGTAAAGCCACACCAGCCACACCCCAGTGCTGACATCAGGACCAGCTGCAGTGACTAATGACCCCCACCCTGGAGCCTACCAATCAGTGGAGACCACAACCCTGAAAGGATATACTTGCAAAGCTGATATATACAGTATTCTATTGAGATGCTTTCCTGGGACCTCTCCTAAAATCCTCACCCTTAAAAACTCTTGGTATGAAGGACTCATCAAACCTCTCCCTATGGAGCCTGCCTGTGCTTTTCCCCACCCACTTCCCTCAGGCACATTTTCCTCATCCCTCTCTTTCTCTTAGGCTCCAAGGGCCCTTCTTTTGACTCTGTAGTTTGTTTCCTGAGCCCATTTCATCCACAGCTCACTTCTATCTCTGTGACTTCCTAAATAAACTCTCTTATAGTTCGAGTCTTGGCTCTGAATTCTTCCTTAGTCAGAACTCAAGTACCAAGGTGGCTAAACCAAGGTCCAGTCTGACTCCACAGGTGTAACACCTGGTGCGGTTTCACCACTAACAGACCTGCTCCAGGAAGGTACCATCACAGATAACTGTGACAGACAGGGAAAACCTAGCAAGGCCCCTTTGTTCAAAGTCCTCTCTGTGTCCTGTTGCAAAGATAGTTCAGCAAACATTTATTTACCAAACTGCTTGCCTATTTCCATGAGAATTGCTTTCCTGCTCTTTGAATTCTCAAAGAATCCCCCACACCCTTTTCTCCTCTGCTCCAGAATAGCATGTACACATCAACAGCCCAATGTGTCTTCAGGTAGCATGTTCTTATGGCATCCTGGCCTGCATATCCATAATACATTTTAGTCATTTTCTTCTATTAATCTGTCTCATGTTAATTTGATTATTAGTGCAGCCCGTAAAACTAAGAAAGGTGAAACAGAAAGTATTTTTTGCACCTCGAAATGATCCACACCGTCCCTCCTAAAACAATATCTTTGAATAACAATGCCAGGAAAATCTCTATGATATAATGGAATGTGTCTATAATTTGAAATTTTAGTTAGATGTTATATACATTTTGCAGAACCAATTTTTTAATTACAAAAATGTTAGCAGCTTTTCGCCTTTGAGACAAACATTCTCATAGTGAAAAGTCACTGTACAATTAAGGCTTATAAGTAGTATTGTATAATTTCTTGTCTTAATTTGACAGAACCTGGGATTTAGACAAAGACTGCCTCTCAGGGATCCATATAAGCAAAACTTATACTGATTACATGTTTTAGCTCTCACTAACTGCCACTGGTAATGACACCTAAGAATCACAGCGTGACACCAATTTAAATCACAACAATGTAGAAATAGTGATATAAAACCAGGGAATACATCACAGAAAGCTGCGTGTAAAAAGAAAAACAAGTATTATCTGCTGGGGTTCCAAGTAAAATCCAAATTCCCATGTCAATATCAGGATTTGTGAAATTGGCACACAACTGAAAACCTTCAAATTAAGTCCACCACTTCATGCATTATGGCCCGACACAACATATTTGGAAGTTGTTTATATGCAATACAGTACCTTGCTTTTTACAATGCCAATTTTGTTCTCTTCCTTGTTTCTTAGTGCCTGACATTTTCTAAATACAATTATTTTATTTGGTAAGAGAGTTTTAACAATATATCTCTCTAGTTAGTAGAAAAAGAAAGAGTAGAAGGTACAAAAAGTAGATTTTGATTTCAATTCAAGAATATAACTGTAAGATGATATAAATAGGTCAATGAAAATATATTTTCATTAAGGACATCAATTTTTGCATAAAATTTAGCCACTCTATAACGTTATTCAAAGAAAGACAGTAAGAAAATTAACATATTATGTATAACAAATAATTAAAAATACATTTTATTCCTTTAAATATTTGGGTAATAAATTTAATAAATAAACCATAAGCTGACAATAACATTTTATAAATGAAAAAATATAAAAAATGAAAACTATTTCATGTATTATTAAACTATTATGGACTGAATGTTCTATCCCCCCAAATGTATATGTCCAAGTTCTAACCACAAACGTGATAGTATTTGAAGGTGGAACCCTTTGGGAGGTAATTAGGATAATTAGATAAGGTGATATGGGTGGGACCCTCAAAAAGAGGCAGAGAGAACAGAACTACCTTCCCTTCCCCCCATGGCATGTTTGCAAGCCAGAAGGGACCCTCAGAAAGAACCAAGCTTGTTGGGAACTTGAACTTAGACGTCCTACCCTCCAAAACTGTGAGAATTAAGTATCTGTTGCTTAAGCCACCCAGTCTACGGTATTCAGTGATAGTCAGTCTGAGCTAATAAAAAGATCAAGGGCCAATTATTATAATTAATGTAAATATTAGCAGCATGTTAGCACATTAAAATTATAGCTATATAAAAGGCTGACCAATGACCAATAATGAATTACAAATTCCATAGCTATATTATAATAGCAAAAGCAGTCCCACAAAAAGCTACAATATTTTGTACCTGCAGAATAATTATAAGGTTCTGAATGGATTAAACATAAACTCTTGCTTTTAGTATTTTTTTAAACAAATGAAAAATATCACAACCACTATTTCCCTTACCTAAGTAAAGATTTCATTTGCACTGCTGTTCAAATGACTTGTTCAAATAAGACTTTTAGTAAACTATTGAGGAAGAAATTTCATTTGACTCCTAGAGTTTTAACTATGTCAATAACTATTTTTTTTGCCACTTGCATATGGGTGTGTTTTTGTGAGTGCATACATGTATGAAAGAGAAAGAGATAGCTGTGGGAGAGGGGAGAAATGTTAAGCAACTGAGGAAGAAAGAGAAAGACAGAGAGAGATTTGCAGAATAAGGATAGTAGAATGAGTGAAAGAAAAAGGAACATAATGGCTGGTATAATAAATAGTAACCACTGAATACACTCACTAAAGGATTACAAATAAATAATAGTTAATACAAGGAATGTAACTTGCTTTGGGCCGTTTCTCTAACATTTGAGGATAATATTCAGATATTATAATAGTTTGTTTAATAACTAAATTTTGATATGCTAGTGTTGTGATATTGAGCTAAATGACCTCATGACTCAGTCTAAAAATGGCAATCCTTATATGCCCCATTTTTTTAATTCCAGTTTTTTAAACTTCCACTGACATATTTAGTAAAAACAAAATTATTAAGTGTTTTATTGATTATATGTAGCTGTGTGACAAAGTAAATGGAATGAATATTTATCATCTCACACAGTTTCTATTAGTCAGAAATCCAGGTGAGGCTTAGCTGTGTATTGTGACTTAAAGTCTCTTGAGGTTGTACCCTGCCAGGCTGCGGTCTTCTGAACAATAAAATGACTGCAACTGAGGAATCCTTTTCCAAGCTCTCTCTCCCTCCATAGGGCTTTCTCATGACTTGAAAGCTTCCCCCAGGGAAAGTGATGCAAGAGAAAAGGAGATAGGACAATAGGAATGATCTAAGATATTGTATAATTTTTTAAAAATACTTTTCTCCATAATCTAATTAATAACACACATAGAAAAGTAGCATTTTGAGTTCACTAACTTAGGACAATCATTTGGTTTAGTTTATAATTAGCAAATTGAAGTTCAACTGATATCTGCAGAGAATAGATGTTCATAGATAATTTTAAAGCAGAACTGTTCAATTAATCACATTATTTAAACTATAAAAGAAATGGCAAATCCAAAGTTCATATGCAATCATGTTATGATGCCTAGCAGAAATACAAAAACATGTTTATTTGCATTTTGCCTTGTTCGGAAATATGAGTATCTACACTAAATATTGGTAAATTCTAATCAGATTAGTTTATTATACCTTAAAAAACTGTAGGAACACAGAAAAGCAAGAAAATAATTGTTGCATTATACATTTTAAATATCCCTATGAAATCAGTCCAGAGGCTCTGTTGGTTAAATATTGTGATGTTAATATAATGACTATCATGTGCATTTTTCCAAATTTGAACAATGCACTGAGCATCTGCAAGGTAAGTGGCTGGGCACCATTCCCTAGTCAGATAATGGTATTCAACTTGCTAGGCAGTACAATCAAATTTGTCAGGTAATTCATCTTAAGTTGAACTGAGTGCTAAGGTATTGATGAATTGCTTTGGCTCTCCTGAACTACAGAAAATAGTTCACATCTCATACGAGATCTAGTGTGCACAGAACTTAAGGGACCTTGTAAATGTTTTATATCTTTACACTGTCCCTAATTCTGTATCAGTAAAGAGAAAATAAGTAAGTTATACTGTCAGAATTTGTGAACACAGAGAAAGAATCTAGAAAAAAATTAAATCCCTTAAAATGTGTGTGTTTATTTAAATATTATTATCAGGTTGCATTTATTACATAATGACAAAATCATTTTGAGTATGATTTGCTTAATATTCTTTAAATAAAACTAATTGCATATAGGTAATATATTAAAAATAGGGCATATTTTCAGATATTTTAGATATTTTCAGATATTTTACTTCTCTCCAATTAGTTGTAAGTGATATCACTTAATATGTATGATCCTGAAAGTCTGAGATATAAATAAAAATTTTGCATAAAAACATTCTACATGAACTGAGAAAATTATGAGAACAAAACTTTCAGCAAAATATTTTCATAAAGATGCCCACCTGCATTAGAAAAAAATAATCTATGTTCCAATATGAGTAGAATGTTTAATTGAGATTAATGGGTTTGTTACTTAGATTTTTGGCATACTATAAGTCACCAACTTTCTAACAAGCTATATCCTAAAAGTTTCTAAGTTAGTTTATTAAAATTTCATTTATGCATTCCCTTTTCTTTCTCCAATGCCCTCATTGGTCCTGTCTACCAGTTTGACTTCAACCACCATCCCTCACAGAAATCCATACAGGTAATAGTCACGAACTTCTCATATGGCTTCACCTCCATACTTCTGCCATCCTTCTTTCTGCTCAGAGAGGCCTTCCCCTATTCTGGCACAATCTAATTCTTAACAATCCAGAACAAATATTATCCTTTTGAAGAAATCTGTAATCTCTTGGTATAAATTAGGTTCATAATGTTTGTATTTACTTAAAAATTTATTTCAACCGTTAACAATCTAACCTATAATTATAGTTTGGTAGTTTGTTTTTTTTCTTCCTCACTAGACTGCAATTTTCCAGAGAATGAGTTGATTTTGCAAACCTGGCTAAAATGGAGTGACTTGTAAAGAGAAAGTATAAAAATAATTAATAAATACAAAAATACATGCATACATACATAAAAGGTTGTATGACTTGGAAAAATGGAAAGATGAGGTGATTCTCCTTTAAATCTCTTCAGCCAAGGTCCTAACAAAGAAGAGTATGAAGCAATCCTAAGTAGGTCTCCATGTGCATTTCTTAATTGTCAAGTTTCTGGAGGGAGTCTTGAGTAAAATATCTGTATATTAGGTCTTCGTAGGTCAAGAAATGTTTGAAGGAAAGCAATATTAGGATGCCCCGTAGGGAGTCAGGAAAGAAATTTCTCTCTCACTCTGTTTAAATATGCATATGTATGCAGTATTAATAAGTGTATTAGGATTTTAAGCAGAAATTCAGAATCCTTTAAGGATACTAAAGGGTATTTAAGAAGCCTTTAAAAAAATGTTGCCTGCAAGTCTTGTACATGTTGTTAAATACTAAGCCAATTCAGATTTCTACAGGGACACCTCAAAGAACACAGGAGAGAGTTAAGAGTTAGTGACTCGTTTGCTAAGGAACAAGTTCCGACTGGAATAAAATCTAGACACAAGCATTGTACAGAAACTTGCCTGGCTTAGGTTGCCAGGATATTTTTCTCTACTTTTCATTTGGGAAAATAAAGCAGCATAAGTCACCAAAGGAGAATGAGAACAGGGAGATTTAAAAAAAATCATTTTGCATTTACAAAATGATTAGTTAGATTTTTATTCGGTAGTGAGAAACATATATTAGTTAACTGTACAATGCTGTCATTGAAGTATTTGGCAGTGACACAGACCAGCAGCAAAGACAGCATAAATTGTTATTAATATCCAAGTTATAAGTGACTTTAGAATACCACAGGTTGTGGATTTTCAACTAATTCTCTAATTGAAAAAAATAAACTTTCCAAAATTGGCATAATTTAAATAAAATTTTCTTTACTATTCCTTCAAATGGCTGAATAATAGGTTAAGTTTAAAAGTTAAATAAGAATATTTTAAAATTTTATATTGTTTTGATAAATACCTTAATTCTTACAGAGACAACATTATGGCCTTGACACCCTGCGTTCTGTTTAAACAAGGCTTGCTGTCAGGCTCCCTGTGGCCCACAGCACAGTCACCACCATCATTAGGTGACAACTGATGTCTCTGTAGGCATAAGACAGCTGCAGAAAATTAATCAGTATTTTCAGTGTGATCCATACATGCAGCTTTACTAGTGATAATGAGGTTTATACTTAAAGACCAAGCTTTGGTTCTCCATAGTAGGTGAATCTCTTCTGGGATTATAGCTCTATTTATATGCTATTGGTGAAAGTTAATCCTGTTAAAAACAAAAAAAGACATGCACATTGTTTGGAAACATTTTCAACTGAAATGTCTATTAAGGAAATATATATTAAGTTCAAGCCTGTCCTTATTGATTATTACAACCTACCTAGAAGGTCGGACTTCACATAAGTGCTAGAAATGTGGTAGGTGCTCTGAAAAAAGGAAAAGAATCAGATGGTAGGAGAAGCAAATTACAAGAAAACGTGATCTGGTGAGCCAGGATAACAATGAAATATCAAAATGTTTGTTTTTTCCTCATTTTACGGAAGGACCTACGTTTAGTTTTAAGGAGAGTCAATATGAAACTGAAGCTGTTTATAAAATCCTATGACTTTTTATAAAACCCTTAAGATCTTGAAAGAATAATTCGGAGGATACTAGAAAGTAACAGGAAAGTGAGAAAGCTTTTGAAAATGCCTAGGAGGTGAGGGGAGATTCTCACAGTAGCCAGGAGAGCTGTGGTCCTGTGAACAGGGGAGACTCAGTTTTTGTCACTGGCATTACTTGGGGAGATGGCAAAGGCAACCAGGAAGGGCTGTCCTCTTCACTCTTGACCAAAAGGACTAGATCCTGGACAGAGAAGTTTCTAACCTTTCTCAAGGAGCCTGTGCCTCAAACATAACATGAAATAGGCAAAGCCACGGGGCATAAATTGTGGACTGGCGAAAGGCATATCTTATATGATGCTGTGTGAACTGACTGTCCATAACTAGATGGCCTTTTTAAAAGCTATATAATTTGTAAAAACCTTAGGACATTTGCAAATCTCTACAATGGGCCAACCCATGAATAACTGAAGTTAGGTCTCCTATTCTCATTAAATGATGGGTACTCATAGTTACAATTAACTCAACCTGAGTAATATCCAAATAATTATAATATTGTCCTTGAGTGCATCGGTTGGCCTCTTTGGCCCCTGTAAATCATGGGGAGCTGCACAAAGCAGGAGGGACAAATAGCTCTGCTCCCAGCTATTCCCAGCTATGTAGGTTAATATTCCACTGCTTTACCTCTCACTGCCCAGTAGACTGCCACAATGTAAAGTATGTAACAGCTGGACCTAAGCCCCAGTAAATAATGAAACATAAGTGATCCACTGGCAGAGAATGAAACCGCAGGGAAATGACCACACCTGTTGCATTTTGTCAAAATAAAACTGTTGGAGAGCAGATGACAATCTGAACAGCAACAACAAAATTTAAGGAGGCTGAGGCTTAACTAGACTTTGTAGAACTAAATAAATGGATTGTACATGCAAAACTTATGGAAGACAATGGAAAAAGCAAATATTTTCTTTAGAGACCTGATTTAGTGACTGACCTGATTTAGTGACTGAAATATCAAGTAAAGGAAATAAAGCACCAAGTGAAAAAAAAGGAAGCAATGCAAATAGCAAGAAAACAGGTAAGGAGTTTGGAAAATAAATCCAGAAGATAGTAATCATGTAACAACTTAAAACAACAAAAATAAAAAGCCCTGAGCTGAAGCATGGCTCACATCGCAGACTGAAAGAGCTTGCTGACTTCTGGGCAGGGTCAGTCAAGGGGACGCACACCTCAAGAGGAAAACATCTAAGGAATGTGCGCATCAGGAGATCATTGAAACACTAATCACCACATGGGTCAATATGTATGGTTATCTTAGAATGGAAATATATTAGGTTATTTGAATACTCATGCATATACTATCTGTTCTTCTTTTGTTTTTATTTGACCCTAACTTGGCCACTTAAATATTCCTTGACATGTGCTAAGTCTCCTTATGAAATGATTGGTGCTTTGGTGTCTTCCCTTGGTGTGAGCCATACCATTTCATTTTGTTTAAAACAGTCTAAAATTCACATCTCTAATCTGCTATTCTTATAAGGAACTGGAAGGAAAATCAGTGAATCTACCTTTTTAATTTAGCTATTTAATGAAGCCCAAAGTCAAGGCACTACTTTTAAGGAAACACTGCATCAGATTCCTTTCAAATTCAATCTCAATTTGGAATAATTATGATACAGAGAGATCTGATCAGATCACTGGGGAGCAGTAGGGAGGGGCCATAGGAAGAAGTTGCCTGAGGCAATGGTAAATGGTAAATGGGATTGGCTGAGAAGCTGAGTGCCTCTTGATGTGCATGGAATTATAGGCCAGAAGATTTAAAATAGAAGGAGGGCAGAGACTCTTCCCAGGCTCTCTTCCTGGAGGATGCCTGGATGATTGTGCTGCAGCTGCCTGTGTCCCAACAGATGGTATTTTGGATGGGAATGAACTCTGGGAACAGCTTAGGATCAGGCTGGCCTGGCGGAGGGTGACAGGGTTATTCTTCTTTGGGTGTTCTAGAGGGCATGACCTCAGAGGCAGAAGCCTGTCATCCTTCCAAAATTGTGTAGATTTTGTGTCTTATGTTATTTTAGTTTATAAACTAGTCCTACAGAAATAAGATTAATAAAAACTAACCAACTAATGAGAAAGATAGAAGAACTCAGGAGTTAAAGATTTCAGTCTTAATTGATAGGCTTAAGTGATTAAAGTTATAATTAAAGAGTTAGAGTGTCACCTTAATTGGTAAGCTTAAGTGACTAATGCATGTGGAAAGCTGTTATTCCAGAACTGTATAGCTTTTGAATAAAGATTCTTTTCCTTTATCACCAAACTTTTGCCTCTGGAATTTTACCTGAAGGCTGGCAGTGGGGAGCAGGATACCACTTGCTGTTCGGTAACAGCAATGGTGACTCTAGTAGGACCCTAGTTGCCTGTGTTTTTTTGACCCCAAAAGTGGGACTGTGGGGTTTTGCAGTCTCTGGGAATTTTTATGCATGTTCACTCAAGATGTCAGACACTTAAACATGCCTGGCAGGTAGAAAGGAAGTGGGAAGGTGATAGACTCTAAGGAGGAATCAGGCCAGGACTGGCCAAGCTTTAGGGAAACCATTGTGTGGGGCAGTTTGTGAGGTTGGTTGGCAGAAGATTTGCTTTTGAGTACTCTTTGGAATAATGGAGTCATGGATACCAGTTTTGTTTACATGTTCTCGTGTTTTTAGGATTTTTCTGGCTGTAGCTTCTGGACTATACATCCAGGTCATTAAGAGCAGTTCTGTGCTGGCTCCCAGATGGACCCCACTGAGTAGGCTTTTGGCAGACCAGAGTATGCACAGCTCTTATACAATCTAAGGGGGTGCTGATTTATTGTTATAATACTGTGTGGCCCATATATGTTTTGGATTGTGAGGAAAGGTAGCCTGTGCATGGCTCCCTAAATTATCATATCATCATGCAATTCAAACAGTGTTGCCAAAAGTTAGACAGATGGGAAGAAACCTGTTATGTACATGCATTTATGTCATTGCATAATAGGTTTTTGCCAGGGACAGAAAACCATCTGATGATGCAGAGAAGGGGAGAGGCCTTAAAACCTCTCCTTGACAGAGGTGCAGGAAGAACAGAATGAGGAGATAAACCTCATCAATGTTCTAAACCCAGGGGACCTCCCCCACCACCACTCCCTCCTTTAGCTACTCCTAAAGTAGGGCCCATAGAACCGATAATTCCACCACTGTATGATGAGGGATGGGTCTCCCCCTCAAAGATCCATCAGGACACCCAATTTGGCCAGGAAACGTCCCTATCCAGAGCAAGGCAGTTTCCTTTGAGGTAATAAGTGGAATCAATCAGGAAGCCCAGCCGATGGCTACTGTTGGGCCCATATTCCATTTTCCACTTCAGACTTACTGAAATGGAAGAATTCCAACCCCTCATTTAGGGTTGATTCTCAGAGAATGACAGATCTTATCATCTCCATTTTTGCCACTCATCATACAAACCAGACAGATGTACAGGCTCTCCTCAATATCTTGTGAACAGTGGATAAGAGATGGCTGGTTATAAATAGGCTAATGAAGAGGCCCAATGTTTCCACCAAGAGGATCCCAATGGCACCCCCAATGCAGCTGGGGCAATTTCCTTGACAGAGCCTGACTAGAATCCAAATGGTGGGGGCCTGGCCTTCTTGGAACATTACAGAAAGTACATACTAGAGAGCTTAAAAAGGGGGTGCCCTCAAAAGAGGCTGAATATGATACAGGCCCTTATCAAAAGCTAGATGAAGACCCTTCTGAATTTTTAGAGAGGATCTATCAAGCCTATAGAAAACACACTGATGCTGACCCAGAGGCACCAGAAAATGTGAGGAGGATGAACATGACTTTTATTGGGCAAAGTTCCCTGGATATCAGAAAGAAACTAAAGAATTTAGATGGGGTGTTAGGAAGGAATCCCTTTCAGCTGATGGACATAGCTTTAGAGTTTACAATGTCCTGGAAGCAAAGAAGGTAGAACAGGCCACAGTGTTCTTAGAAACAGTGTGAAGAAATCAGAAGAAGAGGTGGAATCCTAAAGGAAGGAGGAAAGACCCATTAGGCGCCAATCACTGGGCCTATTGCAAGGAGGGAGGCCACTGGAGAAGGGAATGGTCAAAACTCAAAAGGAAAAATAAAGAGGATGGAAACCCTGGCCAAGAAATGATGTCCTGTTGACAATGCACTCTTCTCTAAAGCTAATGGGATGCAAGCCTTGGATCTACCACACACAGATAAAATGGGCACTGCCTGAGAAGGCCTCAAATCCTGCTGTGGTTGATGCTGAAAGGGAAACCTGAACCTGCACTCCAGAAGGTGATCTGAAATTTCTCTTTTGGAAAAGGAGAGTGACCCGCAATACAAAGTGACTATGTTCCTTTTACTGTATTTATGTGCTTGCAAAGCTAGGGACTCCTAGCTGCCAGATACTGAGTTAGAGTATGGTCCTTCCAGTATTTAAAAAAACAAGGATTGATAGTGAGTTATAGTTATTTCTGAGTGAGTACAGTTATATAGAAGATTTCTGAAAGTTGCAGAAGGTATGTATAAAGTTGTAAAGGCCATAGGAAGTTGTGAAAGTTTCAAATCTTAAAGAAAGCAAAACCAGCTCTTGGGTACAGTTATATTTTGCTTGCTTTATTCTTTGCTTACTTTCTGATCTTATGGAGACTTGGTTTGAATTCTGTTGTTTTGCGTAAATCTGGAATCCTCTGTCTCTACTGTTTGGCTATTAGGACCTAGTAGAGGTCATCTGTAAAAACAGTTGGAGAGAATGGCTCTGCCATTTGGGACCTAGGAAGGGTCATTTGGTGTCAGGTAGACCCTGTCTGGAGGTGAGGGAGCATGTCTCTGCCATAAGACTGGCTGGTAAGAGATTGTGTCTCTGCCAAGAGACTAATGGATGCACTGGTAGGCAGCAGAGTACCTCTACCACTGGGGCTATGGGCTCTTTGGGACCTGAGAAAGGTCATCTGTGTTACCAATTACTGTGACCAGTGGGTATGAGACAAAATTCTAAAACTGGTTCTAGTTCCCTCCTCTTTTGGAACTCTGACTTTGCCTTGGATTTTACTTCAGTTTTGGAAGGAAACTGGAGGTTTCCCAGGGAGAGTTAAAACTTCACATCAAGTGGAAAGTAAACAATGAAAGGTATAAGGCACAGAAATGTAACCTTGGTGGATATTGGAAGACCAAGGATTTTCCTTCATTCCTTGTATTTCTCTCGCTACCCGATCTCTCCAGAATTTGGCAATCTTAATAAGTAAGTGATGACATGAAGTTTCTTTACATAAAGCCAGTAATACCAGGTGAAATTGGTGGTTTTGTTAAAACTATGAAGAAGGCATGACTTGTATTTCTGGTTGTTAACAGAAAGCCTTGAGGAACTGAGATTGATTTTCAAAGCTAACAAAAGTTTTCTGGAGAAGTGGCCTGGTACCTTGGCTGGTCATGTGATACATGGTGATCTTTCTAGGGAAGGAATGAAGGCTGCTTTCCTGAAAGATGGCAAGGAGAAACATTAAGACACGATGAGAACCTCAAGGACTTGAGGAATGTAGGTATGGCAGGCAAAGCCAAATGACAATTGTATGTCTTGGTTTTTGTGCTCTGAAAGGCTGACTAAAGCTCAATATAAAGGTTTCTTGTGTAAGTCCCAGCAAAGCAAATTCAAAGAGCCTATCTGAGCTATTACTGCTTTCATTGTATCTATGCAAAGGAGCAGGAAAACACTAAATTGGACTTAAATGCAGTCCCTTTGAGGATAATGAGGTTGATATTAAGGGGAAAAATCATATTTCAAGGAAAATCATAATGTTCAGTGGTGGACATTAGACTCTAATACAGCTAACTGTCTTCAAAGTTTTGTTTTCACTTAGATGTTGAACTCAGTTTGTGATATCATCAGAGATGTTCAATTTATGGGCAGGAAAAATTTGTTGGATATTGTTTAATATCATGCCTGAAAAAGCCTTTCAAATGAATATCTTCTCAAAAGACAGCCTCATTGACTCAAGAGACTGGATTGTGGGTTGTTGTGAATTAATCTGTGCATTCTTCCTTCTGTTTTCAAAGAGTATATATCTATGATCTTATTACCTGGGTGATTGTTTACACAGTATAGGCCTCATTTGAGAAGCCCATCTGCATCACTGCCTCCTGAGACTCAACAGTTTGACTTGACTGAGTGGTTGAGTTAGTGAAATAGCAGTGTGTCAGCTTCACTTAAAAATGCTTTCCTTTACTGCCCTAATAGTTTGGGTGAAAAAAGGGCCCAGAATGTTAAAGGGGAGCATTCTAGGATATTTCCCCTCACCCTGAGTAAGTATGGTGGGAAAAAGTGCTTTGGACTGGCGTAACATGCATTGCACACCTTCGTTCAAGAAAACCACTCTTTCTTAATCGGAGACATTGTAGAATTGGTCCCTACCTTTGTCATTTAGTGGTTATGGTGCTAATTGTACCTTCTAGGACTTTTACCTTGTCACCTCCAGAGTATGACAAGGATGCCATCTTGCTCAGCAATGCTATCCGTTAGACATTACACACACCACTTACCAGGAGCAGCCATCTGACCTGGACTTTGAAGATCCTTCTCCCTCATGTGAAGGCCTCTATCCACTCCATATCCACAGTCTGTTAGGAATCTCTGGACTAGGGGATAGGTAGTATTATGTCCATGTCCATCAAGAAGTAGCTATAGAAGAATGAGACCTTCACCCATTTACATTTCTAAGATTACAAAGGTCCAGATGTGTTAAAAGAGGGGAACTGATACAGAGGGATCTGATCAGATCACTTGGGAGGTTAAAAGGACTATAGGAGGAGGTTTCCTGAGGCCATGGTAAATATTCTAGGATGGAACTGGCTGAGAACTGAGTGACTATGGAACACATGGAATTATGGGCCAGAAGATTGAAAATAAAAGGAGGGCAGAGACTCCTCCCAGGCTCTCTTCCTCAAGGATACCTGGATGATTGTATTGCAGCTGCCTGAGTTTCCCAAAGGATGGTATTTTGGATGGAAGAAGGAATTTTTGGTGTAGGCTATGATTGGGCTGGCTTGGCAGAGGGTAGTAGGGTTATCTTCTTTTGAAATTATAGAAGGGATGGTTTTTGAGGCAGGAGCCTACAATTTTTCAAAAATTGTGTAGCTTTTGTATTTTATGTTGTTTTAGTCTATAAACTAATCCTACAGAAATAAGATAATCAAAAACAAACTAATGAGAAAGATAGAAGAACTCAGGAGTTAAAGATTGCAGCCTTAATTGATAGGCTTAAGTGATTAAAGCTGTAACTAAAGATTTAAAGAGTTTCACTTTAATTGACAGACTTAAGTGACTAATGCATTGGAAAGCTGTTATTCCAAAATTGTGTAGCTTTTGAATAAAGACTCTTTTCCTTTATCATCAAACCTTTGCCTCCAGAATTTTGCCTAGATGGTGGCTGCAGGCAGCAGGACCCCACTTGCTGTTCAGTAACAGGTCACATTTGTAAACACTGAGTCATAAAAATACCCTTCTTCAGACTCAACAGACTAAATATGTGCACTGTTACTGTCATTTTTTAAAAATCACCTTTTTTGAAAACACTGGAACCTGCATAGTTGAATACTTAATTGGAAATCAGACATGTGCATTTAATAAATAGGAGACCATGTGAATGAAAAAGGGGTTCTATAATAACCCCCTTAACAAGTTCCTTTTATATAATTTCCATCGACAAGTCCTGTGATGAAAATTGACCTCACACACTGATCTCATCCTAAATTCATAACTGGACAGATCCTGGTGGGTAGTCACACCCAGGCACATAACTTTAATAAAAGATTCATTTTTGTCTTAAGCAAGCCATGCCCATTGTTCTTGTGAATTTAGATTAGTGCATGATTGAGATGTCAGAGTAATCCTCTTTTTCAGATATCTTGTAGGCCTCACCACCCACATGGGATTACACAATCTTATTAACTCTCCTGAAATCCAATCTCCACCTTGCTTTCTCTCACCTTCATTTAATCTTCCTTACATTCCCTCTTTATTCCAAATACATAAAAGATACTGCAAACTGTCATTTTGGGAGGCACTTTTCTCAGTCTGTTGAGATCTTGCCTGAAGGCGTATCATCTGTTTGGCTCAAAGAAACTGAAATAAACTCATAAAAATTCTCTACATGTTTAGACATTCTTATGTTGACAGCCAGAAAAATGGAAGTACAGTATCATAATTACATATATTCATAGGATGATACTCTATCTAGTTATAAAACTTGACTTCCTTATTAATGTGAAGGCTGTATTTTCCCTATTTATTTATGTACTTTTTGTTAAAAAATACTTATTAGGAACTTATTAAATTCCAAAGCAGTGTGATCAGATGCAGCTAGAGAGTTGAATAAGACAAAAGTGCTGGTATCATTGACTTTATGGTGCCATAGTATTATGGTACGGACAGTGATTTATGACTAGTTAAGGCACAATCACATGATTGGTATCATAAGGAAACCAAACGGTACTACACAAGTTGTATGTACAGAGTCTAAAATGGTAACAACATCAGCACCGACCACTTATTCAGCATCCACCATGTGACAAAGGATGGTGTTAGAAACTTTACATGTGTCATTTTAATTCAATTTAAAAAGCCTTATAAATGAGGTGTTATTAGTTGTCATTTCATATATTTGGATTTATCCAGCTAAACTTTTTCTTCAAGTGTCATCTTAAGCACTGCTTTTTTCAGCACTTACTGATTTTGAAAACATATTAAGTACCCTCTGCTTTTCCTTATGTAGTTCTCTGTACTTCTCTGTCACACTATAAGTATTTATTTACTGTTTGTATTCATCAAAAACCAAAAAGTTTCATGAGGACAGAGACTTTACCATCCTTATTTATGTTTATAATCTCAGGCATAAAATTAACTCATAAGTGAGTGATTACATTAAACAACTTACTTTAAGCCCATAACAAGAAACAAAGCAAGGATTCAACCTAGGTTTATTTCTAAAACTTGTATTTTTAATCACTAGAATATTCCACTCCTTAATGGGCTAGAATATTTTTATTAGTTTAAACTATTTTTCATAAATTAAAAGTCTGCTAGTTTTTCAATAATTGGATATTATCAATAACTGTTATCAACAAATCAGAAAATAATACTTGTTCAATTTCTTAAATAACTTAGAATAGTATAAAATTTATTTTTTCAAATATTAATAGAAAATAATACTTTAATTTTGTGACTATAATAATAAATGCAGTAAAGACCCAAAAGACAAGATAAAAATTTAAATTACTGAAGAAAAGTGTACCTTTTGTATGACAGGAAAATAGAAATGAGCTCATATCTGCTCCTACTAGATTTTTTTTTGAATTTTTGTCTTCTTTTTTTCTCCTACTAGATGTTAATGGTAAGATCTTATTAACAGTAGCATTAATTCAAACATTAAAAAAGAATAAAATTATATATAGTCAGCATTCATATTGTAAGTGAACATAATATCTTAACTTGAATGTAGTCTAAAAATAATTTAGTGGTTGAAGTTATAGTCACTTTCAACCAAAATGGCATCTATTACTTCATATACTCATTTCTTCATTATATATCCTGCGTGTCTTATTTGAAATAGCCAATAATTATTGCTTAAAATACTACTTTAACTTGGTGCATTTTTCTCTGAGTAAAACTTAAAAATCTGTATTTATAAAGCTCTGAGTAAAATATTTATTATAATCTGTTATAATATTAAAATATAATAGTTTTAAAGAAAATTGTCACCATGACATTTAAGTAATTTTATACAGCTATTTTAACTATATGAGTGTAACTTTGTTCAAATCAAATTTTGTATATTTTATAAATAATTTGTGAAATTAATAAATTCGTTCTTGATCTAGTTATCATTGTTTTTTACTAAAACATACTTGTGGTGTGTGTGTGATGATGGTGGTGAAGAAATTGTGAAAATAATTAAATCTGTTCTGTGTATACAGATAAGCTTTCCTATTCATATATATGTGTGTATATGTGTGCACACACCTTTAACATGTTTGTACACATACACACATGTAATGCATACATTTCTAAATACATATATTCTATATATAAATCACTTCTAAATATATATGTTTACAGTATGTGTTTATAAATGCATAGTATTTAACAGCATTAAAATGTTCATGTATATCTTATAGTTGTACTTTCCAATTTGTTTCAGACATCTATGAATTTGGATCTTCTGGGCCCAAATTCTGGGTCTTTGGGTCTTCTTGACGTAAATCTAAACATAGTATCTGGGCAGGTTATAAAAAAGCAATGGCAACTTGGGGCCATGAGATCAAGTTTACAGGAAAATTCTAATTATTTTGTACAATCAGATTATGTCAACAGTATCTTCAGTATATGAAAACATTATCATCAAAGAGATTTATAAATTGTGGCACGTGTTCTCCCCTGTCCCTGAGAAATATCGCCTACCTCATGGCCCTCTCTCACAGAAAAGGCAATACACACATGGCATAACATCAGAGAACTCGCCACTCCTATAGCTGTGTCTGAGAAGTTTCTTATTTATAAGTTTTGTTTTATCAAATCAGGTGATTCTGGGGTGCTAGCTACAGCCCAGTACCTGGTAGGGGAAGCCTCTTGGCCCCAAAGCTTTCTTGGCAGAAGCATAAAAAAGAAACTGTTAATGAGGGCACTGACTTTGGCATGGTTTACTAGATAGTAACTTGCCAAATCAGTAAAACCTTCTCTCAACACGTTTGAATATAACCATTCCAAATGTGTGTGGGAAAGTAGACAGTAAATATTAGGCAGCAGAAAAGAATATAAAAATCAAGAACAGAAGACATGACATGATAGGAACTTTTTGACAACAGAAGTTGATCTAAGCAGAAGTTACCAGCTAAAAACAAAAGAAAACTGAGAGAAGTTGTCAATAGTACAAGACAAGAGAAATATGAAAGCAGCACAGAAGGGAAGTCAGAAGCATGACATCCTGACATGCTGGTTGCTGGGCATCAGACACCACCAGACACAGTACTGTACTAAAGAGGATGCTCATCTTCCAGCTCACCCTGTGTTCTCTGCTGGATTTGCCCTGCACAAGTTTGTAAGAACTGACTGTGCTCATCTTTCCCCAATTCCAAGGTCAGGAACTTGACTTGGTAGCTGGAAATTGGACATGGTGGAGCAATGACACCAAATAAACTGGCAAATGCTACAAATCAGTTTTTTTCTTTTAAAGAGCTTATTATTAAATATTTATGAGCACACCATTAGTTCTTGCTATTTTGCTTTTAAAACTAATTGTTTTCCCCCTTCATTTTCTGTTTTATTTATAAAATAAACTCATTTACTGAAGTAGCTTGAGTTTTTCTATTCCCCAACATCCTGAGAAAACTAGATGCAGTTTTCTAGTTATCTTTCCTATTCAGTGAGAGTTATTGAAAGTTCATTATTGATTAGGCACTGTAGACAATACATTATGCACCAATGATTCTGAGATAAATAAGACATCATACTTCATCAGATCAATTACAGTATAATGGAGAAATGGATAAACAATTATTCCTATGCACTGTCATAGGGAATATAATTGAGCTAGTTTTGAGGTGTATAGAGGATAAGCACAAAAGAAAGAAACTGTCCACTGTTTGGGAAGCAGTGTTAGTGTCCAGAAATATTGCTAAGACCATTTGACAATGGATCTTGTACTTTAAGGTTGACTAAGCTGTGGTCATACTGAGGGTTTAGGAAGAGGCACAAGTTGTTCCAATACAGGAAACAAAAAGGATTGAAGAGAAAAGGGATTGGAAGCACATGTTAAATGCTACTAAGAGATCATGAAAAATGGGGGGAAATTCAGATATGATGGTCTGAGATCATTAAGTTTCCTTTCCCTCCAGTCTGTCCTTCATAACCATCACCACGAGGCATGTGAATTTCTCTCAACTCACTGCGTTAGTCATCCTACTAGAATATTGTTGTGCTGTTTATTTATTCAACACACTGTTTTTAATCTCTTGGAAAACAAAATCTACTTCTACATTTTAGCACCTTCGCAGGATCTGGCACACTATCTTTTTATAAAGGAAATTTTTTATGAGAGGGGGGCAAAAAGGTTACCCTCATGTTACTTAAAGTTTCATGCTTTGTTTAAATCTGAGTCTTTATGAATGTATTTTTAGTTTGAATAATATATTCAAATAAGTGAAAAGTGGACATGTTCTCTGTGTTACTTATTTCATCATTTTAAACTAATGGTCTATACTTTCAAGAAGTACTTAATGAAACTTAAGAATTACTTTTATTCAATAAGTACTGAGCAAAAATCTAAAATATGCAAGGCACTTTGCTAGGTATTTCAGTGTGTGTGTGTGTGTGTGGTGGTGGTGGTTTTTGTCCTCTAGCAGTTTAAAATTCAACGTGAAAACTGAGAACAATTTTCATCCTTTCAATTCTTATAAATATTGGCCCATGACATACAGCTGTCAGTAATGAATGGACATATTATAAAATGTCATACAACAAATCTACAAATTGCTCAGAAAATTTAATACAGAAAAGACCGTGTTGACTTCAATTTAAAACTTAAATCGATTATTCTGATGTATGTTATTCTTCAAGAATCATCCCTAAATATGTTGAAACGTTGTTCATATTTCTGCATAAAGGAGTTCAATATAAAGACAAATATTATGTTAGTGAAATCATTGTGAAGTTACACAAATGACTGAGATGATATTTGGCATTTTGACAGAAAATAAACAATTTCATATTAAATATTTTCTTATATATTTTAAAAGCTTGTTTTTTAGATCAAATCAAACATTCTGAGAAAAACTGCAAATATACTTTTAAAATGTAAGTTCTATACTACATGTAATTTAGCCAAATGACTAAGGATTGTTGCATTTTTTCCCATGTTTATCTTCATTAAGGTAACTGATAGCCATTTTGTTCACAAATTACTTTAGAAAGTTCAAGAATTTGTTTTATTTGAGACAAATCACAGTTAATAGTGTTTGCATAGGTAATAGTTCTCTTATAAATTCTGTTGCAAATTCAGTAGGTTTTTCTTTCAATTTAAGTAGGTAATTTGGCCATTTATGTGAGAATACAGTACTAAACAAAATATGTTAACTTTTCTTGTTTTTAAAATATCTGCAGAAGTGCTGACAAAACCAGACAAGGCTTCAGCTTTTTCGCATGTCAGAAAATGTCCTAATGGGAGGACTTCCGGCTAAGATGGAGGTAGACACACTGGGCCTCTTCCAACAACCAAAATAAGGACAGCAAAAATTTAGAAATGAAAAAAAAAACAACCAGAATTGACAGAAAATTGAACTGTATGGAAGTCCAACAACCAAGGAGTTAAAGTAGACACATTCATCCAGACCGGCAGTAGGGGTGGAGTTGGTCCATCGGCCTGCCTGAGAGGGGTCGCAGCAAAAAGAGCAATGGCTGGTGGACCCTGGCTGCTGGGGGACAACAGGAGGTGGACCCAGCAAGGCAGCGGATTGTGGAGTAGCTTGGCACACAAGGCGGCTGGTGGACCAGGCGTTCCCATATTTGCCTGCAGATAAACCAGGTGAAACTGGGGAGCGAGACAGACAGCGCAACCCAGGGCCCAGGCACTGAGAAATAAAGCCTCAAAACACTGATTGAAAACACCTGTGGGGGTTGAGGTGCCAGCAGGAGAAACACCTAGCCTCACAGGAGAGTTCATTGGAGAGACCCACAGGATCCAAGAATGTACGCAAACCCACCCACACAGGAAGCAGCATCAGAAGGAACCACTTTGCTTGGGGGAAGCGGCAGAAGTGACTGAAATCCAACAGAGAGCGAAGCAAGAGGCATTGTTCCCTCTCGGACCCCTCCCCCACATACAGCATCACAACACAGCAACTGGGTTGCCCCGCCCAGGTGAACAGCTAAGGCTCCACCCCTCACTATGTAACAGGCACATCAAGACAAAAAAATGGCCCAAATGAAAGAACAGATCAAAGCTCCAGAAAAAATATAACTAAGCAACCAAGAGATAGCCAACCTATCAGATGCACAGTTCAAAGCACTGGTGATCAGGATGCTCAC
>CM052538.1:88034696-88058321 GCA_028533065.1 Trachops cirrhosus
CAGAAATGGAGATCACATGGAGGGTTAGCAACAGGAGGGTGGGAGGAGGAGAGAGGGGGGAAGGTACTGAGAAAAAGTAGCATGGATGGTAGGTAGAAAATAGACAGGGGGAGGGTAAGAATAGTATGGGAAATGTAGAAGCTAAAGAACTTATAAGTATGACACATGGACATGAACTAAAGCGGGGGATGTAGGTGGGAGAGGGTGTGCAAGGTAGAGGGGAATGAAGGGGAGAATGGGACAACTGTCATAGCATAATCAATAAAATATATTTAAAATAGCCCTGGCTGGTGTGGCTCAGTGGATTGAGCGCTGGCCTGTGAACCAAAAGGCTGCCGGTTTGGTTCCTGGTCAGTGCACATGCCTGGGTTGTGGACCAGGTCCCTGGTTGTTCAAGAGGCAGCCAATCAATGTTTCTCTCCCTCTGTCTCTCCATACCTTCCTCTCTCTCTAAAAATAAATAAATAAAATCTTTAAAAATAAAAAAATAAAATACATTTAAAATAATAAATAAAATAAATAAATTTTTAAAAATGTGCTAATGGCATCAAACTAAAAAGTCTATCATTTTAATCCAAATTTAACTAGTATTTAGGGATTATTATGTAGAATGCAGTGCTAGATAGGATATAGGAAATTCCAGAGAGTGCACAATAGTGTAATATACATACATGGAGTGCATACTGAAGATACGAAAAAATAAACATATGCCAATAATTACGGTAACTAGGATAAGTTCTGTAAGAAATTCAGACATGTATTTGAAATCGATTGCTACTTCTTCCTGTTAATAGAAATCATGATAATGTGCTCTTCCATGATACTGAATCAGCCAGTCAATACATCCTTTAAGTGGTTATAAGAGGTACTCTGATCTAGTCCTTGTCTCCATCCAGTGAACACAGGTCACACTGAATTAGACAGACAATTGTGTGTATAAATCAAGGTCCAACCTGTAGTACAGCACAGTAGTTTAAAGTATGGGTTTAGAAATCAGTTTCGCTTTGCCAATTATTAGAGATATATTGGAAATATTTTTTTTAAAAAAAACCTCTAGTCTCAGTTTTTTCTTATGGAAAATGGGATTAAAAATGCCTAGCCAAATCAATGAAAGACTCAGGAGCCTTTTTCCTGAGAAAAATATATGTAAAACACCTTATAATCTGTCTAGCGCATGAAGTGCTCAAGAAATTAAAGATGCTGCTATAGTTACTTTTTAGATAAATCACAGATTTAAAGAGGCTTTGTGGGTGAGCATGAGCAACATTCTGAACAGATAAATTCTGAGCAAATATTTGGAAGATGGCCCATATTAGAATTTTGAATGTGTTTATAACTTAATGTTGTCTTAAAACAATTTTTGTTTAATACATTTTAAATTAAAAAATACTGGATTATCTTCCTCTTATATTTTATAGTCTAAAATATATACATAGATGTAAATTATTGTGTTTTTATTCAGAAAGAGGCACACACAGCTCAAAATTAATTTTATGATAATAAAAAATATAAACTTCAATTTATAAATCAGATTACTCAAATTGAATATATTACCTATATAAAGATGCCAACAAATAAGAACAAACAATTAAGAATACAACTTCATAACTCAATAGTTCAATAAGAAAAATTCAAACACTTTAACAACTCTTTAATATATTAACTACCATTAATCATTGTGTGAGTGTGTATAGGTCTATATATACATATATACATACAAATGAAGTGGAATATTATTCAGCCATAAAAATGGAATGAAGTCTTCACACTGAAAACTACATGGATGGATCATGAGGGTATCAGGCTTAGTGAAATAAGTTGGAGAAAGACCAATACCATATCATCTAAAAACAATCTACAACAACAACAACACCAAGCTTAAAGGTACAGGAAACATACAAATAGTTGTCAGAGGCAGTGTTGGGAGGGGTGCTGAAATAGGTGAAGGAGATCAAAATTTTTTAAAAATATGTATTCAATGTCAAATGAAAAAATGTGTTTCGGATGACTATATAAATATTGTCTTCACCATCTTGTCTCACAATTCCCAGACAACCTTATTCTCAAAAATTATTAATACCCCAAACCAACCACCCAGCTCTAATTCTCAAATTCTCTCTCTCACAAAAAAACCCCACAACAATGACTGCATATTAAACCCTAAAACCCCATATCCCCATTCCTTTTTCCTCTATTTCCCTCAATATCTGGCACCATAGCCTATTCCTTCCAGTCAGGAATCTCTCCCGGCATGGTTTGCTGATTTTCCAAGGAATTCTGTATAATACCATATGCCCTATAATAAAATTCCTGCTGTTTAAACTAGCTAAAACAAATTATATTCTCTGCATTATGAAAACTGATCAATATTTCAGGTGGATTTCATTCCTGGATTGCAACAGTGGCTCAGAATTATTAGGTCTATCAATAATAAAAAACACAGAACCTTAGTATGATTAGTATAGCAATAGATGCCAAATCTAAAGAATGGATGGATGATTTCTTATATACGTTCTTTTCTTCTCCTTCCCTCTTTTCTTTTTTGTTTTTTCTCCTCTTTATCTCTTCCACTGTGTCCTTTTCCGCATTCCTAAGTTACATAAAACCAATGAACAGTTGGCATCATGCTTAAAATAAAAGCACGGTAGACTTTCTGACATACAATAGTTAAAAGCCACAATCTTTAACATTTTAAAAACCTGAGTTGGAGTTCCAGCAGGGCCATTCCAGCTGACCCCAGTCAGGTTCTCAGTTGCTCTAAGCTTCAATGTCCTTATCTGTAAAACGAGACAGCAATCTTGTGCCCTGAGGACTAATACTCTAAAGAAGTAGACAGCTTTAAGGATATCCAATTTGGAAAAATCATTCTGCATCTAAAACCTCCAGCATTTGGCTATGGGGATCTCAGGAAAGGTAACATTTATATATCCCAATCAATGACTGGCAGGAATGCAGTTGCCTCTTAGATATTGGCTGTCAAATAAATACCTGCTAAAGCAAATGACAAACAAGGGCCATAGAATACTAAATTCCCTAGCACCCGCTTAGTCTCATAACATATCATTTGTACCTAGGATTGGTCCAGCTATGCTTAGAGCTGCAGGAAGAAACAAACAAATAAACAAACAAACAAACAAAAAACAGGATAAGCTACAGAAAATTTGGTTGGTTGGATACTACTTATATAGTTTGGCAGACTTTGTTATATTTTTTCATCTTATAAATGTCTAATTTAATAAAATGACTATTTTGATTTTAGTAGGATAAAACACTTGAGAAGGAATTAGGTCTTAAGTGAAATTTTTTCACCATTCACTCATTCAATAATTGAATCATTCATTTATCATTAGTGTACTGTATATTAGCTTTATCCTAACAGGCACTGAAATAGAAAAGAGGGAATAAAATACAATATCTGCATTTATTAATATCTCCCTCTGTTGGCAAATATAAATAAACAATTTCTGATATAATTAATAGTTCTATATTAGAAGTTGGACAAATGCATTGTGGCAACTTTCGGGAGGAATTCCCAGAGGGAGAGGCATTAAACTGGGCATGAAGTGGGGATAAGAAGTTGGCCAGACACAGAAGACAGCAAAGTACTGTACAGGAAATATCATGTGTAATCCAGCACAATGGACATTCCTTTCCCTGTGTCAGTATGACAGCCACTTAATAATTAGAGAAAAAGGGGTAATGTGTATTCTAATTATTTAAACAATCAGCTCAACATTTATAAATAGAAAGATTCCTTGCCAAGAATAAGACCCAGATTGTATTATATATGAGATGTGACTGTAATGGTGAAAATAATGTCCCTCCTTTCCTCCAATATGTCCTGGCAAAGGGAAATTATGGCTGGAGATGAAATTAAGGTAACTAATCACCTGACTTTAAAATAAAAAGATTCCCCTGGATTATCTGGAGGACTCAGCGAAGTCCTAAGAGTCCTTAAATGTCGAAAGGAAAGGCAGCAGTGTGGGAAGCACAGTGATGCAGCAGGGGAAACATTTGATGGGCAATTGATGGTTTTGAAAATGAAAGGAAGCAATGGGCCAAAAAATGCAGGCAACCTTTAAACACTCAACAGAGCAATTAGGTGGATTATCCCCTAGGGCGTGCAGGAAAAAAAAACAGCTGTGCCCACACTTCAGTGCCGGAACTGCAAGATACTAACTGTGAGTTGTTTTAAGTCATTGAGTTTGTAGTAATTTGTTACAGGAGCAGTGTGAAACTAATAACACCAACTACGAGTTTTTTTAAAGATATAATAATTAGATAAATATAAAAGTATGAATCTTCTAGTATATATACAAGAAAGCCTAGATTATCTGTAACCTCTATTATTTTAATACAAATGTAGGAATTTTTCACCCTACTGGGGCATGTACAGATGTAAGCAATTAATAATAGTGGATGAAATATAAAAATTCTTTATATTTCTTATATTTTGTATTTGATTAGTACCATTTGATACTCTAGGAATTGTCAAACTTCAAATAAAGTTCAGAATTCGTTTTGTGGAAATTGAGCTCAAAAAGAATTAAAAAATATCTTCATTTTTGCATCTTAGTGTTTGTTTAACTTGCTATAGTCTGAATATTTGTGTCCCCACAAACTTTCTATGTTGACATCCTAACATGCCAAGGTGATAGAATTAGGAGATGGGATCTTTTGGCAGTGATTAGTTTCATGAGACCAGAGCCCTCAGGAATGGGATTAGTGCCTTTATAAAGGAGGCCCCAGAGAGCTCCTTTGCCTCTTATACCACATGAGGTTACGTGAAAAGACAAAAAAAAAAAAAAAAAAAAAAAAAAAAAAAAAAAAAAAAAAAAAAAAAAAAAAAAAAAAAGGCAGTACCTCCTGCCTAGGTAGTCTAAGTTATTTTTTTTTCTTTTCAAGATTTTATTTATTTATTTGTAGAGAGAGGGGATGTGAAGAAGAAAGAGAGAGAGAAACATTAATGTATAGTTGCCTCTCACACACCCCCTACTGGGGACCTGACCTACAACCCAGGCATGTGCCCTTACTGGGAATTGAACCAGTGACCCTTTGGTTCGCAGGATGGTGTTAAATCCACTGAGCCACATCAGCTAGGGCAGTAGTCTAAGTTCTTTATAAAGCAACTAATATCCTTCACACCAAACAACTTCTTCCTTATTGCATGGATAACACACGACTGAATATTTATAATTTCTAGATCATCATGGCCTAGGTTGGGACCTGGGATCACTCCTCTCTTAGCTCAGATCTCAAGACATTTCCTTTTTTTCAAACCCATCTTTGCATTTTTAAAGTACTTTACATTTTTCCAGGTCAAGTTCCAATACAACTTATAATTTTCTGTAGCTTTCTATAGTCAGAATAAAATATCTCTGCCCTGGCTCCTTTGCATAGGTTTTATACATAGTGGGACCTCAAAAATGTTTGTTAATTGTTTGAATGACTTGCCACATTTAAGAAAGTAACAGAAATATTAAAAAATGACAATAGTAAGACAATATCACCAAGTGACTATGTCTCATAGGAAAGAGCAAGAAAGAGAAGGAAATGGCTATGTTAACAAGAAGACAGACCACTGTCAGCTTTACTCCTGCATGCACTAGTACTAGAAATTGAGACCAAATGTCTTTAACATGGCACAGTGGCTGGCATGGCTCCATTTCTCTACTGGCTCCATTGCCAAAGGTTCTATTCCCTGGCAAAGACATTAAAGGGAGGAAAGTGAGCTTAATTCATCCACCATTAATTACGTTTGAACAATTCTTCTCGGCTTTTTAAAAATTTTCAGGCTCAAACACTGCTGCCAAAGTTTTTCTTGTTAAGCAGGGCCTAAGTACTCTAAATGAACCTTTATTCCTAATAAGAAATATATGCAACAAAATTCTAATACAACAGGCTTAGCCAACGGCTCCAGTGTTTGTCACATCCTCATGGCTTCCCATGAGGTTCACTAGAGTAAGAAAGATTACCTGGGCAAAAGCACATGTCCAGGTACAGACCTGAGCTGACTGTTGATAATATAATGCAAAAGCTTAGAGGAGAAAAAGAATTTCTGTAGCTGAGACTCTGAAATCAAGTTACTCAGAATATTCAAATTACATCTATCTTCACAATTATTGCAATTAGGCTGTTGATTATATTCTGATACATCCATCTGGAAATTGTTTACCTTCAGGTTTCTGTGTGATGGATCAGCAACCATCCAAGAGGATAAAAGTAAGTTTCTGCAAAAATGCATTGCACTTATCTCTCTTGGAATACATTTCAAAGTGATGTTCCAAGTTTCCCTACACTATTAAGAATATCCTTACTATACATAAGAATGTATAGAATTCTGCACACAGAATTTTCCAATTTTTCATAATTATTAGCCAACTTTTATTTGGTGTCATCAATATGCCAATTTTGCCTAGCAGGGTTACTGTAAATAGAATCCCTGCCCAGTTTTTGATGTGCAGTCTGAAAACTGCAGTGACAAAATGCAAATGTTTGATGCAGAAGATTCAAAACAGAGTATTTGCTTATTTTACTCATTTTATTACATTTATCACTGTGGCCATTTAATACCTCCACAATGTATAATTAAAACAATGGATGCCCGATAACATTTTGATCTAATAATCTTCAACTTTATGTTAAAAATTATTAGATTATTAAAATTACTAAGGATAATACAACCATTTCTAAATTATTTGCTATATTGCAGAATTAACTACTTAATTCCATGTACTATATAGATATAGATATAGATATAGATATAGATATAGATATTTATATGTGTGTGTATATATATATAATTTGAGGTGATATTGGTTAAAAAAGTATATCGGTTTGAAACATCCAATTCTATAAAACATCATCTGTATATTCTATTGTCTGCTCACCATCCAAAGTGTTTTTCTGTCACCAATTATCCCTCTTTTACACTTCTACCTGCCTTACCCCCTTTCCCCTCTGTAATCACCATAGGGTTACCTGTGTCTATGAGGTATTTTTCTTGTTGTTGTTTGCTTAATCCCCAACTCCTTTCACCCCGCCTCCCCACTGACAGCTGGCAGTCTGTTCTTTTTATCTCTGATTCTGTTTCTATTTTGTTTGTTTGTTTATTATGTTCATTAGATTCCAAGCACATTATATTATTGCAAGTGTATACTGATAAGATTTGGTTCTAGAATTCATTTGTTATTTAAGAAGAGAATTCCAAGGTAGAACAGATGGAAGTCATGACCGGAGAAACTCAATTTATGCTGAATTTACTTTTGATAGCTACTCATATTCATGGTCAGTCTCCAATGGGCATGCTAAAAATGAATGATATTCTTCAAACTTTATCTTGATTGCTAATTTCTTATTTAAAAAATGTTACAGTATATTTCACACTCAGAGGTAAACTCCAAAGTAATGCTAGAGATTATATTAAAAGCCAAAGAATGAATGTGTATGATCTAGAGAATATATGGAATGGTACCACTGAGAGAAGACATAAACACTGAATATGCAATACTCGAGATCAGTTATTTAGATCGTCATTGAGGATGTTGTTATGTCCAATGCAGTGTTAATCCCAAGCCAGTTCGTTCCAATATCTCAGTCTGCTTAAATGTTAAAAGAGATCTTGTGGATGTTCACGTGCACAGCCATGCCTGCCACCTCTGCAATGATCTCCCATCGGGGTTTTCTAGCAGCTGGTACCAGCGAGGGTTAAGGAGCAGAGCACCAGCCAACTGTAGCATGTTGACTTCAATTGTTTTCAGATAAAATTTTCCTGACATCTTGTTGGCAGACAAAACAAATGCTTCAGGGGAAGCCACTCCACTTTGAAGTGGGTCCTCGAACCAAGGTTGACGTAGCAATGACTCAGTCTTTGTGAAATCCATATTTTGCCAAGAAACACATAAAGTTGTTTTATTTGCCAAATTTTCAAGGCTTTTGTTGGCTTTTGGACTTGGATAGCAGTACATTAACACCCTGATTTTACATACAGATGTATTAAGGGAATAAAGGATAGAAACTGTACTGAATAAACTAAAATAAAAAAAAAAGAATCTAAAAAAAAAAAAAAAAAAAAAGATGTATTCAGAATGATGTTCCTATATTCTGTACCTGAATTTTATTCTCCTGTGTTCTGTATTTGTATTCTAAATCCAAGCTTTTCCTACAAAATGCTCACTTTTGCCATTTATGGAATACAATCCATATCTATGCCACTTGTAGTTTTCTAGGGCTCTGTTAAACTCAATGGTATTGAAAATGGATTTTTGAACTTAATTTTCTGAGATTATTTTTAACAGATGGTCATTAAATTTTGTCCACTAAATATGTCAAAGGGACTCTTTGATTAGTGTATAACTCAATGCTCTGAAAGTATATTAAAATAAGGCTTTTTACAAGGAAAGTTTTATATGTATCACTTGGAGAACTCAAAAAAGTTAGGTTCTCCTGAGGTATCAACCTATCCAAAGATAAATTAACTTATCAGATTTAAAATTAAGGAAGAAAGTGAATGTGTTAGCTGAAGATGGATGCATTAGTGTTGACAAGTTCTGTGCCTTGCACAAGCCTCCTGAAATCATTTGGACAGCATGCGAGAATGACTTGGACAGCAACCTGAAGCTTGTAAGCAACAGACATATATTTGCTTATTGTTTTCATTAAAATTCTTTCCCTGAGGTCTGAGAGATACTGTGTATCTTTAACACAAATTAAAGAAGATTTGTTTTGGCTTTAATTTACGTAAAATAATTTTATTTATTCTATCATTATAAAACATTATCATTCTTCTTACTATGTGAACATTCATCATACATCAGTAATGCTGTCTGCAAAAATCAAATAACAGATATAGTATTCATTCAATAGTTATCTTGACTGAACCAAAAACACAAAAATGTTAACATCAAATGACACTATAAAAATGTAATACAAATAATATTGTTTGGTAGTTGTTATTTCAATTTGAATTTTACTCTCAGTGGTAATAATAAAAAAGTTGGTAAAATATTTTTAAAGCCATAACTGTTTTTTACTATCAACCACAAAATTTTAAAGACTGTAAGTTAGTTCAAATATGGTGCCATTTAATGAAAATTAAAATAACATTGGAAAATATACTCAAATTAGTATACTGGCTAATAAATGTAAACATTTAAGGAAATCACTTATTTCCTTCTACATTTCCTCAAAGCCAAACTCCTCACACCTGTCTGAAAATTAAATAGCACTGAAAACTCTATTACTAAAAGAATATCATATAGCAATATGTTAGATATCATACAGCAATATGTTAGATTAAAAACTGTTGCAAATCTTTGTCATTCCTCATCAAGAGAGGCAATTTATTTTCCCTTCCATTGAATCAAGGCGCACCCTACCTACAGAAACAGGATATATAGCAGTCTAGAGTCTATCTTTTCAGGCTGAATTGTTTCTCCCCCAAAATTCATTGAAACTCCAATTCCCAGTACCTCCACATTTGAAGACAAGATCTTTAAAATGCAAGTTGAAGACACTTGGGGGAGCCCCAATGTAATATGACTGCTGTCCTTGTAAGAGGAGGAAGAAATACCAGGAATGTGCATGCACAGAGAAAAAACCACGAGAGAACAGTGAGAATATCTGCAAGCCAAGAGGACAGTTTCACCAGAAACCAACCTTTCCAGCACCTTGAATTTGGACTTCAGTCCTTCAGGTCTGTGAGAAAATACATTTTTGGTCTTTAAGCCACCTGGCTTGTATTCTTTTGTTAGGGCAGGCCTAGCAAACTAATCCATTATCCTTAGGTCTGTGTACAAGGTTGGCCATTGGCTGGCTTCTGAGAACTTGACTGGTAAACAGTGTTCTACACTCATATCAAACTCTCCATGAAGGTTAAGAGTGGCTCACTTTCCCTAAACCATATTTACAAACAACAGTGTTTATGCTGCACACCTGACTTCTTTCTAGGAACCTGGAATCTCTGCATGTTCTAGGCTCAGGGCTCCTATATGACAAGTACCCAATAAAATCTTTGGGTGTTGAATTTCTAATGGGCTTCATTGGGTAGAAACATCACATATATCGCCAGAAGAAGAGTGTGTGTGCTCTGTAAGGCTACCAGCTGAGTTCTGTGAGTCCTTCTAACAAATCTCTAAATATAGGGGTAGTCATAGGTAACCATCAACATACCATGTAACAGCTTAACCAACATAGAAGAATGTGGAGGGAAAGCTGTCTACTTCTGAGTCTCATCCATAGTTGGCCCGGTAGCTTCCACTTCCTCTTCCCTTGGAACATTCACTCTGGGTGACGCCAGAGGCCATGTAACAATTCTAACTAATCTAAAACCACCACACCATGAAAAACCTTGAGCTAGTCCACAAGAATCCTATTGGATGTCTACTCCACTTCCTCCTTCAGATAAGGACATTCTCAGCCTGTATCTTACTGCACCCACTTGTAAGCCTCAACTAAGAATGGTCCAAATAAACTCAGTCAACCTAAAAAATCATAAACAACAACAATAAGAAGTTATTGTTTTAGTCTGGCAAGTTTTAAAATGGTTTATTACACAGCAATGGATAACTGAAATATTTTTATTTTTAAGTCATCAAAAATAATTGCTTTAAATATGCACTTACAGATAATAGATCTCTCTTAAAATTAATTCCTACTAGGGAAACATCATGATGGCACTTTGTATTTATTGTTATTATCATATCATAAATCAATCCCTTAAATATAAAACCATAGTATGATTTTATATTCTAAATTCATCAGCTATCCCTTGGAGAATTTTTTTCTGCCTGCTTATATCTTCCACTAAGCACTAAAGAGTCATGTTTCAATCTCATAATTATTATTTATATAACTCAACATAAAATTATAAGTTAATCTAGCTTTATTTGTATTCTTCAGTTATCTGGGAGAGAAAACAGACGGCCAAATCTGTATTCCTCGTTAGCCTTAGTAAAACTGACATCTGTCACCTCAAATTCAGTCCCTCTGCCTCACTACTACTAAAAAAAATTAAATCAAACCAACAAAAAAATAGGACTTCTTTAATTTCTACATCATGATATCTATTTACTTGAAACATCAGAAAGATAGCAAAAGAGGTAAAATTAAGAAAATATAGAGAATGTTAGAATTAGGAATAATCTTTGATATTGCTCTTATTTTTGATATCACTTGTACAATCCATTAATAAATTATGTGGACTCACATTCAGAATGTGTCCAAAATCCTGACAATGTTTACCTCTCAATTTTTCCTACTCCAGTTTAAGCCTCCAAAATTTCTCACCTATAGGAGAAATTCGACTCCCTATAGGAGCCTCGACTCCCTTCTTCTAACATGTCTGCTTATGCCTGTATCTACACAGATGTCAGAGAAATCGGGAGTTTTTTTTAAGTCTGATTATGTCATTTTTTTCCTCAAAACACTTGAATGGTTTCCTATCTCTTATAAAGCAAGATCCCGAGTCTTTCTGATGGCCTACCAGGCCCTTTATGATCTGTTTCTCTCTGACCTTATCTCTTATTACTTGCCTCCCCCTCCATTTTTTCTGCTGCAGCCAAAATAACACTCTTGACTATCGTAAAAAGGCCCAATGTTCTCCTACTTGTAGGTTTCTCACTTCTTGCTCTCAAGCCTCTTCCCACAGACAGATGTGTGGCTTCCTCCCTTTCTTCATTATGTTCTCTCCTAAACTATCCCCCAATCTGAGTGGCCACCTTTGACCATCCTGTTTGAAACAGCAGCACACTTCAGTTAATTTCTGTCCTCCAAATCCTGCATCATTTTTCATTATAACATTTATTATCCCTACTTGGCGTGTTGTATGTTTGTGTATTTGCTGCCTTTTTCTCTTCACTAGAACCTAAACACCAAGAAAGCAGGAATTTAGTCTATACAGTTTACACTGAAGCACCAGTGTCTAGAATATCATCACACACATGGTAGGTATTCAATGAACTGGTTTATTAACAAATAGACAGCCTAGTCAAAAAATGGCTAGAAGTCCAAAATAGAACAGTTGGGGACCTTTCTGTGAAATAAAAGTGTTTTTAATAATAAGAGAGACCACTAAATTCATGAAAAGTGATAATAACAAATACACAAAAAGCCTAAACCTGTGCAGGGTATGTAGCGGATGATGCCGTGGAGGCCATGCCACGACCTGAGCCCTCTCTCCTGGTGCCTCCAAGTGTGCTCCTTCCCACTATGTTGTTAGGCAAAGGAAATGATGGTTTAGCACATAAAGAGAAAACTATCAACACTGCTCTGCTCATGATGTGGTTTTTCCTAGCATCTATTGTGTCTGAATGATGTTCCTTTAGTAGAACTGACATTTAGGAGGTTACCAGGTTAACTCATGGCAGGAGGCTTGGGAAATTAAAGAAAAATGCACCATGCTATATTTCTGATAAAAAGATACTATATGTCCTTATGGTAACAGAAATGATTATCTATTTCTCTTTTTTTCAAGGAAAATTTTACTATATTTACTGCTTTTCCCTTAAGACAAACTTATTATGTTTACTTCTTCTTCCTCATAATTAGTGAACTATTCCATTAATTATATTTTATAAGAGGAATCAGATATATGAGCTTATCTGAATGCTCAAGTGTATAAAATAAGTAGCATGGCTTCCAGGAATGAATATTAAACACTATTTTTCACTAAAGTAAAGAATTGATGTTTAAAATGAATTTCTGGTCTTACATTTAGAAATAAAGGATGAAGGTTTGATTGAAAATATTTCTGCTTCATGTTATTTATAACATCTAGAGCTTTCTCATCTTAAACATAGAGGTATTTCTTTCTAAAAAATAACAGTGAACACATATACTGCATACTATATATTGTACTCTAAGCATTTCTATTCCTTAACTTGTTTAACCTCATAAGAGCCCAATGAAGAAATGCATGTCATTGGTCCTTTTCACAGGTAGTGAAATAGGGACACAAGGCCTCAAGGTCACCCAGATATAAGTGGCTGAACTCGGATTTGTTTCCAGGCAGTTTCCTAACCAGGCTATGTTGTTTCTAATGTTCCCAACTCTGTTTTCCATTTTCTTAAAAATAAATATTGTTCTTAAAGTAGAGATAAATGGCCACTTTAGAAACTACAGGGAAAAAAACCCTTTAAAGTATTATGGTTGATTGTTGTACATTTTCTGTTTTTTTCTATATAATAAATACTTCAAATCATTGAGAGCGAACTATGCGTGTTACTACATGTTACTAAGTCAAGTGGAGTTACCATCATTTCTCCCCCTAACATTCCAACATTTCATGACAGGATGTATTTTTTGACACATTATTATTTCTCTATTTCCACCTCCTGTCCCTTGCTTAAACAGGTGACCCTGTAGTTCTTAAAATGAGATTTGTGTCAGGACAGATGAATCTATAGACACTTCAGACAATTCCTTTCCTTAATTCTATTTCTAAAAAGTACATTGAGATGATTTTTCCAGACCCTGGCTAATTAAAAGAGAGAGGAATGATATCTGAGGAAACTTTTGAAGAGTGAGAGTTTTTCTAGTCTAGACTAAATGATGATTTCTGGGGATGAGGAAAAGTAGTCAAGCGAACTTCAGATTGCATGACGAGACCCAGGGAGAGCCCAGGGCCACTCTGTGGCTGCGTCTGGGAAGGATGCTGGACCTCCCATCGGGTGGCTCCATTGGGTATTCTAAGCACTAGATACACAAACTCATTAGACAGTCTAGGAATTCAAATTTCACAGAGAAGCAGCAGTCGATGAATGGACCAAGAAAGGTAATGAGTTATTTTTGTTTACTTTTAGACTTTGAAGATTGGTGAATAGAAAATATACTTCTATTGCCTTTGTATACTTTTGAAGCAGAGTCTAAAGAGAAATAAATTTGTTTCTATCCTGTTGAATTTCTCACAGGACAAGGATAAAAGAGTAAGGGAGAAGAATACCTTTTTTAAAACATATCTAATGAGAGAAAAGTTGATTTTTGGAGAAAAAGAACTAAATCTAGCAGCCATGTTTCACTGGAGTATACATAAATTTGAAAATATGTGATAAAAGTGGCTGGCAAAAAGAACATGGCCAAAATAACATGCATTGTTATAGAGGGGTCGGGAATGATGAGCCAGGTTTGGCTTCAAGAGTGCTAGTTCCAGGGATGGACTTAAACTGTCAATATACAAATAAATGAATAGAGCAATGCCACTGAAGAACAGTAAAATTTGGTGGCCCCAAGGCGTCTGTGATGTGGAATGTCTGACTGAGCCTAGCTTGGGGAGTGAGGAGGCAGGCGATTAGATGGTTAGAGAAATCAGGGGGAATGACGGAGAGAAAATGTAGAATACAATAAAATGGGAAAACCAAATTTAACAATGTCAACTTGGTTCACTGTTATTTTACAGAAAAACATAAAAATTGTAATTAGCAGTTAAGCAGTTGTACTCTCTCTTTTTTTCAAATCAAAGCCTTAGATAAATGATTGTGAACTTTTATTATTCTATTATGTTTATTTGATAATGTATTATTTCCACCCAGGCAAAATTAACTACCCCTTGGCCCTTCCATAATGATGTAGCGGCATACGACAGACCAGTTATGTATAGAGATTAGGTAATGCTAAATATTGTATTTAAAAAAGAGGTTAGCTCTGATGGGAGTGGCTCAGTTGGTTGAATGTAGTCCTGCAAAGCGAAAGGTCACCTGTTTGATTCCTGGTCAGGGCACATGCCTGGGTTGCGGGTGGGGTCTCCGGTTGGGGCACATGCGAGAGGCAACTGATCAATGTTTCTTTTGCACATTGATGTTTCTCTCCCTATCTTTCTCCTTAGTTTCCCCTCTCTCTAAAAATAAATAAATATAATCTTGAAAAAAATAGAGATTATACATTTGCCTTCTGTCTCTAAAAGTATGTCCATAACAACAGTCTGCACAAATATATGAAATTGGAATCCTAGAAACTTCTCAGCACCAAGAGTGTGAATAGGAAATCTGTGAGATTATTACTTGCAGTAAATGTAGAAACTCATGCATTATACATCTTCTTCTCTGAAAGGATATACTCAACAGCTTCTGTGGCCCAACATGAGCACAGCAGGGAGTGGTGATAACCGTGGTAAAGTGGCATTCACGTGCCCAGCCCTACTTACTTTTGGTCACTCAATTCTATCTGAAAGAGGGGTACACAGTTCCAAGCAATTGTTTTAGACTGGATAGATATTTATAGAAAACATCCTCATTTTTGAAAGACTAGCTAAGTGATACAAAACACTACAGCAATAGGTTCTAAATGGTAAGTGAAAGCTTAAGAAGTTTAAAAGGAGGTTAAATGCTCTGTGGAGAAAACAGAGTAGTAAATATATGGGGCCTGAATTATCTTTCAGTGAAGATCTTGTTTTGTTTAAAAATTAACTTGAAGAATGTTAATAGTGTTGAAAATACTGCCTTATTGTGGAAAAGAAGCATTTGGTCTCAAACAAGACTGAATTGTCTTCCTTCACCTACCTGTCTGGACTCTTTGGGAGATTCTCTGCAGGATGCTACCTAGTTTTTTCCCCATTTAATTTAATAGATCCTACTGTGGTACTATTGGCTTATTGATCGCCAATTTCTCATCTAACATTCAGGTCAAGAATAAAGATATCAGTGGGAAGGTAATTAGTAATTATTAGGATATATATGTGTGTGTATATATACACATACACACACATATATCTTATTTGAAATATTATGGTTAAAATCAGTTTAATCTGAATGTCATTCTACAGATGATAATTAAAGGAAAGCATTCATTCTGAAAAACACTTGAACCAAAACAAGACATTTTCCTCCAACTGTTGCATGAGTACTTCCAAAATAGATCAAGAAAAAGAATGGAATACATTTCTTTTAGTAACTTAATTACATCTCAGGAGAAAAGAAAAAATCGATTCCCTTAATCAACCATCAAAACTCATCTCTCAGAGGCCTCATTAGAACAGATGGTTACGGAGGGCGATGTTGGCGTCACTGTCCTAGAAAAGGGAGCTGAGGAGTTAAAGAGGGTCAGTTTTATATTAATTTGAAAGACCATGCCCTATTCATGGGGAATGAGAAAAAAATATTTTTTAGTCACATATAATTTTAAACAGAGTTTTAGATGCAATTAAATGATAATGTCAGGATTTTTTATGTTATGGTTATAAGAAAACCTTTGTCTTTCAGGAGTTAAACAGTTTTCAACATATTTTTACATTATAATTCACTATAGTGCTAAGGTATATCTCAAAAGAGTTGCTATATATTTTGTGTTTTCATAAAAATGAATAAATATTCAATTATCCACTTATAAAATAATTTATAATATAAAATTAAAGAAGCAAATTCAGGAGTTTTATTTTGTAATTTTGAACTTTAGTTTTAAATACTATATTTTTATATATGATAAAATTTTTTGAAAAAATATAAATATCATTCCTTTCACAAAGCAGTAAATTGAGAGATACTATAACTATATTGGTTATCAAAAGCCAATATTATATATTACAAGCACTTGGAAGTTTTAATTGATGATAAAGCCCCTTACACACATTAATACAGGAACATTATTGATCTCTTAGAACCAACAGGAGAAACTAATTAAAATAGTTATGCTTAAATTAGCTTTATGTCAGCTCATATTAGACTATATCTCACCTTTTACTTTACCTCTGTTAAAAAACACATTAAGCTTCAAGAAGTGTAGGCATTGTCAATATATTAAAAAGAGAAAATGGCTTCTGATGATGTTTTGAAAATCCAATTAAAACTTCTGTAAATTTTGTTCCATATACCATAACATGAAAATAAGTAACACTAAGCTTTGAAACATTAATATTTCTCCTTTTGTTATAAAGACATATTTCTCAATAAATAATATAATTAGAATACTATTCAGTATTTCACAATTTTATGATATTAAATAAGCTTTTAATAATTATATTATCACTAGGCAAGGAAGTATGCAGAACTAAAAACTAAGATACACAATGGCATTAACAGCCTTCTATTATATTCACTTCAACAACACAGCAAATATTCACACCAGCCACTGTACTAGGTATAAGCAGTGTGAAGTTGAGTAAGACATAGTCTTCATACAAGAAGAAGAAAAAACAATGACAATTTTATAGTAATTACAAAAATCATTAAAGTCATAATGAACCCCAAAATGTACATTTCCCTGTCTTTAAAGCAAACTAAATGTAAGTTCTTGCACTAAGTATATCATCCCAACTTTCCAAGTTTTTCTTTATATCCTCATGATCTTAAGGAGTGTCTTTGTTTATAATAGTTCTAATGAAATCCAAATATCCCTGGCACAAATATAAAGTAGCTGATCTATAAGCTTTGGAATAAAGAGAAAAATCTAATCTTAAATAAGAAAACAAAAACATGACTATATATTTGTAATGTGTAAAGACTCCCAAACTGAAGAATTCTACTAATCATGCTACTTATTTATTTGCATATTTAATTAAATACTTTAAAAATATAATGTTTTAGAGGAATAGTTTTATATTTCAATTCTTAAGTTTGATTATTATTTTGTAAAGATTAGATAATTATGATGCAGAGTCATCAATCAAATTTTAACCAGCTAATGAGGGCTGAACATTCATTTTAAGTTCATTGCATAAAATTCATATAAATAAAAAATTTGAAACCTCAAATTCATGTGACATCAAACTATTACAGTGAAATCACTATATTTTACACGCCAAGTAAACAAAGTGTTCCATAAAGTATTAATTTTTATTCCAAACCTTTACCTTTATTTAGCAACTAGAATTGACAATAAAACAAAACAAATCAAATATTTTAACATTTGATATAAGATTATTACAGATTAAAGCAGTTCACTTTATCACCTATGCATAAAATTTCTCTTTTACTATATTTGTTAGCTATTTTACTAATATTTATTATCTATCCTAAAATATCATAAATAATTGATTTTGTTTGTCTGTATCTTTTTTACCTTGAAAGGCAATGGCTCTTCTGCAAGAGGACTAACAGGAAGTGAAGTGGTGCTGCTCACCGGGCTCATATCTGCACTCTGCAAGGGAAACAAAGTGGAATGAAGCGACATTTTCGGAGTTATTTTTATTACTCCTAATTTAGAATATGATCCTTAGTATTAAAATAAAAAATAAAATATGGATGTAGAAAAGTTCAAATTATTATTACATAGTGAATCACTTGGAAATAAGTAGTTATCTGAGATATTACTCAAATTATCACCCTGTAGATTGCAAATACATTTTAGTAAATACAACGATCATCTTTTGTGTTAGGGTAGTATTTAGTATTATATTTTCTTACTGCATTTTTAACCTTTTCTTTTAAAATAATGCTATATCTGTAATGATTCACCTGTTGCTATTTCCATGTCTTTCAAACTGATTTTTCAAACAGGAATTAATAGTTTTTCTTTCTTTTATGGAGAGTTAAATTATTGTACCCCATTTTTATTCACTATCAAAAGTACATCTGCTATTACTACACCATTGTAAAATAAAATATTAAGTTACTAAGATTGCCATATTCATAGAACCTGACATTTTATAAGCTTTTTTACTATATTCTGCTAAATACTCATTTTAAGGACAAAACGTCTACATAAATATAATAGCATTATTGGAAAGCTACTAATGTTTTTCTTCTAGTCCTTTGAAAAGGTAGTCACTTAAAACTTCTTAAATAAGAGGATGGCTTGAAAAAAGAAGTTTGTCATTATTTTTTTCTTTAAAGCAAGGAAAGGATTTTGATAATAGGTAGCAACGTAAGTTATTTTACTATATACTTAGCTTATTTTCTCAGAGGAATTTTCTATTTAAGTGGATAAGCAAAATGACATTGAACATAATTCACACCCACATTTTCAGCTTGTTTTCCAGAGGTAGATGCACATAAATACAAGAGATTTTGCAGTAAAGATGAAAACAAAAGTAAAAATTAACCCTGATAGAGATAAGGAAACAAGGTGACAAGTCTGGCTGCCTTCAGTTCCAACAAAAGAACAAATTCAAAGGAGGGATGCTGCAACTTCTACAAATGCTTAGACTCTCCATTCAAAACTTATTTTCATTTGTATTCATTGATGTGTGCAATAAAATGGACACATCAAAAATATCCATTAAAGTGAGATTATTTCTGACTGTTTAGTCCAAAAACAATGGTAACTATATGAATCAAGACACTCAACATAATTTTTACATAACATGAACCTACTTTAGAAGTTGACATAAGAATATACATTGAGTTAAAACGTCTAAAGGGAGAAGTCAGGTAAAAATTGAACCAGAATTTATGACAGGAAGCTGGAAAATACATATATCAAATAACTGAGGTGAATTATTGACTTTAGTTTCTAAATGTATTCAGAACTTTTTGGCCATTTATTTTTTTAATCAAAATTAGGAAATATTCTGAATTACTGTTTCTATTTGATTACATGATGTAATGGAGAAACAAAGATTTTCTCATATATATGTATGAGAAATATATATATATATATAAAACGTATACACAATAGAGTGGTATTCATCACCCCATGATGTTCCCTTATTCAACAGGCAACACTGAACACTGATACGCTGTATCGCTGTAAGTTAGTTTTCCCTTCCATTTATTTCACATAAACAGAAATGTAGAAGTTATTTTGGGTCCAGCTTCTTTCACTTCGCAAAATGATTTTGAGATTCATCCTATCCTGAAGCATTTTGCTGTGCCAGAAAGTGAGGAAGTGCTCAAAAGATAAAAGGATAAAACATGCCAAAGAGACAAAGGAGCAAATTTGAAACAGTTCTCAATTGCCAAAGACGAAACCCTTTGAAGCAACAAAATAAATAACATAGTATCAAAGTACACTGAAAATACAAAACAAAAAAGTCATGAATTCATACATAAATAAGTGACAAAATAAATAAATAATTGAGAAGAAGATACACATCTCTCTTATAGAGCATTCCAAATAATTTATGTAGGCACTCCCCCTCTTCAGGAAATGGGACTTGATACCCTATCCCCACCCCTAGGCTGTGTTTATTGACCTATTTCCAAAGAGTAGTGTATGGAAAGGAGGAAGAGGTAACTTCACTGTGGAGAAAGCTGGCCAACACTACCACAACCAAATGATCATATAGATAGCATGATACAGTGTGATGTGAAGGATAATTTCCTCCTGTGGTCTTCTTACAAAAAATCAATTAACTCAGTCTAATCATGAGAAAAATATTGGACAAACCCAAATTAGAATACTTTTGCAAAAAAAAAAAAATTGACCAAAGCCAAATTCATAAAAAATATGGGAAATCTGAAAAGTATAAGAGATCATATTTCTAAGGTGACATAGTGACTAAATATAACGTGTAATCTTGGATAAAATCCTGGAATAGCAAAAAGGACATTGGGGGAGACAGGTGACATCAAAATAAGTTGCAGAGTTTAGTTAATATGCACGTACCAATACTGGTCCTTAGTTGTGACAAATTTCCTCTGCTAAGGTAGGATGGTCACGACAGAGGAGGCTAGGTGAGGGGTGTACAAGAGTTCTCTGTATTACCTCAGCAACTTTTCTATAAATCTGAAACTATTTTAAATATTATAAAAAAGACTATTTTAAAATACTGTTCATAGCAATATCACCACCATTTTTTTTAGGATTATACTACATGGTTGTCATTTTACTGATAGCTTCTAAGCTTTCATCAGGGCTTTTGTAACTTCTACAAAATAAACTTTGAGAAACCATTTTACTGGGGTATATAACCTCTCTACCAAAGAATTTTTAATCTTCTATGAAGATCTTATCGAAAAGCTTATGCTAATTTCTTTTTTTTGCATGCCTTTATGTTCCACTTGGGAATGTTGAAGAAAGCTTCAGCCATATACAATGGTGTTTATCTGGGTACTCTTAAGGTGCTTGGTAAAGTGAGTTTCCATCATTAATATTAACTGAATGCCATAATTCTACAGTACAGATCCATTCATTATACCTCCCATGAAAGCATAATTAATGGATCTGTCCTATGGGATTAAAGTTTATTTATAAGGACTTCTTGAAGTGAAACATGATCAATTGAGCTCACATCTGTTGAGTACATAAAGAGATTTGAGTGTAAGTAAAATATTTTAATTTTTTAAAACATTAGGGTAAATTTGATAAAGTAAGTTTCTAGGTGTAATAAAATGGTTACCTAAATGTATTAACTCTAATTTGAACAGGAATTCTTATAGTTCTAAAATTATATAAAAATATACCACATGTCAATAGTATTTGCTGTTTTAATAATCAATGGTGTTACTATTGATAAAGTGCTTAGGATAATCAAATTTCTATAGTTAAATGGGCTACTTTTCTTGAAAATGTTTCTTTCAGATGTGTCAATTTTTTGTGAAAACTTATTCATTTATTCATTCAGCCATTCAATACTTCTGAATATACATTAGGCTTCCATGTCCTTAGGTGTTTTTCTCATGATTCATACCACTTGTAAGACACGGTTGTCCCAAGGAATCAGTAACGAAGGGAATGCAGAACATCTAATCATGGTACAAGAAGACATTCCCTATGAATTAGTGGGGGGGCTGTTGAACAGAATCTGTGTCCTCCATGAGGTCTATCTTACAGAAGACAAGGAGCCGAAAGTCCCAGGCTTCTGCAATCCAGAATGTGACCACTAAATGTCAGCCCACCTCCGTGAGGAACCCGTTAGCCACGGGGAAGCTGATTTCACTCATTCCATTCCTTAAGTGGTATATGTTTCATGCTTCCTTGTTCATTGTTTTGGCAGTAAAGTAAAATTGGAGAGACAGTAAACTGAGTTCAATATCTAAATCAGGATGAGTTCTTTGTACTGGTCAAAATCAACAACCTTACTGGTTTATGTCACATCTTTTATCAGTTCTGTTTTCTCTAAATAAAAATTTAGAGAAACATATTTCTTTATAATATGTTCTTATAGTTGGTATCTGCTGCTTCGCTTTTCCAGTATCTAATTCATTTTACCACTAACAAAATTTGAATTTTCCCTTGGGAAATGATTTCTCCTAAACTCTCAATCCATTTGTGTTGAGTAGCACTGACCCAAAATCCTTGAATAGGTGTGAGCATGCAGCAAAGTCCCAGATCTCCTTTCCTATTGGACACAAAAAGGCACAGGAACCAGATCATTCAAATGAAGTTCAAATATGGGAACCGTAGTGAAATTTTGAGAAAGAGATGCTCTCATGCAGCTAATGTTGCTAAGGTCAAAGAACACGTTTTCATCTGATTTGCCAGATGTAACCAAGTACAGGGACCATTCCTAGGAAAAAATCCAACACAGAGCCAATCCAAGAAATGGAGAGAAAAATATTTGAGTCCTAATTACATATTTGACATCCTGGGAATTGAGCTCTATATGGTCAAATAATTTTTACAAAACAATGTGCCTGAGATTTAAGCATTCTCTGATACAGGAATAAGCCCTATAGTTGGGAAATTACAAGTTATAGAATCTAAAATTTGAAATTGCCTGACACAAATGGAGTAGAGAGCCAGAATACTACTCTATTCTAAGCTGCGATGTTACCAATATTTATAATAGCAAAATAATTTACAAAATTATTTTTAAAATTTTGGGGGACTCAGTTATATATTTCTGCATTTGGAACTCCATGATTTGGTCAAAAGATACCTGATTATAAGAATGTATTTACTTATTTTTTACATTCTAGTATGTATTTTAAATTTACTTTTATTTCAAATTTACTTTTGACGAGCTAACACACACAGTTTTTCAAGGAAATCATTTCCCTTTTATTCCTAGTCCCAAGACATCTGAAGGCCTCTAATTTTATCAATTTATTATATGACCTTCCATAGATAATCTCATTTAATAACAACATTGTATGTACTCATATATAATAGAAACACATACACAGATATATACATATATAATAACTTATTCTTTCCTCTTGCATATAAAAGATAACATATTATACACACAGTTTCCATATTTGAACTTCATTTAAATGATCTGGTTCCTGTGCCTTTTTGTGTCCAATAGGAAAGGGGATCCGGGACTTTGCTGCATGCTCACACCTATTCAAGGATGTTTGGTCAGCACTACTCAACACAAATGGATTGAGAGTTTAGGAGAAATCATTCCCTAAAGGAAAATTCAAATTTTGTTAGTGGTAAAATGAATTAGATACTGGAAAGGCAGAGCAGCAGATATCAAATTACCATGTATTTACATATAATGAGTTTCTTCATTCTTTTATATTGCATTATAGTATCCCATTTTATGTCTGAGTTATAATACAGTTAACCTGTGTTGCAGTTCCATTCTTTAGCTCCAACAAACAGAGCTGAAATAAATAATCTTACATTATATGCATGTTTATCTATAAGACAATATTTTAGAGTTGAAGTTACTGGGCTAAAGATATATTCAATTGTAATTTTGAGTGCTTTTATCAAATTCTCCTGTGTGGAAATTTTATTTATACACCCACCTAAGGCTTAAGAGTAAATATTTTCCCACAGCCTCATGTACTCTCTACTTCAAAATGCCTTTAGTACAGATCCACAAGATAAACAAAAGCTCTGGTTGAAGTTTACCTTCCTAAA
>CM052538.1:88066784-88147066 GCA_028533065.1 Trachops cirrhosus
ATCTAAGAAAAAAGAAGATAAAAAACATGTATAGTAAAATGACAGCAAACTCACAATTATTAACAACCACACCTAAAACAAAAACAAAAAGAAACTAAGCAAACAACTAGAACAGGAACAGAACCACAGAAATGGAGATCACATGGAGGGTTAGCAACAGGAGGGTGGGAGGAGGAGAGAGGGGGAAAAGGTACAGAGAATAAGTAGCATAGATGGTAGATAGAAAATAGACAGGGGGAGGGTAAGAGTAGTATGGGAAATGTAGAAGCTTAAGAACTTATGACACATGGACATGAACTAAAGTGGGGGAGTGTGGGTGGGAGAGGGTGTGCAGGGTGGAGGGGAATGAAGGGGGTAATGGGACAACTGTAATAGCATAATCATAAAATATATTTAAAAAAGAAATAAAAAATTCATAATTGAATGAATTTAACTAATATTGAGGAATTCATTTACTCTCCTTGGTTGCCTATATCTTGTCTGATAATTTGTTCTAACTAATAAATCTTAATACTACAATCATATAATACCACAGCTTGCACTCAATAAATATAAAATTTTTATATAATAATATAAAGAATGTCCCTTGAAAAACTTATAAATATCAGTACCAGGATATATATATAGATAGATATTTGGTTAAATACAATCAACAAATGAAATAGAACAGAATGTACTAATGTAAAGAGAGTGTTTTCCCTTCTCAGATTCATATGCTGTTGAGATTCAAGTAAACGAGCTTTGGGCCTGGGGCAAATCTCCCGTGAACCTGGACAATCACAACTTTGCCTTTACACTTCCCTCCTATGGCAATAAGAGGTTTATTTCCATTCCTTATTTCTTTCCAGATCTAACATTGTATGATATTTCAAATAATAATGTCTACCCAAAGAGTAAGCTAATAAAGAGGCAATAAATTAATAATAGTAAACTAATACATTTCAGCTGCAAGTTTTAGAACTTTTACATAGTGTCTTATAAATTGTTCAATAAAAGTGAAATATTGGCTAATATCTATTGGTGAATGATTTAGTTTATAAATTAATTCCCCATATTCCTTATTGTACTAAATCCATTTTAAAAATTCTTTAGTCTCACAAATCACAAAATTCCTCATTTAGGTAGATCTTCTATTTATAATTGATGCACTTCTCAGTTTCACATTTTTGAGGCATTTATTCAAAGCACTGTGTCCTTGAATTTAACATTTTCATTTCTTTTTTAATTATACATCTTTTAGTTCCATAATGGTTGCCAAAGTATATAGAGATAAAAAATCCTAGATTGACCAAAAAACAAAACAAACAAACAAAAAACCCCAACATTTTTTGCTTTCTAATCTGGGCCTTTTCTCTACATGCCCCCTGAAAACAACAGAAGGCAACAATGACCAAAAAAAGTACATGTTAATAATAAATTGTAGTCATTGGCATTCAGATTTGATAGCACAGTTAATTATTTTTGTAATTTCCAAACATCTTTTCTTCTCTATAAATTTGAGGTTTGTGGCCAGTGTTTTAAGAACTCAGTGTTTAAATTGGTTTCATAATTTAAAATGCACACACATCAAGTGCTGAGAAAATGCCCAATCTACTGTCTTAATGGAACATTTTATACTGAAGGGAGCATTTGGCAGAGGTTGCCACATTTAATAAGCGCTCTGTCTCTTTGTTAGACTGAAAAAAAGATTTTGAGAGTTACTCCCAGCTCTGGAAATTTTCTTGAGGAAACAAAAACCAAACAAACATGAAGCTATTTTTCATGCCCCAAAAGAATAGAACAGTTTGAGACATTACGTTAGTCTTCAGAACAAAACATTCCACTGGAACTGAAAGCTAGTATGAACCTGAAAGAACTATACTGAAACTTTCATTCCTACTTTCTATTGTCCTTTTCTCTCAGTTCACCAGGGAAAGTTACCATCATACCACAGACAAAATAAATTAGCTGTCTACCAAACATTAAATGACTATTCACTCAAGTTCCATAGTTTTCACAAAGATTCATGAAGAAGTTCCTAACATATGTAAAATGTTTCTACCAGGGAAAGGAATAAGTTGTCCACTTAATCACTAAAATGGTAAGGCTCCAACTTTGATATATTAGGATTGAGTATACTAGAATATGAAAAGTAGTTAGCAAAATTCCTTATTAAGATAGATTCTCATAATTACTGCTGTTTTTATTCAACAAGAATAATATTGCAATATGAGGATTTGTTGATATTTACTGACTCCTGGGCCATGGTCTTTACATATAACAATAGCCACTACTCTCTTTCAGGTGGTTCGCCCTGATTAAAACTTTTAGGGAGAGCATACACTTCTAAATTGCCATGGCACTTTCATTGTCATGGAAGAATTTTTCAGTTTTTAACATGTCTGCCCTTGTTTTGACAACTAAATTATAAACTGAAGGATAGGAACTCCTCTCTCTCCTTCCCTCCCTTGTCTCCTCACTCCTTTTCTTCTTTTCTTCCTGCCTTCCTAGTAAAGAAAGTATTAACTCCCCATAGTAGCTAATATTGAGGAAGATATGCATTAGATACTTGGGGAATTAATTGGCTTTGATGTATCTTTGGGAGCATAACTTGAGAGTATAACAAAAATTAGAGAACTTATAAATAATTTAGATCCCAAATCTTACTTTATAAGAAACTGAAGCCCGGAGAGTTTTCCAGAGGTTATATAATAATTAGTTGCAAAATTTGACAAAAACCAAGTCTTACATATGATTATTACCTGAACAGTGAATTATTAATAAGATACTTTTCCTAAGTCATCAAGACTACCCCCTTTTTGTCATTTGTTCACAATCTTCTCCTCCTTATCACTTAAATAAAAATTCCCTTGACTGATCTCTTCCTCTTAACATATTTCCTTTCCTGAATGAAATATATATTGAGTTTTACAGTTACTCTTCTTCATAGCCTAGGAAATCCAACTCCAACTTGTAGCTCGGAAAGAGTAAATGGGACTATCTGAATTTGGGGAAATGATTATTATCATTACCATTACTATAAACTTCTTTCACATCTCAGAAATATAAATGAAAATAATTTTAACATTTGTTCTTATCATTTTTATCTCATGAGGTCTCTAAAGATTAAGTATATTTACACATATAAAGCTCTTATCTTGGAGCAGTAATTGCCACACAGTAAGTAGTCACTAAAGTTTAGTTATGTAGAAACACAGAATTTGAAGACTCAGGCCCTCTTAGTAGAATAAGATTTAATGAGAACAAATTCATCATTAACCTCATCCCTAGAAGACCCACTCCACTGAGGTCTACTGACCCTGACATTATGAAACTGTAGCAATATTTTGGGATGGTATTAGTTTCTTTAATTTCTTCCCACAAATGAAGAGATAAACATCTTTAAAAAGAATAAAGAATATGTACATACGAAAAAAGTAGAAGTAACTTTGAGAGTAACTTTGAAAGTCAATAGGTCATCTATTACATTTAAGACAGAAATGAGCAAAATAAAATATATTTTTAAATTTTAAGCTACTGATACTGTTGTATTTGATGATAGTGTATGTTGTTCAGTGATAAAAGACTAAAAGAAAATCATATTGTAATTTGTGATCCACAGTGTTAAAGTCCAGACATATTTATTGAAGAACCTACATTAGCTAATTTAATGTGTTTAAAGCATTACACTATTCTAATTATGTTAGCTAATTGAAATGGTTAATAAATAATGGTCATTCACACAGTAGAACTGATACTTCAAAATTAACAAATAACCCTGGCTGGTGTAGCTCAATGGATTGATTGCAGACCTGTGGACCAAAGGGTCGCTGGTTCAATTCCCAGTCAGGGCACATGCATGGGTTACAGGCCAGGTCCCCAGTAGGTGGTGAACAGGAGGCAACCACACATTGATGTTTCTCTCCCTCCCGTCCCCTCTTTCTAATAATAAAAAAATAAATAAAATCTTTAAAAAACAAAATTACAAAATTACTTAACAAATACCATTATGGAATGAGGCATTTTATATTTTTCAAGTTAACTGACATTCCCATTTCAATGTCAAAATTATTTTAAAAATTCTGTTAGATAAACATTATTTTAAAATCCATTATATAAACACCACTTTATAAATGTGAGTATACTGAACCAGACTGTATCCTAATTTATAGTTTAGGAGCATGATAAACTTCCATTACTCTCCTGTGCTTTGTTATACAGGTTGGCAGCTTGAATACTGACACTTTGCCAAGTGTCCCTTCACATCACTGCCATCATTATGCCTCTAGCAAGTCCCCTTCCTAATTTGTTCCTTTTAATCCAGGGATTTCCAAACATATTTGACCATGTATCATTTTCATATTATAATGCATCAATGGAACACAATCAGGAAGTCATGATATAAATGTGTTCTAGGATTAAAGTAGATGCAAATTTATTTGAAGTTAGAAATGATCAGCATTTGATTAACATATTTAACAAAAACATTTAGTAACATAACAAAGACAAAATTATAAGTTAAGGCACATTACACAGACCAGCTATTGAACAGATGTTAGCAAAATTGTCATGGAATTCATTGAATCAAAAAAATTAAACAAAATTGTTTAATGTTTCATGTAATTTAGCTTTCAAAGTTATGATGGAATTTGCACATGAAAAAGACCTCATTAAATCAAATTTTTAATGATCACAAGCGCTCAATAAATGCGTTTGGTATTTTTCATATCTATTTTGAAGGTAAATTGTAAAAGAATAGATAACTAATTACTAAATTTAAAAAAAAGCTTTTATTTAGTTATTTTGTGGTGCATTTTCCCAGAACACCAATTAACATCTCGCTTAATATAAAAGTTCTCTGGAACATGATTTGACAAATACTACTATAATAAGTTATAGATTTACAAATAAAATAAGCAAAAAATTAAATTACAGGAAGTAAATGTATAAGACACTGAGGGGTATATCTTTGAGTGAAACTTGGGAGTTTATAAACCACAGGACAGTAAATTTATTTAAAAAAGTTTTTCTATTTCACTGATAATCTTGATGAAGGCTACTACCTTATTTTTATTGTTATTATTAATAGTTGCTTTCATCTACCAAGTCCGTGGCACTGCACAGAACATACATTTAACACTCACAGCAACTCCATGAGACACAGACAATGATTACCTCTATTTTCCAGATGGAGGAATTGAGACTTAGAGAGGTCAAGTATATTACCAAAAGTTACACACCAAGAAAGTGGCAGAGCTGGGGTTATATGTCTGATTTTAGAGTCTGTGCCAGACTCCTTGAAAAGAAAATGGGAAGTGCCAGACGGAAACGTAATTTTGTAATCTGGGATCATAATCTATGTGGTATCATTTTAGCAGGATATTGGAATTTCAATCCCAAATGACCGTTCCGGAGAATTAAACAGCCTGTTTTAGCCTAGAGAGAGAAAGAACTTAAAGGGGCAATAAGGAGAAAGATGGAACGGTGAAAGGAGCACGACTCCTGCATGAGGAGAATGTGGTCTCACGGACAGGGTAAGAAAAACACGATTTAGGAAAAGGAAGAGGAGAGGAGGCTGGAAGGAGCAGAACACCAAACTGAACTTACAGATCTCTAGGAACATTGGCTTATAGGACAACAGGCTTCTCTAAGGGGGGATTTTTAATAGGTTTTTAAAGGACAATAATTTAGTTCATTCGGTGGGACAATTTGAGATTTGAGAAGAGGACATAAGACATTAACTAAAAGAAATCTTCCTTCAAGGGTTAAGAGACATATTATTAATTTTCCACATGGAAGCATTCATAATTAAACCATGCTTTTAATGCTTAGTTTATAGTGGCAAGCAGATTAGTATTTTGGTGTTCTCTTCATCTTTCTACTCAAGCACTTCTTGATCACTACTTCCACCACATAGAAATTTATCCAACTCCCTTCTTGAGTTATTATTGTACTTTGAATATCAATACATTATTGAATTTATCACATTAATATTTTTAATGCTTATCACCTCTTCCAGAACATGAACTTCTAGTAGGAATCACTATTGGTGGCCCACACATATTGCTCTCCTTGCCTTTGGCCAGCTCCCTGCACGTCTGTCAAATTCATGTGTGCTTTGCTCCTAATGGCTTTCACCTACCACCTTCAGAGGACTGCCTGCCCTGGATACTGGAATCTCTCCACCTGTTGGACTTGGGGACATACCTGGGAGTTTTCCACACTGTCTCATTCTCCTACTACTGCATCTTGTCCTGGCCAGTCAGTTAAAACTGTACCTCTTTGCCTAAATGTGGGACAAACTCTTAAGTGGAATTTAACCTCTAGGGTTTCCTCAAGGATTGGGCTGAACCTGGAACTTCAGCTGAAATTTCTCCACTACATAGCTTCTCTGTCTTCAGTTCCTCCTTTCTCCACTCTCTACTGCTTTATCCTGGGAGACTTTCCTTGATACTAATCATTTATACTTGAACTTTAAGCTCAGTGTCTGCTTATTGCAGCACCAACCTATAACACTTCTTGACTCTGGGGAGTATGGCTGATTACTTTATGTCCCAACAGCAAAGCTTCTCCTTGGCATAAAGCAACTTATGAATAAGTGATAAGTGAATAATATTTAAATGAAATATTATGAATCTCAGTTCAACTTTACCTATATTAATAAAGTATTATAAAATAAATCTTCCAATCACCAAATAATGTATAATAACCAGATAGGTGGGGCAGCATAAAAGATGGTATTTTACACAGAGAGCTTCCAGCAGTCTGACATGTCATTGTTTACATTGAGCTTGACTTAAACTTCAACCTACTGAACACCAATGAGCATCCAGAATTCCATGAGATTTGTCCAGTGGGCAGGGACCTTGCTTCCCCTTTCCCAGATCTGAGTGATGCCTGCTTTATTTAAATGCTGTAAGACTGAGGGGGAAAATGTCTTCAAGTTTGAATTCATACTCAAATATCTTAAAAGATCACAAGATCTTAAAAACAGAATTAAATACACATTAAGAGTTGCCATGTCTAAATTGTTAGGTAAATGTGCAACCTTTCCAGAGTATATGTGGTGTGCATAAGACAGTTTTAATTCAAACATTATTACTTAGGCTTCTGTTACTCATCTTAGCTCAGATATAGTGCATGAGCTATCTTGTAAAGCAATTTTAGTAGCTCTCAAGCATAGTAACATAAAAATATTTTCAGATATACACTTGTGTTAAAAATAATACATCTTTATACTGAGTCTTGAGGTACCTCAGAATCTGAAAGCACAAATGATTTATGAAAGATAATAAATCTCCAACAACATATAGCAAACCAAATATAGCAATGATCAAAAAGATCACATAGCATGATCAAGTGAGATTTATTACAGGAATGCAAAGTTGGTGCAACATTCACAAATCAATAAATGTGATTCACCACAAAATGAAGGATAAAAACCACATGATCTTAACAACAGGTGCAGAAAAAGGATTAGATAAAATCCAGCATCAACTTATGATCAAAACCCTAATCAATGTGGGATTAGAGGGAATATACCTAAACATGATAAAGGTCACATATGACAAACCCACTGCCAACATCACTCAACAGACAAAAACAAGCGTTCCTCTTAAGACCAGGAACAAGACAGGGATGTCTGCTTTCATCTCTCTTATTCAACATAGTATTGGAAGTCCTAGACACATCAATCAGACAAAATGAAGAAATAAAAGGCATCCGAATTTGAAAAGAATTAAAACTGCCATTATTTGCAGATGTCATAACATTGTACACAGAGAACCCCAAAGAGTCTAACAAGACACTGCTAGAACTGATGAATGAATTCAGCAAAGTAACAGGATACAAAATAATATCCAGACATCAGTTGCATTTTTATATGTCAATAACAATCTAACAGAAAGGGAAATTACGAAAACAATCCCATTCATAATTGCTACAAAAAAAAAAACCCTAGGAATAAACTGAACCAAGGATGTAAAAGATCTGCGCTCGGGAAATTGTAAGACACTGAAGAAAGAAATTCAAGAAGGTACAAATAAGCAGAAGTACATACCCTGTTCATTGATAGGAAGAATTAACATGATTAAAATGTCCATACTATCCAGAGCATCTATAGATTCAATACAGGTCCTATCAACATTCCAATGACATATTTCACAGAACTAGAATATTTCAAAAATTTATATGGAACTACAAAAGGTCCCACATAGGAACAGCAATCCTGAGAAAGAAGAACAAAGTTGGAAGAATCACACTATCCAATATCAAACTATACTATAAGGCCCTAGTAATCAAAACAGAATGGCACTGGCATAAAAACAGATATGTAGATCAATGGAACAGAATAGGGAGCCCAGAAATAAACCCCACACCTTTACAGTCAATTAATATTCTACAGAGGAAGCAAGCACATACAATGGGCTAAAGATAGTCTATTCAATAGATAGTATTGAGAAAATTGGACAGATCTATGTAGAAAAATGAAACTAGACCACCTTCATATTCCATACACAAGAATAAATCCAAAATGGACCGAAGTCTTAAATATTAGACCCAAAACCATAAAAATCATGGAAGAAATAATAGGCAGTATAATCTTGGACATTGCTCTCAGGAAAATTTTATTGGCTATATCTCCCCAGGCTAGGGAAACAAAAGAAAAATAAATAAATGGGACTGAGCGAAATAAGCCAGGCAGTGAAAGACAAATACCATATGATCTCACCTTTAACAGGAACCTAATCAACAAAACAAAGAAACAAGCAAAATATAACCAAAGACACTGAAACAGAGAACAGGCTGACAGTGCTCAGAGGGGAGAGGGGAGGGAATTTCAGGGGAAATGGGGAAGGGTTTACAGGAACAAGTATAAAGGACACATGGACAATAACAAGAGGGGGTGGAAATGGGAGGGAGGTGGGAAGGGTGGGGTGGTGGGCTGGGATGGGAGTAAAAGGCAGAAAACTGTACTTGAACAACAATTAAAATAAAATTAAAAAAATAAAAATAAATAAATGGGACTATATCAAATTAAAAAGCTTTTTGCACAGCAAAGGAAATCATCAACAATATAAAAAGACAACCCACAGAAAGGGAGAACATATTTTCCAGTACATCTAATAAGGAGTAAATATCCCATATTTATAAAGAACTTACAAAACTCAACACCGGAAACAAAAAAAAAACAACAAAAAACAATCCAGTTTAAAAATGAGCAATGGACCTGAATAGGCACTTCTCCAAAAGAGGACATACAGAGTCCAATAGACATATGAAAAGATGCTCAACATCACTAATCATCAGAAAAATTCCAATTAAGCCACAATGAGATACCATCTCACACCTGTCAGAAGGACCACCATTAATTAGCCAACAAACAACAAGCACTGGCAAGGATGTGGAGGAAAAGAAAGAGTTGTGCACTGTTGGTGGGAATGCAGACTGGTGCAGCCACTGTGGAAAGCAGTATTGAGATACCTCAAAAAATTAAAAATTGATCTGTATTTTGACCCATTGATCCCACTTCTGGAAATCTATACAAAGAAACCCAAAACACAAATTTGAAAGAACATAAGCACCCTAATGTTTACTGCAGCATTATTTACAACCACCAAGATATGGAAGCAGTCCAAGTGTCTATCAGTAGATGAGTAGATAAAACAACTATGGGGCATTTACACAATGGGATACTCCTCAGCCACAAAAAAAAGAAGAAAATTTTACCCTTTGCATCAGCATGGATGGACCTGGAGAACATTGTGCTAAATGAAATAAGCCAGTCAGAGAAATGCAAATACCATATGATTTCACTCATATGTGAAATCTAATGAACAAATTGAACTAATAAGGAAAATGGGGACAGACTCATAGATGAGAGCAGGATGACAGTAGTGGGGAATGGTGAGGAGTTGGAGGGATTGAGCAAAAATCAAGAAGTACTCATGAGCATTCAAAACAGTGTGGTAATTACCGGGAGAAGAGGGGTATAATGGGACTATATGGTAATGGAAACAATACAATAAAGATTAAGTTTAAAATAAATAAATTTTAGATATTTTGACATTAAAAAAGAATGAGGTCTACCCAGAAAGTAAAAAATAATACTAATAAATAATAATAAAAATAAAAATGAAAGTTATTTAGCAAAGAATACGGAACATACAGAGCAATGGGAAAGGTGTTGGGAAAACACCTGGTACATCTTGGGTGACTGTCCCTCACCGCTGACTGGTTCCCCAATGAGTTTCACAGATGTCTTCAACACATGGCCTGCAGGTGGCTTCCACACAGAGTTGAGAACATAGATGAGGATTGGCTACACCTCTGCCATTTTACATTTGAGTTTATATTACCATCTCAGAAAAACCTATATTCACAGTCTATGCTTATACACTTGAAATGTTTGTGACTGTAAAGCTTTCCTGGTTTCGGAACAAAGCTCAGCTTCAACAAGGCCACCTTGCCAAAGGTGAGTGAGGGTGGGGATAACTGGGTAGTGTTACATTAGAGTCAGAACGCAGGTATTCCTGAAAAAATATTTCTGTCTCTTGCTTTCCAGAATCCCAGACAAGTGTCTCCTTATGTTATGAAGAAATCGCTTCTCATTGCTGGTGACCTGCTGATGTTCTCAAGAATTTTACATTAGACATTATGAGAAGAATTTTGAAGTGCTTCTGTGAAAATTTTACTCAGCTCTAAGAGATCCAGAAAGAAATTGTTCCTTTCTTTTCTAGTCATTATCAATACCTTTTCTGAAAGAGCTGAAACTATTTCACTACCAGTCCCAGAGAAAGGTGTAGGCCAAGAAAATTACAGGAAGGTTGACCCCTGCAATGTGGCACACAGGAACCTGCACTGAAGCATCCAGTCACGTGGCATAATTTCCTTTTATATCACTGATATTTGCAGTTACTTGCTGACAGAAGCATTCTGACGCCAAATCTGTCACCAGAAATGAGTTGTCTCAAGCAACAAACTCTAAAATGTTGAACTTGCAAAAATTAGGACATAAAGCAGAGAAAGGATGAGCTGCTCTACTCTTCAGAGCTTCCTGTTTAGTAGCCTTTCCTGCGTAATTTTGAAGCATTTGGCTAAATGTTTGCTCATTTGGAGAAAATTTTTAGAATGTTGGTGTTTTGGCTACATCCTGCAACTCTGCTAAGTCCAAGAGAGGTGATGCTTTGGCCGAAGTTGATGCATTGAAAAGTAGAGAAAAAATAAAATACAATTCCACTTAAAGAGGCTCTTCATGACAGTGGGCTATAATGCAAACTTATTTTGATTCCAATAATGTGATAATTTGGGGTGTTTGAAAAGGCAAACTCTGTACTCCAAGCTGTAGGCAATGCAAAGAGAGACAGGGAGAATGGACACTGAGCACAAAATTTGACTGGAGCAAAAGGAACTGCTGTAACCCCAGACTTCTAGCAAACACCTAGAGTTAAACATTACTAACCCGGCAAAGGGAACAATCTTATCTTTAAAATGTAGATGGAAAGGACAAGTTATATGTGCACCTCCCCACATCAGACTGTTCTGATTTTCCTCATGGCAGAGACCTTTAAAGAGAAATTGAGGAAGGTGATGGACGAGACTCTGGTTTGTGGATGAGACTGGATTTCTCAGGAAAAAGGACTTGCTGAGCCAGCTCTCTGACTAGGTTAGCAAGCCCTGTACTTGAATGAAAATGAGTTAGAAGCCAACTACATTTTTAAGGGAATTGTATTTCCAAAGTGACTTGAAGCCTCACCAAGAGTATTTTTCTATAATTACTTCAAGCTCACCAAACTTCAGCTCGCCACACTGACTCCACAGGAAGGGAGTTGTTAAAGCTGCACAGGGCCAAGGTCAGGCTTTCTTCCACGCGCCCATCCCCCAGATGCCCAGGGTGGATGTGCACAAAGAAGCTGTGACCACCACTTTCCACCCTGGAACAGAGAGCTGTCAGATTTGCAGAACAAAAAATGTGGTTAACTACTAGAACAGACACTACCCCCTGTATATGAAACATGCTATGAACCAGTACCACTGTGCTTTGTTTTCCCCTGTTTTGAAGGAGAGTTTTTATGGCAGTAGTGTTTCCTGTTCTCTGCTATCAGAAGGCAACCTTGGGCAGAGAGTAAAAATACTTTTCTTTCACTGAACTATAAACAGTTACATTCAACTTGATAGAAAGAATTGCACTTTGAACAGATATTCTGAACTTGAACTTTCTTTAATAACTGTAGAAGTCTTTGTGTTGCCTTATTTCTGGTGAAGTATAAATATATTTCAGATAGGCGTGGACACTTTTGGAAGTGCTATGGGAAGAATATGTGCTTATATGGTGGGTAGCTAAAAATACAACTACAGTGATAGCTTTGATTGACACCCTAATATTCATTGTATTCTTAAATGAGTAATAATTACATTCTTCCTTCTAGTATTTTTATAGGAACTGGATAATTCTGATAAATCTACTGCAGTGTCTGGGGGATAGTTTCCACAGTCTCATGAAACAGAGAAAGTTACAGACTAATCTTCTATTTAGGATGTGGCTGTGTCCGGAGGTGTGGCCTAAAAATGCTGTTGCCATCTGCTAGCCTGTAGTTGATATTCTGGAAAGTACCTGGACAGTGGAAGAGATGACTAACCACTGATTGTTCTGTGCCTGGAGCTCATTCTACCTCAGGCTATCATTTATGGATCTTGTTTGGAAAGGCTAGAACTGAGATTTTCTGTGACTCGCAACCTACTCTATACGCAGGGGTGTCCAACCTGCAGTCCGCGGGCCGAGAGCCGCATGAGGCTCAGCATAGCTATGAATGTGACCCAACACAAAATCGTAAATTTACTTAAGACATTAGGAGATTTTCTTTGTGATTATGTGTCGCAATGTATTTAATGTGTGGCCCTAAGGCAACTCCTCTTCCAGTGAGACCCAGAGATGCCAAAAGGTTGGACACCCCTGCAACAGTATACTATCAGAGGATGGAACTGTGTCCAGATTTAAATTGCAACCATAACTACTTATTACTTTCTATAAAAGCAATAATATTAATGAAAAACTTTAGCCCAGTCCATTTTATTGTTTTCTATTTTTCTTGACTTTAAAATTCTAAACAAGAAAACATACATTAACCAAAATAATAATGAAACATAATTTTTTAAAAATTGTAAAGCTATCACAGGACTTTAAGAATTTCTTCTGGCTCTAAGAATTTATAAACCTGACCAAACACAAGGCTTAAACAGTAAGGACAAAAACAATGGGTAGGATGTATTATTTTTCTTAAGTGGAGATAGCATGGCATGCACTAAGCTGGTTATACTGTACTATTTGATCCTCTAAAAAGATAGATATTTATAGTAATCTGATTTTGGAAACAAGAAATGGAAAGCTCACTGAGGTTAAAGGAAACATATTTCAAACCTTCTTTCCAGATATAACATATTTTCTTGAAGAAATTGATTTCATGCCAAAATAAAGTGAATCAACATAGACATAGTCCTTTGTTACACAGAATTATAATCACTACTTTTGTATTTTTGACAATGCTATAAGACTTTACTTTAAATTTTAGAAGATGATGTGAAGCTGTTATTTCAAAACAGTCACTGAGTCAGTCAAACTCAGAGTGCTGTCTAGACCGCAAAGAAAACATGGCAGGCAGAAGGTCTGGGGAAGCACCTTTTGTGGGATCGCCATTCACTGCTGAGGGCTTAGAGATACATAAGAGGAAGAGATGGAAGGAAGAGAGCAATTATTTTGCTTCATTCCTTCTTTCAGTCAAAGAAACATCCCTCACAAGACAATTTCATACGATTAGCAAACATATAATATCATTAATTTCTTAATTGAGGCATATTTTTATTCGTTTTAGCAAAACCCCAAATTCTACTTTAGGGATATGCTTCTTTTCTCTTGATGCCAATGTGTATGTTATTTTATTTACAATAGTTTAAAATAAAAGCATAATTAAACATTTCAGCAGAAAATATTTTCAAATGCATATATTTGTGAACAAAAAATGTTGCTTCAAAAGCAATTTAAATAGAGCTTGTTTATTTTAAAACCATTTCCATTATACCAATTGTTAGTTTAACCTGTAAATTTTTCATAATGAGATTATTTAACAATTAGGCAGATTTTTAATAAATTAGAATTTAAAATGACTTACAGATTAGGGAAAACCAATCCATGTTTTGTGATACAGGTATAGGAAAATGGGGAAAATATGGATTAACTATAAGTAATATGATTGCCATCAGGCAATATAGTCACTTATTATAACTGGATGGTCAAAAACAATCTGAAAAATATTGTAATTTACTGTAAATGTTTAAAAATAAAAATACTTCCAAAATTTAATAATTAAAATTAATACAAAATGTAAAGCTATTTAGTAATTAATAAAAAAGGATGTATACAGTAACATTCATGTATTCACCAAGTTCTAGAATTTACATAACCTCTCTCACATATATTCAAGGTAAAATGAGCCCTCGATGCCAGCAGACACTCCTAGTGCTTACTCTTCTGTTTCTACCTGTTACCTACCCTTGGTGCATTGGGCTTTGGGGCTAGTTCTGGCTACAGGGCTGGAAGCTGGAACAAGGTTTGTCTGCCCTGGGATAAAGCTGAGAACAATCATGAACTCACTATACACTCGCTTTTGCTGCTTCCTTGACCAAGAAGAGGCAGCTACAGGACAGTCTGCAACCCTGAATGACCTTATGGGACAAAGCGTTGGCTACATAACTGATATGCAGCACAAGCAACAAGTAAATTCTGTTATGTTAAACCACTGAGACTTTATAATAATCTCATATTGATATATAACCAAGCCCACCCTAAGACAGATCTCTTGGAGAAACAATTCTCTATCATGTTATGATAATGGGAAAAGAAGAAGGCATGAACATGGTGAAAGGTACCTATTGTCATTCTACACAAAAAGGTATTTTTTTAAAGATCTGAAGGATCTAATTTAACAAATGATTAATTTTAAATTTAATTTTAGTGTTGGCACAATTTATAATGAAATCAATATAAACAGAGTTATTAAAACTTAAAGTGTAAAGTAGATTTGCTTCTAAACCTATTCTAAGCATTTATTTATGTATAGATGCATGCATATGAAAACTGAAAACATATGTCACACATATGCATAATACATGTATGTAATCTCCAAGATGACCTACTGCCCCCAGGTTTACTGAGTCAGAGTCAGAATGCAATTCCCGCAGGCTACCTGACACCCACGAGCAGACTCAGAGGGGGAAGTTGTGCTTTGCACACGTTTAACAGCTTTTAACACTGGCAGCTCAGTAAAACATAAATGCAGTAATAATTTATATTCATTCAGTCTAGTGTTAGCAGTAGTGGACAAGTAGAGGATTATTTTTGCTTTCTTTCAACAACTCTTGAAAACTCTAAGGATTTTGACATTTCTTCCCTTTCCTTTATTTCCCAAGACTGCAATACCAAAAGAAAATTTCTAACATTATTATATTCCTGAGTTCTGTGAGTCTGTGCAAGTCTCACTTGTTAATTTGATCTACAAATAAACATGTGCAATCATGTGTGACAGAATATAAACACACACATTAGCATGATATGGATTATGTATATTAACCCAAAAGTAATTAAATATATCAATATCAAAACATGTCAGCAAAGGCAAAAAAATTGACCTGTTATATACTAACATTTGAAATAATGAAATTGAGTTCAACATAATTAAATTAAAAACAATATAATGTCAAACAACTATTTTGTGAATCCACAAAGTAAATTCAGCTACAACTATAAGAAACATTTACTGAAAATATAAAAATAAACATTATTTTTTCTTGCAGTTTTAAAGAACACACTGTCAACATGTGATTTAAAAAACCACATGCATCTTGGTTAGAAGTTCTTCTAAGAAATATTATCCTTCTCTTTTTTTCTTCCTTAAATAAAGCATTGATTGTATTATAAGTACTAGTTCATAAAAAGCATTTATATTTGTCAATTTGTTTTGACAGCCTCTCTCTCTCTGTGAAAACTCATTTAATCATCCTCATCATAATCATCTGTAGTGAACACTATTAATCTTCACCATTTTAAAATGAAGAAACTGTGATACGAGAAGATGAAATAACTTGTTCAAGGTCAAATAGACAGAACATGGCAAAGATTGGATGTGAACCCAAGCAGTCTGGTTTCAGAGGCTGTGCATCTATATAGTAAGCATATGCTTCTCTCACTGAACCACCCACTGAAAAACAGCCCTAATAATGTAAGACAAAGCATTTTGTTTACAATTGCAATAAAGCAATTGCTATTTGCTTTCATCCAGGGTCAGGTTACCTTGACGTTTCCTGAGAGTGACTCACATACAAAATAATTTGTGTACAACCCCTAATAGTTATTAAACCCAACAACCACTCAAAGAAACATTGCATGCATTTTTACAGGCTGTAAGGAAAGGAGAGAAACCTGAAAGAGACGATCAAAGTGCATCATTCAAGATATCAGGACTGTGACTTCAAAGCAACCTTGAGACAGTCTGTGCACTGAAAGTATTAAACAATTTATTGATCATAGGTATATCCTTAAAGGTAATAAAATCATGCCCTCAGGGGTTCTCAAGTGTGGCAAGACCTTTCTTCACACTAGCAAAGGCTCCTCACTGCTTCCTTCTTCCTACTCCCTCCCTGCCTTGTTTCTTCCTTTTCATACTTCTCTGCTTTTTATAAGTATTATTTCTTCACTTACTGTCAGACTTGACAGCTGTCCCTTCATAAAGCTGTAGTCAGCATGTCTGTCTCCAACAAGAAGCTGCATCCCAGGTAATGTACAATCTGCTGTGGATTTAAAACTATGTGACTATGTCAGGAATAAGACTAAATGACTCCCTTAAGACTTAAAGAGCTCTGGTATGAGTAGTGCATTGACAAATACAAATTAACATTAAGAGGCTTAATTCTCACTGTTGAAAATAATAAAAGAGATTTCCCTCCCCTGCATTGTCTTACATTAGAAAACTTGTAATTACAAATACTTTTCCCTCTCTTTGAAATATACATGCATCTTTTGTCAGCTTTTAAACTCAGAGACATTTTTCTCAGAAAATTGGGAGTCATTTCTTTGAAATGTAAACATCAAGGGAAATAGCATCCCTACCCCCAGGTTCTCTGTGAGGGTAGTTGCCCAGCTTTCTGGGAACCTTGCTCCAACCTTGCAAATGTACTTCTGTTACAAGGATTAAAGAAATTTGTTTCTCTCCTGGATAAAACCAATTATTTAATACAGATGGTCACTCCGATTTCCAGGTAAATTTAGGATGTATTATATACATGTATATAATCTCCAAGATGATCCACCCACCCCAAGTCTAGTCAAATTCTAAATGTTGTCAAGTTCTCTTTACTTGAGCTATTGTTTACAAGCATACCTTGGAGATATTTAGTTCCAGACCACTAAAATAAAGTGATTATTGCAATGAAGTGAGTCACACAAATTACTTGGTTTCCCAATGCATATAATAGTTATATTTACACTACACTGTGGTCTATTAAGTGTGTAATAGCATTATGTCTAAAAAATGTTCATACATTAATTAAAAAATACTTTATTGTTAAAAATGTTACCATCATCTGAGCCTTCAGTGAGTTGTAAACCTTTTGCTAGTGGAAAGTCTGGCCTTGATGTTGATAACTGCTGACTGAGTAGGGTGGTGGTAGCTGAAGGCTGGGGTGGCTGTGGCAGTTTTTAAAAATAATTCAACAATGGCCCTGGCTCATGTGGTTCAGTGGATTGAGCACCACCCTGAGAACCAAAGGGTCACTGGTTCCATTTCCAATCAAGGCACATGCCTGGGTTGTGGGCCAGGTCCCCAGTAGGGGGTGAGCAAGAGGCAACCTCACATTGATGTTCCTCTCCCTTTTTCTCCCTCCCTTCCCCTCTATCTAAAATAAATAAATAAATACAATATTTAAAAAAATAAGACAACAATGAAGTCTGCCAAATTGATTTTTCCTTTCATGAACATTTTTTTCCTGTAGTTTGTGATGCTGTTTGATAGCATATTACCTACAGTGGTTCCTCTTTCAACACTGGAGTCAATCATCTCAAATCCTGCCACTCCCTTATCAACTAAGTTGAATATTCTAAACCTCTAATGCCATTTCAACAATTTCTTCAGTATCTTTACCACTACATTCCATCTCAAGAAACCACTTTCCTCACTCATTCATAAGTAGTAACTCCTTGTTTGTTAAAGTTTTAACAAAAGCTTGTATCATACAGTCTCATCTTCAGGGTCCACCTCTAACTTTTGTTCTCTTGCTCTATCACATCCGCCATCACTTCTTCCACTGAAGACTTGAAACCCTGGAAGTCATGGATAAGAATTAGAATCAACTTTTTCCAAATTCCTGTTAATGTCAGTATTTTGCCCTCTTCCTAATAATTATGAATGTTCTTAATAGCATTTAGAATGTTGAATCCTTTCCAGAAGGTTTCCAATTTACTTTGCCCGTATCCAACAGAGGAATCAGTACATATTGCAACTATAGCTTTACAAAATGTATTTCTTAAGTAATAAGACTTGAAAGTCAAAATTACTCCTTAATACATTGGCTACGGAATAAATGTTGTGTTTAGCAGCCATGAAAACAACCTTAATCTTACTGTACACTGTCAAAGAGCAGTAATGTTTGAGAGGAATAGCTTTCTGAAGTCTCAACAGTGGACGTCAAACACTCAGTAAAGCATGTTTTAAACAGATGTGCTGTCATGCAGGCTTTGCTGCTGCATTTACAGAGCACAGGCAGAGTAGATGTAGCGTAATTCTGAAGGGCCCCAGAACTTTTGAAATGGGAAATGCGCATTCGCTTCAGTTTAAAATTCATTTGCTATATTAGACCCTGTCAACCTGTTCTGTGAACATTTGAAGCCAGACATTGACTTCTCTCTAGTTATGAAAGTCCTAGGTGGCATCTTCTTCCCACATAAGGCTGTTTCATCCACATTGAAATCTGTTGTTTAGTGTGGCCACCCTCACTAATCATCCTTCCTAGATCTTCTGGATAACTTGCTGCATCTTTTTATCAGCACTAGCTGCTTCATCTTGCATTTCTTATGTAATATAGATGGCTTCTTTCCATAAACCTCTGACCAGCCTTTGCTAGCTTCGAAATATTCTTCTGCAGCTTCCTCTCCCTCAGACTTCATAGAACTGAAGAGAATTAGGGCTTTGCTGAAGATTAGTCTTTGGCTCAAGGGAATGTTGTAGCTGGTTTCATCTTCTATCCAGACCACTACAACATCTTCTATATCAGCGATAAGGCTGTTTTGCTTTCTCACCATTCATCTGCTCACTGGAGAAGCACTATTATTTTCCTGTGGAAATTTTTCCTTCATGTTCACAACTTGGCTGTTCGGCCCAAGAGGCCCAGCTTTCAGCCTGTCTTGATTTTTGACATGTCTTTCTCACTAAGCTTAATCATTTTTGGCTTTTGATTTCAAACACTTAGAGGCCACTGTAGGTTTATTAATTGACCTAATTTCAGTATTGTTGTGTCTCAGGGAACAGGAAAAACCAAGGAGAAGGAGAGAGACAAGGTAATCACTGATCGATGGAGCAGCTGGAACACACAATCTTTATCAATAAAGTTTATTGTTTTTTATTAGCACAGTTCCTGGCTCCCCAAAACAACTACAACAGTCAGCAATGCCAAAGATAACTGATCACAGATCACCATTACAAATACAGTAACAATGAAAAATTTTGAAATGCTGAATTACCAATATGTGCCAAAGGCATGAAGTGGGCAACTGCTACTGGAAAAATGGCACTGACAGCTTTGCTTGACGCAGGTTTGCCACAACCCCTCAATTTGTAAAAAGCAGAATTTATCTATAAAGTGAAATGGAGGGAAGCACAATAAAATGAGGCTCAGCTGTATTTTGGAACTCTTCATATAATGGGTTATGTGTCCTTGGCTCTACAAAGGGGTGGGGTTTCTGCCTGGCAACCCCTCAGTGGATTGCCTGTGACACGACTCACATTCTGGTTTTAATGCTTATTCAATAATCACAGTGTTTCCTTTCTCTTTTTACCTTTGTGGAGAGGACGTCTGGGTTGAGAAAAGATTTTGTTTTTATATTCCCAACACAGGTGCATATGCCTCGGCCAGCATGGTACCCTGTGCCCTTTTCTGTGATTCTCAGGAGCTCATTTATTGTTTTCAAATAACTGCTGTGATCCACATGTTTTAATCAATTTAATTTTGGAGATAGTTGGCAACTGAATGATGAGACGTTACTACATGTGCCATAGGCATAAGTATATGGGCATGCACAGTTTATATAGCATTTTATAGAACTAAGATATTCCATATGGCTGAATTTTTCAGAGAAGTTAGGCTCAAAATTTTAAGTTTAAATAATCATATCCATGACTTATTTTTTCTCAATGCACTTCAAAAATGAAAATAGCAGGTAGCAATAGTCGGGCCCTTCTGTGTCTTTCTATAATAGTTGAATATAGAACATTATTTTAGCACATAACTAAATGCACATAAATATTGATATATGTGACCACTGCCCCTGACACTTTGATATACTCCTGGATAAAGAAGTTACTGTATCCTGCCATGTATAATGTGTCCAAACTTTTAGGAAAAAAACTTTGTTTTAATATTTTAATTCAATTTTTTAATTTACTTATATTTATTTGTATATTACTTTAACTTACTTAAATATTACTTATATTTACTTATTTAGATACTTGTTTTTGTATTACAAAGGAATTTTAGCATTTATTTTTGAACAAATTATAGTACAAGAAATTTTATGTAACAAATAATTACAAAACACAAGAACAGATACAAGGTATTTCAGGTACTGCTCCTGTATAATGCACCTCCTTGTTTTTCCCTCAAAAATTTGGGCAAAAAAAGGGCTCACCATACACAACAAAATATGATGTATGTATATATATATATATGTATATATCTTTAACCTATAATATTCACTGTTCATTACCTGTAGTTAAGTTACTCAGTGACTGTTTAATGACTGAATAGTAGGTGTGTATATATAATTAAATATGGCTATGCCTTGATGGCTCAATAATGTATACATATTGAACAGTTTGGTGCCCTGCCCATACGCCCTTTATTAGGCTCAGCTGCTAAGATTGCTGCTAAAGGTTCACAGGTGCTCCCTTCTTTGGAGCATCTCCCTTTGCCTATGCGAAGCTGCTTCATCCAGGAAAAGACCAGCCCCCCTCCCCAAAGTCAGTTACTGAGGCATAAAGGTACACAAGCACAGCCAGCCTCTTTGCCCCAAGGTGGGACAAAGGCGGGACCAACTACATGGTAAAAGTTATGCCGCAGAGCCTGCTCCTGCCCCCATCAGATCGGAATGAATCTGGCTTCCAACAGATACCACATTCTCGCTTAGAGACTTCCCCTGCCCTCTCTTACTTTCCTCACTCCTTTCTCTTGAGAACACACTGGCAACAAAATATTAGTATTTACTTCTAAGCACTTCCCCTTAATATTTTGTATTTGTACAAACGCATTTATAGAAAATATGCCTGATTAGAGTTTACAATAATGTGATTTTATTATATATCCTCTACCCTATGTTTCCACTTAATGTTTCTATTGTCTATCTGCAATATGTAGAGACAGTTTTGATTAGTAAACTTCTATAACCTCTCCCTTCTTATACTCCATTCTGCTTTGCGTCTCCCTGTGGCCCTTACTATACAGTATCTCTGACAACAGTCATGTGTGGACATGATTCACGCCCTTGGTTAATGAACACACTTAATTTAACTAAATTGAATAATTTTTATACCCCATAAAAATGGTTAACAAACTGCCTTGTAAATAGTAATTTTAAAAAGTAGTCCAACCAAAATATACTAGAGAGAGCATTAATTTTATAGTTATAGATAGAAAAACATTGCTCTAAAAGCAAAATTACCAAAATCATAATTGCTAAACACTTAATAGAAGAAAACAATATTCTTTAAAGCTTTTTAATTTAGTGAGTTTAACTACTTTAATCAAGGTATATTTGAAAACACATTTTATCTCACATTTCCTGTAACTGATTTTTTACTTCCTTGTGAATCCTTCTTTAAGAAAAAAATCAGATTCAGCATCTAACACTGATGCACTTAGAATATTTTCATTGTAAAATAATAAGTTAAAGTAAATTCTGTGGTGTATTCAACTCACAAAGCATAAACATAAGCATTTAAGAGATTTCAAATTGTCAACTGTCTAGTCTGAACCAATCCTAAATGGCAATAGGCTAGCATTTTAGAAGGCTCCTTATCTTGAAAACTGTACACATTGCTGCAAATTGAGTTGTTTAGGGTGATTCCCGGTGGAACGGTGCTTACAGGAGAGAGCTAGAACAGAGATGGACAGTTTTCCAATAACAGAAGTGCATTATATTTCTTCTGCCTCCCGATCGCTGACAGTAGATATTTACTGTGACTTCTATACCTAGAAAATCATTTCACCCCCTCTGGTTTTCATGACAAATACATTTCTCAAGGGTATTACTTCTAGCAAATCATGGCTCTTTTTGTTAAAAAAAAAATCCATCAGTCAATTTTACTTTTCTCCAATTGGCACCTTTGGATCTACGAAAATCACTTAGACTGTAACCTATTTGCTCATCGACTACATTGGTACAGATTCACCAAGACACACAAGAAATAATATATACCTGTCGGAGGTTAATTTTTTCTTTTTTAGGCAGCAGAGTTGAACTGTCATATATAAAATTATTGAGTTTAGCAAAGATCTCCAGTCTGAAAACCTGTTTTGTTGCACATGTTGTGTAATCTTTAAATCTCATACAAATAGGTGAAAAATGTAGGAATGACCATTAAATAACAACAACTAACAGTGAGGAGTGCTAACAAGGGGACAGACTACCCAATGGAATAGTCACTATTGCCATCATTTCCACTTCGCAGGTAAGGAATCTGAGGCACAGAGATGTTAAGTAACCTGTTCACGGTTCCAGAACCAAAACTGGACCGCTTGCATCCAGTGCCACAGTCTGTATTCCTAATTATTATGGTGGACGGCCTGTCATAAGCCACAACACAGTGACAGCAATGAACGGTTGACTTAGACCATACAGGCTCTAGACCTCACAGACCCTAAAACTGGTCAGTATCAACTTTCCCACCCACCACTGAAGACAATGCGGTTTTCAACTACTGACTGCCTTTGCATTTGATCACTACTGAAAGAAACACATCAACTTGCAAGAGATTATTAGATTTCTTATTTGCCTGGCAAACTTGTAGTGAACTGAATTCATTTTGCCTTCATCCCAACTTTTTGTGATCTCTCCCCAAAGCTCCCATCCCCATGAGGTAATCCCTGTTCTCCTTCTTGATCCAGTCCCCTCATTGATCTTTCTCCCAAATTTTCTACTTTATCCCTAGAAAGCCTGTTCCACTACAAATAAACTCCTCAACCTTATACAATCAGAGCACTGAGCTCAGCATTTTACCTGTCAGCAATCTCATCCCCTCCCAACACCTGGTTCTCCGGAGTTCTCTCATTTGGAGGCACTTCTTTCTTCAGCATTTGATAGGGCACTCCATGCAGCTTCCTGATTACCACCCCTCCACAGCTGGCAGTACTCCTCTAATCTGTGAGGCTCGAGTCACCCTCTGCCCCTCCCTGTGTCTATCAAGTGCCAATCTCCCTTCATTTACTGAAGACTTTTGTATTTGATTTCAGTTTTTCTCTCCACCACAATCCTGTCATCATTTGGCTGACTTCTTTGTCCAAACATAAGATCCAAACAACAACTTAGCCACTAAGTTGCTTGATCTCTCCCTCTGCAATGAGATGCCCCTGCAGTGGCAGGCAGGATTTGATCCCACGATCTATGCCCATGGTGTCAAGCCTGTGCATATAGTACATCACATGGCAAAAACGACTTTGCCAAAGTAATTAAAATTACTAATTAGTTGACTTTAACACAGAGAGATTATACTGAATGACAGGCCCAATGTAATCACACGTGCTCTGAAGAGCAAAGTTTTTCCCACATGAAGGCAGGAAAGGATATTCAGTAAGATGTGGCAGAAAGGGGGTCTGAGAGATACAGTAGATGAGAGAGACTCCATAAACTGTTGGAAGGAGCTCTGGGACAGGAAAGCAGGAGGCTTGAAGTTGCTGACAGAAGCTCAAGGCCAATAGCCAGCAAGGAAATGGGAACCTCAGCCCGACAGCCATAGGAAATGAATTCTGCCACCAATCTGAGTAAACTTGGAAATGATTTCCCCGCCTCATCCTCCTCAACCCTTGGAACTACCAGATAAGAGCCCAGACTGCTGATGCCTTGATTTTTGCCTTGTGAGACCTGGACATGAAAAACTATACAAACTTTCCACCCGGGATTCTGAACTACAAAACTGTGAGATAATAAATTTGTGTTATTTTAAGCTGCTGAATTTGTGGTAATTTGTTACCACAGCAATAGGAAATGGATATGCTACTGCTTTCTAAACACTTTGCTACCTTTCCTCATTCCTCAAGTATCAGTGTGTTTCACTCCTGAGGATCCCTCCCCCAGCCTCTGGATTATCGCTACATGTCCTAAAGCCCAGAAAATATACAATATGCCTGACACCTGTACTTGTTTAATGTTTTCTTCCATGCTATATTTTTAGTAGTCAGGGTACTGATTATAGCCAGACTATACCCAACCACCTAACATAGTACTTGAACTTAGTAAGCATTGGGTAAAGTTATATTGGGCAATAACAATAAAAAGATAAGAGAAATGGAAAAATAAGATCACTGAACATGGACATGAATTTGTCAAGATTTGTTTTTAATATAATAATCTCAGCAAAAATATACTCTGCCACAGCACTGACATTCAATAAGAGCATATTACTTTAAACCAAAAATGTTTCTTGGGCAGCTTTGTAAATAGACACACACTGATCACCCAAGTGTATAAATTAAGGAGATTAATGTATTGTTATTATGATTATTAATATAAACCAATAGTAGTATAGTAGCACCAAAAATATGGTGCTAATAAACTCAATTAATAACAAAATTGCTTTAATGCCTCTAACAAAAATTTTCCCTTTTCCATTTATACAGTATGAATTTATGCCATGTTTATGCTATGTGAACATATTCCCAAATTAAAATATAACTTATGATTGAACTGATCACAAAATTATATTATTACATTAAGTCTCATTTTGAATTGTTTGTCATCTAGCTGGAAATTTGTATTAAAATGAGAAATCATCATGTTATTTCATTAGTAAATAATGAAGTACATAAACAATATTGTATTCATTTCACACTTCTATTATATTCATAGCATCACTATTTTTAAAGCAATCATTTGACTCTTAAAATTTAATCTAAAAAGTAAATGCCCCAAAGTAGTTTTGTACATAAAATTCCCTTATAGGGTAAGTAGAGGTTTTGTTTTTGTTATTGTTTTTGGTTTTTGTTTTTAATCTCCGAACTGGAAAACCTACATCTACCTTCCAAATGGCAGTAGTACACAGGTAACTTATACTGTTAGGCTTCCCTTTTGCTTTCAAACAACGGGAAAATAATATTAAGATTTTTGTATCTAAAACTATAAGCACTCATTCTTGACATTTGGTAAGTTATAATTTGTTTGAAGGTGAGGGAAGTAATAATACAGGAATAAATGTGCTACACACTCTATTTAAATGATATGAGTAATTTTAAGAGATATAGTCTATCAGAATTTAGAACCAAATAAACACTGCTTCCTTTATTTTAATCACCATGAAAAGCACTGGGTTTATTTATTCCAGAAAGTAGCAACAATAATGTCCATTACCTTTATTGCGAATTAACTAAGGGTCAAGTGCTTTATATACATTTATGTTCTTTACCTTGATCTTAAAACCTCAAGGATCTTATTAATATAATATTTTGCATATGAAAGACTGGAGGCAGTCTGAGATGGCAAAGTCCCTTAAAAGTCTACCCTGAGCAAGAGGCGGGCCGGATGGCAGCCTGTTCGCACAGCGCAACTCGCTGGAGGCACCACCGCTTCTGCTCTGGCTCAAAACTTAGTGACTCTGCTATAAAATTCATTTAAAATTCATTGAAGAAAGGGGCTAGAAATTACAAGCAATCTCTTTTATCTGAATTCTATAAATATAAATAAAAATATTAGTTAACATAGCTTTTTTCTATTTTAATGGGGCTAACAAATTGGCATATATGATTTTATGTCTTATGTAGCTTGAATGACTTATATGACTATATGATTATTAGCTAAGACACAGCTTAAAGAATATCATATAACTTTGGTATGTCCCTATGGCATGTTTTCTTTAATATCCTCAGAAGTTTCTAATATTTCTCCTTTAAGGCTGAAATTTAAGAATTATATGAGGAATACATAAATAAATTTATTCCTAATTCTACAAAACTATTAAAGTTCTGTTATATTTTCTGCATCACACATATGTATTTATGTGTGAATTTATGTATATATATTTATATTCAATTTATTATGAATTTATGTGTGTGTATATATATATTCATCTACCCCTTCCTCTTTCTAGTCATCAATCCATCTCTTTTCTGGTGCATTTCAAAGTAAATTTTAGATATCAGTATATACTATTAAATATTTTAGAATGCATATCATTACCTAGTACTCAATATTTGTTATTTTTTTAGGTAAAATTTACATACAGTGAAACATCTATGTCTTATGTGTACCAAAAAATACTTTTCAACTTTTCATTAAAAATCAGGACAGCACAAAAACACAGTTTAACTTATATATTTTGCTTATAAACACCTTTAGAAAGGCAATTTTTAAAAGTTCAAATACTATATAATGTGATCAAAATGTAATGGCTATAAAAAGAAGGCTAGTTAGGTAATAAAGTTCATTGTACAATTTTGGTTAAAAATATGGCTAGCTATATAAATCATAGTTAAAACAATAAAGTTTTAATAATAATAACTTCGAGCCTAGAATAAATAGTTGGAAGCACTGAAGTGCTGGTGGTGGTGACAATAATGATGAAAATCACAACTCTTTTTTAATGACTACAATGTGCTATGCATGGGTGATTTCATTTAATTTTAATTTTATAAAGTATGTGCAGTTCTTACCCACAGAGAGAAAGAAAATGTACTTGCTCTGGGTTATCCACTTTTTTAAGTGTTAGAACTGAGATTCTTATTCAGAAAGTCCCATCCAGAATTGGAATTCATGAAGGGGCACAAGGGTGAGTACGTCATTTCCCTACTTGTTGGCTTCTTCGGCGGCTGTGCAGCATCAGTGAATGATCTCCCTGAAATTCTTTATGGGAGATCAATCCATTATAACATCAATTCAAGAGTAGGTCTTCACTGATCTACATTATACTGATCTACATTAATTATAACATTAATTCAGGAGTAGGTCTTCACTAGGTCTACCTGAGACTCAAAAAAGCCTATCATCTTCTATTATTTTGAGAGGCAGACTCCCAATAGAAAGATTATACACACAGCCTTTTGCTATATCCTCAAACTACAGAAATAGGTAAGAACATAAGAAGGCAAACATCATATATGTGTGAATATGTAACACATGCACTTAGATCTCTTTAATATGGCCATTTGGTCTCAAATTACTTAAGACTGTGTAACACATTCTGATATTACTAATTCAGGGAGTGCTGTGGAGAATCAGACTCAGTACAAGGCTTCTTAAAGAAATATTCACTATAAATATATTTAACTTATATTTAAATTGACTCTTTAAATGCACAGCTTTAATCTGAGTTGCCTTTTCTTTTCTTTTCTTCAGTTATTCCTGGGAGGAGTTTCAGAGAATTAATTGCATAAATATGGTTGGTAGTAGAAATAACCTGCTGCTAATTCAAGAATATTATTTTAAATTTCAGAAAGAGAAACACTAGTGGCTGGACAATAACCTGTGCACTACTCGACTGAGGGCTTATATAGTGACAAACCATCCACATAACTCTGTTCACAATCCAGTGACTTAAACAACTGAAAGTTCAGTACACATGTTTAGTTTTGTTTGGCTTATATAAATAAGTAGTATAGTTTCAAGATAAAAGACATATTTGTCTACTGGCATTTCTTTCATTTCTGAAGTATTTTCCTAGAATATTCTATTTTAAAAGTGCCCAAATAATGCAAAAATAGGTTTGGGATTTAAAAAACACAATATAATGGAATTTGGACAATAAAAGCGGGAACCATCATTAGACTTTTTGTTAAATATGAAAAGTATACATAATTATGTTTTAAATGTAGTTTATAAAAATGGTAATCCAAAACAATAGGATAATTCTCCCAATGGATACAGAAGAAATGATTAGATTGTATAATAATTTTAGTTCTTTTTTAGCTGGTAGTGGTGGGTTAGAGCAGAAGGCTTTTCTTTTCTTTCTGGAAAGCTCAAGATAGTGAATGTCAGGCTTTGCAGGATATACACTCTGTCACAACTATGCAATTCTGCCCCGAGTCTGCCTTTGGACCAGGAAAATGACCATAGACAATATTAAGCAAATGCCATATTTTGCTGTGTATAATGTGCACTCACATTTTGGTGTGCATTATGTACCCATTATTATACCCATGTAATATCACATATCATGGTATATAATCATCATACCCATGTATAATGTGCATCCTCATTTTTACCTAAAAAATTTGGGCAAAAAAGTATGCATGATACACACATAATCTGGCAGTTGTTTCAATAAAACTTCAGTTATAAAATCCAGTGGCAGGATATATTTGGCACATAGGCCATAGTTCTTTAGCTCTTGCACTGACCAATGCTTTTACTAAGGAAAACCAGAAGAGTCTCACCAAAACCCAAATATGTTTAGAGACTTCACAAGCCTTCTAATGCAGGTTTGAAGCGTCAAAGACCTGAAACCTCAAGATATTTACAAAAACAACAGAAGCCAGAGAAATAAATGTGACATTTGGTATTACTTTCATGCTAAGAGTCTGTGACAACTTTATATTTGGTTACTGCCAAGGGCTTCCTCGCATATAGCTCCTAAAATCCTTGGAATCCCCTAACTGCTAAGAGTTTTTGTATGCTAATGAAATGGTTGGTGACCTTGGGCTCCTGGGTGCAGGCTGCTTGCAAGGGGATCCAACCATGTGATTAGATGGTGGGAACATTCACCCCAATCCCCTAAGCTCTAGGGAGGGGAGAGGGACTACAGCTTGACTTAATCACTAATGGCCAATGACTTAACCATTAATGCCTACTTAATAAAGCCTCTCTATATGTCCTAGTCTAAGGGATTTGGACAGCCTCGAGGAGGGTGAACACATGGAGGTGCTGGCAGGGTGGCACAGCTGCAGAGGACGTGGAAATGCCACATCCCTTCCTCCACACCTTGCCTTCTGCATCTCTTTTGTCTGGCTACCCCCGAGTCATATCCTTATATAATAAATCAATAATACAGGAAATAAACTGTTTTCCTGCATCCTTTGAGCCATTCTAGTTCATTATCAAACACAAAAAGGAGGTTTGGGGAAACTCTGATTTATAGCCAGCTGGTCAGAAGCATATGTAACAATCTGTATTTGAGATTAGTATCTGAATTAGGGGCAGTTTTATAGGACTGAGCCCTTAAATTGTGAGATCTGATTTAACTCCAGGTAGATTTTGTCAGAACTGAATTGAATTGAGTTGCAGAATACTCAGTCTGTATCTCAGCAGGGAATTGGATAACAGGTTGGTCTAGGGAAACCACCCCCACCCCCACATCTGGTGTCAGATGTTTTGAGTGTGGTAGTAGTAAAGAGTAGAAGACGTAGAGTTTGTCCTTTCAGAGTCATTTGCCAACTTGAAAGTAATAACCTGAAAAACTGAGCAGAAAGCAGTGAATGACAATTAGAGATCTTAAGCAGAGTTATCAGCAGAGAGATTGGGTGGAGAGGACTACACTGGAATTCAGATCTCCCATGGGGAGGTAATAGGGAGACCTCTGGCTTTCCTTCCATTTGTAACCCCACTAAGTTCCCAGTGACTCATGTCCATCCTGGAGTCACTCCAATCCCTGACTGGATTGAGATGAAATATTAGAATAAAACTTGGGGAGAATAAACCATGAAAATACACATAAAAAAGGATAAGAAACATATGGTATATGATGAAGCAACAATATATATGTAATTGGAATCCTAGAAGAAAATAAGAGAAGAAGGACAAAAGAAGCAATATGGGAAGATACACTGGATCAGATTCTTTCAACTCTAGTCACAGGTCTGAACCACAAGTTAAAAAGAAAAGAAAAACAAATATTCTATACAAAAGCACATAAAAGTTACTAAAAGCCAAAGAAAAAGAAAGGTTAAAAGCAGCCAGAGAAAAGACACATTAGTTTCTAAAAGTAATAATAATAAATAAATTAACAAGAATAAAAGCCACAAAAAATGCTAAAAAATAAAAAATAACTGCAAACTTATCAGTCTATATCCATTTAAAATACGCTTAAAATAAATTGAAATAGGCATTATAGGAGAAAAGAGAATGAAAGATAGAGATAAAAGGAATTTATCACCAGCACGCCCATACTAGAACAAATATTAAGACAGTTCTTCAGGAATTTGAACAACCATCTCAGATAGAAGCCCAGAGGTGGGGGGATGTTTAATGTTCAAAGGAAATAGTAAATATCTGCATATATATTAACAAATATTAGAGACATGATAATGTATTATGGGTATATATCTGTAGAATTTACAGATATATCTATAAAATATGGCAGAAATAAATAGAATTAAAATACTAAAAGTGTTTTTAATATCTAACATTACACAGAAATTGTATAAGTATTCATTTAAATTAGGTTTTTCTGAGTTGAAAGATATACTGTATATTGTAATCATATATGTGTACATATATATGTGTGTGCATATATATGTGTGAGTGTATATACACAACAAAACAAACAAAAGAGGAAATGGAATAATTAAAAATATAATTAACCCAAAGGACTACAAAAGGAAGCCTAGAACAAGTGTGAAAAATAGAAAAACAAATATTAAGATAATACATTTCAGTTCAAATATTTTAAGTTAATTAAAATCAAACAAAAGTACAGACTCTAATTAAAAGATAAAGCTTTCTAAATCTGAAGTTTAAGGAAAAAAGACAACTATATTCTATTTACTAGAGACACATGGAAAATATAAGAATACAGAAATATTAAAACTAAAAGAATAAAAGATACATACCAGCAAATACTAACCAATAGAACCTAGTATTAGACCAAGTAGACTTAATACAAATTTAGTACAGATGAAAATAAATACATTATAATAATTATAATCTATATTAACATAATTATAAAAATGTCAATCTATTCAATAATATTGTTTCAAAATATACAAAAGTTAACCAAAAATGAGAAATTAAAGTTTCACATTCTTAGCTGAAGGTTTTAACACATCTCCCTCAGAAATGTATAGGATATGCAAAAAAAAAAAAAAATTGCCAGAGACAATAACAATCTTTTATTGGGAGAATTTAAACAATCAAAGAGTCTTTAAAAACTTATTTTGTTGAACAACACTTTAAAAACTTATTTTGTTGAACAACACTTTTAAAAACCATTAAAATAAACATTTTGAATTCCAACATGTCAAATAATTGAATATCTTTTTATATCATTAGGAAGACAGGTGTAGTAAAGTTGTGTTCAAAGCAATTGAAGGTAATGAAGAATAAAAGAAATTAAACCAAGCTTTTCCAGACTTGGGGAGGCAGAATGTTAATAAAAGAAAAAGGCTAAGTATATTATAACTATATATAATCTCACAATATCTTGTCATGTGCATTCTGTGAATGTTTACTCTTCTATGCCTTTCATTTTCACGGACTTAAGGTATATTTTTAAAAAAATGTTTAAGGTTGCCAGGTAACATAAAATTAATAATGTCTTTGTTTGGACCGTGTTTAATCCTATCTTTCCCTTTGTCATTTGAATTCCAAATTAACTGCCTACATGCATGTTTATTCAAGCTATACATTGGCAGCTCTATTATACTCCCCAAACTAGAACACACTAAAACTCTGAAATGAAAACTGAAGATACAGCCTACCATCATCAGGACCAATCTGAGAACACACTGAATTTTTACAGAAAGATTTGTCAGACCAGATTAGATCAGCGTTTCAAGATTTGATCATAGTCACTTCAGAGTTTCATAAATGAGCTCCAAATAGTAGAAAAAGACAGATTTTTTTCTTTACAGGACAAACAAAAAACCCAAATGTTAAAAAATGTTTTGTTTTAACGTGAAACAAAAGAATACAACTTTCCAAAGTTCTCTTTCGCCAACTAACAAAAACTATCAAAAAGCCACGAGAACACTAGACTGTGACTGTGCTGCTATAAAGAACACCACAAAACAATGCTGTAGAAATGTGTTTGTAAAACACATCTTTCACCTCACCAAGCCATGACGCTGCCAGAGCAGCTGATTTGAGTATACTATTCTAAAACTCTGGTATAATTTGCTATCCATAACTAAGGTAAACAGAGAATTATTTTATTCTTCATTGAACTTGCTAGATATGATATAAGAAACACAAAACTAAAATTTGTTTTAGTTTAACAAAACATTTGAAGGTTATTCTCTCTCAAATCACCAGGCAAGACATCAAACATACTTTTTTTCCTATGGTGATATTAATGCCATCTATAGGCACAGAACAGAGTGTATAAAACTAACACATTTTCAAATATAAACAATTGCAGAATAGTCCAAATTTAAATGTCCAAACTTACCATTTGACAAGATTTCATTTTAAATGATGGCACTGATTACTGAACCTACTGAAAATAATTGAAATTTTTGAAGACAATCACTCTCAATTGTAGTTATCTTCCTCCTCTCTGCCTGTACCATCAGTAAAAAATCTATAATCTGGCCAGCTCAACATCTCTTCTAAATCTCTCCCTCTCTTTTTGTTTGTCCTGGAAAGAGCACCATGCTCAATCTTATATTTCTTAATTTTATGTTGCAATAGATTCCCAAAGAATTTTAAGTTGCATGTGACTCCTTCACTTAAAAACCACAAGAGGGGAGAGGGGAGGAGGATAACAGTGGAAAGAAGGAGAAGGGACTAGACAAAGAACATGTATGAATGACCCATGGACATGGACAACAGTGTGGGGATGGACTGTGGGAGTGGTGGGGCAGGGTTGGGTGGAGGAGAGCAAAGGGGGAAAATTGGGACAACTAAAAATGATTTAAGAAAACTAATGTATCTTGCCCTGGCTGCTGTCGCTCAGTGGACTGAGAGTTGACCTGAGAATCAAAGGGTCATTATTTTGATTCCCAGGCATATGCCTGGGTTGCAGGCCAGGTCCCCAGTGGGGGTGCACAAGAGGCAACCACACATTAATGTTTCTCTCCCTCTCTTTTTCCTTCCCTTCCCCTATCTCTAAAAATAAATAAATCTTTAAAAAAAAGAAAACTAATGTATCTCATGGAAATGAGACAGGGTTAGGTATCTAATCTATTAAAGGCTAAGTAAATGGCTTTTAAATAAATGAATAAACAAATAGGAAAACACTGTCTAAAAGCTAATTTCTGTTAAAAAAGTGTATGCAGATTTTTCAAAACTCACAATGCTACCCAAATACATAGCAGTACATTTTTAGAAATGCAGCAATGTATTTAGAAACAAACATTTAAAATGTAAAACACAGATATTAATTATTGATACATCTAATATTTAAATATTCATAAATGTTTAATATATAGACACTAAGAAAAACAAAAATATAATAATTAGAATATGGCATATAAAAAGAAATATAAAATATAAAAATAATATGAATTGAAATAATTTAAGTAATTTCAAATAAGGACTCCCTTTAAATAATATAGCTTATGAAAAATTACCAAGCATATCTTTATTTTATTAGATAAACTACTGTTAATATTAGCCCTTGGAAAATAATTAAATATTGTTAAAATATCCAAATGAATTAACATCAATTTTATGCCATAACAAAAATAAAAGTTGAGAGGTCCCACAATCATTCATGATCTAAACTAACATCTTTGCAAAGAATTACATATTTTCAAATAAACATAAAATTGTAACACTCTATACATTTTATTTTATTTTTTATTTTTAAGTGTATTTTCTTGATTATGCTATTAGAGTGGTCCCATTTTTCTCTCCTTTATTCCTCTTTGCTGTGTACCTCCCCTTCTACCACCATTCCCCTCCACCCTTAGTTCATATCCATGGGTCATACATACAAGTTTTTTGACTTGTCCATTTCCTATATTATTCTTAACTTCCCCTTCTATTTTGTAGCTACCATTTCTGCTCTTTATTTCCTGTACCTTTTCCCTATTCTTCTCCCTCCCCCTCCACACTGATAACCCTACAGATCTCCATTTCTGTGATCCTGTTCCTGTTCTAGTTGTTTGCTTATTCTATTTATTTATTTATTTATTTATTTGGTTCAGTTGTTGATAGTTGTGAGTTTGTTGTCATTTTACTGTTCATAGTTTTGATCTTGTTTTTCTGAAATAAGTCCCTTTAACATTTCATATAATAAGGGCTTGGTGATGATGAATTCCTTTCACTTGACCTTATCTGGGAAGCACTTTATCTGCCCTTCCATTCTCAATGATAGCTTTGCTGGACAGAGTAATCTTGGATGGAGGTCCTTGCTTTTCATGACTTTGAATACTTCTTTCCAGCCCCTTCTTGCCTGCAAGGTTTCTCTCAAGGAAACAGCTGATAGTTTTATGGGAACTCCTTTGTAGGTAACTGTCTTCTTTTCTCTTGCTGCTTCTTAGATTCTCTCCTTATCTTTCATCATGGGTAAGTAATTATGATGCAACTTGGTGTGTTTCTCCCTGGGTTCACCTTCTTTGGGACTCTCTGAGCTTCCTGGACTTCCTGGAAGTCTATTTCCTTTGCCAAATTGGGGACGTTCTCCTTCATTATTTGTTGAAATAAGTTTTCAATTTCTTGCACTTCCTCTCCCCTTTCTGGCACCCCTATAATTTGGATGTTGGTATGTTTAAAGTTGTCCTGGAGGTTCCTAAGCCTCTCCTTTTTTTGAATTCTTACTTCTTCATTCTTTTCTGGTTGGATGTTTCTTTCTTCCTTCTGGTCCACACCATTTACTAGAGTCCCAGTTTCCTTCCCATCACTGTTGGTTCGCTGTACATTTTCCTTTATTTCACTTAGCATTGCCTTCATTTTTTCATCTAATTTGTGACCAAATTCAACCAATCCTGTGAGCATCCTGACTACGAGTGTTTTGAACTGTGCATCTGATAGGCTGGCTATCTCTTTGTCGCTTTGTTGTATTTTTTCTGGAGTTTTGATCTGTTCTATCATTTGGGCCTTTTTTTTTTTTTTTTTTGTCTTGGCATGCCTGCTACATATAAGTGGAGGACCCTTAGATATTCATCAGGCCAGTGAAAACCATGTCACTACTTTGTGACACTGTATGTGGGGTAGTGGTCTGAGAGGGAACAATGGTGCTTGCTCTGCTCTCTGTGGGCTTTTAGTCACTTCCCCTGCTTCCCAAAAGCAAAGTAGGCCCTTCTGGTGCTGATTCCCAGTGGGTGGACTTGTGTATGTTCTAGGACCCTGTGAGTCTCTCTAATCAACTCTCCTGTGAGGCTGGGAGTTTCTCCCACTGTTGCCTCAACAACCCCACAGATTTTTTATAGCCAGAGGTTTTGAAGCTTTACTTCCCCACACTGGAACCCTGCATTGCATGGTCTGTCTCGCTCCCCAGTTGTTCCTTCCAGTTTATCTGCATGTAAATGTGGGACTGCCGGGTCCTCCGGCCACCACCTTGCTGCAAGTGCTCTCCACCCCACCTTCCTGTCTCCACCTCTCCTAGAAGTCTGAGTGAATGTTTCTTCTTTAACTCCTTGGTTGTTGGCCTTCCATACAGTTTGATTTTTCTGGCAATTCTGCTTTTTTGTTTGTTTGTTTTTAAATGTGTTGTTGTTCTTCTTTTGGTTGTGCAAGGAGGCAAAGTGTATCTACCTACGCTTCCCTCTTGGCTGAAAGTCCACATTTTTGTTTCATTAAACTACTTTACTGGTTTGCCTTTCTGGGATAAAAACAATAAATTCTCGTTACAAGAGAAAATATCATGAGCATAGAGGTATTCAAAGGAATACTCAGCTGTCTCCATTTACTCCCCTATTCCTTCTTAGGTAACCTAAGATACCAGCTTGATGTGCAGCCTTCCTCATGTACGATGCTTTCACAAACAGATAAGACATAGAAAAATATATACAAACAAATAATAATATACAAACATATACTTTTTATAAAAATCTATTCAATATTTATGACTGCAATTTGCTTTTAAGAGTAAATCTGTTCTTATTAAATATAAAAACAAGCATACAAAAATGTGCACAGTTCCAATAACTGGAAAATCGAAGCAAGATTATTTTTTACACATTTGAACTAGAATTCCTGATGAAATCTATGCTATATAAACAAATAGGTTGTCTGGTAAGTAATATATGGCAACTGAAAGACTTGTAATGTATGTAAACAGATCACTAATTATCTCAAAAGTAACAGACCATAATTTCAGCAGAAGAAGTATGGATGAATGTGATAAATGAACACATTTAATACCACTTCTACAGTCACATGAAAACATTCTTATACAGGATACCACAGAACTAGAAAGTCTTGATTCTAGTATTAGCACATGGGTGCATTATTTTATTATATCCTAGTCATCCTGAAATATGAAAATTATAATTCTAAATTCACTTAGGAATTACATTTACTTATAAATTTATCATTTTAATTTACTTGTAAGTTATTTCTAAAGAAGAAAATCTGGCACATAGAAGTTGAACCTGAAAGCCCTGAGATTTTACTCAATAAATATAAATTAGCACACAACAGTTTCACTAGCAGAAGGCTTAAGACTCTTGGGTCAGGCACACAGGCACTTTATTACTAAGGATAGAGCAGGCTGTATGAACTTAATGCTTTCTTTAGCTTCACTTGTCCACCCAACCCCCTAAATTCCACTGGTGGCTATGTGGAGCAACCCAGGTGCGTGTGGCACACAACCTCTGTCACGGTCAAAGAACCTGAACTTAAAAAAATCACAATCTTTCAAATGTGGTGCTCACAATCTGCCCAAACATTGTCCTAGAAAGAGACATTATATTTATGACTCTGGTCAAAATGAATTTGTCCTCTGCCCTAGAGGGAGATACTATCTTTATCTTTCAAGTTCAGTCAACATGGGTTTGTCACTAAGTATAACACATTTAGGTTATTTAGCATAATGGGTTCTTCTATGGGTATTGGTTTTCCTGTTGATTTGATAATATCTAAAGCAATTATAAAAATTAAATATTTTAGTATCTGATCTATGTACATTTATGTGTCAATTTACTTTTTTCATGCTTACTAAGGTTTTAACATTTTTATTTTTATTTTTTATTGACATTGCTAAAACAAATCTTTTAAAAAATTCAGAAATAAATGAATCAATTTTTTAATCTTGTAAAATCGAGAAATCAGGATTAAATTTTATAATAATTAATCAAATACTCCATAACAACCTATAGTTAGTTATTTAAAAATAAATTTGACATTTATTTTGACAAAATTATTTCCCTTCTCGGCAATATCCACAACCTTTCTTCATGCACTGAAGAATATTTATTCAGCCCCCCTTTACCTATTGTTGTGCTAGGTGCTCTAGCAAATACAGATGAAGAAAAGATGTGGTTTCTAGCTGAGGACACATGCACTGACCTTAAAACAACTAAATTATAACGCGGGGATGTGAATGATTAAATGCACGAAGAGACAATAAGAACATCAAGAAAGACTGATTAAAGAAGTAAAGTTTAAGGTTAAGAATTTACACAGGTCGAGTGGGAGGACAAAGGTATGTCAAGGCTCCGGGTGTAAAATGTACATATCTGGAGAATAATGAAAAGGGCACAGTGACCAGAGCAGAGCAGGCAGAGACATTAATTGGGAAATCAGGCTGAACAACCACATTATGAAGAGCTTAGAATAAAGAATGAGGAGCTGGACCTCATTTTCTATGAAAAAGGGTTTGCTAGCATTTTTTGAAGAAAAATAGCACCATGAAATAAGTAAGACTGGATTAGAAAAGAGAAAGGAAAAAAGATAATAGTTATTCTCTTTTTTTTACTCTGAAGTACTACTTACTAGTCTTTTCGCATCTCTCTCACTCATTGATTTTACTATGCAGTACTTATTTATTTTCTCACATAATTTTATTTAATTCTTCATTCTACAGAGGAGGAAACAAATTCAGAGACATTAAATAACTTCCCCAAATGCAACTAGTATGCAAATGCCAGAAATGGGATTTTATCCCGAGTCTGTGTGATTAATAGCTTCTCCTCTTAAACACTTTGCAACACGGCTTCTGGTTATGAGTCTACTGTAATACTTCATATAAGTAAGGCATTGAAAATTTGAACAAAAGCACTGGCTATACAAAATGGAGAGTAAATTATGAAGTAGAAAGAAAGGAACTTAGGAAAAGAATGGGATTTATTGACGCACTGGCTAAGAAGAAAGCTGTGTCAAAGTGGGGCTGAGTTTTAAGCTTTGGTGATGGGAAAAATAGTGGCGGAAATAAGATGGAAATATTTGGGGAAGGGACTATTAATACTAAGAAGCATCAATTATGAACAGGCTGCATGTGAAGAGGGCTTTGTATTTAATAAAAGAAATCAGCATTTGAAGGGACTGGGCCGAAGATACAGTACTTTCTTTCATTCACCGATTTTATCCTCCCTTCTTTTATTTCAAAATTTGTCTTCTTAAAGGATTGACTTGTCTGGAAAATTTTCATCCAAAATCTTAAGAGTGTAAAATCATACCTATGCTGTCATTATCTTAACAAGTTCTTTTTCTAAATAAAGGATTTAATTTTTAATCTAATCTAACACACTATTCTCCTTACTTCTGTGGAAAATCTATGACAACCTTTTCTTTTTTTTTTTGTTAAAGAATATTTTCCCCTTTTTCCCACTCTTTGATCCTTTATTTTCACCAAATCTGAATTTTTTTAAGAAGCAGCATAATATAGTGGTTAAGAGTATGAATCTAAAGTTCTTGGCTACTTAAGCTGCTAACTTCAAAATACCTAAGGACTCTGAATCTGAATTTCCTTACCTACGGGTGAAGGAAAAGATGGGTGATAATAAGAACACTATTATCACAGGATGTCAGGAGGATTAAATAAGATAATATTTGTAAATGGCTTACAACAATGCCAGCACATTGTAAGCACTATATGAGTTGGCTGATTTTTTTAATAACTCTGCTTCTTCATATACCTTACTTCTGTTCCCCCCTTCAGACCCACTTGTTTCTTCTCTTTTCTCTTAATTTTCCCTATCACTGCCCATTTCATGAATCATGGAAGGATAATGAATCATATCAACATTTGAGTATACCTAAGCAAATAAATTCATAAACATGTAACTTGAGGCATGACTTTTTAATCTAGCCTCTTCTGTATTTATGACTCATTCATAAGTCACATATGCATTAGCCACTTGGATAAGCCACCACTACCTCAAATCCAATATAAATTAAATCAGATTTTTGTCTTCAGAAATAGAATTTTGAATCTTTCCCTTAATGTTGGGCAGTGCTATTCTTCCCAAATTTATAATACGAGAACAATCTTTGACATGTTTTCTCGTCAATCCTTCTCCAAAATCAGTCATTAAGATCTTCATTTCAATTTTGATATAACTTTCAGACCCCCCTTTTTCTCAGATATGTATTGACACTGACCCACTCCACACTCTTATTATCTCAAACTTGAATCACTGTAATCTGACCTTCATTCATTCCCCTCAGCAATCTTTACTCTAAGTAAATCCCACCTATGGAAACCAGATTCATTTCTGGACAGGACTCTTTCTACTTTCACAACATTCTTCTGTACAAGATATTAGCATAGAATTCATTTAACTTTTTGGCCATTTGACAGTAAAACCATTCAGGAAGAACTGTCCCATTCTTCCCACCAGTACAAAGGTATCAAGCTTTCTTGTCACACATGCAGATGAATGTGTAACGATGCGCAGCGAGTATCTGCTTTTTGATCAACATTGTAAGGCTATGGCACTTCCTCAATGGTCCTTCACGTACTAGTACAACAGACAAAGCCATTAGGCTCCCTATATCAAACCTGCTTTTGGCTTGGTTCCTTCTCTTTGGGATGTTGGCTGATATATAAGCTTTCTAAAGCTGCCATAACAAAATATCACAGACTGGGTGGTTTAAATAACAGAAATGTATTTTTTCATAGTTCTGGAGACCAGCAGTCCCACATTAAGGTGTTGGAAAATTTGGCTTCTCCTGAGGTCTCTTTCCTTGGCTTACATATGACCATTTTCTTTCTTTGTCTTCACACAGTCTTTTCTCTGGTCTGTGTCCAAATTTCCTCTGTGTAGGTGTAATCCTAGGGACTTTCTCTTTTAGTATAAGGACACCAGTCATATCAGATAAGGGACCCATCCTTATAACCTTAGTCATTCCTATAAAGGCCGTATTTCCAAATATAGTCACATGAGGTGTTAGGACTTCCATGCATAAAATTTGCGGGATCTATCTACTGATCACCATTGTAAGACTAATGGTGTACTACTCCCTACACCCATAGAGACTTCAGGCTTTAAGCTTCTGAATATGAGAAACATGTATATGCCTTTTCTTACAGCAAGTCCTGTCTTTCCTCCTTCCTTCTATTCTTCCTTCCTTCCTCTCCATTCATTCTTTTTGCAGCCTCAGAGATCTTTATTTAATGAATATCTGTGGAAAAACTAAACAGAAGACTAAGCCTCTGTATATATTGAATTATATAAGTTATAGTAAGGGGCCTATGAAATAAAATACCACATATAAACCTAATATAGAATCTAAAAAAGAAACACAAAGCTCAAGCAGTTAGTCAATAAAACAAAAATTATCTTAAGAAATGTAGGCATAATTAAAATATTACATAAAATATCTTATTTTAAAAGTGTTTTATTGTGTCCATCTCTCTTTGTTTAGATTCTGAATACAGGCATCATTTTTCCCCAAAATTATACCTTTCACAAGCCAGATAACATTTATTACTTATTGATTGGTAAGTTTCTTTTTTCACCCATATTTCTCACTATCTTAAACTTCCTTTACTTTGCTTCCTAAAGTCTTAAGATAATGATGTAAGTACATTTAAACTTCTCCTAACCAAGTGTAAAATAAACTATATCTGGATTTTCCTTTTTACTTATCTATGCCCCATCCTACAATCAATTTTATTTTTATTTTATTTTAAGATTTTATTTATTTATTTTTAGAGAAAGTAAAGGAGGGAGAAAAAGAGGGAGAGAAACATCAATGTGTGGTTGCCTCTTGGGCACCCCCTACTGGGGACCTGGCCCACAACCAAGGCATGTGCTCTAGACTGGGACTTGAACCAGGGACTCTTTGATTAGCAGGCCAGCACTCAATCCACTGAGCCATGACAGCCAGAGCCATTTTTACTACTTTTAAAGAAATATTTTATATACAATTTGGAATACTATTTTTAAAATTGTCAAAAATGGATCTCATTTTTACGACGATTTATCATTACTGAATCTTCACTCCTTTTCAATCATATTACTTAGCTTAAAAATACACAGCATACTTTTGGAGGGCAAAAGCTATGTTAGTTTGTGTTCCAATGTTTTATTTTAATTTTTAGGGCAGAGTATAAAGAACATTTCTAAATAGTATGAAATAGTAACAGTGGCTAAATCGATCAATAGTTCTTGGTGTTCACAAGGCCCTCTTAAAAATGACCCACATGGGCCCTGGCTGGTGTGGCTGAGTTAGCTGGAGCACTGTTCTGTAAACTGAAAGGTCATGGGTTTGATTCCCAGTCCGGGCACATGCCTAGGTTGGGGCTTTGGACCCTGGTTGGGGCACATATGAGAGGCAACCAATTGATGTTTCTCTCTCACATGGATGCTTCTCTCCCTCTCTCTTCCTCCCTTCCCTTCTCTCTAGAATCAGTGAGCATATTCTCAGGTGAGGATTAAAAAAAAGCAATGGACATGATCACATGCCTATAGCAGAGGGTTATTATTCTGCTATGAATCAATAGGGTTATTATTCCTTATAGACAGACAGCAGTGGAGTTGCCACTCCCGTCCCTCTCTCACTCAGTAATAAAGTTCCACGGTGCGTGTGGCAGGTGGTCCACTTGACTCACTTTGTGCACCGTTGATAAAGCCTCAAAGAAGTTTATAGTCAGGGAAATAGCTGTTAAACTACCAGGACCTGCTATAGGAATGGTAGTGTTAAGGAAAATAACTCTCATGATAATAAGATAAGTTCTCTTAATTAAAGCTAAATGCTTGCTTATTTTCCCATGAACACGAGTTCAGTTTCAGGGGGAGGTGAGATGAGCTGAAAGACTACGGATGTCTGGTGCATTGACAGAAAAATATCACAGGGAAAAAAATTTACATTGGGCTGTGATTTAAATAAAAAATATGTGTGTGGTGGGGTGGGGAAGGAGGTGGAGAGTATTAGGAAATTATAAGTCCTGAGTGAGCAGACACACTATGAGATTTAAGGTGGAGTCCAGATCACTCCTGCTCTATTTGGCCAAACAAACCAAGAATTCCCTTAAGGTAGTAAAAAGATATAAAATGTCCTAGGGTTAGTCAAAAAGACAGAGAGACTTGGGTCATTGGAAGGTAATCTATTCCTGGTCAGTGCACAGGAAACAAAGGGGAAAGTCAGAGCCAAAAGCCTACAGGAATAGTCAGTTAAGTGAATCTAGTGAAGAAAAGCAGGTAAGACCGTAACTCAGAAGTAGATTGTGAATACAGAGATATGCCCTGGTGTACCTTCTAGGAGCATCGCATTATTGTTGGAAAGGTTGTGTGGATCTGTAACAGGGCCAGATCTAATCTCACAAGGAGGAAGCAAACAGATGACTAGTATGCATATAGGGTGTTTGCTTTTTGGACCTTTTAAAGGACATTTGGACATTTTAAAGAGCCTTTCCAACGCTGCTTCCCAACCCAACACATGTAAATATGTACACTCAACAACCCCCAACCCACACTGGAACCTGTGCACATGCACACACATGCCTGGGAACACACACATGTATACCTGGCATCTTGGTGTCTATTCCATTCTCTAATATACCAATATTCTCAAATACACATTTTAATTTCTGTATTGCGTGACTATCTTTAAACAATAAATTCCTATATGCGCTGTATGGATAGAGAGGTAGATGTTATCTGTAGGGTTTTGCTCCCAAAATCAATTCTAGCAGTTTCTTGGCCTGTGGTAAGTACTTTTTTTGGTCAACTATTTATTAGTAAAAAAAGAAATTGTTTTCTTTTCTGAAGGTTTCTTGAAGGAAAAATATATATAACTTTGGTAAATACTAAGTAATTTGCCAGGAATATGAATAGTCTTAGATATCAATTAAATAAAGAGAAATGTCCAGAAAAAACAATTCAAGAACATTTATAAGCTGCAATCATCTCTCCAGTGGCAGTTAAATTTGACCTGTCCCCAGTCAAGGACATTTCTGAAGTCATTAAATCTTTTTTTCCAATAGTGTGTAATAAATGAAGAAGCTCTAAGATATTAAAACATCAGCCACAGGTTTCCAACAGCCTTATGTGTCAAACACAACAGAGGTATACCTGCACAGAACTTTGCGTACGCACCGAATTAGACCACAGCTTATCTACAACCACGTGTCCATGGCAGATATTCAAGAGTTAAAGGAAACAAAGCAACGTACCACCTGTGAGCTATATTTAGAAAGCCCTAAATAAGAAATAAATACCATAGTATAATTAAGGTAATAGTGGATAATAATTAAATTTCACCTTAGATTACATATAAAAGTGCCACCTAGAGGGAAAGCTAAACTGTTTGGGGGGAGATGTACAAATACTAATAGTGTTTGTATGTTGGCTGCAAACAGAAGCTAAGAAAATCACTTCAATAATATGGAATTCCTTGCAAGAAAATCATTTTAAAACAGACTTTTATTTCAGCAAACACTAAGGGAGAGGAAGGAGCTAACATTTATTTAGAACTTTCCCTTGCCAAACACAATTTAAATGTAATCTTCATGATAAAATGTATAAGAATTGTTATCCTCTTATTATATGTGAGAAAACCTAATATTCATCAAAGAAATTGAATAAATGTGAATAAAATAATATTCCTAAGTTGTTATGTATCTAAGATTTGAATTTAGGTTTTTGCCTAATGGCAAATCCATGATATTTATTTCACTAGTGGTCCTCAGACTTTGTGCTAATAATAATAGCTAATACATATTCCCTATTGATGTGTGTCTAACACTGTTTCACACATTTTAAGCATACCTACACATTTAATGTTCTCAACAAATCTAAGTAATCTGTTAGTATTATTACCTCTGAGCTTAACTTGGCCAGGGTCATTCGCCAGTAAGTCAAGAGGTGGGATTTAGATTGTATATTCTAGCTTTCAAAACTGACACTCTTAAATGCACAGTGACTTCCCATGATACTTTAATCACCTCTCTCAAGTAATGTAAGAGGCATAAAACAAAAACCACATCTGGCCTGCTGCCTGTTTTCTACATAAAGTTTTATGGGAGTCCAGCTATGCTTATATGTTTACATCATAAATCTGTTTTCTTATTAAAATTTGGTTGAGTTGTTATACATAGACTAATATGTAAATTTTTCCTAGTAAATATACAGTCAACCCTCTACATTTCCAGGTTTCACATCTGCAGATTCAATCAACAGCAGATCGAAACAGTATTTTTCATCCATGGTTGGGAGCCTGAGACTGCAAAAGACACACCTGTATGCTTTGCTTTGCCATTTTATATGAAGGACTTGAGCATGCACAGATTTTGGTAACCATGGCATCCCAAAATAAATCCCCATGGACACTAAGGGAAGACTAAAGTTAAGTTTCTGGGGAGTCAAAAGTTATGTGTGAATTTTAGACTGCATAGGGTCAGCACCCCTAACCCCAGCATTTTTCAAGGGTCAACTATAGTCTATTCATTTTCTCATGTGTTATAAATACAAATTGAGTCATTTTGTTTTTATTAATAATGAATCCTCTATGTATAGTCTACTTTCACTTTAAAAAACAATAACAAAACAATCTATTTAAAAGTATATTTGAAATAGTAAACATCTGTGTTTCTACTAGTAAATTTATGCTAAAATAAAGTCAATAGCTTTGTCAAGTTTTCATTTTCTTCCAGGTCCAAGTGAAAACCATTAAGGAACAACTGCCCTCCATCCACTGTAATGAGTCACTAGGTGCTGAAACTCTTTTCCTCATCTGTAAACATGTATCACTCTTGAGCAATTGCATTACGTTTTCTAAATCTCTACCAACATCTTTTATGAACCCAGTAATTAAACCCGGCATTCTCCCTGTAGTTAAATATTACTTTGATTTTGATTTTCAAACAGAAACAAAACATATTCCAGTCAAAATGCATCTCCTAGGAAGGCAACTGCAGGTTTTCCATGTACCATTTGCTCAGTGGCTCTGTGCTTTCTCCCTCCCTCCCCCGACAGAAGCGCTAACTCTCTAAGTACCCCCTGGAGACCCTGTAGGGTGCCAACTGCTGTATATCTGCTATGTTGCAGCCTGAAATTCTCAATGCCAAATTTAGCTCATATAATTACATAACAGTACGTGAACTGTATTAAACAGAAACATTAACGCTGGATTCATGAAGAACATTGAAAGTTAGACATCCACAGCAAAACCACTTAGTGGTTATTTGACTAATCACTGAATATGATTATAACACAAATAACCACAGTATTCAGGTACAATAAGAGTGGCACTTAACTGTTACTACTGTGGGTTGCAGATTTTTTAATTTTTATTTTTATAAGCATTAAAATAATACACATGACTAGCAGCTAACATAAGTATACTTAACCAGGAAGGAATTCTCTGACTGATAGGCACATACTTTCTCACAGTGGTCCCATTCCACTTTTATTTCCACATCAGATAAACATCAGAACATACACTGACAGCAAAGAAGTAGCTAAATAATTCTCTAACTTTCATTGTTAGAGAGATACAGAGGAAAACAAAATATTCACTGTGGAAAATGTGATGTATAAACATGAGGCATTGCATTAAATGAATATACTATACCCTGCTGGGAGAGTAATTTAGTTTACCATTTGGAAAAGCCTTGCTAATATCTAGTACTTTTGAACATGTACTTATCTAGTTATTCCATTTCTGGAAAAGACCAGATTTCATGGAGAGAACAAGCACCTTGCCCAAAGTCACACATGTTAGTGAAAGCTAAAATTCAAATTTGAGCAGTTTGTTCTAGTGTAGACTACTATATCATGATCACTATGCTAGAATGCCCTTGCAATATAAGTAATAACCTTAAGTAACATAAATCATATTTTTTAAAAGAAAAATAATACCTCACTGTGGAGGGTGCTATTTTATTATGCGTATTAATTTATTGCTCTTACGTAAAATTAACTTTTGGTTATCATTGTTAATTAACCTAATAAAATCTACCAACTCTTTACAAAATGAAAACATATTTTATTTGAAATGATATTTTAAATTTTTTTCAAGACATGTATTATACTCATTTTCATACCCTTAAAATGCATACATCAATGCCTTGTAAACAAATGAATTAATATGATGACTGAGCACCAGCTGGAAATAGTTACTATTTCTATTTTAGGCTTTGGTTTATAAATTAACACTGACTAGGTTATGTTAGGTATTGAAATTCATAAAGCCTAGGTAACATGATTTGGAATTGATCAGTGTATGACTGCTTATCTTTTCTTATCATGCTTACCTCTCACCATGATTCCTTAAGTTGGCTTTCTTGAAGCAGTGTTTTCTCATAGCTTCTTGACCCTTCACTCTCAGTGTTCTTCCTGTTTTATTGGACAATCTTGTTCTTGATTACCAGTCATTGAACACTGGAGTATCTCACCCTGGTTTTAGATATAAGCTGTCTCTTCCATAGCTTTAAATCGAATCTATTTAATCATGAACACTCAACCCTGATCTCTCTGGGTTTGCAGACACATTAACTCAAATTTCTACTTGACACATATGCTTCAAATAAGTGTTTTAACTAAGCATCCCAACCTTAACCCGGCCAAAACAGAACACTTGTTTCCTTCCAGCCTTGCTCCTTTCCTAGTCTTCCCAGGCTCAAAAAGTGGCAATGACATTTGCCCATTACACAAACAGTACCTCTTAGCAGTCATTTTTTTCTCTTTCTGTCACCCGGTTTCCAATTCACTAATAAGTACTGTTGACATTACTTCCAAAACATGTTACACATTTCTCCTTTTCTCTCTCTCAACTGCTACCACCATGGTCCCCATGATTTCTCACTCAGAAAAATGCTACTTATATATTGTATTGACTGTAAACGGGAAATTTAATTGACGTGCAGTAACTCTTTTGCCAAAAATTGTCAGGCCAATGTGCTGCCTCAACTGAAGGTTCAGAAAAGCATAAATAGCAACAATAATTCTATTTTCAGTTTCATCCAGTATAGCTCTTATTAACAATTATTAATACTGAATTATTCAATAAATATAAGACTGTCCTATTAAAGAAGATTTACGGGTATATTTACAAGTGTTTAAGAAATTTCAAATGTTGTCTACCTACCAAAACACAGTAATAATCACACAAACAAGATCACTGCAGCAACTCACGCTCATGAGTACCTACCCCACACTCCCACTGTGGTAACTCGTAACACACATTTTATTGGTTAATTGTCCAAATAACCCTATGAGATAGTTAGTAATGTTGCCTATGATGAAATAGAGACTCAAAAACCTTAATCAACTTGTGCCAGCTTGTCAGTGGCAGAAGTGAGAGTCGTATGTAAATCTCGATGATCCCAAACACCTGTGATTTTCACCACTCTGGTACACTTCCTGCAGCGGGACCCTGTGAGTGAGATGGGGCTGGGGTTAGGGAAGAATTTTTCTCTAACTTTCTCCAATTATCCCAGAGAACTGTTGAAAGTTAAGATTGCTTACAAAGCAAAAGAGTCATAGGATTATACTAATCTGTCCCCCTTCGTATCTACTTTACAGAATAGTTTTATCTTCTCACAAAGAGGCAGACCTTGTGCAGGCATAATATTCTTATCCAGAAACCCACACATTCTCAGTAAATCTAAGACCACAAGTTTCCCAGGGAATACACAATGGGGTCCATTACTGTGTATGAAGACAGTGGTATGTTATTTGTTTTAACTCACATTATTCTAAAAATGGGGGAATAGAGAAATTAAGCTCTAACAACAATTTGTAAGAATTCACAACAACACTCTAACTTGGTCTGCATAATAAAGCACTAAATCTTATTCAGTGCTGCAGAGCACCTAGTTTAGTCATCAAAAGGTGACTTTAATTGAGGGTTTTAGGGTATGTCTCCCAAATGCTACCAACTGACAATTAAAATTGTAAAATCGTAAAGTATTGTCTATTAGCTATTTCAAGTTAAATAAGGGCTTATCTTAAAGACATTTATGAGTATGGTGTGGGGCTCTTGTCTGATAAGAGTGAATTCCTAATAAGGTTCACAGGAAAACTTAAAAGAATTTAAGTGAATTATATTTACAGAAAGACTTTGTAGTTGACCTTAAAAGGAAAGAGACAAAATTAAAAGAGGCTTTTGGATGTCAATGTATACAAGTGTAAATAAGGAGAAAACTATTCAGCTGTAAATATGTGCTAATTTTACATGAAAAGAAAGAGTGACTAGGAGGGCAGAAAGGAGAATACAGAGGGAGGAACTAAAAACCTAGAAGAATTATTCTCAGGCTTTAAATCACAGGTGGTAAACACAAGGCCTGAGGGGCGGAATCCGGCTGTCCACCTTGTTTCTATCCCGAGGCAGTGCTGAGCTCCTTGCCCCTAGTTAAGGAGTGGTTACATTTATACAGTCCTAAAATTACATTCGGCCCTTTAAAGGCAGCTGTGAGGCTGATGTGGCCCCTGGTGAAAATGAGTCTGACACCCCTATAAAAGAACAGAACAAAATAAAAGGAAATATCATCACAGAAACTATCCCTGAAGATATTAAACATCCTCTTTTATATAGATAACAGAATCGTGTTTTAAAACATTAACAAGAGAAAAAAATCACCTTTGCTATAGTCAATTCTTCTATCAGTAATATTAAAGCATGAAGTGACAGTATGATTTCTAAGGGACCTAAGTCTATTTTGTTTTTTTTTACGTAAGGAGTTGGTGTTTGCAATGTCTGGGGTTGTTGGGAATACATATGTGCATTTTAATAACAGCAACTGATCGTCAAAGAAAGGGGACAACGTTAGTGTGAGATTTCATTCAGATTATTCACACTTGATCCATTTTACAATTAAAATCTTAGATGTCAACTGAGCACCATTAGGAAAAATTTCAAATAAGAGCATTTTCTAGCATGACACTGGGTTCTTCTGCAGTTAAAAAATAATCTGTATATTAAAGTCAGACTACTATGCATCATAAAAATAAGTTCATAAAATAGGAATAAACATTTACTGTTCTATATTAAAATGATATTTTTAATGTAATGTTAATTGTTGGTATTCAACTCAAATATAGCAATGAAATGAAAATACCATTTTATCATTATACTACTGGACCATTGAAAATTCCTAGTTTAAACAACATTTCAATAAACTACTTTATTTAAAGACATCCAGTAGGTACCTCTTATTATTAGAACACTTGTCTACATTAACCAAAATAGTGCTTTTCTTATTGACCATAAAAAAAATTTAAGACTCCCTGTTCTCTGAATGGGCTTAATAAACAGATGTAATTATTGCTCATTGTACATCAGCTTTAAAAATCAATTCTCTTCAGTTTCTTCGAATACTTTTTCATGGAGAAAAACAGGTAAGTATAAAACATAAGTATAAAAACAATCTCAATATATTCTGAATATTGACTTGAAAGTGAATATAACTAAATAGCTTTACATTAAAAAATTGAGTGCCCTAAGAAAGCCTCCTGGCTCTTCCTGTCAGTTAGTTCTTCTACTTCCCTTTACTTATATTAACTTTTTAAATAAAAATCTAGACCAAAGAAAGATATAGGAAGCCAAATAGTTTAATGTTATCAACTTTAAGATTAGTATCTTATTTTACTGTACTTTTTCCATTACCATTTAGTCCCCTTATACCTCCTTCCCTGCCACAATCACCACACTTTTGTCTATGTCCATGAGTCCTTCTTCCTTTTTTTCACAGTCCCTCAACCTCCCCATTCCTCCCCCCTTAGCTGTCATCCTGCTCTTTATGTACGAGTCTGTCTCTCTGTTGCTCATTAGTTCAGTTTGTTCATTAGATTCCATGTATGAGTGAAATCACATGGTATTTGTCTTTCTCTGACTGGCTTATTTCACTAGCATTATGTTCTCCAGGTCCACCCATTCTGTCACAAAGAATAAAACTTTTATTTTTTACAGCTGAGTAGTATTCCACTGTGTAAATGTGCCATAGTTGTTTTACCCATTCACCTACTGATGGATACTTGGGCTTCTTTCATACTTTGGAGATAGTAAATTATGTTGCAATTGAACATAGGGGTGCTTATGTTCTTCCAAATTAGTGTTCTGGATTTCTTCAGACATATTCCCAAGAAGTGGGATTGCTGGGTCAAAAGCCAGATCGATTTTTAATTTTTGAGCTATCTCCATACTGTTTTCCACAGTGGCTGCACCAGTATGCATTCCCACCAACAGTGCAAATCAGTTCCACTTTCTCTACATCCTTGCTGGCAGTTGTTGTCTGTTGATTTATTGATGATCAGTTGTTATTGATATAACAGCTGTTATTAAGTTTGCCCTGTTCAAAGAGATTCAGACTGCACGTTAAGCCAAAGGTCAGGAAGATTCCACAAGTGCAGGAAGATGCTCATGTTGTCAGTGTAGAAACAATACAGTCATCAGAGAGTGGTGTGTTGGTAAATATTTAACAAAAGGCTCACCCAAAATTAAATGTCCTAATTTATAGCTTTTGCCGATTTCTGTGGCATAATACTCCCATGTGGCTGATTTAAAGGCACCAAAATGGCCTAACTGAATCTACAATTGGGAATATGCACAGTAACTATTATATAGAATTTCCATATATACACCCAATAGATACAAATAAGCTCATAAATATAGTTAATAGTTAAATATAATAAAATAAATAGAAAATGAGGTTTGAGTTCTGATTACACTTTTAAAAATATAATTTGTTTCATTGAGTGTATGTAATTTTCTATGCCTGTGCTTAATGGCCAGCTCTTACCATTCCTGCAATTCAGTGATCACGAATAAGCACACCACTGCTGCACATCACTGCACATATTCTAGACAAAAAGACCGCCCAGTAATTGTAACTGGTATGAGATGGAGAGATCTCTGACAGCTTTTGCTTTAAAGGGCTGATAACACGTGACTAAGTGCCCTCACAGTAGGTCAAAATCACTTCTCTCTTCCTGATTCCATTGTGGCCTCTAGTGGTAGCAGCTAGCACTCTTACTATCATAGTGTTAGAAAAGCAATTATCATATGGTATTTATTTGTCTTTCACTGTCTGGTTTATTTCGCTTAGCATAATGCTTTCCATCTCCATCCATGCTGTTGCAAAGGGTATGAGCTCCTTCTTTCTTTCAGCTGCATAGAATTCCATTGTGTAAATGTACCATAGTTTTTTGATCCATTCATTTACTGATGGGCACCTAGGTTGTTTCCAGCACTTGGCTATTGTAAATTGTGCTGCTATGAACATTGGGGTGCATAGGTTCTTTTGGATTGGTGTTTCAGGGTTCTTAGGATATAGGAATGGGAATAAAGGATAGAAACTGTACTGGATAAACTAAAATAAAAAATAAATAAATACATAAAAGAAAAGCAATTATCAGTTATTATCATTGTAAGGTTAACCATAATATTATTGATTCACCTTTTCGCACTATTGTTAAGCATCCCCTATCACCAAAAAGAAATCAAATGAATGACAATGGCATATACTAAAAATTCACTAAACTGGAAATCAGAAATCTGAGACTGTTGTCTTGAATTCTAATGTATACACTTTTTATAAAAATCCCTGACAGAAAATCACTGGGGCGGTTATAAAATACAGCTGTAACACACGTGAATGTAAAGAACAGCTGGCTCCTGGACGTAAAGGTGGAAGGGTCCATTCCGCACTCCAGCCCCCGCATCCTCTGGCGCACACAGGCTGCGGGGCGACTGTGCTCCACAGGGAAGCACCAGTCAGACATCCAGATTCCTTTCACTGGGTTCGTTTCTAGTGGAACTAAATGACTAAACCTTTATCGTATTGTATAAATAAGCCTCCATATCTTTACAGTGAAGTTCATTTAATATCTCTATTTATCTTTATAATAGCATATAAACATAGCAGCCCATGCCTATTTCTTTTTACCTGATTTTCCCAGACTTGGTATCAATTATTCTTTCTCAATTTCTTCATAGAATATTAAAATTTTAGAGCTGAAAAGTACCTGTAAAACAGAACTCCAAATCCCTCATGTACTATATGAGACAAGCTAAACTCCAAAAGGATACCTGCTCCCTGTCCAGTGTCATGCAGTTAATTAGTCATGTTAGGTAGGATAGATAGCAGAGCACGGCAGGGAGGAGGAAGGCCTGTCTCGCCCACTGACGCGGCAGTCCCAAGCCTGGTCCGGTGATATTGCCAGGTGTTCCACCATCCCAGGAAACACCTGCTGACACGGGAGGAGGGCAGTCCTCGAGATTCAACACTATCACCTCTACTATCTGGGAAAGAAAGCCTTTGAAACTGTGCTTTCATCCCAACACCTGAAAGGCTGGAAGGGGACCATAGTGCCCAAAGGAAGAAGCCCATTGACACCTCTGGGTATCCATGCAACCTCCTGCCCCCACAGAAAGCTGGCATCACCTTTACCTGTCAATTAATATGTAACTCCCTCGCCCCTCGTCCCACCAACTATATAAGTCCTCAGAACAAAGGACCCTGGGACTTAGTGCTCTTGGCTCTCTGGCCTCACAGCCTCAGGCCACTTGGCCTATGGCCAGGTACACACTTGTTACCCTGGGTCTCACCACCCCTGCACTTGACACCCTGGCCTTTGGCCACCCTTATCCTGCTTTGCCCTGAACCTATGCCTTTCATAGTCCCCACCTCCAGGCACCTTAACTAGGCCCCTTCTCTCCCATGAGAACAGATCACCAGTAAACCCTGCTTGCACGCTAACAGACTCGCTGATCTATAACCTATAATTCTTTACTGCACTGGTGAAAAGAACTGAGTTTCTGGGAGTTTCTCCTGTAACAGTAACAGAACCCAGGACTAAGCAGGCCTAGAGACTTCACTGTTGACTAGCACTAAAAGACATTAATCTCAGAATAAACCATTACCTCTTGCAGAACTCTCTTCATCTTTAATAATAATGTCTTGACAGCTGTGCAGTCCTGTAGCATCAGTCTGAAAGGCAGAGAATCCATGCCTCCATTCTCCTCCACACCTTGCAGGGGCCAATCTGCAGATGGACTGCTGGGCATGCGGCTAATGTGGGAGCACCTGGCCTCCTGATCGATGTCTTTTGTTAATTTCAGTGAAAGGTTCCTGATAAGGAAAATAATAAACAAAAATTACAATGTAGCATATTCACAGCAGTATTTTCCCTGTTGTCTATCAATGTCAGTAGTGACCTAAAAAACATTTTGCCTTGTCACCCTCAGGTTTCCGATTAGTCTTTGTAACATACGCCTTTGTAATATTCTATATCTATAACTCTTGTTTGCACACAGAAATTTTTCTGTAAGATGAGTTGTTATATATCACAGGGCTGCCTCCCAGTGTTCAAAATTACTGACCACTCCAAAAAGTAAATTGAGCTAACATTTTATAATTCCTTTTAGTTAGATTCCTTTTTCTTTTGAAACTATTTGTTTACGTGTGAATCTAAACATCAATGAAGACTGACAAAGCTCTCAAAAACTAGGCTATTGTTAAGTTCAAGGCTAGTTTCAGGAACTTACTGAGATTCTAAGAATTATAATTTAACATTACAAATCTAAATATCTCTGCCATTTTCACATATTTAAGAATGGGCTACATACAGCAATACATTAGCCCCTTGTTTTTCATTTGAAAATTCTGGATCTAATCTTAATTCTAAGAAGGCAGAATGATGGCCTGTTTCCACAATGATGGAAAACGTTTACGCTGTGCCTCTGTGTCCAGCACTTCAACAGTCGCTGAAGTCTCCAAGATTAATGGGATTGGGTCACTGACCTCAAGCGTCTCCTCAGAATTATTAACTTCTTAGTAGTTGATACCAAGAAAATAACAACTAATATTCTTTCACATGGAAGTTTTATCTCAAAACATTTTATTTCTCCATGAAAAAATAGCTGGCTACAAGATCACAGGAATCCAAACCATTCTTAATGTGGCTGAGGCAGTGAAACGGGCTGTTAAACAGGGCTGTTATTTAGCAGCACTGGCCAGCACAGCCATCCTATTCTGTGTGTACGGTCACTGTGTTTTTGACTGGTTAATGCCTGTGGTTTACAGTTGTTAAATATTAAGAATACTGATGGTTTTAACAATAGACCTTTACTGGGCCAAAATTACCAGAGAATCTCTGGATAAATTTACCTAAAGAAAAAAGTCCATCCCTGTAGTTGACAAGAAAAGGAGAAAAATCACTAATGTGGAGCCATAGTTTCCCCTAGCAGAGACAGCCTAGGATAAACCCTGAGGGCAGAGCTAGGCTCAGGTCCTCTTCTGCCCCTGCGCTAGCAAGATTCACCATGCAAAACAATTAGGCGTTTGCTCTCTCTGTCTGCCAACTCGAAATTGTTATCAGGATATTGAACAAATGTTCTTTACATCAAAACAATCCCTTAACTTGGCAAAAAAAAACAAAAAGTAAGATACAGAGGACTGAAACAGTGGTTCATTGATCATCATAACTATTGCAAATAAAAACAATGTAGTCACCACTGAGCTCATTTACACACTGTTCACCCTCTGTTTCAAATGCCCTGAATCTTCCATAGAATTGTTCAGTGGCATTCACACCTGCCTCCTTGCTTATGATGCTGGCCAAGTCTTTAAAATTCTGTAACATTTAGATAAAGTCAAATTGAGACTTAGGGGTCTTTCTCCATCCATAAGTACCAGAACAACAAAGGTTTTCAGTAAGATTAAAATAAAAACTCATAGATGTTACATTAAATATACTCTTGAAAAGTTTCAATTTGAAAAACATAAGAGTCTGAAGCATTTCTTAAAGCATGTAACTTACATTACTATAGCGAATTGGCCTTGTACTTTTTTCACTACCCTTTGTGTGAAAGGAATTTTCAACCAAGCTAGTTCAAAAGTTCTGCTGCAATTCTATTTTCAGTATGACAGACAAGTTTAATGGGTATATATAAAAATATATATCATATACATCATACATGTCATATATACCATATATAATATATATTTAAAGGATCTTTCCTTAATAGGGAAAAATAAGAGTATTTTCATATTTCATTATTTTGGTATAACTAGCACCATGATTTTTAATACTGAGAAATTTTTTCCCATCCACTTATGCTCTTCGAATCATCTGAAAACCTCCCAATACAATGGCCGAAATACAAGAGCATGAAAGTTGCAAAGGACTGATGCTCTTGGCTGTCGTAGGAGCTACTCCGTACCTAGTGCACTGACACCTTTCATTACAGGAATTATCTGTGGCCATAAGGGATCTCAAATGTTTACAGTTTATAATGTGGCTATGATTTCTGAACTGGATTTCCAAAGAGTGGAGGTAAAAGTAATCTCTATTTGCCCAGCATAATAAATATGCATATGCATACATCTGCCTTCAAAAGCTTCATTAAGTAGATTTTCAAAAAGGTCCAGGTTATTTTAGGTATATTAAATCTTAGCTTGAATAATTCTAAGACAGGCACAAAAGTATAAATCTGTATGAATAAACTGGTATTCCATAACATAATAAACATGGTCTGTTAAAGGAACTACAAAAAGACTATTGTAGGTAAATAAGCTATTTTTTTCTCAGATTTTCTATAAAAATACATTGTTTACCTGAAAGTGTCATTTTAGGAAAAAACCTTGTACCTCAAATTGTTTTATAATTGGATATTCACCTGTATTTTTAGAAAGGCTGGAACCAGCCTCCACCCCTGCACAGTAGCATAGCAGTTGTAAGAACTTGTTAACATGTTACATTTACATATGAATATACATGTTAGAGAATTTTACACTACCTGAACTAATGAGTAAAGGAAAGGGAAGATATGGGGGAAGGCAAAATAAAATCCAAATATCTTAACATTTGAAGCCAACGAGGTCCTTCCTAATCTAGCACCTGTCTGCCTCACCATATCTCATTTTATAACAACTGCCTCCTTATTTTTTGAGTTTCAGTTTCATTGGCCTTCTTTCAGGTCCTAAAACGTTCAGAGCTCCATCTTTTCTCAGGAACTCCACATATGTTGTTCTATCTGCATGAAAGTATTGCTTACCCACCTTCAGATCTCCCTTTAAAATAATCCCTTCTTCAGGGAATCCTCCTTTGCATCTCTACCCTTCAAACATACACAGGTTCTTCTTTTCTATGCTAAGCCTTTCTTGGTAGCATTTATCACAGATGCAGTTAAAAAAAATTAATTTGAGCAGACCTCTGGGAATACAATGGACTGAACTGACCTACACTTCATTTCCTATTCCAAACACAGAGAAATGCCGGACAGCTTATAAACTCCTTTATTTTTAAACATATTACAGTGCATGATAGAAAGACAGAAACATTTCCAGGTGCCAAAAGCACAAAATCAAAACAGCAATAATTATATGAGTTGGCACTGCGGTGGTCTCAGGGTGTGAAACTGGGTTATGGTCTGTAAAAACAGAAGCTGCAGTTTTTATGCCTGTGCAGACACAGAGAGTATCTGCCAGAGACCAAGAAGTCGTGTAGTGCTGGGAGACATGAGCATTCCAAACTTTCACAAAGCTTCAAAAATCAATCTGATCAATTTGTAAATTAACTGCCTGTTAAAACACTCTTTTTTCTCCTCTAAAGGAACACACCATAAAATTCAGAATCTCAAAAATGTGACGTCCACAATGTCTGACAAAAATTCAAGTGAACAGACATGCAAAGAAACAAAAAGCAGTTCACAGACACTGTGAGATAACCCATGTATTAAAATTAGCAGGTGGTATTTAAAACAACTATTATCAACATGTTCAAAGTCTTAAAAGAAAATGGGGACATAAATAAATAGGCGGTTAGTCTCACCAGACAAATAAAAAACTGTGGAAACAACTGATATAATTTCTGAGATTATATATATAATTTCATATATATATATACACACATATATATATATCAGACATTGTTAGCTGTCTGCCCACTATTCATTCATATCTCCTTCCTGCTTCTTTAAATAAAAACAAGGCCTGGCTGATGTTGCTCAGTGGATTGAGTGTCGGTCTGTGAACCAAAGGGTTGTCAGTTCGATTCCTAGTCTAGAACACATGCCTGGATTTCAGGCCAGGTCCCCAGTAGGGGGTGCAACTACACATGAGAGGCAACTACACATTAATGTTTCTCTCCCTCTCTTTCTCCCTCCCTTCCCCACTCTAAAAATAAATAAATAAAATCTTAAAAAATTAAAAAGTAAAAAACAAGAAACTCCCTAATTTGATTAACTGCTGGCTCTTGTATGGCTTCAAGAATTAACAGGAAATTGGGTGGAGGTTCTTCAAGGAAATATCTGGTAAACAGAGACATAGGAAAGAGACAGCTGTCTTTCCTTTAGATGTTGCTTTAATGTAATGTACTGCTTGGAACTATTGATATACTCTGCAAATAGGAAAAGACTCAGCTGTGGGAAAACGGAAGAGAAAAACATCGGTACACCTGCCTCCTTAATGAGGCCATTTCTCTGCATTACCCAACAATGAAGACTTACTACTTCCAGATTTATTGTCAGAGAAGATAACGCATTTTTTGACTCAAACTGAAAGCACTCTAATTAGTATCACTAGTAAGGAGTATATTCCAATAAGAACATTAAACCTAGAAATAAAAGTAAGATAATAATGAACTGTGTTAAGTATTTGTTTAATGGCTATATTTGAGACATGTTCCAAGGAAATAGGAACAGTACTTTTCTTTCTTGTTCATTAATGTATCCACTAAAGCTTGCACAGTTATGTAATACTCACAGTGATAGAGTAATCAGACTTAATACTAGAAAAAACACTGTAGTCCACCTACTTTAACATTCTTACTTAACAGAAGAGGAAGACCAAACCTAAATTGATTTTCTAACTGTCACACAGCTACCAGATGTAGAATTCTGATCTCCTGACTTGTAATCCAGCATTCTTTTCTCTGTATTGATTCATGTTGTTAGGTAGCCACTGGGAATGAGCGGCCAGAGGGGAAATACAGGCAGGGCACTCGCCATTACAATCTAACAAAGAACTTCATACAGGAGGCTGGAGGCAAAAGTGTTACAGTATGGACCCATGGAGGGAACAAATACTAGTACCAAATGGAGCCCCCTTTCTCCTGGGCCCCCCTGTTTTAGGTTTGCCTAGCCCACCACCAGGGAATGATGCCTCTCAATGTCAGAGATTCGTGAAAGGGAAAGGAATTATTTATTCAAAGGTTGTACAGACTTAGAGTAATGACTTAATGTCTTCATTAAATTCCCAAAGTCCCTTAGGATATCCACAAATACACACAGTCCTTTCTTCCTCTTCTGCCCAGTCCGGGGTACCATATCTCAGGAAAAGAAATAGAAGTCTGTGGCTCAGGCAACCCCCAGTCCTTCTCAGTAATCTGTGCTCAGCCTCCTTTGGTTCCTGGCACCATCAGCTATGTTGCCGCCGTGATCTCCAGTTCTTAACCTAAACCCATGTGGCACCTTCTCATGGGCAACTCATGGCCCAACAGCAAGAGTCCTTTCACCCCTTTCCTTCCCACAGCATCTCTCCTGCATTCTTCTGAACCACTAAGATAGAGTCTGCATTGCTGCTATATCTTGCTTTTCAGCTTCCTAAGTTGTGTGACAAAGGAAGCCCCAAAACTGAGTGGCTCTCCCTCTCTCACCAAAACTGCGTGGGTCCACCCTTACTCCAAAGTCATGTGATCCCCTCTTACTCCAAGCTCTCATGCAGGCGCTGAAACCAGCGGGGGCTGCTTCTCAGTTATATCCTATGTGGAAGTCACTTCAATCTCCCTGGCTCAAAGCATGGCCACAGCTATTTAACGTATCCATGAAACCAGTTAAAGGTTATAGATATGTTAAATGACCATGCCTGAAGTTAGCTGCAAACCTGTTGCTATGCAAAACAGCTTTCAATGGCCCTGTTCCATGTGTCCTATCCCCCAGCTCAGACTTGTAGGTGTGAGGACATCCTATATTTTTTTAATATTTCCTGGACACCCTGACTTCTGGACTTTATTACAAATCCCTCTTTGGGGTCCCCCTGGCTGTGCCCTGTTACAAATCCCCCTTTCAGATATACGACCCCTTTATATTCATATAAAGGACAATGGACAAAGGTCTCAGCTTCTTGTAACTACTTCTGTCTGGACATGGATGTGTCCTATCTAACCTTGGGTCAGGGGTTCCATGAAAGAGTAGTGGGGGCAGCATAGAGGGCATCCTTCCCATAAGGGGAAGGACCTTACAGAGTCCAGGTCAGTTGGCTGTCGCTGGGAAGTACATCCCGTTATAAAAGGAAGACCTGTCTCACCAGTTAACTCGGCAGTCCTGAACTCAGTTTGGTAAGATTGCCAGAAAATTGCCAGATGTCCCAACCATTGCAAGCAAAATGGTGAAAGAGGAGGGGAGAGTCCTCAAGACTGTGCTGAGAATGGGGCCTCTGTAACAACCTTACTGAGATTGCAGGGTGCTCTGAACATCACAAGTGTGACTTGCACGGGAGGAAGAGGGGTCCCATGCTGGAAAAGGGGGCCTCTGTAACAATTTCACTAAGACAAAGAACCTTTGCTAAGTGAGAAAGACAGCCTTTGTAGCTGTACATTATTCCTACAGGGAGAAGAGGGGAACCTGGAAACAAGCTGAGGTATATAACCCCTGAACCCCACTAGTCAGCGTACTTAGATTGGCTGGGTGCCCACTTGTAGCCTCGGCTCAAGTGTATAGAACAAACTTATTAACAAACTTACCAACAAATGTATGGGCACCTGCTGGCAGCCTTGTGATAATATGTTTCATAAATAAACTTGCTATCTCATGTCCACTATCTGTGTTTGTCTCTTCCTTGAACTCATGTCTTGCAAGTGAGACAAGAACTGGGGCGGGGCAGGGAGCCTCTTGACTTGGGTCTCTGTCTCCTCTCGGTAACCATCTTTTAACAGGGTTAAAATTTAAAATACATTCATATGTATCTACTCTATTTTCACTAGCTGGATTAGTGAAATCCTAATTACAAAATTAGGGAGTAAGATTAAATAGTGAGGTCTCCCACTCTCTAGAAAAGATATAATTTCCTTCTCTGAAAGGTTAGAAAAAGTATATATTACATGAATGCAGAGCTGCTCTTACAGACCTTAAAAGTAATCATTTAATCTTAAAAGGATAAGGATGACATAACGTCTACGTTCAATAACTTTTCTTAATGTAATTAATGTTATACACATTTCCCCTCCCAATCTCTACTTTTGTTTTTACATCTGATTTAAGATCCAATTTAAAGATCACTTCCCTAAGAAAAACAGTTAGAATTAATGAATTTGGAGGTGAAAGTTCAGTGAAGTTCATCAAAGAATGACTCGAGTCACTGTTTAAAAAATCACATGTGCATGCCCATACATAAATACCAAGCCTATTTGTCACATGTACAGAGAAGTGTATGCCATGTTTTAATTATGCTATGACTGAATAATTAGTAAAACTGGTTTTCTTTCCCAGAACACCAAAACTGACAGAAAGTTGAGGGTACAGAATCATCAAAAATATTTCATATAGATGGAAATAAAATTCTTATTTATGTCTCCTGATATATTGGTAGTGATTCTTAATTTAGAAAATCTCACAGACTGGCTGGATTTCCTGTGTCTAACAGATACCAATCAAATATATATTTTTTAAAATCTTAAAATCCTTCCCTCCAGTCTTCTAGGCAATTCATCCCATAAACATCAGTCCCCTAATGTGTAGGCAGACTGCTATATTCAACATTTTCCTTATTGCACAGTTCTCTTTGTTGGGAGAAGGAAAAATTTCCTACCCTATCATTTAGCATCCTACAGAAGTTATTTTATTTGGGAAATTTTAAACTATACAACGAAATCAAATTATAGCCAAACAAAATCTGACCTCTGAAGAATAATTATCTCACTGTGATAATTATTATCACAGAAGATCGTTTCAAAATTGCTAAAAGTTCAATTCCAATGAAGGAAATTGCTACTAAATTTACTTTGAAATGCATTTATAAAGATAAAAACCAGGGAAGGAGTTTTACCATGTTATTTTGTTCTAGTTAATGTCTTGATTGATGGTGATGGTAATGTATAAATATATTTTATTTTTATTGTAGTTTTAAAATTACCTTTTAGTCCCCTTATACCACCTGCCCCCAGCAATCACCACATTGTTGTCCAATCCATAAGTCCTTTTTCCTTTTTGCTTAATACTAGGCATTTTTACAGTTACTTACAATGCATACTTTATGGTTAGCTATTAAGCATATTTGTTTTCAACACTATATATGTAGTTCATGTGAAGTATTTTGACTGAAAAATACACAAGAAAATTCATTATTCATTATACTTTCACTTTTATAAATAATCATTTTCTAAAGTCATGAACTCAAGCTGGAATATAACTTGTATCTTATGAATATTTTTCTTTTTTTAAAGTAAACTTTTTTCCAATAATAAGGAGAAAACAGGAAAGAAGGGAAAGGGTCAAGTCAAAGAACATGTATAAAGGACCCACAGACAAAGACAATGGGGTGGGGAGAATTGATTGTGGGAGGTATGGGTGGGTGGGGGGGAGGGTATTGGGGGGAAATGGGGACAACTATAATTGAACCGTAACTGAACAGCAATGAAAAAAGAGTTTCTTATCTGTGGTTTAATAAAATCAATAAGATGAGAATCATCATTTTCAGAGACGAAAATTATATTTTTGAAAATAATTTTATTTCCCGTGTTATTTGTTGCCTTCCCTTTCATATCAGGATAAAAATTCACAAAAATATCAATGTCTTGTTTTAGATCCACATGATGTAGAAAAGTTGATAGAAGTTTTAGGACCAAAGTACCACCATAAACACATCCTAGTTCATTATTTCCTAAAATATTTAGAACTTAATGTTATTATTTTAAAAATTTGTATGTAAAATTCTCATTTTATGACCACTTAAGGAGTACACACAGTGGTTTTTAGATTAATTTACCAAAAATTATAAAAACATGTCACCGTATGTTTCTTTCTTATAATTTGCATTATATCAGGACCTAAAAAAAATAACAAAAACAAAACAAAGCTATAGAATGTCTTCAATTTGCTTCTAAGTGGCCTTTATAAAATGCAATGTTTTCCAAATATAAACTGCTAGGGTGAATTACAATAAAAATTCTGATATAATGTATACCATTGATGATATCCTAAATATTATATAACCTACAGAAAACTGCATAGTTTTAAATGATAGCTGTATGCCCTACAACTTTTCAAAATATTCAATATCTGGCAACCTGAGTATGATAACTGTTATCTATGAGTGTATAATTTAGGAAGCAGTGTTTCCAAACAGAAAATCAATTCTTGGTCTGTAACTTGGCATAAAGGCAATACCTAAAATTATTGGCATAATACATAGTGGCAAGGAAATTGTAAAAATTCCAATACTTTTCAGAAATAAAGAGTTGGAGTTTATGACTCTGAATAAATCTTTAGAGCCACAGAACTTTATCAATTTTGGAAGGATTAATAAAACCTAAATCAATCTTATCAACCAAATTCCCCAGATTCCATTCTTAAGGTGATAGTCTATATTCAATTTCAACTAGAAAAAGTAAGATTTTACAGATTACACAAAATCAAAGATTTCCAAATATCCTGGCAATCTCACATACATACAAAAATCATCCGACTTACTTTTAAATATATGAATTTCGGGACTCTACCTCCAGCCCACTATATCAAATCTTGCCTTGTTAGCCTTAGCAAGACAAACAAATCGTGCAGTACAATAGCACCATAGATGAGATATATTATGCTCACTAGTCACAGTTTTCCCAGTGCATATGCGAGTTTTGAAATAGCATGGCTAATTTATACTTCTCCTTTTAGCTTGGATTAACATACTCACTCTTCCATGAAGTCCTTGCCAATCCTTCCTACTACCTCAGTCTACACTAAGTGTTCTCTTTAGTCCAGTAACACCAAAGTAGGTGGAGACCCTACCCTCTTTTGGTGATCTTTGTACTTCCAAGTGCCCAGCGCCCAGCAGTCTCTCAATAAGTATTTGTTGAACTAAAAAGTATTTATTGAAAGAATGAATTAATATATGACAATTTCACACATGCTAAACATTCACACGAAGAATTTTACCTTAAAAATCCTAAACAATATGTTTGCATATCACAATTTTCCATGGAGCACTTTTTAGAATTATCTTTGGATTTCTACCAAGCCATAACTATTAAAGGTAGTGAAAATATGATGGGTCAGTGAATTAGGAATAGAAGAAATTAATATCAGTTATAACGCAAACAGTGATAGTGGCAGAAATACAAATAACAATAAAGGAAACTATGATTGAGTATGACTATACATATCTAATAGTTAAACAAGGGCAAAGTGTAGAGGGAATTTTCATGGCTCCTAGGTTTAAATCTAGCTCCTCTTGAGATGTATGATTCTTGTTCTTGGGGAGACCTATTTTAGAAAATATAGTTGCAGTGGAGGCACAATTGTTTGAGTGAGAAAAACATCATATTTAGTACTATAGAGAACAATGGAAAGCTTCTCACTTATTTTGAAGCTATTTCTCACAAAACAAAAAGTACAAAGTCAGGTTCTAGTCAATGAGCTCTCCAACAGCCTGTTCTAAAAAGTAAGAGGCTGGTGGAATCAGGAGTACTGAATGAGTTATAGCTTTGTGCCTGAAGTAAGATTAAGAAAAATTAGAAAGCACTTGAAGATTAGTGAATTGATCTATTATTTTCTTGAATTACCAGTCATGTATATACTAAATTATATCACTTTTAAGATATTTAATAGCCAATTATGATATTAGTAATATAATGTGAACTATAATTCAGTTAATCAAACCTATAGAAGTCTTTCAGTGTGGATTATAATGCCAAGGTCCAGACTGCATATGGTCAGTTTGAACTGCAGCTATAGTGCGTGGTAAATAAAAGTGCTCTACTGGCAGACCCAATCCTCTAACAGATTGCTCGCATGTGATATAACATACAAGTACGGGTTTGGGAACTGAAAAGTATAATTGCTTTTTATATTTAACAAAATATGAATGATCAAGCATGCTTAAGATGTTTAAATCTCTAGGGAGCTCCTGGTATAGTATTAGCATAATAAAAACTGAATAATCCTGGTAACTTTATTTCCTAAGCTTATTTGAATATTCATTCATTATTTCAATAAATATGTATTGAGCACTGAAAATACCTATTAATATTCTAAGAACCTAGCTTTGTGAAATATTATAGTAAACAATTTCCTAGGAAGATGTTGGAATGGCTCATTACTAAATTGCCTCAAAAAGGTGTTAATATTTCAAATATCTATGTTAAATGTTACAATAATAAACACTATATATGGAAGGCACAATCTTAATATGTAGAACCATCAAATGGTACTGCTTTTTAACAATGTAGTTACTTTGTACAAAATAATAAACTTAACCAGTAGTGGACAAAGAAAACAAAGCATGTCTACCTTTTCTCCCTCTGAAAAAAAAGAACCACTGGACTTTGCATAAATAATAGGCCAGATCAGTTGTGTAAATGAAAAGCACATAATGGGGTTTATACATAATGATACATCATAGAACTGTCAATGGATAAATATCCATTGCAAGTCCTCGAGGCTAGTAAGAAAACATGAAGCTCGACCTTAAAAGGAGTGATAAGAGACTTCCAGCCAAGATGGAGGCATAGGTAGACGCACTGTACCTCCTCACACAACCAAGATAGGGACAACAATGATATAGAAACAAAATAACAACCAGAACTGACAGAAAATTGAAGTGTATGGAAGTCGGACACCCAAGGATTTAAAAATAGACACTTTCATCCAGACAGGTAGAAGGGGCGGAGTCGGGCAGCCAGGCGAGGGACGAGGGACGCGGAGCGGAGAGCTGAGCACCCAGGGCGGCACGCAGGCCCGCAGCAGGCAGACCCTGGGGGCACAAGCAGCGGTGGCTGGTGGGCCCCGGCCAGGGGGTGGCGACCAGCAGACCCAGCGAGGCAGCTATTGTGAAGCAAGGCACTGTGCGCAACTCAGGGTCCCAGCACCGGGAAATAGAGCTTTGGGTCACTGACTGAAAAGGAAGGTCCCACAGGGTGCACAGGCCCACCCACACCAGAATTGATGCCAGAGGGGCCCAGTTGGCTTGTGGAAAGTGGCAGAAGGGTCTGGGGTCCTACAGAAAGCAGAGCAAGCACCATTGTTCCTTCTTGGACCCCGCCCCCACATAAAGCTTCACAACCCAGCAACTGGGGTGCCCCGCCCTGGTGAACTCCTAAGGCCCTGCCCCTCATATGTAACAAGCATGACCAGACCAGGAAAAAAAAAAGATGGCTGAAACAGAAGAACAGAAGTGCTTCTCAGATAAGGTCAAGTTCAAGGAGTTCTTCATCACCAAGCCCTTATTTTATGAAATGTTAAAGGGACTTATCTAAGAAAAAGAAGATAAAAAACAGGTGTAGTAAAATGACAGCAAACTCACAGTTATTAACAACCACACCTAAAACAAAAACAAGAAGAAACTAAGCAAACAACTAGAACAGGAACAGAACCACAGAAATGGAGAACACATGGAGGGTTAGCAACAGGGGAGTGGGAGGAAGAGAGAGGAGGAAAGATATGAAGAATAAGTAGCAATGAAGGTAGATAGAAAATAGACAGGGGGAGGGCAAGAATAGTATGGGCAATGTAGGAGCTAAAGAACTTATGACACATGGACTGAAGTACAGGGGGGAATGTGGGTGGGAGAGGGTGTTCAGGGTGGAGGGGAATGAAGGGGGGATAATAGGACAGCTGTAATAGCATAATCAATAAAACATATTTTTAAAAAAAGTGACAGAAAGACAGAGTGTCACAGCTGAACTGATTTAAATGATTCAGTTTAAAGCACCTGACTTACCTTTCTATTATTCATCAGGATAGCAACAAGGTAGACAAATACTACAATCACACTTATAAACGTGATATGTGGCTATAAATCACAAGGGTAGATAAATTAGAAGTTGCAAAATGCTTTAGGTTTCTGTTGACTACTCTTTTTTCTAACTGCAGTCTTGATGACACAGACACTTAGATTATTGGGCTCTATCTTTGGCTCCAATATATTCCGCTTTTAATGTTATCTCGTTTCTCTCTTTCTATACTGAAGTGTACTTGACATTTAAAACCTGATAATAGTGCTTGCTGGTGGCATAGGATAGTTTCTCTTTTACAGAAGCAGCAGAAACACAGATTGGTATCAATGGTCAATTGTCTTTGAAACAGAGATGAGGATAAAAATAGAAACACCCAGCCTTTTCTTTACACAACCAAAGGAGAGCTGGTAAAAGGAAACCTCCATTTTGCTCTTTCCTCTCCAGAGACAACTACTCTTTAGGAAGGATAATGGGAAACAATTCCTCAGAAAGGAATCAAGTTTCATTCCTAAAATGAGTCTTCCCAAAATGATAGTATTAGCTTGTTTTATACCTGATTTTTGAAGGCTGAAAGAATAAAAGTTGTTTTTTTAAATTAGCAATCTTAATTATATCCTAAATTCTGTCACCTTTTAAGATATTTTTAAGGTTGATTATGATATTAATAATTTACAGAGGAGGAATCTAAGGCATAGAAATTGAAGAGGATGCAAATAACAAAACTGGGCTTTAAAACTAAAGAATCTTGCTCCAGACAGAGTCCACCATGTTTTAACCCTCTGCTCCCTCCAGAGATTCATGCTTGTAAAACTTTAGTGAGCTCACTCAGACAGGCTATAGATGTCATAAACACATACTGACTGGAAAATATACGCAAATCTTACCTCAGAGTAATTTCTATGATATTTATATTTCTTTTTCCATCTAAAACATTTTCAAATCTTATTCTTTAATCGTTTCATAGAAGAGTAGGAAATTATAATAATTTACATTGGGAAATTTAACTGAAAACAATTTGTTTAAAAAAGAGTCTCCTAAAATCATTAAAGTTAACAATTTGGGGATATTTAAAGCCAAGTGTCTATAATTCAGAGGCGGTATTGCTGGAGCATTATTATAAATAAACTATTCATGGCCTTAGTTTAAACCTGGTCATAAAAGTGATAGAATGGATGGTTATTCATTTTTCTTCTTATGTAAAGATCTGTTTTCCCCTCACACATGGAAAAATTCTCCTCCTTTCTTTATTAATAAAGCCTTTATTTCCCTTTGAGAAAGCCCCCCTCTCCCACAGTATTGCAAGCACTCTCATCGGGTTTGCTAAACCAGTCCCCCCACCTCTTCTTCCGTGTGGTCATGTGACTTGGACCTGGCCTACAGACTCTGGTTCCCAAAACTGTGAATCTTGAGGAACACAGCACAGGGACAGAAGACCAAAGTTGTTGACTTACTCTAAAGAGCACTGAAGAGCTACCCATTCACTGGTGTGGCCCAGGGTCTTGGCCTGACACCCTGTGCAGTCACACAGTGTCTGCTCTTAGAAGGGCCCTGCAACTGGTTTAATGTTCTGTCATCACCATCTTAAAATTACCAATAATTTTTGAACAAGGAGCCTTGCATTTTCCTTTTCACCTGGCCCTAAAAATTGTGGAGCTGGCCTTGCTATCCCAGGTCCCTAAGGTTACCATATTTCTGTTCTTCTTAAGGCCTATTTGGCTTTGGCTTTATTTCTGTGAACCACTGTATATTCTTACAACAAATATCTTGTTTTAGGTATCTGGAGCTTGCATCAAAGAACTCTAATTTACATTGGCAGACCCAAGACCAAAGTGTAAAATGTAATACAGGTTTTTCCAGTGCCCTCACACCCTTGGGCACATTCCTGTCATGCCCCTTCTGTGATCTTCTCCAGGTTTGCTTTACAGTATTATTGCTCCCTGGATATTCGGAATTCATTATTGAGATGCTGTATTTCATTCTGCACTTTCTAAGTCAGAGGCCATTCTCTTTTTGTAACTCTTCTGTCAAAACACACTGATGCTATGTCCTAGCCCTCACCCCTCTGACCCCTCTTAGGTAATTAATCCAGCTAATGTGCTGGTGGATGATAAGCGACTGGTACAACATTTTTATTTTAACAAATATTTCTTATCCAGAAAGAATGACTTCACACACAAAAATTTAAGTCATAGTGTCTGCTCCAAACAGATAATTTGGGGCTTTAGGCTTCTCAAACCATACTAAATGGGAAGTAATATATTCTGCATAACAGTTTCTCATGCATTTAGAAGAAAAAAATATATGTGGTTCTAAGACTAGTGTTTTATAACCTCTTTTCACCAGGGAAAATAAAGTGGTTGGATGTCAGCACTAGAAAGCGAGATGAGCTTTGTTTAATGTGGAATTACCCTGCTTTAAAATAGAGTTGCATGTGTTATAAATCTTGTTTTACATTTACTGCCTAAGTTTCTTTTCACTGGTAACTCCAATAAATTGACTTTAACTCACATTCTCTTTTTGTTCATTAGAAAGGTAAAAGTTAATGGGTGCCTTCTGCGATTATCTTGTCTTTTAAATGATAGACTATCTACTATTCTCCAAGTATATTGCCCCACTAAATTATCAACAAAACCTTTAGGATATGCTTTCCACCATTTTTTAAAATGATCTATTTGGTGTATCTTTTTCCCCCTATACTCTCTCTAAAAAATTCTCTATAAAATAAAATTTTCCTTTGAATCAAAATATTTTATTTTATGGTTTAATATTGTATTTGTAAATGGTTTTAGCAATTTTAAATTGTACTTGTATGGAGCTAGCAATAGAAAAATGTTCTATTTGGCTTATCTCTGATTGTCACTTAAAAGAAAATAAAAAAGAAAGGAAGAAAATATTGAAGGAACATATTTATATATTTTAAAGTTTTCTTCACATGAATATTCCTATGAGACTTTGTTTAGTAATGAACGCACACACAAATGAAATTAGCCAATCATATAAGAACTAAGCATACATTTTGAAAAATGTCTGCTTTGGATTTTAAATACCAAGCTGACTAGGCATTGCTGTGTACAAATCTCCTACTCCTGGGATCATTTTCTTCTCTCTGTGCAACCAAGTGCGATTTGAATAAATCCCTCTGATCCTATAGGGATGGCAAGGCATCAAAGGAATAAAGTACTGTGCCTTTGACCTCTGGTTCATGTACTAAAAAAGATGCTCTGAATTTATATCTCAGCTCCTTCATCTCACAAGAAAGAGACTAGAAAACATTAGTCACCAATATAGTCCAATCACGAAAAAAGGTGACGTATCTTCATTTTTTCTAAAATTTTGTTATTATTGACTACATTTTTAGTTTATTAAGAATATTAACTTATTCCATTGTGTAAATATACCACAGTTTTTGATCCACTCATTTATTGATGGGCACTTAGGCTGTTTCCAGCACTTGGCTATTGTAAATAGCACTGCTATGAACATCTGGGGTGCCTAGATTGTTTTGAACTGGTGTTTCAGGATTCTTAGGGTAAAATCCCTGCAGTGGGAAAGCTGGATCAAAAGGCAGTTCCATCTTTAGTTTTTTGAGAAAATTCCATACTGATATACACAATGGAATACTACACAGCAGAAAGAAAGAAGGAATCCCTACCCTTGGCAACAGCATGGATGGAACTGGACAGCATTATGCTAAATGAAATGAGCCAGGCAGCGAAAGACAAATACCATATGATCTCACCTATAAATGGAACTTAATCAACAAACCAAACAAATGAGCAAAATCAAACCAGAGACATGGAAATAAAGAAGAAACTGACCATGACCAGAGGGGAGGGGGAGGAATATAAAGGGTGAGAGAAGAGGAAGGGGCAAGTGAAAGCATATGAATAGAGGACTCATGGGCACAGACGACAGGGTGAGGAGTGACTGTGGAGACTGGGGGGGCAGGACAGGGGAGACTAATGGGGGGAAAGGTGGGACAACTGTAACTAGACAACAATAAAAATAAAAATAAAACTCATTTGACTATTTAAAAAAGGAAAATATTAACTATTTTTAAAAGATTTTATTTATTTATTTTTAGAGAGAGAGGAAGGGAGGGGGAGAAAGAGAGACAGATCAATGTGTGGTTGCCTCTCACATGTCCCCTATTGGGAACGTGGCCCGCAACTAGGCATGGGCCCTGACTGGGAATCGAACTGATGACGCTTTGGTTCACAGTCCAGTACTCAATCTACTGAGGCACACCAGCCAGGGCTAACTATTTTTGACATTGCTTTGAGATTCAATTTTTCTTATTTCACAATTGCTATGAAATATACTACATAGCCTAGCTTTAGTGGTTCAATTCATATTAATAAATTTGATATTACAAGTGGTATCTTCTTAATTGAACCACTCTCAGGTTCACAATAATATTGAAAGATGAAGTTTATTGTTGTATGGTTTACAGTTATTATTGGTTTGACTTCTAAGTAGTTTCACATTTTTAAAAGCCACCTATTCAAGTGGCACAATAAATAACATAAAACTTTTCCAGCAACTGAAGTAGATCAATAGCCTCCTCTGTCCAGTCCTAGAAAACAAAATCACTTAAACTATTCATATTAAATTTATTAATTTATTTATACATACATGATATGTGTAAGCCATGGCTATAAAGTAGTTCATGGTAGTTGTTGAAGAACGTTCTTCCTGAAGGTTTAAGACAAGGACATTGGCTCTGGCAGTGGACAAGCAGCGGTTTTGACTCAGACAGAATGGCAGGTGCCTTGGGATCCTTTTTCATTACTGTTTCTTGAAATGACACATTTAAACTGATATTCTATGAGTAAATATAATTTTTATTCTGTAAAAATACATTTTTCAACTTAAATTCACTAATCAATATGAACCTTATGTAATTCAAGTGAGAAATAAAATCATAAAACAGGAGTTGACTATTTTAAAACCAATGACTCGATAATGTGCCAGAGGTTACTGAAGCACACATCGGACGAGGCTGCAACAATCTCGATCCAGTAGTCTCATCTACTTTAATTTATAAATGTTTCCGGAGTGTTCACCTATGGAAAGTAACTCTAATATAGTCAGCTAACTAGCTAGCTAGGTACATACATATAGAGATGGCTGATACCTAGTAAGTATTGTAACTGGGCGGTAAATGGCACCAGACTGCATATACTGATATAATGCTTTAAAGATCCACAGTTTTCCTTCTATAATAGTCATGTCAAGTGTTCTCCCTGCAATTTGAAGTTGGAGATAAGGTCATTAAGTAGAATATAGTATTCTCCTTCAGAATGTTCTCTTTGACTCACAAGGAAAACTAGATTGCTTTACCTGTTTTCCAATAGCAGTACTGGTATGGTCATCATCTGAGACTTGAAAATCTTGTGTTACTGTTTAAATATAACTGGTGTGTGATTTTTAAAACAATATGTCATGATCATCTTTATTCACTTATAAAACAAATATGTAAACTAATCAATATCAACCATAGTAAAGACAAAAGTGAAACAATTGAACTGATTAGTGCCCAGAGAGAAATATATGATACCATTCTGGCCTGATTTCTACCTTCTGTGTTCTCATTATCTAGCAAGGGATGCAGTTACAACACATATCTATGTACACCTAAGGCAGAATAAAGAAAGCTGATCACACCTCTAGTATGGCCAAGTATAGTAAACATCCAAAATGCAGTTACAACAGATATCTACAGGAATCAAGGATTCTATCTTGGAACGAACAGCATTCAGGGCAGGTACTGGATGTTAACAAAAAGCTATCAGAACAAACGAGGTGTAGTAGGGAAAGCATCCCATAAAGAGAGAACAAAATGAACAGAATCATGAGGTGAGGGTAGAATACAGAGAGAAGACAGAAAGTAAATACTGGAGTGAAATCATGGCAGGTCATATATGGCCAGACAGAACTTTGGTCTTAGAGCTAATGAAACACTTGTGAAACTTTTTGAAGACAGGAGTTAGATGGTTTCATTTTTCTTTTAGGAAGATAAATCTGGAATTATTATGAAGGAAAGCCTATAGTAATGATGGTTGTATTTGAAAGATAACTTTTCAAACATAAACTGACACAAAAGCACTTTGAAATACATGAAATGCTTTCCAAACGTAAAGTATTAAGAATCAACAGGGGAATACATAACCTGCTTTATGTCGGGGATGGCACCGTTTCAGATATTAAGGACATTCCCATTACCGCACTGACACATTTGTAGATCAGTGCTTTCTAAACTTACTTGACAATAAAAATCACTTGAAGTATTTAGTTAAAAATATGAATATCAAGACCCACTGAACTAGAATCTCCTGGGTAGTGGCCTGGTGAGTAGAACTTTTAACAAACTGTTCAAATTATTTTTAACTGAGAAGAATAAGAGAAACACTGCCATCTAGACCAGAGCTTCTGAATCTAATTGCATGCAGATTCCCGTGCGTTGGGTTGTGTGGTGGACATTATGGGATTCTAACGAACTCGCAGCTCTGTCAGTGCTGCTGCTCCACAGACCACAGTTTGGGGAGCAAGGGACTCAACTGCTATTTCTCCCTTAAAGAGGTGCTTAAATGGGTTAGTAGCATACATATATTTTCTAGTTCCATCCAATAAAAACACCAAGAAGCAATGACAATGAAAAGCAGTAAATACATCTAGCACCCAGATCTTGGTTTCTAAAACCATTTTTACATAAACAAAACTGGATGCTTAGAGAAGTGGTTGGTTCCAGGATGGACCAGGGAAAATACAAGATAAGCCTGTAGCATATTGTGATGTCAAAATTAAACAAATGTTCAAAAAGAATAGTGGTATGCCAAACTGTAAGGAAGCTAACCTGATGAAGCTCCCAGTGGCCAAAGTTGGAATGACTTCAGCAACAAAATAAATAACAACCATTTTGGATTATATCTATAAAATAAAGTAAATATTTATAAGGCCATACTAATATAAACAACTGAGTAAATATACAAATAGGGGGGAAGGATGGGGCTCCCTTAAAAATAATTTTGATTTCTTCAGTTTCCATTAAGGGAAATAGAAAATTGCCAACAGATCAGCACAATAGTAATTCCTGCAAGCAGTATATACACACAGATGCTAAATTTGGTTGGTGAAGTATAAGGAGAAAGAGATTATTTTCACAGTCTTAAAAATATCTCCCCCAGGAAATATCATATTTAAAAAATCACAACAATAATTTTGCAGTGGAGGAACCTGATGGCAATGTTTAGCCAAGTGATCAAGGTCAACATCACTGGTAATAGACACGTCAATATCATCCTTGACATCAGATTACATTACTTCTGTGGTCTTGCCAAAAATTAACCTCAGTCTATTGAGAAAAATAAATCAGACATCTCCAAAATAAGAAATGACCTACAAAATACCTGACCAGTCCTCCTCAAAAGCATGAAGGCAAAGAAAGACTGAGGAATTGGCACAGAATAGAGAAGACTGAGAACAGCAAAACAACACGGGTTGTGGGATGCTGGCATGGACTCTATAGCAGAAAAAGAACACCAGTAAAAAAGCAGAGGAAATCCAAATACAGACTGCAATATAATTAATATATTATATCAATATTAGTGTATTAATTTCAGTAATTATCCTATGGTATATAAGACGTTGACACGAAGGGAATTTGGGTGAAGGGTATAATGGGAACATAAGTATTATTTTTTTGAAATGTTTCTACATTTTTTCAAAATAAAAAGTTATAAAGTTAAAAATAATCATTTGTTATTAAAAAAGGCATCCTGCAATGTCTCACCACAAAATCCCTAAGAAAATGACTAACAATCAGTATGCACAGTTTTGTTCCCTCCCTTTGCTCTTACAAATGGTTGTTATCAAAACTGTAAGTCTCAAAAGATGCTTAGAAGAGCTACCTCCGAGTAATCAAGCCTCACACTGCTGAAATTTGATTTTTTAAAATTGAATGTCTTTAATTAATAATGAAGGACATTATTATTGATATAGAAACACTAATAGATTTTCTTATTTGCTTGATAAGCATATGATACTTATTTGAATTATTTCATACATGGTAATTATTTTTCTTTTTTCACTTGGGAGATCTGTTAATGTAAACATGACTTAAAATGTACTGAAAAATAAGTACTTTCCTTATTATAAAATACATCAAAGCTTCTAAATGATAAACTGTATAGAAGGTCCATTTTAAAAACCTTTCTACTGAAGCAGAAAAATCAGGGATCAAGTGAAATATAGCAAAAAGAAAAGAAAATTGGAAAGGCTATATAGTGAAAACATTTTCTAGATTATAATACTACACACATTAGGAGTTTAAGGGAAATACAATATTTGTGTCCTTTTAATCATATATGTATCTCATTTTTATTAATATTGTCTGTTAATGATGTACATATTATTGAGAAAACATTTATTTGTTATCATATTAGGGAGAACTCTAGGATTCTAGCCCCTGGTGCTCATGCTCTATACATTATGTTTCCCTTGAATGTGCATGGAACCTATGGATATGATGGGATGTCATGTGATTAGTTTGACTTTCAGTTAATAATAATAATTTTTAAAAAGCTTATCCTAATGGGCCTGGACCAATCACAGGAGCCTTTAAAAGAAGACATGTTTTCCTGCTGGCCTTGAAGTCAAAGCCACCATGAACTCTGTAGATCCAAGGGAAACAATTCTGTCAACGACACCCGAGCTTGGATGAGGAGCCTCAGATGAAACCCGAGCTAGCTGATACCATGATTGTAGCCTTGTATGTTGTTGAACAGAGGGCCTGGCTCACCCTGTCCGAACTCCTCACCCACAGAAATCCGAGATTCCTGTGACCCTTGATCTAAACACCTTGGACAAAAAATACTGCATTTTAAACATACTTATGTTATTGTCACTCTAATAATTTGAATATTCTTCTTAAGTATCATTTCCTGTATTTTTATTTTTTAAATTTTATTTATTTAATTTTAGAGAGGGGCAGGGAGGGAGAATGAAAGAGAGAGAGAAACACCAATGTGTGGTTGCCTCTCACACACCCCCTACTGGGGACCTGTCCTGCAACCCAAGCATGTGTCCTAACTGGGATTCGAACCAGCAGCCTTTTGATTCACAGGCCAGCACTCAGTCCACTGATCCACACCATCCAGGGCCATAATTTGAATATTCTTAATAGTACCTTCTATTTTCATAATAAAACAGCATTCCTCTTTTTAAAATTATTGAAGGGACTATTCTAATTATTTTTGTCAAAGTATTTGCCATTTCTTCATTTTTATACATTTATAGTAAAAACATAATGCTGAATTAATATTTATATGAAGAACATATAGTCACAAAACAGTATGCTTGTAGATTGAAGAGCTTTTTGTAGACAGCTATAAATACTACTATTTCCATAGATGGATACATTCCATACAGGTACTTGACAGCTAATTATATTGGTGTATATTATATACATTCTGGTTTAATTCATATAAACAACCTAAATTATAAAAACAATTTTAAATGAGTGAATAGCATTTCTATCATTTGGGGACACCAGGAAAATTTTAAGAATAATAAAACTGTGTCAAGAACTGTAAAGGGTCTGAGATTTTACTCTACTTTGCTTGCAAAACACAAAGGAATGTGTTGGACCCATGGGAAACTGTCTTTCAACAAATGTATGAGTTGCACTGCTTGTTATATCATCATGTATTCACTATAAGAGGAGAGAAGACACATCCATTTTTCCATTGTTTATGAAATCGTCATTCCAATGTTGTGCTGTTTGTCTTATAAATTTGTGTCTGGTATTGATTGTATCCTCTAAGTTTTGTTTCTTATTTTTCAAATGCATCAGCTAGGACTTCATTTTGGCTTCGCTGCTCCAGTTCATTTGACATGTCCATGTCAACATCCATTAGCAAGAGCTTTACAGTGATAAACCCCAGCAAGGATAGCTGTGCACCCTCTGCAGTGGCTCAGGAACTTTAAAGCAGATAGATTTTTAAAGTTTGAAAATTACAGGGGTCTCATCTTTCATGTTTGGAAATAAGATGTATATCAAAAATAAGATTCTTCATATTATAGCAGTACATAATGAAGTTTTCTATTGTATAGATAAAATGAAAGGATTTTTCACAGTAAATATGTATCTTTCTACCATTAAATTCAAAAAGTCATATCACGTCTGTGAGCAAATGGCCACACTGAGTATAGTGAGGCAATATCAGTGTTTGAGTAACACAGCACAATGCACCTGCCTGGATCAAAAATTGAGGTTTCATTGCGTGTTCCTCTACTAATGTTTTCTCCACCTGTGCTTATTCATTCACTTAAAAAACTATTTGTTGAGTGCCTGTGTCCAATTTATAGCAGTTTTCCTGAACTTTACTCTTAAATATGTGAAAATCATCACAACAAATCAACATGGCTCTCAAAATAATGTCCAGTCTATATTGTAAGACAATTATACATTAAAATACATTTTGTTTCAAAAATTGGATATGTAATATAAATTTACAGTTTGACTCAAGATGTGATCTAATGCTTTAAGATATAGCTGATTCCAAATTTTAATAGTACTGTGAACATTCTTAAAAATGTGTTTTTGGAAATAAGTGATATAAATACAGTGATTGCACAAATAATCCAATGATTACAAAGTTGTGGAAATATATAGGACAAACAATAAAAACTTTAGATCTGTGCTGTCCAATGACATAGTCTTTAGACACATGAGGCTAAATTTCAATTAATGAAAATTCAATAAAATTAAAAGTTTAGTTCCTCAACCACATGTGCCATATTTCAAGTGTACCACAGCTACATGTGACATCACAGAGAACATTTCCAATAACACAGAAAAGTTCTATTGGTCAGTACTGCAGCATATACCACAGATGAAGTGTTCCTCGAGGGTTTCTAAGACAGTACTACTACAGGATGTAACTTAAGTAAATGCCTGAGTATTCTAAGACTATATTTTACAGCACAGTCATGTTAATTTCATAAATTGCATTGTGGTCATTACTTCAGTTTAATTGCATATCAGGGAGCTATAAACACATTTTATTTCTAATGTTTTCACTTTTTAGGCTATGGCTCATTTGGTAGACCTCTGAAAGGAGCCCAGAGGCACATTTACTCCTTTACCCACAAAACTTAAGTCTGTTATAAACCATATAGTTTTCAAATGAATTTCATGTGTTTTCTCAATTTTTATCTAATTGAAAATATTCTAATTGAAATAGTAAATTACCATTAGACAAGTCAAATGAAAAGAAGGATAACAAAGCAAAAGATTTTTAAATAAATTTCAATTTTGTATATATTGGTATAATATTTATATATCCATATAGATGATATATGCATATAATTTACATATTCAGAATATAATTTATTTTTGAGATATCATTTACTTTTGGAAAGTAACTTATATTGATATTACTTATTAAAATGCAACAACTTTTTTATCATCACCCAAGGATTTTTTTTAAATAGATTTTTAGATGCAGAGTAAGACAGAGAGAAAGGAAGACAGGGCAGAGAGAGAGAGGGAGAGGAAGGGAGAGAAGGAGAGAAAGAGAGAATGACTGGTGTGAGACAGAAACAGAAACATTGGGGATCAAACCTGTGACCTAGGTACGTGCCCTAACAGGAATCAAACCTGCAACCTTTTGATGTTCCAACCAACTGAGCCACCTGGCCAGGAAAAATGTCAACAACTTTCTTGAGGTAAAAAAAAAAAAATCAAAATTTTAATATACTTGCAAAATACTTTATAAATACAACAGTAGAGTAAAAACTAGCAGTTCCTTAATTTCCAGTGTGCGACAGACCCTCTACAATGGATTTTATATTAGATATTTCCTTAATAATCATTTGCACTTCTACATACCTATGGAAGATTTTAACTCCCTTGGAATTATTTACAAAAATAACTACTTCTCAGGAAAATGAGTAATAAAATCTAAAAGCTTTCAACTGCAACAGTTCAGTAAATAATAATGGCTTCAATATTCAAAACACAAATGACCCAGGAGAGCAATTTAGAGTATAACTACATAAACAAATCTCAGTTTTGTTTTACCAAACTATATCTTACTCAGACTTATTTGCTCTTTTAAAATGAAGAAAAATAAAACTGTAAGACACTTTTTACAATATAATTTTCCATTTCCTTAATGGAACAATTATAGTATCTACAGTAAAAATATAATTTCAATCTTTGTATTTATTGTTCATAAAATTGTATGGAAATGGGAGTGGGGTTGGAAAGTGCCAAGGATGGTTCTTGAGTGGCAGCTGCACTGTAGCAGCTGAACCAGTGTACAACTGTCTGGCAACCACAGTGATGAATGCTGGTGGTGCAGGGGATTCTGGGGGAAGCCCTTAATAGGAGGGCCTGCAGGAATGTGGCCCTTTTTGGATCTCCTCTTTTTTCCCCAGCCACTGAAGTTGGAGTTCCTGGGACCTGGGCCTTGGGGACTGTGTGGTCTTGGAATGTGACGAGGCCACCTACGCGAGCACTCCAGGGCTTGCCTGGAATGCACAGGCATGAGGCCAGTAAGAGGAGAGGGGAGAAAGTTCAGGACAGTGGCCTGGGGAGTGTGGCTCGCTGGTAAGCCACGTGCCCCTCCCCCACACAGGAAGGTTCCTGGGCAGCCACCCATGCCTCCAGCATGGGTCCCTCAATGGCAGTTTCCCACCAAAGCTGCCACTCTGCTCACTGCAGTCTGGGTACACTTAGTGGGCTGGTAGATGCTGGTCCTGAGAGTAGCACAGTGGGAAAAGAAGTGTTAAAGGGGAAGAGGCCTGGGCCAGCGGACCTTGAGTTCTATGCAGCCAGGTGAGAAGCCCTGCTCCCTTCTCGCCACATGAACAGTTGTATTGGTAACTGGAACTGTGCATGACACACCAGAGGGCAGCCACGAAAGGAAGAGGACTACATGACACAAGTAGGATGCCTAGATGTACAGACTCTGAAAGATGCCTGCAGCCAGGCAGTGACTGGAATGAGCTAAGCCACCTAGGTGTCTTAAAGGACCATAGTACTGCAAACTATATCAACATGAAAAAGGAAATAGAAACTATCACCAAGGGCCAAGAGGAAATGAAGAATACAATTCCTGAACTGAAGAACATAGTAGAAGGAATGAAAAGCAGGATCCATGAAGAAGAAGATCGGATCAGCAAGCTGTAGGACAAAGTAGAAAAAAGCACACAGAAAGACCAAGAACAGGAAAAGAGGCTCGGAAAGAATGAAGAGGTATTAAGAGAAATGCAAGACAATATGAAACGTAATAATATCTGTATAATAGGGATACCTGAAGGAGAAGAAGAAGAGCAAGGGATAGAAAACCTATTTGAAAAAGTTATGATAGAAAACTTCCCTAATCTGATGAGAGAAAAAGTAACACAAATCCAGGAAACGCAGAAAGTCCCAATCAAGAGAAACCCAAAGAGGCCCACCTCAAGACACATCATAATTAAGATGGCAAAATTTCAAGACAAAGAGAGAATCTTAAAAGAAGCAAGGGAGAAACAGAAAGTAACATACAAGGAAGCCCCAATAAGGCTAGCAGCTGACTTCTCAACAGAAACGCTCCAAGCCAGAAGAGAATGGCAAAAAATATTCCAAGTAATGAGAACCAGAGGTTTGCAACCAAGGCTACTTTACCCAGCAAGGCTCTCAATCAAGA
>CM052538.1:88147566-88343248 GCA_028533065.1 Trachops cirrhosus
GGGAAGGGTTTACAGGGACAAATATAGAGGACACATGGACAAAACTAGGGGTGTTGGAAAGGGGAGGGAGGAGGGGAAGAATGATTGGGCGGGCTGGAATGGGAATAAAGGATAGAAACTGTACTGAATAAACTAAAAAAAAAATGAAAAAAAAACGACAAACAAACAAAGAAAAACCCTGAGTCTCTATTATTGTCTCCAACCTAATTCATTACCGCATGCGTCATTCTGGCCTCCTCTCTTTGCTTACCTGTAAATATCCACTCTTAACAATGAGAACTCTGGCTGCCACTGTCCACCATCCATCTACTGAATTATTAAGTTCTAATCTATGTGTATATCATGTCAGAATTGTTAACCCATATCTTCATGGGATAGAACTTTATCAATTAAAGTACAGTGATTTTGTAAAGTTAAAAAAAAAAGGACCGTATTATTGGGTAGAAGAAGTTGTTCCTGGTGCAACCTCGAACTGAGCTGGCAGAGGGTGGCAGGCTGATTTTCTTTGGGTGTCTTAGAGGAAACAGGCTTTGAGGCAGACATCTGTCATTACTTCAAACTGTACAGACTTTGAATAAAAGTTCTTTTTCTCATAAATTCTGGCTCCAGGTATTTTTGCCACTTGGCAATGGGCAGTAGGACCCCACTGCTTGTTCGGTAAGGATGAATATAAAATACCTAAAGAGTTGCTTTTTCTTTGTCAAAATGTGAGACTTGGGAAGTACACAAGAAGAAAAATGATAGACTGTCTTCTGGAAGAAAAATACAAGGGTAAATCACTTATAATTTTCATGTTACATGTATTAGTTAATCAGGATTATGTGTCAAAGAAAAGTCATGACAAGCAAAGCAACATTTTAAGTTTCAGTTAGTAAGAAATGTGAATTAAAAAGAGAAGAAACATAAGAACTGATGGGATGGAGTTACACTGAAATATTAAAAATTAGAATTTATGGCTTTAAATTGGGGATCAAGTAAGTGATAGTTATAATTGAAAGATATGTGCTATCCTAACAATTCTGTTTGAGTATACAATCAAGTTAAATCCAATCACATTCATAATTCTGAACTTAAATACCAGTGCAGAACAGGAGAAAATAGGGCATGTTTTACTTCAAAGTTCAGCCTTTGAAGGGAAAATAAAAAAGAAAAACTGCTATTTACTGAACAATTAAAAATAACATTTTTATACTTTATTCACTTTCATAATCTTTAAATTTTCAGGGAAAATAAATGGCCATTAAAAAGGAGTGAGGAGAAAGGGTCAGTGGTGATTTTTTTTGAGAATTTCAAGGAGTGAGATTAAATACTAAATATTAGCAGATTATCATAATCTTTCAAATAAGTCATCAATTAAGTTTTTAAATCTTGATTAATATTAAATAAATGGTTGGTAAGAAATTCCACTGGTAAATAGGAATGTGTTTTATTTATAACAAATGTTTCGAACCAGACAAAAATGTTGGTTCGGTTGGTTTTGTGTGTGTGTGTGTACATGTGTGCTCACAAGTTTGTATGTAAAAGCCATCTATTGTTTTGAATGTCTATCACCTTTTGTTTTTAACTTAGTTTATTATTTGTCAGCGTCGACATCCTAGGGATGATGGTCATGTTTGCCTAGTGGGTGTCACGTTATTTTTCAACCAGAGAAGTGGAAACATAGAAGCACGGATTATGTTTAGTAATTATCATTATTATCACTGTCATCTTTATTAATTCTTACATTAATTGAGTGTTTTCTGTATGAGAGATACTCTGCGAAGAGCTTTATATACTATCATCTTATTTATTTCTTACAACAATTATTACCTCCATTTTATGCAAGGCAAAACTGAGATTACTTACATGTAAGGTCTGTCCAAAAAAAGTCCAGCCATTGTGAATATAACAAGAACAGTTTTCATGATATCACGTAACCTGGCAGCCAGGGAGAGTGGACTGGAAGGCACATGCATAAACAATGCCAATTTCACTGTACTAGTCAGTGGGGGGTGGTAAAGGCTGTGGAGTGAGCATGTATATTGTGTGGCCATAGCATTCAAAATGACTGAGTGAGGAAACCAGTGAATCTGCATTAAATTTTGCATTAAGCTTGAACATTCCTCCACAGAAACTATTCAGATGATGCAAGGCCACAGCTATGGGCAACAGGTGATTGGCAGATTCATCACGACAACCTCACATCTCATGCAAAAACTTTTGACAAAACATCAAATCACCCAGGTGACTGAGCCTCCCTACCACTTCTGGCTTTTCCCAAAACTAAATCACCTTTGAAAGGGAAGAGATTTAAGACAGCCGATGAGACTTAGGAAAATACAACAGGGCAGCTGATGGCGATTGAGAGAACTGTGTAAGGTCCCAAGGTGCATACTCTGAAGGGGACTGCGGTGTTATTGTCCTATGTACAATGTTCCTTGTACCTTGTATCTTCAATAAGTGTGTCTATTTTTCATATTACTGGCTGTATTCTTTCTGGACAGTTTTGTTTTCAGTGTTTGTGGCCTTCCTCCTTCTCCTAAAAGTAAACTACAAGCTGGGAGGGTCATCTGCCTTCTCTTTTCAATGACCTATCACAATTGCCCAGAACAATACCTCACATATAGTATGCATCAAAACTGTTTACAAATGAATGAAGACTGTCTACTTGCTTTTGCCATTTAACAGTCAATAGAACAAAACCTAAATATGGTTAACTTGCTGTTCATTTTTTAAATAGTTATCACTGATTGCTGCACATGAACCTCTACTGCCTTTGCTTAAGGCCTTTCTTCACATTTATCTACCCCTGTTCTATTTCTTTCTGTTTACTGAGATCTGTGAACAATAGCATGTCAAGTTTCAAAAAACAATATTGAAAAAAAAACATCTTTAACAACTTTAGAAGTGCTTTTAGAAAGTGGGGAGTTAAAATTACTAAAAATAGGTTTGGAGTGATCGCTAGATACTGACTCCACCTGGAGTTCATTGAGTCTGGAAATCTGAAGGTCTTAAGTGCAGTCTTTCCTTCAAATTATATCATATTTTAACTGAAATTTACAGAGGGAGGGAGATGGCAAGCTGAAGTTTAAGATACATGCTTAAACAGACTTATGTCTCTCCAAAATGTATAAATTGAAGTACTGTTCCCCAGTACCTCACATAAGGTGATCTTCTTTGGAAACAGGGCTGTTGCAGATATTAAGATAATGTCATAATGGAGTAGGGTAGGCCACACCTCAACACTACCACGGAAAAGGGAAATCTGGACACAGACAGCATACAAGAGAATGCCGTGTTTAGATGAAGGCAGAGATTACGGTGATGCTTCTAAGCCAAGAAAGGCCAAAGATTGCCAGAAAACCACCAGAAGCGAAGGGAGAAGCATGAAATAGAATCTTCCTCACAGACTTCAGAAGGAACTAGCCCTGATGACACCTTGACTTTAGACTTCCAGTGTCTGAAACTGTGAGATGATAAATTTGTGTTGTTTAAGTGACCCTATCTGTGGAACTTTAGCACAGCAGCCATAGCATACACCCTCCGTTCTTATATTTTGTTTTATTTATCATTTTTAAGCTTCGGTTATTTTATTTTTATTTTTATATGTATTTTTCCATTACCCTTTAGTCTTCTTGCAGCCCCTTCCCCACAGCAGTTGCCACACTGTTGTCCATGTCCATGAGTTCTTTTGTGTTTTTGCTCAATCCCTCCACCCCTTTTTATAAGTGACAAAATCTCATCACTCCGATAAAATTTAATCTATTAAATATTGAGGGACCCATCAAAATATACATAAATGTTCAAAATAGCATACTGTTTCATTGTTTTTTAGATACTGAGTCAATAATGTAGATATTCTAAACTTTTGGTTATAATGTAGTACATTTTGATACATTAGAGGCACCCATAACTAAATGTATAAGTAAAACCTTATGTGAAATCTTCTCTCCCTAAAAGAATGGAATTAATCCTATCCTGTTCCCCTCCATTTGCAGTGATTATTGTGCTTTATTGGAATTGTTCATTGCCCTGGCCGGTGTAGCTCAGTTGGTTGCAGCATCATCCCCTAAGCGAAAAGTTGCCAGTTGGATTCCCATTCGGGGCACATATGGGCACAACCGAGCAATGCTTCTCTCTCACATCGATATTTCTCTCTCCCCCTTCCTCTTTCTCTAAAACAATAAAAAATTGTTCCGGGGTGAGGGTACAAGAAGAAAATTAAAATTAAAAAAATAATTGCTCATTTCACTAACAAAATACAAACATATAAGTCATGAAAATATCTTCAGGCCAAAATTTATTTGTATCCTTTTTTTGAAAGGTGACTATTTGGTGTATAAATACCAAAGCTCAGCCAGAGTCTGATGCCAGTGTTAATATTTACACATATTACAACTAGTTTTATCTGTCTGAGTATCTCGTTAACCCTCATAGCTTGAGATGCCCCTGTGTTATTTCAAAGCACAATAGTACATACACCACTGAATATTTTTACCTCTGAGACACATCATATTTTTAGGAAATGAACCATTTGATATTAGGATTTTTTATCCCCTTTATGGTATATATCCATGTCATTGATTTTCTATGAAATGATACATAATACTTTAATAATTAAATTTATTTATAGACATATTAAAGTAGTTTGTTCATAATCCTACAGTGGAAAGTGAGATACAAACTCTATTTAATGCAAGTATAATAACAACTGGTAGAATATTACTTCTGGCAAAGAAGAGATTAAGGTATAACTTTTAGACAGTATATTCCAAATATGTACATTTATCTTTCCCACACTGAAAATTTTCAGAAGCATTCTATATTCATCCAAAAATTATACTTACTTTCAGAGGCAAATTTCTGAGCAAAAAGAAATAATGAGCAAATAGATGTGAAGATATTAAAAAATAAGAAATATATTGTAGCACCCCTTTATAAGACTGCTCAGAACCAAAACAAATTATCAAAAGAAAAGGATATCAGTGTAATTTAACATTAAATTATCATAATATATTAATTGTAATTGCATTCAAATAAGTTTAAGTGCCATTAAGAAATATATTGTTAAGATATATTATAGTAACCAAATTATGATTACTGTCCCAATATTTTGAAAATACACAAAACTTGCACCAAAATTTTTGGCCAATTTAAACACACTGGCACTAGTAAAACTAGAAAATTTAATAAGTGTATTACATATCCATCAGTCAGAGGACATGTTATTTTAATAAGAATATCACTAATACATCACCAAGATTTTCAAGCTGTTTCTGATTTTCTATCTCATCTACATTAGAGCAAGGCACAAAAAGAAAGAGTAATGGAATGCTACCAGCCAATTTTCCTTAAAAAGAACAAAATGAAAGTAAATTACCATTTACTCCCCCTTGAGACCTGGTTTGCTGTGGTGAACCCACAATACCACATACAGATGATATACTATAGAACTGTATACCTAAAATCCATATAATTTATTAAGCAATGTAACCCCAACAAATTCAATAAAAATAAATTAATTATATTTTAGATTGGATTTGTAGTCTTCTATGCACATTCTATTCTAGCCTATATTTTTATTTTCAAATATTTTTCTGTTTTCAGCTTGTTTTGGTTTGTGAAGAGATATTTGAGCAGTTAGAAACGTCAGTTAGCTGTCTGTATCTACACGATCACCACATCATTTATAGCAGCACACACACTCCTGCATCTAGTTTCATGACATTCAACATGTGCTGGTCCTGAACTCTGTATTCTTCACCCTCCCAACCTTGTTGCCCCTTGGTCACAGCTACATACATTAAGGCTATTAACAATATGCTAAGCACACTGTGTATGCTACCTCTGATTTCCATGACAAACTTGCCAGGTATGTACAATTGTATCTATTTAATAGATGTTGAAACTAAAGTTCAGAGAGTGTCACTGAATTGCTCAACAATCACAGAAAGTGAAGATGGAAGTCAAACTTTGAATTAAATCAAAATATTTGCATGGACAGCCTTGAAGAGAATAAAACAGCCTTAAAAGAATAATACAAGGCTCAATGATGTTTATTGAGAAAGAGGATGTCTGTGACAAACAGAAAAAAAGAACACAGGTTTTATAATCTTTCATAGCTGTTTTTAAATCTTATCCTTACCATTTATTTAAGGGATGATCTTCAACAAGTTACTTGGCAGCTAAGGCTCAATATCTCATCAGGGATGATCATGAGGGTAATATAACTATCCTTAGAATTATACTAACAATTAAATTGGAAAATCCATGTGAAAGCTGCTGGCATAATGCCTATCAGACAAGGCATTCAATCCTTTACTTCTTTCCCTCTCAGTAGTGAAGGGATTGATATTAGATATTAAGTCTTATAATAAAATTTCCAAGCACACTTTCATCTTTCCTTTCATTGACTCAAGGAGCCACAACTCAAAGGCACTGAGTTAATGTCTAGGAAGGACAGACCTCATACAAACTTCTTTTCCTAAATTATCTGCAAACAGGCTTTTCCTTCCCCCGTTCTCCTGTGGTTACTCCCTGGAAAGCAACTGCTTTTGGAGAGTAATTTGGTACCATTTATCAAAACATGTGATAGGCACACACTGTAAGCCATTCGATTTCTAGGAATCAATCCAGTGGAAATCCTTTCATATATGCCAAAATGCAGATGTGCAAAGCTATTTACTAGAATATAGTAAGAGAAAAACTATTAGAAATTACATTAATAAAGATTTGTCATCAATTCAGCATCACTTTCCTTTATCCACACTCTCTGTTATGACACAGGCAGGGAAGAGAGTAGGAGTTATCTCCCCCAAATTTCCAGATTGCCTGAAGGTTGTGCCACTGACAATCACTTGAATGAGATTTGGGATGTGGAACAGTAAGATAAGCCATTATTCTCTGGCACAAGAGCATTGGCCTACAGCAGGCTGAAGACTCAGGGTTTTGCCAACAGTTTTCAGACATCCTCCTGAGAATTAAACACTTGCATACCACAGGCAGCAGGGATCTGCAGCATCAGCTTGCGGGTGCTGCTGGTGCTTCTGGATATCCTGATAGCAAGCACAGGATCTCTCTAACATATTCTGCCCCCATCCTTCCAACCACTGCTTAAGCCTCTAGTTTCTACATATATTAAATCCTTTCTTACTCTAAACACTTAGAGTGACTTCTATTTTTGTGACAACTGTTATTCATACACACACACACACACACACACACACACACACACACACACGTTGGGAGATAATTTCTCACGAGTCTGCCATTTCTTCATAACCTCTAAACAAAGGGCATTAACAGCTTTGTGCAAGAATGTTTGCAAAGTTACTCCAGGGCTTACAACACTCCAGGGTAATAAAGCTAGAGTCTTTCCTCCTCCCCAGAAGCATTCCAGAGTGAGAAAGGGCAGATTTGATTCCTGACCAGGGTAAAAAAAATAAAAGATGTTATTTCCTTGTGGGCAAAGGTTGAGCAGGATTGTTAGCAGTTCCTTATAAAATTAGAGGTGTTCCTTCTCTGTGACAAAGTCCAGGTGGATACTATGTGCACAGTATCCACCAGGACTCTCTCTATGTTGGCTCCTTGGGACTTGGTGGTGGTGGCAGGAGGGTCCAGAGGAACCGCTGCAAACATGAGTATCGCAATGTTTGCTGTGCCATGCGTAATAAAGTCTCATTGCTTCCTGTGGACCAAATCCATAAAATAAGGCAAGCTGGCTTAGCAATTGCTAGCTGTTTTTGAAATCACTTCGCCACTTGACAAAATACTGGAATATTATGCATGATTAAAATGAATAAGATTGATATACTAAGACAGAAATTGGGCAGCTGAATGACTCCCAAATAAATTGCAGATATAGTTATACTGAATCAAGATGCAATAGCTAATGATATACTGCCTACAAAAACCAACTGCAAACATAAAGGTATGCATAAAGATTACAATAAAATAATGAAAGAATATATACCTTGCAAATACTAATCAAAAGAAAGCAGGAGCAGTTATATTAATACTAGCCAAAATAAACTTGAAAGAAAATAATATTACCGCAAATAAAGAAGGTTATTTAATATTGATAAAAGGATTATTGATTTAAGAGAACAGAAAAATCCTAAATGTTTTTGCTTATAATAACAGAACTTCAAGATACATAAAACAAAACCTGACAGAATAAAAATCCATAATTACGGTCAGAGATTTCAATACTCATCTCTCAATAGTGACAGAAATAGAAGACATAAATTCAATAGGAATGCAGAAGATTGGAACAACACAATCAACCAACTTGACCTACTTGAAATTCATAGACCACTCCATTCAATAACCACACAATACTCATTTTCTTCAAGTCCACAAGGAACATTAACCAAGAGAGACCATATTCAGTGCTATAAAACAACACTTAATAAATTTAATAAATTCATGTCATGATAAAGATGCTTTCTGACCAAATATTTAAATAGAAATAGATACAGCCCTGGCTGGTGTGCCTCAGTGGATTGAGTGCTGGCCTAGGAATCAAAAGGTTGCTGATTGGATTCCCAGTCAGGGCACATGCCTGGGTTGTGGGCCAGGTCCCCAGTAGAGGGTGCATGAGAGTCACCCACACACTGATGCTTCTCTCCCCTACTATCTTCCTCCCTCCCCCTCTGTAAAAATAAATAAATGAAATCTTTAAAAATGATTGATACAGAAAATACCAAAATATTGGGAAAATAAATAACGAACTTAAAAATAACCCATGAGCCCAATAAGAAAACAAAAGAGAAATTACAAAGTATATTTAACTGAATGAAAATAAAAATACAACATACAAAAATATTTGGAATGTTTCAAAAGCAATACTTAGGAAAACATTTAGAGCACTAAGCACATATATTCTTTAAAAAAATCCTAAATAAACACATCTAACTTCCATCATGTATTACTATAAAAGAAGAGCAAATGGCATACAATGTAACTACAAGAAAAATAATGTACATGAGACTAAGGATAAATGTAATAGATAGCAGGCAGCAATTAAAGAAGGTAAATGGAACCAAAAGTTGGTTCTTTGTCAGAATTAATACAATTGGTAAACCTTTAGCTGGAGGTAAAGGGAGAGAAAGAAAACTCTCAGGCAATCAGGAACATAAAGTCACTTCAAAACCTTAAAAAGGTTTATTTCACTTAGTATAATGCAAATAAGTCAGGCAGTGATGGACAAATACCATATGATCTCACCTTTAACTGGAACATAATCAACAAAAGAAAAAAGAAAACAAAATATAACCAGAGTCATTGAAATTAAGAACAATCTAATAATAGCCAGAGAGGAGCAGGGAGGGGACAGTGGGAAGAAGGGTTTTCAGGAACTATTATAAAGGACACATGGACAAAACCAAGGGGGAGGGTGGAAGCAAGGGAGGGAGGCGGGTTTGGAGTGGGTAGAGGAGAGGGGTGGGGAGAAAATACAGACAACTGTAACTGAACAATAATAAAATAATTTAAATAAAAAAATAAATAAGAAAAAATAAAATAAATATTTTTAAAAACCCTAAAAATGTTATCCATTAAAAATGGTGTAAATATGCTCTCTGACAAAATATAAATAGAAATTGATACAGCTCCGGCTGGTGTAGCTCAGTGAATTGATTGCCAGCCTGTGAACCAAAGGGTCACAGGTTCTACTCCCAGTTGGAGCACATGCCTGGACTGCAGCCCAGGTCCCCAGTAAGGGGCATGTGAGAAACATCAACTATGCATTGATGTTTCTCTCCCTCTCTTTCTCCCTCCCTTCTCCTCTCTGTAAAAATAAATAAATAAACAAATAAATAAATAAATATTTAAAAAATATATACAGCTAGCATGTATATAGCAGCTCACACTTAAAGATGAAAGTATAAATGTTTTCTCCAAAAAATTAGAAACAAAACCAAGATGTCTGTTCTTACTACTGTTTTTCATTACTGTATGAAGTTTCTAGACTATACCATAAGGCAAGAATAAAATGTAAAAGGTATCAACATTGGAAGGAAGTAAAACTATCCTTTATTTATATATGACATGATTGTGTATTAGAAAATCTAAATTTACTAGGAGAAATGAGTTTAATGAGGCTGCAGGATACAAGATCAATATGCAAAAATCAATCATGTTCTATGTGTTGGCAACAATAGTTTGAAATAAAATAACAACATTTACAATAGCATCAAAAATAGAAAACACTTAGGAATAAATCTGACAAAAATCTCAAATACTTGAAAAGCAAAAACAACAAAACATTGCTCAGATTAAGGTAGACCTAAATAGATATACAATATTCACAGGTAGATAATGTTATAAAGATAAAAATCCTTACCAATTCATCTATAATTAAGTGTAATCTCAATCAATTTCCCAGCTGGTTTTCTAGAGAAAATTGACCCATTGATTCTAAAACTCAAAAGAAATTTAAGGAATATTAATAACTTTTTTAAAAATGACTTTAAAAAATCACACATTTAAAAGACCAACACCACTTGATTTAAAGACTTATATAAGTCACAATAATCAGGATAGTGTGCTATTCGTGTAAAAATATGCAAATAAGTTGATGGGATAGCACACAGACAGCATCTACAAATCGACCAATATAGACGTGAACAATTGATTTTTGAAAAAGGTACAAAGACTAGTCTTTTTCCGAAACCATCAGATATCCATAAACAAAGTAAAGGACTTTATACCATACCTCACACTGTATATAAAAATTAATAAAAAAAGTCAAATATATGACTGAAAAGCCTAAAACTATAATACTTCCAAGAGAAAACTAGCATCAATGAGCTAAGGCAACATTTCCTGGATACAACAACAAGATTTCAGACAATCATAATCCATAGGGAAAAAAAGATCAACCAAATTTTATGAAAAATCAAAACTTTTCTTCAAAAGACACTCAAGAGAATGCAAAGATAAGCCACAATCTGGAAGAAAACCTTTGCAAAGATTATATCTGATCAATTACATGTATCTAGAAAACTTTAACATCTCTAAGGGTAAATTTTTCTTCTTTGTTATGGTCAAGTAGTATTCCATCATGTAAATGTCCCATAGTTGTTTTATCCAGTCATCTACTGATGGACACTTGGGCTGCTTCCATATCTTGGCGATGTTAAATAACGCTGCAATGAACAATGTTTATGTACTTTTGAATTAGTGTGTTGGATTTCTTCAGATATATTCCTAAAAGTGGGATCACTGGGTCAAAGGCAGATTCATTTTTAATTTCTTGAGGTTCTCTCTATACTGCTTTCCACAGTGGCTGCACCAGTCTGCATTCCACCAATAGTGCAAAAGGGTTCACTTTTCTCCACATCCTCTCCAACACTTGTTGTTTGTTAATTTGTTTATGATGGCCATTCTGACAGGTGTGAGGTAATATTGTGGACAGCTAAATGTTGGCAGGCCTCTAAATATTAAAGTTAAAGTAATACATGTTTATATATCCTCAGAATATACATTTTATTCATAACAACAGAGGTGAGGTCACAAAATTAAACATAACTTCTATAGGGTATTTCACATGCTTGTCCATCTCCCCCCTCACATGCCCTTGTAACTATTGCTCTGTGCGTCCCCATAAAACTTTTTAATCTGTAATATGAACACAGAAATACACCAAAAATAAATGACTAAATACTACTGATCCAAAGTCTAACACCCCATTTATAATGTAAATATATTTTCAAGCCTGCAATTAGGGGTAGACAATGAGTGAATTCAAATTCAATGTTTCCACATAGAATAAGAAATTACAATATAAGAAGTCTCAAAGGGTAACACATCCTAGTAATATATTTCAAAATAAAAAAAATATGAACAAACATAAAACAGTAAGAAATCTACTCAGTTGACCATATATCATTTATTTTGATAGAATTTTCTAGTTTAAATAATGTATGATTTTTTAGAATGCTCTGAAATTGGCTACACAAAATTTTATAAAAATAAAAACTAAGTAATTATATCTCCTTACACCTTATCATTATTGGATATTTGATTATTAATGCACAGAATATGCCAGAGATTTATATGAGGAACTCATGGAATAGAAACATTTGAATTAATATGAGAATAAATCAAGTGTTATAATCTTCATCATAATGATATATATTTGACTATTTTGGATTTAAAAAATGTCCAATTTCTCCTATATGGTTCTGTTTTTTTCTTTAGTTTGTTGTAAATTATTAAAATCCAACTCTTCAAATCAAATAACTGTCATAGTTTAAATAATACTTTACTAGCATCTCTTTAGTACACGGAACTCATTCAATTTAATAAATCTATAGTTTTAAAAAAAGAGAAAAAACACGATGGCAGCAATGCATGCATTGTCTTTAATCATTCAACACATGATAGAAACTGTAGTAAAGAAACTTAGACAAATACAGGAGTCCTAAATCCATGTAAAGTTAGGACAAACTAAACCCATGATAATATATACAAGTATTGTAGTCTTTGCCCTTTGATATTACAATATATAATGATAAGCTAAAAATATTGGAGACATTTGGGCCAGGAGTAATTATAGTGATCCAAAGCAGTTACTTTTAGGAGTTCAGAAGAGGGGTATCACATTTGCTCTTGTCTCTGGCTAACAAAGAGAAATAAGAAAATAGGACTTCACTCTAAACCTAAAAACTGATTATTGACACCTGGAGAAAAATAGGTTACAAAACAATTCTGGCGCAATTAATGTGAATAGACCATTCACTACCAAGCTATTAGAATGTGGGCTTAAGGAAGCAATACAAATGAAGACGTGTTCTATAAGGAATTTGGATGCACAGAAGGGGTAGCATATTTAAGGAAGGGTACCAGCGAGGAGGCTACTGCACTAGTCCAGGTATCAGTCACAAAGGGCCTGCGTGGCATGAGGCAGTGGCAGCAGGAATGCTTATGCAGGGATGATGTGAGAGCCACCGTAAAAGGTCAATCAAAATCACTTGCATTAGCAACTTTCCATTATTAGAGAAAAAACTGGTAAAATGACTCCAAGGTGTTGAGTCTATATGAAAGATTAAAAAAAAACTAGTAAAAACTAAACATGCAGGTTATTCTCAGCAAGAAAGGTTTATCTTAAAGTTAGTTGCAAAGAAAGTATAAAATGAAGCATGCAAAATACATTTAAAAATATTTGAAGTGGTGAGGACACACAAAAAAAATTGAGCTGATTTCTGTTGGGTGGCCTTGAAATTTCCATTAAGCAGAAAATTAAGTCATTATCTGGAGTCGAAGTACTATAACCCTCCCTTGACCCCAGCATCTATTCATCCTCACTCAACAAAGCCCAATAAATCTTGCAGATTTAATTTCCACTCTGATTCCTATTCTAATTTTAATAAATGCTTACCAAGTCCACTCAACTAAATAATTTCTCTTTGATTTTCATATTCCTGTACATTCATTACTCTTCAGCACCCTTTTCTTGTATTTAGTTTTTGCCTTAACCCACCAATCCTTACTAGATTATAATCTACTTCATGGGCAGGGACTGTGTTCTAGTTCAACTGATTAGAATACCGAGATAGAGACTCTGCTTATGTGCAGACCAGTCATTTATAACTTATAAGAGTCATGCAGTATGTCCAATAGATTCCACAATCTCATTCTGAGTTTAACTACCAGTACAACTCAGAGAAGCACTATCCTATGTATTCATAATATTTTCTTTTTCTTTATATTTACATCTACATATATCAAAAGGTTATGTGGAACAACTAAGACTGAATTTTGTGTTATCTAACATATCCTTTGTTAATTTTTATTTTTATAACAAGAAGACTATACACAAAAATAAATATCTCAATATACAGTTAATTTTGATATATTCAGAACTATTACTAAAAAAAGTATTCTACTATGGACAGCAGAATTAAAGTACCTTTTTCATGTACTATATTATTCACCTATTTCATAAACATTTACTTAATATCTCCTATGTATTAGCCTGTGAACTGAGAATAGAGGATACATTTTTCTTTTAAACCACTTAGATCTCATGGGAAGAGAAAGAAAAAAACACAATGTGGTTTGGTGGTACAAATTAGCTCAACAATTAATCTCATCCAATCACACAGTGTCATGATCTTAAGTCAACTTTCATGAATTTGCTGACTTTAGTTCTTAGAATTGGTGTTCACAGGTCTTAAGCAGTAATGGATGAAAAAATTCTAATATTTGCATTTTTTAAAATAAAAATTTTTAAGATGTTTTGCAGATCATATCATGCTTTATTACTCGTCAAGTAATTATTATTAGCAAATATGCTCTAAAACAATTTAAATTTTAAATAAAGTATTATGTGGTAAAAAGAAGGGACAGTTTATTTTTATTAATGTTCACTTGTTTAAAAATCTGATATTTTAGAGCATCTTCTACACATGGGTATAAAGTTTTACAGCATGGTTTTACTGTAAGGCAACTATAAAAACATGTATAACATTTACATTTTTCTTTAAAATCTTTGCTGTGTTGTCCCACATTGAATGGTGTTATATGGAAAAACAAAATTTTTTTAATGTAGAAAATTATTGGGAGGTTGGTCCCTTGGTATTTAAGTTCTCAGCTTCTTAATTCTATTTCAAAGTCTCATAGAAATAGACTTTGAACAGACTTTGAATACAAACAAAACAGTTTTCTGATATAATAATTGAATTATATCTATGAAAATACAGAAAATAAATGCATTATGAAATAGTAATAATTTCAATCTCTGCATCAGTAGGTTTTTCTTGGAAGTAATAAAGAGAAAATATATAATTACAAAAAATTCCAAACATTAATAAGTTTTTGCATTTCATAAAAAATAAAGGCTAATATTGACCATAAACTATTTGCTTATTAGAATGGATGCTTAAGAATCTATGGTTTTCTATACATGTTTACATGTTATGCTTCAGGAAAAAAACAACCTCAAAATAATTTAAAAAATACTATTGTCACAACATAAGAAACAAAGGAACTCAATGGATGAAAGAATGGGTTATGGAAAGAGCCAAAAATGCTAGACCTAGTATCTACTACTTACTAGCTGTATATCCTGAACAAGTTACACTTATTTAACTTATTTAAATAACACTTATTTAAATAATGTGTTCACTCAACAGGTAGTTATTGAGTGTGTACTCATATATTATGGTATGCATCTGTATTACTTTTTTATGATGCTGGTAACAAATTATTCCACAAATTTAGTGACTTAAAATTACACACAAAAAAATTGTTCTGATCAGTTCCATAGATTGGAAGTCTAAAATGGGTCTCATTAGGCTAAAATCAAGGTCTTGGCAGGTCTGTGTTCTTTTTAGTTGTTATAGGGAGAATCCCTTTCCTGAGTCTTTTTCAGATTTTGGAAGCTGGCTGCATTCCTTAGCTCATGAACCCCTTCCATTTTCAAAGCCTGCAGTGAAGGGTGTAGTCCTACTCACATTGCTTCATTCTGGCACACACATTTCTTTTGCCTCCCCACAAGTATAAAGGACACATGGACAAAACCAAAGGGGGATAGGATCAAGGATGGGAAGTGAGGATGGCTGAGGTAGTGGGGAGTGGTGGGGAAAAAATGGAGACAACTGTACTTGAACAACAATAAAAAATGTGGGAAAAAAGGGAAAAAAAGAATTCTTGTGATTGCACTAGGCTCAATCAGATGATCCAGAATAATCACACCATATCAAGATCATTAATTTAACATCTGCAAAGTAGCAAAGTGCCTTTTGCCATATATGGTAACATGCATAGATTACAGGAACTAGGGTGTGAATTCTTTAGGGGGGCTTTATTCTGTGCACAGCATTGTACTAGCAGTGTGAAAAGGATTCCTGAAAAGTTTCCTGATTTCACAAAATGTACACATAAACAACTTGTGAAGTTAGTGTTTAAAAATTGTTAGCAATGCAAGTGATTCCTGTCTAAAGGCAATGAAAATTATTTCTGTCCATAACAATCTAAATGAGTGATGTTTATTACAGATGTGATTAATTTCTGTCTGCTAAAAAGAGTAACCTCAAGCATTACAGTTTATTGCCCTGTAGAATATTAAGTAATTTTGCATACTGGTAAAAATTATTTTTTACCAACACTTATCTTATGATTCATTGTTTTGGATGCCTCAGAACATCTAAATGAATATCATTCTCAATGAGCTTTAAATCTGTATGTGTATTTTATTCATAAAATGAGATAAGAGAAAATAATAAACCTTATGATGTTTTTTGAGATTCAAATGAGATGATGTGTCAAACCAATAATTAGAATTTCAGTAAGAACATGTTGCTGGGATGTGTGTACAGAAATAGAGCTGACAAACTATTGCTTTGCCATTAACATTACTGGTCAAACACCTTAGGGTACTTTGACTGAAACTTGTCTGTGCTTTATTATTCAGCATTAAGTGGAAGAAAGACCATTCACTATAGTAACACAATCCTATGTTGAAAATATACATTGAAATATACTTTTTAAAAACATATATTTTATTGATTATGCTATTACAGTCATCCAAAATTTTCCTCCTTTGTCCCCCTCTGCCCAGTACCTCCATTCCCTCCAGCAATCCACTCCCTTAGTTCATATCCATGGGTCACACATGAATCCTTCTGCGACTCCATTTCCTATACTGTTCTTCACATCCCACTGTCTATTTTGTACCTACCAATTTGTACTTCTTAATCCTTTCACCTCTCCCCTCTTTCTTCCTCTTCCCACTCCCAGTTGATAAACCTCCTTTTGATAAGATCTCCTTATCTATGATTCTGTTTCTGTTGTGCTTGTTTGTTTAGTTTGTTTTTTTAGATTCAGTTGTTGATAGTTGTGAATTTGTTCCAGTTTAATGTTCATAGTTTTGATCCTCTTTTTCTTATATAGTTCCCTTTAACATTTCATATAATAATAGCTTGGTGATGATGAACTTCTTTAGTTTTATCTTGTTTGGGTAGCACTTTGTCTGCCCTTCCATTCTAAATGATAGGTTTGCTGGGTAGATTAATCTAAGTTGTAGGTCTTTACTTTGTTCATCACTTTGAATACTTCTTTCCAGTCCCTTCTACCCTGCAAAGTATCTTTTGAGAAATCAAGTGATACTCTATGGGAACTCCTTTGTAGGTAACTCTCTGCTTTTCTCTTGCAGCTTTTAAGATTCTTTCTTTATCTTTAATCTTTGGTATTTTAATTATGATGTGTCTTGGAATGTTCCTCTTTGGGTCCAACTTATTTGGGACTCTCTGTACTTCCTGGACTTGTATGTCTATTTCCCTCACCAAATTAGGGATGATATATTTCATTATTTTTGTCTGGAGATGTCCCAGAGGCTCCTTATACTATTGTCGGTTTTTAAAATTATTTTTTCGTCTACCTGTTCTAATTGAATGGGGTGTTTTTATTGCTTACATTCCAAATCATTGATTTAGTTCTTGGTTTCATCCTCTCCCCTGTTGGTTCCCTGTACTTTTTCTTTATTTCACTTAATGCAACCTTCATTTCTCTCTGGATCTTTTTACACTATATTAATACCCATTGGTTTTTATAGCCAGAAGTTATGGGGACTTACCTTCATGGAGCTAAACACTGCACTGGGTGGTCTAGTCTGGGGCTGAGATTGCTCACTCTAGAGGTATCCCTCTGATTTTTATTCACCACACGTGAATGTGGGGCAACCCATTCTACCATCTCTCCATACCACTCTGCGTCTTCTGTGCCTCTCTGTATCTCTGTCCCACCTACCTGTCTGGATGAATGTGTCTTCTTTAAATCCTTGGTAGCTGGACTTCCATATAGCCTGATTCTCTGATGAATTTGTGTGATATTTGCTTTGTAGCCTAGTTCTAATTTTTGCTGCAGTTGTACGTGGAGGCACTGTGTGTTACCTATGCTTCTATCTTGACTGGAAGTCAAATTGAAATACACTTTTTAAAATTCAAGTAATAAGAGTAATTAATGGTTACTTCTAATTTAACATTAAATAGTTAGATTTACAAGAATAAGAAAGCATTTTAGAGTACATTGTAACACTCATCTTCATGTAAGCAAATAAACAAATATATTTTAGAGAACTTTCTAGTCTTTTTTTTTATATCAAGGCAGTCATTGTGCATTTACAAAAGTAATTTACAGCTTAATCAAGGTTTAATTATAATGTTAAATAAATTATTGGGAGTTTTACTGTACACAGAGGATTTTATCTTATTTTGAAGGATCTGTTTACAGTATGCTTTATAGTTTATATAAAAATCAATGTAAAATATGGCTAAGTACATACTTAACAGTTTCCTATATTATTCTGAGCATAGATTAAATTGCCTGGATCACTTAAAATTTTATACCAAAACCTGTTATTAAGTACTGTGTTACATGGCATATTTCCGTAGATACATCTACAGTAACTGCTTTACCTTTCTACTGCTACAAAACAAGTATTTACACATTTAATGCCTTAAAACAATGCCCATTTTTTATCTAACAATTCCCTTGGTCAGAAGTCTGTCCTACAATGGTTGGGTTCTGCTCAGAGTTACTACAAAGCAGAGATCAAAATGTCAGCTGGCTGAGTTCTTTTCTTGAGTTTCTGTGAAAAATATTCACTGTCAAGGATTCACAATCTCATTCTACTGGAAGAGGTAAGTTCCTTGAGATTGAAGTAATGGAAGTCCTTTTTTTCTTGCTGGGTCTAAACTGGAAATCAGCAACTAGAGGCTACTACCACTCTCTGCCATGAGATCTGTCTTGTTCATGCCATTGAAGGCAGATCACATCCTTTTTATGCTTGGAGCCTCTGAGTTCATCCTTCTCTGACCTCTTGACCCAGACTTAAAAATGTGCTATGACTAAATTAACCAAAATTGGATAACCTACCTATTTTAAGGTCAATGATTTGGGGCATTAATTATACATACAAATTCCCTTTTGCCTTGTGACTTAATCTAATCATAAGAGCGAAAGTCTTCACAGTCCTAGGGAATTATACAGTGTATGTGCACCAAGCGGTGGGGATCTTAGAAACCATCTTAAAATTCTGCATGCTTCAGTGACATTTGGCTTAATTGGCATAATTATAATCTTGATAGATTTTTTCTCTTAAATTATATGATCTATATTATTGGGCACTAATGATGAAAAATATGTTCAAATTTTAAGTAAATTGCTACATATTTCAAAGAGAAGATGAATTATATTTTATTCCTAAAATACTTTTATTTAACATTTAAAAGACTCCTCTTTGATATTTGTCAAAAGAAATCTATTTTTTTTCCTCAAATATTTTCATCCATGGTTGATTTTTAACCTCTTATTTTTAGCTAAAACTAAAAACAGATGTGCTAGAAAACCAATATAAAAAGGTGTTTTCATCTGAGAATTGTAACCTTTGAGATAGAGACAAGCTGGCTGAAAATCAATACTCAGAATATATTTCCGCAAAAATTAAAAGTTCAGTTATCACTGAAATATGGGTTAACATTTTAGCACATTTGACAGAAAGTGTGTTTTTCCTTTACTTAATATCTATAAAAAGTATTTTTGAGCATATATAGAATTCACAGAAGTACACCTCATTTCTGAGTTATAAAAATGTGAAAGGATATAATAAACTAATTTAAAGACACTGAGTCTAATGAGGTATAGTAGGTAGAGTTAATGTGATGTACAATAAGGAGAAATAAGACCTACTAAACACAATGAAAAGAATAAATTCAATATAGATAAAACAAATATTTTTTAAGAAAAAAAAGAACTAAAAAATGCTATTAATGATGATTCTTCAGGAGATTACTTATTAGCATATCAATCTATTTCTTGAGTTAAATATAGAAAGTTTGTAATATTAGTTGATTTTTCATATACTATGTAAAATGTAATTTTTCTCAAGCATGTATTAATCAGGTAATTGGATCAATTTTCCACTTCACTATGTTTTCTTAAAGTATGAACATTATCATCCACCTTTTTTGGGTATCATAATACCCAAAGAACCTTCTTTAAATGTGCATGTCTCCCACAGATTATTGTCAAATTTGAATCACACTTATTTGATCTGGTGGTCCACAGCCAAGAGACCAGAGTAAGAGAAAATCCTATCATTGAAGTTCACCTCACACCTCTGATAGAAAATTTTTGCATTTGAACCTGTTTCATTGTACACTGGTGTTATCCAATTGGTACTAATGGTTATTTTAACATTACTTATTACTTGATGGTTTATAAAGTGTTTTTACAGTCATTATGTAATTTCATTTTTGTGTTAATCATGTGGAGCATCAGTTTCATTCCCATGGAACCAGCTCTTGTGCCACCAATGAATATAGAAATCCAGATTCAGCAAATTCTTCCACCCTCCATTTTAAAGCGACTACCTGGAATTCCCAGTTATGAAACAAAAGAAAACAGAACTAAACAGCTCATGAATGTTACCAATTATTCCCACTACCCCCATATGATGTTAATCTCCCTATAGATATGGCCAAAGTACCACCACACACAAAGATTTGCTGCCATTTCTGCCAACACTTCACAAAAGATCACTAATTTCCCTCCAAATATCAAGGCTTTGTAGTAATGTGAAGCTTCCCCTCCCCACACTGTCTTCATTAACACAGAGTTCTCTTACAGAGGATCAATTAGTCCCCATGCAAACATACTTTTGGCAGTCCTACTCTGCCCATATGTCAGGCAAGGCAAATGTGCCAAGTAAGGCATTTCTAAATTCTAGGACTATACACAGTTGAGATGCGAGCCATGGCATGCTTTTCTCTATTTAAACTAAACTCCCTTACCTAGACACAACTCAAATTACAGATGGGGAAACGGAGGTATAAAATACTTTGGACAAAGGGAGGTAAATAATTAGTCTAAGGTCACACAGTAAGCCAGAGACACAGGACCCATATTTTCTGTTATCAAAACCTAAGCTGTTTAGGAACTTCCTCCAAAATAATTCTTGCATTTGATTTCTGAATATTGACTTTGTATCTGCTGTTTTGCCAAATTCACTTACTAGGTTGACCAGTTTTTTGGTGGAGTCTATAGGATTTTCTATGTATACTATCATGTCACCTGCAAACAATGGCAGTTTTGCTTCCTCCTTTCCAATCTGGATGCCTTTTATTTCCTTTTTCTTGTCTGATTGCTATGGCCAGGACTTCCAATACTATGTTGAATATAAATGGTGAAAGTGGACGACCATGTCTTGTTCCTTATCTTAGTGGGAAAGCTTTTAGTTTTTGCCCATTGAGTATGATGTTGTCTATAGGTCTCTTGTATATGGCTTTTATTTTGTTGAGGAATGCTCCCTCTATTCCCACTTTGCTGAGTGTTTTTATGATAAATGGGTGCTGTACCTTATCAAAAACTTTTTCTGCATCTATTGATACGATCATGTGATTTTTGTCTTTCATTTTGTTTAGGTGATGTATTATGTTTACTGATTTGTGAATATTGTACCACCCTTGCATCCCTGGGATGAATTTCACTTGATTATGGTATATGATCTTTTTAATGTATTGCTGGATGTGGTTTGCCAATATTTTGTTGAAGATTTAGCATCTAAGTTCATCAGCAATATTGGCTTGTAGTTTTCCTTCTTTGTTGTGTCTTTATCTGATTTTTGGGTTTAGGATGATGTAGGCTTCATAAAAAGAGTTTGGAAGTCTTCTGTCTTCTTCGATTTTTTTGGAATAGTCTATGAAGGATAGGGCAAGGAGGACATACAGAGGACTCAGAGATATATGAAAGGCTGTTCAGCATCACTAACCATCAGAGAGATGCAAATTAAAACCACAATGAGATACCACTTCACACCGGTCAGAATGACCATCATAAACAAAGCAACAAACAACAAGTGCTGGAGAGGTTGTGGAGAAAAGGGAGCCCCGGTGCACTGTTGGTGGGAATGCAGACTGGTGCAGCCAATGTGGAAAACAGTATGGAATTTCCTCAGAAAAATAAAAATGGAACTTTCTTTTGACCTGGCAATTCCACTGCTGGGATTATACCCTAAGAACCTTGAAACACCACTCCAAAAGAGCGTATACACCCCAATATTTATGGCAGCACAATTTACAATAGCCAAGTGCTGGAAGCAACCTAAATTTCTATCAGTAAATGAATGGATCAAAAAACTATGTATGGTACATTTACATGAGGGAATTCTATGCAGCAGAAAGAAAGAAGTAGCTCCTACCCTTTGCTACAGCATGGATGGAACTGGAGAGCATTATGCTAACTGAAAATAGGTCAGGTGGTGAAAGATAAATACCATATGATGTCACCTATAAGTGGAAACTAATCAACAAAACAAATGAGCAATAAAAATATAAACAGAGACAATGAAATTAAGAACAAACTTACAGTAACCAGAGAAGAGGTGGGAGGGGAAAATGGGGCAAAACAGGGAAGAGTTGTCAGGAGCATGTATGAAGGACACATGGAGCAAACAAAAGTGGGTTAGGATCAAGAGTGGGAAGTGGGGATGACTGAGGAGAGGAGGGGAGTAGTGGGGGTAAAATGGAGACAACTGTACTTGAACAGCAATAAAACATAAGTCAAAAAAAACTCTTGCCAATTTAGGTGCTAATTATATACAACCATACAATATATGTATTTCACACATACATGAGCATGTTCACACCTATGTATTATATGTCTTTTTCTTTCTTAACAATATCTTTCCTTGATGAAAACTGCATTAGGTAGAACCTAACCAAGCAGATCTGAACCAGGTCTTCTTTCCTTTATGACCTCACAATGATAATCTCATCATTTTATTTTCCTACTAAATGCCCCTAACAAAAATGAAGTATGAAATTGGACTTCTAAAGGTTCCCTACTCCAGAATGAAAAATTAGAATTTATTTTTTACTGTGCTCATAAATTGTTTAAAGAGTTGTCTTTAACCACTCTCTTTGTAGATTAGTACTAGTTTAGTCATGTATTCTAATGATAGTTAATGATAGAAGTTCTGAGATACTATAAATCTATAATATAGTATTACAGATTAAATTATTTATGCTACTATATATTTATTAATCTGTTTTGTTTCATATTTTGTAGCTGTTTGAATTAAGAATTTTGGATGGAAAATTATGTAATTTATTATATAAAACACCAAAGCAGATTTTTGAAGGTTAGAAAATAACTAAAACATATTTTATAATAATTTTTAGTGAAAAATTTTAAATGAAAAGGTCTTTCTAGTTAGGACTTGTAAATAAAGTACATAATTAATCAGAACTCACATCTCCTTGAGGATTCTGTTAAGCAAGTTATTTTGCTGTAAATGTCAGTTTCTTTTTGTTTAATCAAATGCATTTTCAAGTGAAATAAAAATATGCTTGAACAGTTTTCACTAATACAGGCTATATTTGTAGTAAAAAATTAAATAGTTTTAGCAAGTATCTATGTCTTTGCTCTTGACAATCTTTGAATAAAATTTGCAACACAAGGAGTTCAAAAGTGTTTATTTAGGAGCCTTGGAAAGAAGAGTGTTCACAAGGTCTGTGTTCAAACCTTGAACATTCTCAAGGCGTCTCCAGGACTGGTCCTTGGCCAGTGTCTGCCAAAGCTTAAGTTAGTTTCCCTGGTTTACAACACTTCACATTTTACATATGAGGAAACAGGCATGGGAAGACAGTGTTACTGCATTTATACAGTAAGCAGCACAACTTAGAATTGCTCTAAGGTAATTCAGCTTCAGAAATAGTCCATTAACTACACAGGTGATATCATTTACAATATTCAGTGGCACAATTATGTGTGTGTATTTATATGTACTTATAGATTTTGAAAAATCATATAATTCAGCCTCCCCATGCATTTCAAAAAACAGGAAATCTAAGTGAAGCACAGCTAAACCTGAGAAAATGGAGACAACTGTATTTGAACATTAATTTAAAAAATTAATTAAAAGAAAAAATTATTACTTTAAAAAAACTGATCTTGTTCTTCACTTTTATTTTCTCTAACTCTTTCAGTATGTACTTTTGCTGTAACTGTAAAAAGGAAAGAAGAGAGAAAATCTGTATAGTAATACAATTTACAGAAGTATGTAAGTTTGCTCATTGTTTTTTTTAAATCCTTCCTTATGAATGACTTTACCCTCTAGTTCCCACAAAAAGTTTTGACTTTCCAAACTGCCTAAAAATCCCAAGTATAAAATGAGCTGAATTGAAAAACGAATTATTCTAATACTTAATATCTGAGCTTTAGAAATAAAATTAAAAAATTTACCTGTAATTCTCCATTTCTGAAAGCCAATAGTTCCCCTTAGGTGCTGTATATTAGTATTTTATACTATCTGATAATTATATATTGCTTTTCAAAATAGCTATGAGACATGAGTGCAAAAAGGCATGGATAGTCTTTCTGAAAAAATTACATATGAGCAGATGGATACCACATAAAGTAGATTAATATGTTAATTGTCTAAATGGAAAAGCTTGTCATGCAATTTCAGGCTATTAACGAGATCAAGAATCCCAACTATGAAATAAAGAAGTGATTTTTATGCCCTTGGTAACTGGATTTTTGCCCTTGCCACTTGTCATTTTGTAGAATAATTGTTCCCATAGGAAAAAATTGCTAGATGAGAAAATATTAGTAGAGTTGTGACCTCTGCATTGCTCAAAATGACTGTGTTTATTGCAAGAATATGAGCAGACCTGCTAGACCTGCAATAACAGAAGCAAAGTCCTTGAAAATATTATTTGAATATGTTTTGTTATGAAAATCATATAATTTAAACAATGGCCAACTTGTAACTTTGTATATATAACATTTACTCTTCACTGTAACCTAATGTTGAGAATAAGCATTACCATTTTATGTAGTTTTATATTTTAAAAATATAAATCACCTTCAGTAGTATGTGTTGTTATTTATTTTACTGATTAAAGAAAAAAACTTCAGCTAATTAGCTTTCCAAAATAGTAGATGGTCATAGACATGATATTTATAATTTTTACAAGCACTCATAGTATACTATGAGAAGATTATGGTTTGTACTTCCATGTCACTAGTACCAACGTTTAAAATCATTAAATATTTGTAAAGCTAGAGAAATGCCTGTTTTTGCCTACCTCCAAGTTTTTTGTGAATTAGACAATCAGTGAAAACCTAGATATGTGTGAAGTTAGAAGTTAATAAATTTTGGTTCAATAAATAATAATAGATTTCATTTATTGATAGTCTACTTCAGGAATTTTCTTAAATACTTGTGGTAGGCAAGAGGAAAACCCCTCAGATATGTCCATTTCCTAATACCCAGAATTTGCAGATATATTATGTCACATGGCAGAGGGGAATTAAGATTGGACACCCAATTAAGGTTGACAATCAGCTGATTTTGAGATGAGAGATTATCCTGATTGTATAGGTGGATTCTATGTAATCACATGAGTTCTTCAATGTTGGAAAAGAGGCAAAAGATAGGGCCAGAGTGATGAACTCAACCTGCCTTTGCTGGCTTTGAAAATGAAGGAAGCGGAACATAAATCAAAAGATGTAGGTGGCTCTAGAGGTGGCTCTAGAAGCTACAAAACACAAGGAACAGATTCTTCCCTAGAGCTCGCAGAAGAGAAAGCAGCCCTGCTCACACCTTCGTTTCAGCCAAGTGAGACCCATGATGAAATTGGGACATATAATAAATTTGTGTCTTTAAACCACTAACACAATAATATGCATATATTGACTCTTAATTCTTAAAAGTCTTCTAAGTATGTTTTTCTTTTATTCACAAATTGTGAGAGGGTATTTAGTGTCAGATATTATGTTATTTGTAAAAAGTAACACAAGTCTACCCCATGTTTGACAAACTGTAAGTCAGTTCCCTTTCCACCATGCCACAGTACTTCCTAGTTGGGTAAATATTAACGCAAGTGTTTTTAAAATGCACAGCTTCACACAAAGGTAATGAATACTAAGATTGTTATTGATAGCAGCACTATTAAATACAGATGCTAATAACAGCTCAGCATATACCATGAAAATATAAGTCATGAAATCTTCTAAGACCATCATGAAATGAAAGAAAAATTGTTAAATTAAATAGTTAAATATTTATCATAATAACATAAAAAATCTCCACTAAATTATCCTGAATTAAGTGGATATTTTAGCAAAGAAACTCCTGCATTTTTCAATCAAGAAGCCCAGGCAGACATTTTTCTATTTTCATTTTGTGAAAATGGAAAGTAATGACCTCTTAGAGTTTAAGGTCACTGCAGGTTGCAATGGAGAACTAAATCAAATAAAGAGTTCTGTCAAAGTAAAGACATAGATCAGGATATCAATGAATATAGGTTATTATTGTCTTGATAACTTACTAAAATTCATTCCATAATATTAGATAGCAGACAGTAGTTATTATAATCAAGTACAACTTTTAATAACTAGGCTCTTTCATTAAACATGCTGGATTGACTAAATACATTTATGTTTTGTCTCTCCCCAAACCCACTGAAATGATTGCAAAGGATATCTGAAAAGGCGTTAGTTAGCCAACACCTTTCGAGTAAAAAGAAAGTGAGGAAACAATGTAAGGCAAAGAATGAAGAATGAAAAGCAGATACAGACGTGGAAACAGGCAGCATGGTGGGAAAATTATAAATATAAAATCCTACAGAACAAGATCACCACTAAGAAGAGAGGAGCCAAGTCATCCTACCAGCTTGTAAGGAGACTGGGCAACTCCTTCCAGAAACATAATTACATATACTGCTAAACTGTTCATTAAATGAGAAAGAAGAATGAAAACATGTCTAAACACACAGGATTACAAATGAGAAGGGAAATGGTGAGTAGAGAATTCCAGGAGAGAGAATATTTATATTAAGGTAAAAGAGAGAAAATGATTAGATTAAAAGGCTTACGTAGCACTGAGAGTACATTTGAAGTTCAGGTCAGGTATTCATTACAATGGTGTAATTTTACATGTTAACAGAATTGCTATAATGTCACTGACAACTGGTGGCTAAACTGAATCACAGATGCGATTTAATAAGAGTGTGGGTCAGAAGTGGAGGGAATAAGCAGAAATTGATGAACCATGAAACAGTGAAGAGTGACAAAGTCAAAGACAAGAGATAACATTTTGGGAGAAAACTGCAAAAAAGGATCTGAAATTCGGGATATAAAGTTATCTCAAAAGACAATATTGAACACTTTCAGCTCCCCTGTGTATATTCCTATATCAAAAGGGAGAACAATACTCATTAAATATTACACATTTATGATATTTAAGGTGGGGAATTACTATATCATATTTTTATTTATGTAGTTGTAGTTTAAGCAAAATAATTTACTTAATATTTTCTTATGAAACATTATTCAGCTACTATTTCATCTTTGCTTTGTTAAAACAAAACAAATGTATTTCTTCATTTACTCCACAGCCTCAAGTGGTGTCAGCACAAAGAAGATGTTTATAAAGACTCTAGAAATAAAGACAATTTCTGAGAGCTATAAAAAGACAGGTAAGCATGAAATAGAATTTGGTGTCATTATGAACTATGAATTGATAAGGTCTGAAATGTATTTTGGTGCCCATTGATTTAAAGCAGGTCCTTTATTTGTCATTTGTTTACTATGGATAAATTAATAAATTTTAACTAATATAAGTAGTAACAAAATAAGTATTAATTATGTATATTTTAACATTGCAAAAGGACAAAATCAACAATTTTTATACATGGTAAATTTTCAGAGAAAGTTAAAAGGGCATAAAATTCAACAACAGTATTTATCCTTATAGTGTTAAGCCAAATATAATTATAAAGTAAATATTGTAAGAACTTCACTTGTCTTGTATTTGGAGTAAATTTACCAATATCCCTTCCAACTCTGTATAAATGTCTAATCATTATGTTGTACTCCTGAAACAGATATAATATTGTATGTCAACTGTACTGAAAAATAAGTAACAAATAAAAATTATCATTGGCTTGTTTCTATTAAAACTACATTTTTTTATAGTTTTCTTTTGCATGCAGTGGAGACAAATAACTTTTTAATGGAATTTACAACATTAAAGTATGCTTGATTATTTGTTTCCCTTTGGTTTTTAATTCCGATTAACATGAAATATTCAGAGTGACTTTTTTTTGGAAGGAGTGAATACTAAACCAATCCAATGAATGACAACCAAATAGAGAATGAGTCAGTCGTTAGTAATGTCAAATAGGACCTTCAGCAGAAGAAACCAGTGGAGAGTACACCACCTGTGACACATCGTGTGATTTTCAATGCATCTTCACAGTCAGCTCCCTCCCCATGTTTGATGATCATTATCATTTTAATGGCATGTTCCAATCTTGGAAATATAAAGTAAAAATAAAGTCCCATAATGACATGGATAAATAGGAAAATATTATTTATATAGGCAGACTTGTACTTATAGCCTTTCTGCTATTTGTGGTGGCTGAAGGTTACTTGATGAACTTAATTTAATGGCTACACTATTGCAAATAGCAGGGTAACTCAGAAAAAGTCTAGATATCTAAGTCTATTTAAGATATATAAGTCTAGATAATCTTTATAAAAGTAGCACATTGCTGCAAATAGACTCTAAGGGAAAAAATAAATTTGTCTTGCACATTGTCTAATATGGAAATATAGATTCAAAAATAAATTACTAGGCATAAATTATGATTGATATCTATTGGAATAATATGCTTTAATCCCAAACTTTTATGACCAGCCAAGAGGGAGCTATTGGAGTACAGGAGATTTTACACATATTTCAGCTAAATTAAAGATACAAACATTAAAGTCAATACTTAAGACCATGAAGATCTGAGGTACTATCTAGGGGGCCACAGATCCATGAACCAATGAAAGGACCCATAAATGAGCTATTTCCTTCTCAGACTGAGTCTTGGTGAGTAGCTTTTAAATTAATAATTTTAGAAGGCCACCAAGGGTTGTGCGGAACAGAAATTACCTGGAAGACGTGAGGTAAGAGACAAGAGATAAGAAGATAATGAGAGATGTCTTGCATTTCTGGACAGATCTGCGAAAGGTGAGCCACAACATATTCATTGTATGTTATCTTGTGACAGTCCATTACCATGGGTTTGTGAAATAGACTTTTTCTATTTATGTACCAATACGATAAAATTGTAAGTGAGAACAAATACCCAGTGAAGATAGTTTCATACTAACTGAATTAACATATTGTGATTAAAAGGAGCAACTGGTCAATCTCTGGTTACATATAAATAAAATCGATGGCCGGATGATTTCAGCTCAGCCTCAGTTCATTTTCTTCAGGGTTTTTAAACAACTAGAGATAATTTTAAACATCCAGACACAAACCAGATTAACAACATTTTCAGTCACTGAATGTCATAGTAATAAAGAGTCACCTTATAAAAAGAATATCAATATTTTAATAAAGTAGCTAGAAATTTAGAATAGTATTATTAATATTATTGTTTGAGATAAAGGTGTTAAATAACTTGAAGGCATATGAGAAAGGCATTTCACATAATAAGGGGAATGATATTAGGTGAATAATTTCCAATAAATCATACATTTAAATAAGAGTTTAAAATCCCTACAAAGTGCCATTAGGGGCCCATGAAGATGACATTGATGTAGATCAAGCACATCATTTTTATAATGGGCTGTATAATATGGATAGCGATGCCTGTAAAACAAAATAAAACTGCTAATAAACTGCAGAGGTAGACCATCTGGGTCCATCCCTGTCTGGACTAGGCAACTCGGTTCCACATGGCAAAGCTGTGTGGTCCAAACTGAGTATTGTTAGGGCAATTCTGAGTCCTGCATCTGAATGGCACTTCCAATATAGTAACTACAATTCCAGAAATCTCTGATTATTTGTTATGCATTTCTTCAGTCTAATCTAGGGTGTTTAGAGCTTTGGGACTAGCAAGTATTTGAATTCAAAGACATATCCTGGGTTCTCCTGCCTTCCTGAGAGAAGATGGCCTATCACTTCCCCTTTGTGCTCCCTTTTCCCATGGACAATACTGGATGTAGCCAGTCTCAGTTGGAGAACATAGGCCCAGCAAATCACCAGTTATATCCAAAATCTTGTTATGCTAGAGTGTGTTATTACAGGCTTTTACTGTAAGAGTCAGTGGTGCTGGCAAAACATACACACACACTCAAACAAACAAACAAAAGTCCGTTAGCTGTCAGTCCTTTACAGAAACCGCTAAAGAGAGATCCCCAAGGCAGCCAGATTCAATTACTGGTCAACGAAAGTATAGTATAAAGGCCAGAATCCCTAACCCCAAAGTAGCTCAGCCTAGTCTCAGAGCTCTCCATGGGGTCAACTGAGGCCTTTGTTGTGAATTTTGGCTCTATTCCCTTATCCAATTCCATCTTTTTCTGTAACCACTCTGTAGATGGTTATCTCCAAATAACACCCTAATATCAATACATATGCAATGATTTATTCACTATCTAGGGAATTAGAGCCTATAAAAACATTGTTAAGTTTAAGGAGTGATTAATAAAAGGAGGGCAGCTAACTTCTGTCAGCACTCAGTTCAATTTCATAACTTTATATAGAAATGTTCAGCTGCCTAGAAAAAAAATATAAAAATCAGGAAAGAGTGTGTATATAGGCCTGGTGTGCATTAGCACAAAGCAGTGCTGTGGGCCTAGCCAGGCCTACCTGGACTGGCATCCTGCTTTGCCATTTAGTTGCTAGGTGGCAGCAAGCCAACTATAAAATCTCTTAGAGCAGACCTTGCCCTGGCAGCCCTTGGGCTATATGGTTTTGTTTTAATTTGTTAAATACATTCAATTGCTAATATTATATATAGGAATATTTCACAAAAATCCACATACTCAGATTCTCTCCAGAAACCTAAACCTGAGTAACACTTAGCTCCCATGCCCACACGGTAACAACCACTGTAGCTACGCGACAGCTGCCCCCCTTTACTATAGAGTGTTCTCCCAGCTTGACACCATTTTGTATTGTTTCACAGCTATTTCCATCACTTACTATACACGACAAATTCTTTTGCAATTTGAGTTATATGAGGCTAATGTTATCTAGCTTGTATACAAAAATCTTGCAAATAAAACTCTCAGCAGAGTTTTAATTATATAGTAGATATCTGCGAGGGATAGGTTTTTGAATGCTGCAGCCCTAACCTCCAATGGTATTCGGACATGGGACCACTGGAAGATAAGTTTAGAGGAGGTCATCAGGGTCATGCCCTTGAAGAGACACCAGAAGGTATCGGTCATATTGCTTAGGTAGGCTAGATAGGAAACAGGTGAGGCCAACTGAGGTGATGGCCTGGAATTTATTTAGAAAGACTGTTACAAAACACATGTTAACTTTATTTAGTTTCTACTAAATGTGCACATTGTAAATTCAAGTTTGCACAATAATAATGTTTTCATAGAGAACTTTTCAGAATGTCTCATTTGTTGATTGCAATCCACACATGCTAGAGAAAAGAACACACTGCTGCCATCTGGTAGCAAATACTCTGAATGACTGGCGATTTTTTTCCCGAAATAATCGTTGGTCTCCAGAAGATGTACTTTTACAATTCAAGCTTATCTCGGGGACAAGATAAAATAGAAATTATGAGCTCTTTAGACACATCCTTCATTTGTTATTTAATAGCAAATGAGTTCTCTATTTCTGTTTTTTAAAAAATGAAATTAGAATTATGCTTGAAAAGAAACATACACAGAAATAAAAACATCCAACATTTTTAAACTAAATATTTTTAAACTAAAATCCAACCATTTCATACCTTTTCACACTACATAGTGCAATAGTCAGTTATTAAAAATATGGTACTAAATACATTTAAAGTGTTCACACTTGAAAATATAAGAAACAATGCCAAGTGATACTATATAACACTGCTACCTTTGTGAAACACTTTCAGAGTTTGCTAGATTATCCTTCCAAGAAAGAACATAATGACAAAGAAAAATACTGATGAGCTATGCAGTGTTAGTTTCCTACCCACACTGCTCTTCGTTATTGCTAATAGAATCCCTACTTTGTCTTCGTGTATACTAAGGATCCACATACAGCATGATGAATGAATCATGATTGCTCCAGTACGGTTATAGCAATTCTATACCCTGATTTTCTAGCCTTGGTTACAGTTAGGATGGACATGTAATCCTATTCTTGTCAATAAAATCCAAGTGTACATCTGCTTGGAGAGTTTCTTGGAAAGCTTTTGCCATCATGACAAGAAGTGAAATGCATCCTCTTGCTTTGATTTTGGATATGTTGTCTGTTGCTGAGGCCGTCTGCTAACTAATAAAACCAAATTGCTCCACTTTTCCTTTAAAATGATAGCTAATGTTTATAAAGAGCTTAGTATATGCCAGGCAGTGTGCTCTGTGGTTTATTTGTATTTTATCTCATGTAATCTCAAAAACCCAAACAGTAGATAGAAATATCATCTTAGTTCATCTATGAGGGCACTGATGCTTAGCAAGAAAAATGGACTTGGCAGCAGTCACAGTGCTTGTCAATAAAAAAGCTGAGACCAGACCACAGGATTGTATGACACCAACAACATGCTCTCATGCGCTATATCGTAATGTTTCCCTGTATTTACACAGAAAATGCCCACTGCTCGGAAAGTAGATAAAGTCACCTTCAAGAAATTGCTAGATTGCTTCTGCTGACATCTTTCTTTGTAAGTTTTCATTATGACTAGAACCTCCATTAAGTTTTAGTTAATCAAAATAGTTTTTCTCTAGTCTGAAATCTTTGATGTTTATCAGGGAAGCCAATTACCAGACTACTTACCAGAATTCAGGCCTTATAGACAGACTTTTCTTGGGGGCCACAGTGAACTCTGTTTTAAGTGTGATTTTGGAAGAACTGCAAGATCCCACACAACTGTAGGCATCCCCCTCAGGTAGACATAACCCCTTGGAATGCTAGGTAATGTGTCCTAAAATTCCCTTCTCAGTTAAGGCAACAAAGACAGGGAATGTTTATCAGAAGGCATGAAAAGCACAGAATGTTGAGAAAGCATGGAAGTGGCCACAGCTACTATATCAGCTGTTTTCCATTTGCTCTTCCAGTTCCATCTCCTTACTCCATGGCCTGTTATCTGCTCTGGTAGATTAACCTGTATAGGCCACATCTGCAAGCTCCTTTACCCACTGGTGCTGTGAGGTTTAGCCAAGGTGGGCATCAGTGGCGATCAGGAGGGAGTAACTCAGAGGGTGAGGGTTTGTTCCCCTGGCTCTTTCCCTACTGGATGCATCTCACACACTAAAATCAAAATTTGCCTCAAGCTTGCTTTCTGTACAACACTTCCTCCTTCCTAATGAAGGTAATTTCTTCCTCCACTTGTCTTTTCAGACCTAAATGTAACAGACCCAATATGGCTATAAACTTTCTGAAGACCCTACATTTCACTTACACCTTTGCAATATCTAATCACACTCCCCTGGACTAACCCAGCTTGTGTACCCTTTTTATCCCCCAGCAGAAACCCTAACTGATGGAGCCATGGACACTACATTTATACTTCTAAAGTTAAACAAAAATATATCAAAGGGTGTTTAAGAAAAGTGATTAGCAAGAATAAATGTCAATGTGTAAATGTCTTACATGTCTTTTTTTCTATATAAATGTATATAGCAGAAAATGTTTGAACTGATTTTATACACTTTCAGTTATATTGGTTTTGGTAAAATATTGAATGAAAGTGTCAGTTAAGAAACTGTGAAAGCATAGTAGGATTTCTTTGCTGCACTTGATTTTGTATGAATTATTTATTTAAAGACAATACCATCTCATACCTGTGAGAATGGCTATCATCAATAAATGAACAAACAAGTGCTGGCAAGGATGTGAAGAAAGGTGAGCCCTTTTGTACTGCTGGTGGGAATGCAGACTCGTATAGCCACTGTGGAAAACAGTATGGAGATAGCTCAAAATATTAAAAATGGACCTGCCTTCTGACCCAGTGATCCCACTTCTGGGAATATATCTGAAGGAACCCAAAACACTAATTCAAAAAAACATAAGCACCCCTATGTTCATTGCAGCATAATTTACAATCACCAAGATATGCAGGCAGCCCATCAATAGAGGAGTGGATAAAACAACTATGAGACATTTATACAATGGAATACTACTTGGCCATAAAAAAGAAGACAATTTTACCCTTTACAACAATATGGATGGACCTACAGAACATTATGCTAAGTGAAATAAGCCAGTCAGAGAAAGACAAGTACCATGTAATTTCATTCTATGTGGAATCTAAGAAACAAACTGAACTAACCGGCAAAACAAAGGTAGACTCATAGATAGGGAGCAGGATGACAGCTGGGGCAGAGGGAGGTTAGAAGGTGGAGGATTGAGCAAAAAGGAAAAAAAGGACTCATGGACATGAACAACATAATGGTGATTGCTGGGGGCAGGGAAGTATAAGGGGACTCAACGATAATGGGAAAATATAATAAAGATTATATATTTTAAAAATGAAGACAACGTCATAACCATTTTTTATACTAAGTGAAACCCTATTGTTGAAATTGAAGAACATGTTGAGAAAATGTCTTCAAAATTAGTAGTGCTATTTACTACAAAATAGTTGCCTCTAACCCTACCTTAAACTGTAATATTTGCTAAAATAACTATTTATTTATAATAAAATGCTTGAACACATTTTTTTGTTTAGTGAGTATGAAGAGAACAAGTATACCCATCAGTCTAATGTTCTTAAATAACAAAAGTAAAAGAAAATGAGACAAATTTGTTTTACTACCAATATGATTAGTATTAGAACCACATTCATTTGTTAATATAGCACATTTAGAATCTCAAAATTTCTTAACTCTCTATTCTCTGAAGTTCCCCGATTGCTATAAAAAGCTTTGCTCTATACCCGAATTATTCTGGTTGTCAGATAATGGTTAATAAGTAGTTATGCAAATGCATGATATACAAATTCAAGGTAGGTCTTAGTCACCGAATAATTTTAGCTTACTCTGAAACATCATAGATGCCAACTCTAGAATAATCTCATAAGCCTTTTGGCATATCTCCTTAAAATCCTAAAATTTGTAAATATAGACTATTGTAGGGAATTGGGATGCCACATGTACAGCACGTGAAGAACAGAGTATACACAGTGCATACTTCTAAATTCATAGCCATGCATCACATCTAAAAAAACAAGTTCCTACTGAATGTTGGTATACATTTTTACTTATATTTGCTAATAAATGTGAATGAATATGATTGCTCACATAAAGGAAAATGGTTTAAGCTTGAGATTTCTTTAAAAACTTTTTCAATTTAAATTTCAATTTTCCATTATAATTCAAACCTGGGTAATAACATCATAAAAATTCAGTAAAATGGATGATTATTTAATTAATAGACTGAAAATATTAAATATTGATATTCTAATTGATGCTTCCAGTAGATTGTTCTGGAATATTCCTAAAGGTTCTGGTAAAAAATAAGAAATTTACCATCAAGGAGATAAGAAAATATATTTATGCCCTCCCATATTAAAAAAAAATGCAGTTTTTTACACACATAATTTTCTAATTAAAATTCTATTCCCAACTAATTCCTAATAAAACTTGGTTCTAATCATCATTATATTGTGTGATATGGTGGTTTATTTACATATTTTCCTCTATCAGAGCTCCTTATGTTCTATTCATGTTTACATCTCTGGCACATAGTCAAAAACTTAACACGCAATGGTCATACAAACTTCTCTCTTTTGTGACTGCATGTTCATCTTCTTCACCCTAAATGTAGTCATCTATTTTCTCTTATTGGAATTCTTAAAATGTATATCATTTATATATGCATATATATACACACATACATAATTTTTCCATTTTATAACCTAGTTTTATATATGTATATATCTTCTGTTTATGAGATAGTATTTCTACATAATCCATTGTTCTTGTTCTCTATGTATATATTTAGTAAATACTTTATTCTTCATATATGGGTCAAGAAAGTTGTGTGAATGTGTAACCTTTCACCTGGTTCCTAGTTTTCTTAAAAAATTAGTGGTATTTCTATTACTTAGTTTAATTAACTTATTTGTGGGTTTCCACACTAGTTCAAAATATAGGAAAATACCACTTTTTTCCCCCAAAGAACAATTTAACATGCTGGCATATTAGATGCTGCTTTTTGTTCTTCTTCTGTTGACATTTAACTACATATGTACTATTTAAAATACATGCATTCTGACTATTGTGCACATCACTAATACCAACTGGTAAAGTATTACTAAATATATTTGGATGTTTAAATTTTTATTATAATGTAAAATAATTTGCCATCTTAAGTAAAATGCTGTGTAAGCCATGGTTTCTGCTGTGAAATCTAAGATATTTGCTATCCATGTCCTTGAAAATAAATCATTTCCTTTTTATTCATCTGTGTTGATATACTTTTAAAATAATGCCTTGCTTAAGCCAGTAGTTATTATTATCAGTTGAAGTACAAACAGTATAAATAGTAAATTCAATGACTACTTACTTTTAGATAACTGCATTTAATATTTAGCAATAACAGACATTTATGTACTTTTCTAAGTATTCTCTTTTTTCCCTTATATTCAAATCATTTTGACATTTGCAAAGGGGAAATTAAAGTTGAAAGTTTACTTGAAACTGGGAAGAGCACCATCTTATGGGAAGGAGATCACAAATAGCAAAAATTTCTGGTTAAAATAAGCTTTAAATAATCAATTGCAGACAATGATCCCTTGTTATTATGTTTAAACATTATAGAAATGTTAAATGTTGCAGAATATTTTAATAGAAGATAAGCAGAAGTCATTGGCTGCAAAAACACATCCGAATACCTTTTATGAATATATACTATACCTACATATTTTTGATGCTTGTAATACTGTGTTATCTAAGATAAAAACTGTCAGGATAAAAGTCTTCTCTTGGAAAGACACTGGTTTCTTTGTCCTATACAAAAAGGGTACTTATATAAAGGCTACTCTGCAAAGTTATTTAAAAAATGCTTTATACATTATTTCACTTGTGTGAAAATGAAGAACTCAAAAGGGGGAAAAACTGGATTTTTTTGGTTAGCATATTTTTCAGCAAAAAATACACTTCAGCAAATTCCTACTGGGAAAACAGTAATTACCTAAGTTGGCAGTTCACATCTGGCCTAATAAAGAAGGGAATATAAAAGTCCTTGATGTAACCAAAGTGTTTATCAGTTTTTAGAATATTCCTGTTACCGCCAGATTCAAAAAAATATTTAATTAGGAATTGTGTCTCTTCTCATCTTCATTAAGTCAAGGTGCTCTCCTCCTTACTCTCCTGAGCACTAAAGAAATCAGTAGCATAAACAGAATCATATTCTGCTTACCAAATATCTCCATTAGGAACCAGATATAATAAAAGGTCAAATCCTTTAGCTTTGGGGCTAAGTAAAATCTGAATTCAATTACAGAAATATAAGTTCTCCCAAACAATTCACATGCTTTCAAGACCTTCTGTTTGGAAATTCTCCACTGTACTTTGGCTCCTGTCCTTTTGGGTGTGCTTTTAGCAGCTGGCTGGGTCTTATCAATGCAATCTCATTTGTGAGCTCTTCCCCATGCACAAGCCTGCAGAACAATGCAAGTGTCCAGATGTGCCCATATAAAATTGATATCCCCCAATGGTTAAGTTATTTTTTAATTTATTGAACGTTTTTATTATTAAAGGTGAGTTGAGCTCTTAATGCAAAAATAATCCATTTTATTATTTAAAAATTTTACATAGTGCATACAAACTCAAACAGAAACTCCCCCCAGAACACTCTATCCTCTCTCTCAAGGATGAGACAACCGCTAACAGTCTGGCATCTATACTTCTGATGTTTCAAGAGTACTTTTAATTTCACAATATATCACTGGCATCTTTCTATGGCAGTAAATATAAATCCTCCCTATGTGTTTTAATGGAAACACCTTATCATATATTTTGGATGTATCATGATTTATTTATTTTCTTCTCTCCAATTTCTCCTTTTACCTATAACAGTGTTAAACATTATGATATACATAAGATGTAAAACATGAAATTTGGTAAAAATACAAGGTTCACATAAGTACTTTGGTTTCAACATGTTTTAAATTATTATTTTTTAAATATTTCTCCACATTGTTGCATATTGTTGCTCAAGTACAGCTGTTTAAATTATTATTTTATTAGATAAATTGATGTGTGGAGAGCATCTCTCTTTTTTTTTAGGTGAATTTATTTATTTATTATTTATTTATTGTATTTTTTCCATTACCCTTTGCCCCCCCTACACCCTCTTCCACCTCCACCCTATCCTCCTGCAATTATCACACATTGTCCATGTTCATGAGTCCTTTTTTTTCTTTTTTGAACAACACCTCTTTGAGACAGTAATTGTCTTATCATTTTACAGATGAGAAAATGCACTTCAGAGAGTGTATATGAATTAAGTAGTTGATAAAATTCTTAACTAAGAATCTAATTCTTTTCACTACACAGTAACTTTCTCTTGGTCAGATATTCTGTTATGTGAGAGGCTGTGTTAGACTTCAGTGAAGGTTTTTTGAAGACTCTTTCAACGTGATCGCCAATGTCATGATGGGTGAGTTATGAACACACCTGCCCACAGCATACTGAGTGCTCAGCAGTTTTTTTTACCAAAAACAGCATAACCCCCAGGCCCCATCCTCCCTATTCACCCAATCTCTCCCTGAGTAACTTTTTTTGGTTTCCCTGGAAAAAAAAGTCCTCAAAGGGTAATGTTTTGCCTATGTGGAAGAGGCAAAATGGCAGAAGCACCGCATAATATCAATGGGTTTAAAAACTATTTGAGCAGTGGAAAAACATCTAAATAGGTGTATTGCATCAAAAGGAGAGTCACTTTGAAGATGACTGAAGTTTAAACATGTAAGACTAAACATACAGATTTTTATAAATAAATTCTGATTGGGGGGGTTCCCCTTCATAAGATTAATTTTGAAATCTCTTCAAATAAATGAATTAACAATTTCCCAGGTTTGTACATACCTTAGTATTCCTTCCTTAATAAACATTATTGAATACTTGTGGGCACTGGATAATGAGCAAGACACAGGCCTTGTCACCTCAGGGTATTTAGTTAACAGTACTAATGTATAATATTGATAGTGCATATTTACTTATTAAAAATGAGAGCCATAGAATATATTTAAAAGAAAATGATAGTAATTCAGTCAACTTTTTCTGTATTTACCCTTTTCTTTTAAAAGCTAATATTGATTACTTTCTTTTCATTTTATAAGAATGTTTGAAATTTTCAAATATTTTGATTAGGAACACAATTCAATTAATATTTTATGAAGGGAACTTCAGCAAACTGTAATATTTGATTAAAGCTATATTTGAAAAAAAGTTTAATTTAAAGATCACTTATCTATTGTTAAGTGTTAACACTGGTTCAAAGCTTTTTACTTTAACTTCAATATAAAGAGATTTCAGATCAATTATCTTAATGTTAAGAATAAAGAAATAATCTCACAATATAATTACATTATTATCAATAAATCATTATTATCAATTACATTATCAATAAATACATTATTATCAATGCAGTAATTTCTGCATGTCAAACATGCAAAGAGTTATAAAAAGGCTAATCACATAGCACAGCATAAAGCATATTCCTTGCTGAAAATTTGTTTAATATTGTTATTAAATTAATATCCTACTATTACAATCTAAAATTTTAAATTGCAATATTTACAGAATATTTGATTGGAGTATAGGTCTACCATTTGCCATATTAATTAATTATAATAAAATAAGACATCAGTACATTCATTCATGTAACATTCAGCAACTATCATGTATCTGCACTGTGCTCAGGTGCTGAGATACATGGATGAATAAAGCAGACATAGTCTCTACCCTTATAAAGTTTAGAGTCCAGTGAGGACGGGATTTAAGACAATAGGCAATTTACATACAAGAAAGTAGGTAATTAAAGGGAAGTACTGATATTTCGGTTATAGAATTGAGTGATACCTAATAAGGCTCTCCAGAGGAAGTAAAACCTAAAGGATGTTTAGGAGACTTGTTGAGACATAAAAACTGCTTAGGAGCCAAGTAAAAGACGGGAAGAGAGAGACTGGGAAGAGATGAGAATACTGTGGTAAAAAGAAAAGTGAGTTCTGCTTAGGCTTGAAATAAAGAACAAATTCATCTCTGGAAGTACACAGATTAGTAAAGCTGGAGTATAAATATGAATTGCTGAAATATGATGCTTGAATGAAAAGCTGGCTCCAGATCTTCCTTGATCTAGCAAGACATGTTAAAAGATTTGGACTCTGCACTAAAAGCAATGTTGAGACAGGGACTAATATCATGTATACTATCATCACAGGTCTTTGTCAGAAAACTCATTTTCAAAATTAGAAAAACATAGCAGGCTGTTAAAATTCTAGGCTATTAAATATATATTTATTATATACTTATATATTCAAAATACATATCATGTCTTAATTAATATGTAAACTTTCATTTAATTGGTAATTCAAAAAGTATAAGATATGCTAAAACACCACACACCCTTCCTAAAAGAACAATTCTAGGTAGAATACAGGGAAGAGATATAATATGATGTGTGATAATGATCAGGAAAACAATATTATATGTGTTGATAAAATAGACTCAGGAGTACAATCCAGGTTGATAATAGCAGCATGAATTTCACAGTTAGAGAACCTTACTTAAATATTAGGCAATAATTTGAAAACATTATTAAAATATCCAAATGTGAAAGTAGGGGATCTTTTTACCCAAAGAGGCTTTTATTTACACATACTCTTTTCATTCCATGATTTTTATGATCTCATTTGTGCTAATACTAATAGCCAATTTTATTTGTCAGTTTGGCTTATCATGGCTCCAGTTGTTTTGTCAAACACTAGTCTAGATGTTACTGAGGAGGTGTTTTGTAGATGTGATTAATATTTACAATCAGTTGACTTTAAATAAAGATTATGCCAGAGCACTGACTGGTGGGGTTCAGTTGGCTGGGTGATGTCCCACAAAGCAAAGGGTTACCAGTTCGATTCCCAGTCAGGGCACATGCCTTGGTTTGGGTTCAGTCCCTGGTCAGGGCTCATGTGAGAGGCAACAGATTGATATTTCTCTCTCACATTGATATTTCTCTCCCTCTTTTTCTTCCTTCCTTCCTTTCTCTCTAAAAATAAACCAAGCAAATATTACTCTAGATAATACAAGTGGACATCATCAAGTGCCAAAACTTGAAGATTTCTGGTGAAGGTATTTTTGCCTCAATACTGCAACACAGAAGTCACATTTGAATTTTTACCCTGCCAGCCTGCCTCATGGATTTTGGACTTGTCGTCCACCGATATTGCATAAGCCAAATACTTAAAATCAACCTTTAACACACACAAGCACACCCCCACACACATCCTATTGTTTCTGTTTACAGAATCCTGACTGAAAAAATAGGTTTACTGTTATGGGTTGATCTGTAGTCTCCCACCCCACCAAATTAAAAAAAAAAAGGCATTTTGATGTCCTAACCTCTAGAATCTCAAAATATGTCCTTACTGAGGCAATAATCATTATTGCAGATGTACTTAGTGAAGATGACATCATATTCCAGTAGAGTGGGCCCCTAATCCAGTGTGACTGGTGCCACGATAAATGGCCATATAAAGGCACAGATAGAAACACAGGGAAGACGTCCTATGAAGATGGTGGCAGGGAGTGGGGTGATGCATGTGGAAGTCAAGGAATGCCAAGGATTGTTAACCACCACCAGAAGCTAAGAGGCATGGAACAGCTCCTCCCTCCAAGCCCTCAGAAGGAACAACACTGCTGACACCTTGCTTTTGGACTGCTAGTCTCCAGAACTATGCAGGAGTAAAGTTCTGCTGTTTTAAGCCACTCACTTTGCAGCTCTTTGGTATAACAGCACTAGGAACCAGTGTATTCAGTATATTCTGAAGAATCATGTCACCTACATTTTCAACTGTCTTTAAAAAAAAACAGAAAAGAAGAAAACCTCTGTAAAACTAAAATGTCAGCATTTTCTTGGCTGCCTTTTCCTAAATTCTCAAGGGTAAATGTAGTCTATGAATGCTTATTATAGTACCAGACTAAACTAATCCTTTCCCCAAATTAAAATGCAGTCACCAAGCACATTAAAGAATAAATTTTAAAAATCTACTGACAAACTAGCTCATGATATGTGTTTTATATAACAATACTCAGATAATATGTCCAACTAGAAAGAGGTTAACATTCACTATGCAGTGACCTTCACCTACTGTAATAGCCAGCACCACCCCATCGCCAAACTCTTATGTTGAGATATTAAATAAACTTACTTGTTTTCAAGTGTTTGGATGTTACTTCTCTCTCTCACTTGTTTCTTTTTCAACTTTGATATGGAGACCTAGAAGAATGCTCTTTTAAGTCAATTGATATTCTTCATCCTTTCCACTTATTTTATTTTTTTAAGATTTTATTTATTTATTTTTAGAGAAAGGGGAAAGGAGGGAGACAGAGAGAGAAGCATTGTTGTGTGAGATACTGGTTGCCTCTCACATGCCCCCAGCTGGGGACCTGGGCCCACACCCAGGCATGTGGCCTGATTGGGAATCGAACCAGAGACCTTTCAGTTCGCTGGCTAGTGCTCGATCCATGAGCCACAATATCCAGGGTACTTCATCCTTTCAATTTCAAATTATTTCACAAAACTTTTTTTGTCCAAATAATGTAGTTTTCTGGATTAATTTTTGGTAGCTTAAAGGAATTGGAAGATGTAACTTTTTAAAAAAGTAAACAAATAATAAGTTTATTTGCCAAAAATGTTACTTGGTACTATCTGGGTAAATAAAACAGAATATTATAGGTCTTCATATAAAACAGGAAATAATATAATTTGTAAGTAAATTTAAAAAACTAAATTTTATGAAGGATCAAGCACCTTTCCAAATTATTATTCCCCTCTGGGAATTCCCATCTTAAGTATATATTAAAACATCAGTAAAGAACATCCTTTAAGGGTGAAATTACTTAATTTTCGGTATGCTGTATAGTTTTCCATACAAATGTATATATGTACATGTATATTTATTGAAATGTTTCTATATATTTAGCACATTCTATCCTATAGAAAGAGAAATCAAGAATCTCTTCCTTATAAGTACTCCTTCCTCTTCTCAACTTCCCACTGGCTTCTCCCCCTCTGGTATCCAACCTACATTTTCTTAATTCCACAATGGGAGGACGATTAAGTACTAAAAAAAGAGCAAAGGCAAAATCTACATACTTACAAATGAATCTAATAGATGGTTGTGATAATGATGCAGTAACTTTTTATATTTGTAGTGTCACCACTACTTTTAGTCACCTGGCTTTGAAATTCTAGGACAGCCTTTTGTCATCCCTCCTTTCTCCCAAGTCCATTAGTTATTAAGATTACTGAATCTACCTGGGTGAATCTTCCTCATATTATTTTCCCTTTATTTTTTATTTGAGTTTGGGTACTTTTTATTTCCCACCTTGTCTGAATCTCCTCATTCTTAATCTACTGCATACTTACCTAGAACATCATCCTGTAACGTTGCCCCCACTGCTAATCCTTAGTGGCATTTCCTTATCTACACAGTAAGTAGTACACTCTATTTAGTATTCAAAGGGGTCTTCTAGCTTAGTTTTCTAACCTGGTCTCTTAGTTTTCTTTTCAGTCACATTGGTATTCACTTGTTCTATGCAGTACCCAAGGTTGCTCGATGTGCACCTCCAATACAGGGCTCTGTTTGCATACCCTACACTCGCCCATTATCTGCCCACGTTTTTCCCTCATTCCCAGGTGTACCACGTTGTAACTGTGTTCCATGGCCTAACTCCTATTCCAGCAGTGCTATGAATGCTTTCTTGAAACACCCCATGTTCACATCTACCCCGAGCTGAAAGGAATCTCCTTCTGGGAATACCCTTTTATCTTGACTTCTCTCATGGCACTTATTTCTGTGTTTTCTATGATTAATCCTGTATGTGACAATTCTCCTAAGAGACAAATTTGTTGAATGAGAAGTCTCATTGTATATCTTTCTGTGTTGTAAACATTTAGTAAGTATTTAGGGAATAAAATGTTCTCATATTAAGATGAAGGTAATTGGTGCATAGACACTATGTTATATTGGCCAACTAATATTTACTGAATGAAGCTCTATAGGAAAGAAGACAGCAAAGGCAGTGCAGGTGTGTGACCTCCGAATAATGCCCATATGGCTGTAGGCACACAGTGTATATTGCATACTAGATTTTGGTAGGTACCATGCTTCATAAAGTTTGTTCCAAAGGCTTCTGGAATTGGATCAAGCATTGATGTTTATTTGGAAAAAAAATTATTGGTTCCCACACAAGACCAATTCAATCTTGATTCAGAATCAAAGAACAGGGCTCAGAAGTCTCATATTAAAGAATCTACCCACTCCCCTCCTGCAGTGATTTTTGCATTCTGAAGATTGAAAACAGCATAGGATAAGCACTTATTTACTGAGGAAGAAGATACCAGTATATACTTTTAAATGATGTTAAAAATTGTTCACAAAATGTTATGGTAACTTTTTTCTAAATCTATCCTGATTAGCATAGCACTAACGGGAGTATCCTAGTTCTCACAATTCACTAGAGGATAAGACGCATTAGGTTGTTACCCTAAAATCCAAGGACCTAGAGTTTCAGAACTCTGGGAACCCTTTAGATTGTTGCCAGCCATTCCTAGAGTCCTAGAGCCTCTAACCACGTGCCAAGCTTTCCTTTCTGTCCTTTGCCATCATCAGTGAAAATCACAGTTGTGTATGTTTGTACCAGGTGGGAGCCTTGTGTGTCTGCACTCTTCGTTTGTAAGCTCAGGAGTCACAGACACACCCTGAAAGGTTATATTTGGGGCCAGAGAATGAGTAGCACCCAGATAAGTAGCACCCAATGGGGTGAATGGGTAGACTGCTGAGTCTGAGTCTGGAGTAAAGCCTGTGACTGCTAGCAGAGTAATCCACTTAACCTTTCTTTCAGCTGCACCAGCGTCATGTGTACTCTCAGGGTCTTTCTCCTACGAGAGCTCCTGACTTAGCCTTCCTAAAAGTCCTCTTTACTACCATTATGAGCTGCTGTTCAGCCAGTGATGCAAATTACACCCCAGAATGACTGTCCTTGTCCTCTCCTTCCTTCCAGAGTTATGAGGACATATATTAAATGTCAACTTGAGCCTTCTTCTTTAGCTCTTTTGAGCTCAATCTTACATAAAACATAAATTGGAAGTTTTCTAGGAAACGGCTTTATTTATTAAAGAATTTATTTAACAAAGAACAATTTAGCAAACGTACATTTCTAATAACATACCAGTGAGGAGCATTTTACCAGGGGTGTATAAATCAAATGGCATAGAGTAGACCTTTCACAAATCATTTCCCTCTGAATTAAGGTCAATTTGTAAAGACACATAAAATTTAGAACCAAATTATCTTATATTTATTGAGTCATTTCTAATTTGGAGTCATCCTCTAAATTAATATCAATGAAAGTATATCTGACAATGTTTAATAGATCTGTATCTTAGAGAAAGAACTGAGATATTTTCCTGGAATGTCATTATTTTCTAAAGCTTTCTCTAATTCAGAATTCCAACTTTCAGAGTTTTTGAAAGTATAATGGATAAAGTACATTTTATTTTTTTCCATTTCTCACAAATGATATGTGTGAGTTCTTAGTCTAGAAGATAGTTTAGGTACAAAAAAATTGGACTATGCAACTAAAAATAAAATGTCAATATAAAAATAAAAGTGAAAAGGTATGAACATATTCACATAACATATTTCTCTTTGGCCAAGGCAAATAACAATGTTGTTTTCCTAGATATAAATTGTGAAAAAATAGGCATTTTATTTTAAAATATGGAATTAAACATTCCTATAAGGAACTCTTTCAAAAGAGTACATAAACAATTAAATAAACTTTATCAAATATACAACTATCCTTCATCTTTTGCTAATAAAATGCTGTCACATTACAGATCTCTATTGTCATTGCTTAACAAGAGGCATAGACAAAATGTCACCGAAATAAGCCATAAATAGCATTAAGTTAATTTCTCTAAAACTTATCTCATATGAATCTATCTGCAAATGTATGCTTTATCTTTCTGAACTTTCAAGAATAAAATGTAAATCAAATGTTTTAATAAATTCTTCCTGCAAATCCATTAAAACTCTGCCCAATCAAATTTGACAGCCTTAAATTGATAATATACATATATGAAACACTGGATTTGCAAATCAGATTTTGGAATGCCTTTTGAAAGTTAAATGCAGTGTACCTCAGCCAATAAAAAGTAAAAAGTGTCTCAAAGATGAATACAAAACAAAGTAAACCTGAACAAGAATGACTACAAAATTATATAATGTAGCCTATTTATTAAAATACTCTCTAAATCTACTTAGGAATTTCACGTTCTTCAAGTAGACGACTCTCATAGTTGGGGCACTACATCCTCTCAAACCAAACCAAAATATTGAGAAGTATTTTGCTCCCACTAAAAATAACCTGTATCCTTTATAGGAAATTATATATATTCTTTAAGTCCTTCATTTTGTACCTAAAAATACAGAAAAATTTTATAGATAATTATAGATTGGACTAGTTTTCCAATAAGTTCTCTTGCTTTAACAATACTTGTTTTATACATATAACATTAGTATACTAAGGAATATTTAAGCATACTAAGACATATCTAGAATAGAAAAATTGATCCAGCCATTATTTACAGAAGAAGACTCTCCTGATCCATGAGTTATATAGAAACTATATCTCAGCAATATCAATGAAATGAGAACACCGGCATCTCCACCATCTCATTGCTGCTCTAGTAACTGCATTTTATGTAAGAATTATATGGGCAATGTGTTACATTGAATTTAGGATCCTGTTGGAGTCAGAGAGCAAAGCCACAAAGCCTGAGGATGAACTTACTATTTCCTAGGAGACCCAGCCATGTCAGTTTCCACAGAGAACAAGAATGTGGAAGAAAGTATTAGGTAAGCAGGAGAGGAAATAACCTCTTTCTGTGAGCTTCACTTTCTTAGGTCTAGATCTTAAGGAGGCAAACTAGTTCAACCAACGCTTCTGGGCACGAAGGCGAAAACAGAGCTCCTCCACATGAAAGGCAGCCCTTGGAACTCAGATGCACTGCCATGGGGGCAAAACATAGCTCACAAGGACCCATGCCAGCTGCATGGTATACTCTGTGTTTATTTACAGATCATTATCATCCTGACTAGATTTTGTCGCAGGATTTTGTTTCAGCCTTTTTATGCATAATGTATACGGGAAAGGGCAAAATTATGTTTAGAATTGTTTGTATGGAAAATAATACAATAATTAATATGTGATGATACAAGTGTAAAATTTGTATTTTGCATACTCACAATTGCAAACCTACTTTTGCCAATCCCCTCTATTTTGAATTTCCCCGGAGGAAACACTGTTTATAGCACATTCCAAATATATTTGACAGTCGAACTCTTTTTTTAAGGGAGTCACATTTTAGGGAAAATAGTTTGGAAAAGCTGTCATAGCTTTTAGAAAAAGTGTTTTAAATGTTCCAATCCTTCCATGGGATATTAAGGAAAGGTATTCAATAAGATCCAAATACATAAAAAGGAGCATCAGATGCATTTCCCTTTTGATCAGTGGGAGTTCCTAAAAGGAAGATGAATATGTTGGAACAAAAGTCATGCCTAAATATATGTGTATTAATAGGAATTGGGTGTAGGAGTTGACAGGCAGGTGTTCTAAAGGCAAAGAGGAATACTGGTCCTTTCCTTTCCATTACTAACTGGTATAGGCAGAGTGGGGACTGTCTTCACCAAAAATGGGATACCATTTTAAGGAACATATAAAATTAGTACCTTAAATCCTAAATCATGGGTAGGTTTTGTTAACTTTATATCCACTGAGAAATCAGTTTTTCGTTTTTTTTAAGATTTTATTTATTTAGTTTTAGAGAGAGAGGAAGGGAGGGAGGAAGAGAGGGAGAGAAACATCAATCTGTGGTTGCCTCTCATGTGCCCCCTACTGAGGACCTGGCCTGCAACCCAGGCATGTGCCCTGACTGGGAATCAAATCAGTGACCCTTTGGTTCATAGGCTAGCACTCAATCCACTAAGCCACACCAGTCAGGGAGAGAAATCATTTTTAGGAGAAAAAAATAGAAACAAATCTCTATAATGCCATCTCCTGAAGAGACCCATCGCTATCACCTCCAGATAATCTGTGATTTCTCTTCTCATTGAAAATCTCCCAAACTTTGCTCAAGCTTTGTATCTGTGCCTCAGGCAGCCTCCTAGTATGGAAAGGCTTCCCCATTTACCAGCCATAGAGGTTAAAGAATTAGGTTGATCATTTTATGCAATATAACAACTATAACTTAGAGTGAGGAGCTGTAGTCCAACTGAAGGGTAAGGAATTGGGGAATGGAAATCTGAAGAGATGAGTTTTATCAATTGCAAAGCTATGCCTAGTCCTTGGCTGATGACTTTTCATGAATCTACACATCTAGGTATTAATAGTCAAACTGCTCCAGGACTAGTTTTTTCCCCGAAATATTTGTACAAGCAGGCAGCTCTGAAAAGATGGAGATGAAGATACCTTCTTGCTCTCCTTCACAAAAATGATATTTGCTTACTTTTGAAGGTATGAAGTAAAGAATTCAACCTTGCCTAAATTTAACTTTGCCCTTAGCTTCTGCAGGTAATCTCTGAACCCCTGGAATGCCATGCCTGCGGGGAGTGTTTTCATTTGCCTGAGGGTCTTGTGTCACACCGGACAGTCTAACAATAGGCACTTCGGTGGGCTCTGCCCACACTGGACTTGATTTGGGATGGGAGCATTGGGGCATACGGTATCACCTGTGACTGTCCTGGGAGAGGACAAGTGAAAACTTGATGCTCAGACCTCTTCTGGACTCTGCCACATGCATCTCTTCTTTGGCTGTTATTAGTCTGTATTCTTTAATCATAATAAACCATGACCTCAAGTATAACAGCTCCCAGTGGGTTCTGTGAGTCCATGCAGCAAATTATCACAACTCAAGGTGGCTCTGGTGATGCCTGACTGGTAACTGATGTCAGAAGTGAGATCCGTCTTGTGGATTATTCTCTAATCTTGTACAGGTAATAAAGATAATATTTTCTCTATGAACAAGGATGGGCAGATTTTCCAGATGCTCATATAGAAGCCAGCCTCTTCTCTTTTCAGGGTTCTTCTTCTAAAATATACCCTTACCACATGCATCGGCATCATCGCATTGTCCCATGGGAACTGGGGCTCAGGGGAAAACACTACAATGTCACTGCATATGCTGCTTATGCTAAAAGTAATAAGTTCTTTTGTCTCTGATACAAATAACTCATATTTTTGGCCAATATCTATAAAATTTTGATAGGAAAATTCAATGCTAATGCTTAAGTATAGGGTAGAATCTCAAACCCTTTTACAATTTCTGACTGGATGGTTTAGCTCTAGTACTAACCATGGCTAACCTTTAGAAAGATTTATTAACTAAATAAAAATCATTCCAAGAGTTAACTATTGGCCAATTTGGAGATGGTTTCAGTTACATGAGACAACCTCTCTAAAATGCAGTGAAGGGGCCTACGGGTGGAATTAAAGAAGCACATATCAGACACTCTTGTGAGACACAGAAATACTTCTCTCCACACGTTGATAAGCAAACTAATTTTGTGGTGTGAAGGTCTGCAGCACTGCTGCCAAACCACCATGGGGTAACTAGTAATTTAAGGTGACATTATCTATTTACCATGTGACACCTCTGTACTCTCTTCAGACTTAATTAAAAGCAAACAAAACCAATCACCAACAAGGTTTTGAAATGCTTATTTCCATTGGCCGCTAAATTTTCCAAATCAAATTCCCATTTAGAGACATTTATGACTACAATCCAGCACAGTATGACTTCTTTCCAAATGCAGGCTTTAGTGCCCATCTATATATTGACAATCTCTTTCCTATACAGAAAAGCCCCATTTCAACTTGCCCTAGCAGTGAAGAGTGCTTCACTTAGATACACACTTAGATACACACGGCAAAGATTTTAATAGTAACTTAGTGCGTTTTAGGTTGGAATCTCTTCTTCTAGCTCCATGGCAGAGTATCTATATATAAGTGTTTTAATTTCTATCCAACAGCCACTGAGAGAAATGCAAACAAATGACACAATAGTATGAAACATAGGCAATTGCATTTGAACTCCTAGTATGAAATTCATTCAGCTTCTAATTCTTTTGTTGACAGACATGTATTTCCAGCAAATGTCAGTCAGGTAAACAAACATAAGTTTCTATGAATCAAATTTTTGAAAGTAAGAATTTTGAAGTAAATGTGAATATTTGTAAGGTATAATTATAATTTTTTTAAAAATACAAATTTTAATAAATTACTTTTACTCTTCTTCAGACCAACTCCAATGTCAAACAGCAAGAGGAAAAGAAAACTATTTTCAGAAAAGTGTTTACAGTAGTCAGAGAAATATACTCTCCCAAATATGATAACAGACCCACCTGCTTTGTAATACTGTTTTAACAAAAACTCCATTAAGATTCTGTGGTTTTAAAAACTGACTTTTTAAAAATATTGCTAACATTCATACTTATTTTACAGTAAATACTTAAGTCTTTATACTTATGCAAATAACCATTGAGCCTACTAAAAGACAAAAGTTTTTCCTCTTGTTCATCCAGCATATACACTTGCAATTCAGTTCAGATTTGGTCTTCAGAGTTTGTTACCACAGTTTGCCACAACTGAGACTCCTAAATCAGTGACACTATTTGCATCAAAACAACCTTATTTTGGAGCATGTGGCTTAACTCTGTGGCCTTCTTATTCCTGATGCAATAGGTATCCAGCAGCAACAACAGAAGGGGAAAAAAGGCATCTCAGAGCCTGGCTGGAATAAGTGCACTTCTCACTTTCTTCCTGCTGTGTGAAAACTCTTTTTTCATCTGAACTGCAGAATATATTGGTGAACTTAATGGGATCTGACAGTCCATCTTAAACGGTGCCATTAGGTAACAAAGAAAAAATCTGAAGTTATATAACCCTTGGTCATTTTGATGACTTCTTTTTCTTTTGATTTGAACTGATAACAGGAATTCCCAAAAGGCTTTTTGAATTTTTTTATTTTATTCTGGGTTTCTCTCTGGATAGTTCTTTAATCATAAATATATGTTTTAAGCAAATTGTTGTAAAATATGGTTAGTGAGATACTGAGTCAAAGGGGCATATCACTAAGGAGGCACTGTTTCCATATTATTTGTAGATTTTGCAACCTCACAAAAATCATACAAAGTCAAAAAGTAAATTGAGAAATACCTAATTTTCAAATTTCCTTTAAATAAATGGTATTGAATGAGTAAATTATGTAACAAGTTTCAGTGTGTGCATATTAAATAAATAACATTGTTACTGAATATATATTAGGCCACTTATAGGTAAAGAATTTGTGGGCCTTAGGTAACATAAAAATTTATCTAGCAAAGTAAAGGGCAAGGCCAGTTTTGACAATAAAGGATATTTATATAACAACAGCATTTATAAACCAAATATATGTATAACCCTTTTGGTTTAGGTACTACCACCAGTCACCATTTTACAGATTGATAAATTTATGTTCATACTTGTCTAGTAATTTGTTCCAGATTAGACAGTTTGTAGAGTCTGACATAGGACTTGAAAACAAGCAATCTAAATCTTGAGTTTATGCTCTCTCTGGTCTTTCAGGATCAGTTGAGAAAGGCAGAGAAAAAATGACTTTAAGGATAAGAAAATTGATTTAACCAAAGTTATAATTTTAATAAGTAGTAGAGAAAAGGGTTCCTGCACATTCACTCTCACTTTCATTTTCAGACTTTCTTCATTATTTGTTTTACTCACATTGTTCTCTGACTTCCTGCTTTGACACTCAACAATTTCAGAGCCAATTCGTTTTTTCAAATTAATTTCTTTTCACCTTCTCTACTTCTCTTTTCACTTCCCTAACCACAGTTTCGTATCAGGATGAAAGGAGTGAATGGTCAATGTCTGTAACTCTTACATGGTTACCACGGCAGAGATTTTTCTAAACCAATGAATCAATAAATGGCAGAATTTCGAGAAGTGAACTTAATAAAACCACTGAAGTGCAGAACTTTATTAAAGTGGGGGAAAAGTACTTCATAGTTTCAATCTCTATCATCCATGATCATAATATCTTAATCATGAAACAACAAATGTTTATTGATTGATAACTAAAAAGTTAGTCATTGTGTTATGCATTCATTACATCAAGTAATTCTATAGCAATTCCATTATTGTTATTTCTGTTTTATATTATAGAAACTAAGGCTCTTCATAGTTATCAGCCTGCCTGAAGGTCAAGAGTTGGGAAGCAGCAGAGTGGGTGCTGGAATTCAGGTCTATCTGAAGCCAGTAAACTGTGAAAGCTCCTAAACTCATCTGTACATACAGCTGTATCTAGTAATTAACACAAATATACCAATTAAAAAAATTGGGGTAGGCTAAAGGGGATTATAACCAAATAGTAATATTTGGGAATACAAAATGCTGATGCTTATATAATTATATTGTCATAGTGTACTCTATTCATTGCTTTTCAGAGAATTTTAAGGAATATTTAAATATGCTCGATATCTTTAGTTTTGAGGTCCTGCAATATGGTAAATGCATTCCCCTGAGGAGAGTGAGTGAATAATAATAGCCTAATTAAAGCCTGTGGAAATGACTTTCTTTGTGTCCCCCCCCACCATGGGAGTCTTCTACGATGTCATCAATATTTTAATTACATAAAAACAAAATAATTTGCAAGCATGGACTCTGCTGTTGTGTTTTAAGGCTTTTGAAAAAATGCTCTTTAACAGACATGTTGACCTTGTTTTGGAAACAAGTTAAGCATTACACATATTATGCACTTGGAATGAGGAACAGTGCAGACCTTGGTCTTAGAGGGATAAACAAATACATGCATATGCATGGACATGCATAACTGCATAAATACTGAACACATGAACAGACATAAATAGGCCTTGTCTATTTTTTGTCCCTATATCCTCACAAATTCTATTTTAGGTTTTTAAATAAAATATAGTTGTTGAATTTAAGAAATCATACATATATATAAACATATATATGCATATATAAACATATATATGTATATATACATAGCTTTTGAGTATTTCATTTTTCAAAGGCTGTCAATGGAGAAGCACTATCTCCCTAGTCAACTAAGTCCAAAACTTTATCTTAGATTCTAGGTTCATTCTGAACCTCACCAATCCACCTGCACAGACAAATTCACTCCATCTTTACAAATAACCTTTGGTCAATGTCAGATATTGCCTTTCTCTTACCATTTCCACACTGCTGCAACTCTTCTTTCCCCTCAATACAAACTTCTGTAAATGCTTTAGAAATCCCCTGTTCTTCAAAATTCAGGGAAATTACCACTACTCATACATACCGCACACAAAAAATAGGCATATACCAATGAAACAGTAAAGTGACCAGAAATAAGCCCATGCGTACATAGTTAATTAACTTACAACAATGAGCCAAGAATATACAGTAGAAAAGGACAGTCTTTTTAATAAATGGTGCTGGGAAAATTGGATAGCCATATGCAAAAGAATGAAACTGAACCAATATTTTACACCACACACAAAAATTAACTCAAAATGGATTAAATACTTGAACCTAAGACCAAAAGCCATAAAACTCCTAGAATAAAACATAGGCAGTAAGCTTTGGACTAACGTCTTTTCCATGATTTTTAAAATCTGACACTGAAAGCAAAAGCAAAAATAAACAAATGAGACTACATCAAATGAAAAAGCTTCTGCACAACAAAGGAAACCATTAACAAAATGAAAAATAAACCTAGTAATGGGAGAACATATTTGCAAATCATATATCTGATAAGCATTAATGGCCAAAATATATAAATAACTCACACAACACAAAAGTTTTAAAAGAGCTGAGGAAGAAATAGGCAAAATAGGTGATTAGTCATTTTCCAAAGATACAGATGGCCACCAGGTACATGAAAAGATGCTCTGCATCATTAATCATCAGGGAAATGTAAACCAAAACCACAATGAAAGATAACCTCATACCTATTAAAATGACTATTATCAAAAAAAACAACATATAACAGACATTAGTAAAGATGTGGAGAGAAGAGTACTCATGCATTGTTGATGCAGCCACGATAAAAAAAATAGCATGTAGTTTATTTAAAAAAAACTATATGCACCTTTATATTCACTGCAACATTACTGACAATAGTCAGATATGGAAATAATGTAAGTGTCCATTGATGGATGAATGGATAAAAAAATCTATGGTATTTGTGATACACGTACATACAAACACACACATAATTTATATTGAGGTCTATCCAAAAAAGGTCCAGTCATTTTTAATACAATGAGAACCATTTGCACAACATCAATGTAACCTGTCAGCCAAGAAGAGTAAACTGGAATGCGCATGTACGAACAATGATGACTTCACTGTACTAGTCAGTGTGGGTGATAGATACCATTAAGTGAGCATGTGTACTGTGTGGTGGTTGCATTCAAAATGACTGAGCAAGTAGAGCAACAAATCTGCATCAAATTTTGTGGTCAGGTTGAACATTCCTCCACAGAAATTATTTGTATGATTGGGAAGGCTTTCAGAGGCAATGCAATGAATGCAGCACAAATAACAGTGGGGCACAAATGCTTCAAAGATGGTCAAGAAACTGTTGAAAGTGATCCACATTCTGAAAGGCCTGCAACAACCAGAGCCCCTGAAAATGTTAGGCATGTACGGGCTACAATCAACAAAGATTGGTGACCAGCAGTGCGAGAACTTGAAGCTGATCTGGGGATTCCAAAAACTACTGTGTCCAAGATTTTGACATAAGATCTTGATATGAAATGTCTAATGGCAAAATCTGTTCCTCAGTTTCTGCTACCAGAGCAGAAGGAACATCGTGCTGCAGTTGCTAATGACTTAATTCAAACTGTTACCACTGAACCAGATTTCCTCAAGAAGGTCATGACCGGAGATGAATCGTGGGTCTATGGCTATGATTAAGAAACAAAGACCCAGTTGTCCCAATGGATGTCACCCTGTTCTTCACGCCCAAAGAAGGTGCAACAAAGTTGCAGCAAGATCAAGACCATGTTAACTGTGTTTTTTGACTGGCAAATGTTGTCCATCACAAGTAAGCCCCTCTAGGCCAAACAATTAATAAGGAGTACTACCTCAATGTTCTTCATTGATTGATAGATGCAATATGACGAAAATGGCCACGGCTATGGGCAACTGGTGTTTGGCAGCTTCATCAAAACAACATGATCACTCACGTGTCACATGTCCTGCAGAGTTTTTTGGTGAAACATCCAATCACTCAGGTGACTCAACTCCTCTACAGCCCAGATTTGGCACCCTGTGACTCCTGGTTTTTCCCAAAACTAAAATCACCTTTGAAAGGGAAGAGATTTGAGACTGTCAATGAGATTCAGGAAAATACGATGGGGCAGCTGATAGTGATTAGGAGAACTGTGTGAGGTCTCAAGGTGCCTACTTTGAAGGGAACTGAGGCAGCACTGTCCTATATACAATGTTTCTTGTATCTTGTATCTCCTTCAATTAAATGTCTCTATTTTTCATATTACATGGTGGGATAGACCCTGGGTCCTGGAAAGATCCATGCACGTGTGTGTGATTAATTCATAGGAAAAAATATAACATTGTCATTCACAACAGCATCAATGAACCTTTAAGACAGTATGCTACACAAAATAAGTCAAACAAAGAAAAGGAGTTATCACGTGATCTCACTTATATACAGAATCTAAAAAATGCACAAGCAAACAAAAAACCCTGGTTCAAAGATGCAGTAAATAGATTTGTAGATGCCAGAGGTAGGTGTTGGAGAGTGGGCAAAATAGGGGAAGGGAATCTAAGGTACAACCTTCCAGTTATAAAGTCAGTAAGTTATGGGGATGCAATATATAGTATGGTGACTATAGTGAATGATACTGTATTTCATATTTGAAAGCTTTTAATAGAGCATCTTAAAAGTTCTCTTTATAAGAAAAATTTCTGTGATTACGGAAGGTGACAGATATTAATTAGACTTACTGTGGTGACTATTCTGCAATATTTACAAATATCAAATCATTATGTACACCTGAAACTAATATAATGTTGTATGTCAATTATATTGCAATTTTAAAGAAGGCTTAAATCCAACCCCTTCTTCCTATTCCTGCTACTAATACCTTGGTTCAGACCTTATCTTGTGACCCTTTGCAGAATACTGCCAATGTACAATATTTTAAATGTTTATCTTGATATAAGTTTCATTGACTCTTTTTCTAATTATATAAATATTAAAGATAAAAAGTATAAGATTTTTTAAAAAATAGCAACTTTTATGCAAGGAATTTTTTTCCATTTTATTAACATTTACCAACACATAAGAAGTCGAAGTAATTGACAAAATGTAAGAATAGAACAAGTTTAAATATCTAAAAATATTTTATACCTGAATGATTCATTCCACAATGTCCTCACCATTATATTTTGCATCATAATTATTATGATATCATTACATTATTTTTAAAGAAACTTGAACTACTCTACAGAGACACTCTGGAGGCTTTTACGATAAATATTTCAAATATTTCAATTAGAGAACAAGTGAATAATCCATCAGTGGATTAATTTTGTTTCATAAGCAGGCTAAAGTCCAATTTAAAACGAACCAGTGGTGCTGTTACAAAGCACAGTACAGCATGCTGCACAATGCCCCATGCTGTCAGCCTAACCTTTATGAAGGAAACAAATCTGAGCAAAGGCAAATCAAAGCTGTCAAGTAGAGAAACAATGTAACTGTGGTGTTCTAGGGTTTAAAAAATTAAACAGTAAATTTTAAAGCTCTTATTGTCCTTATTTAACAATTCATCAGTTGAGTAGTATCCCATTTTGCAAATGGAAAGTTGCTCTGAGGAGCCGAACAAAATGAAGGACACTTACGGGAAGAAAGAGGGTGGGACAAGGAAGTTACTGGCAAAGAATGGATTAATTTAGGCAAGGTCACCTTCCCCTGGGGATCAGCAGGGGTTATCAGAGAGATTACCTCACTAGTGCTTACCAGGTAATTCCAGATTAACTGATTCAGTATCTGTCTTGGGAGAGGTTAAAACTGTAATTAAATTAGGCACTAAGCCTCTGTTGGTAACATAGGCTTAGCACAAGTGACTCTATTTGGGGCTTGTTGTCTCAGTTTCAACACAAGTAAAAACTTCTAAAAAACAATTCCTGGGTACCTGACCACTACAGTGACAATACTGCCACTTATCTCCTACAATATTCCCCTTGAATAAAAAATGTGAATCATTAAGTTCTATATTTTAAAATCACTAGAAAAATTAAATTCCACATAAATTCTTCAAATTTAACTCAAAATTATCCATTATGGTTGAGGCCTATGCCTACTCATAAGCAAAAACCTATGTATTCTGAGAGAAACTGTGTAAGACAAAATAGGAATTGGCACCTAGGTTGCTTCCAGCACTTGGCTATTGTAAATTGTGCTGCTATAAACATTGGGGTGCATAGGTTCTTTTGAATTGGTGTTTCAGGGTTCTTAGGCTATAATCCTAGGAGTGGAATTGCTGGGTCAAAAGGGAGATCCATTTTTAGTTTTCTGAGACAATTCCATACTGTTTTTCATAGTGTTTGTACCAGTATGCAATCCCACCAACAATGCACTAGGGCCTCAGTAAGTGAATGGATCAAAAAACTATGGTACATTTACATAATGGAATTCTATGCAGCAGAAAGAAAGGAGCTCCTACCCTTTGCAACAGCATGGATGCAACTGGAAAACATTATGTTAAGCGAAATATGCCAGGCGGTGAAAGACAAATACCATATGATCTCACCTTTAACAGGAACCTAAACAACAAAACAAAGAAACAAGCAAAATATAACCAAAGACACTGAAATAGAGAACAGACTGACAGTGTTCAGAGGGGAGAAGGGAGGGAATTTCAGGGGAATTTCAGGGGAAAAGGGGAAGGGTTTACAGGAATAAGTATAAAGGACCCATGGACAAAAACTAGGGGTGGGTGGAAATGGGAGAGAGGTGGGGTGGGCTGGGTGGGTGGGCTGGGGTGTGTGTAAAAGGTAGAAAATTGTACTTCAACAACAATAAAAATAAAATAAAATAAAATAAAATAAAATAAAATAAAATAAATGAAAATAAATGAAAATAAATGAAAAAATAAAAATAAATAAAAAAGAGGGATTTACAACAATCACTGGAAAGATGAGCCCCCCACATTTCCCTTAACTTTGGGGAAATGTCTGTAGAACAGAGCATCATGATTAAAAGGATAGTTGCAATTTAAAGGAGAACTCTTTGAAAAGGAGGGGCAGGCAAAAGTGGTAGTGGGAAAATGGAGACAAGTGTACTTGAAACAATTAAGAAAAACATAACATGGGAAAGAGAAAAGGCAAAAAGTACCCTTTGGTAATTTGGTGATGAAGGAGAAAAGAGAAAAAGTAAACTATTAAACAGAGCACTACAACCCTCCCCCCACCAACAAAAAGAAATCTTATAAATTAAAAGCACCTGGATTTGCTATACTGAGAGAAGGGGAAACTATCAAACTAGGGATGTTGTATAAAATGCCTATAGCATAAAAGTGAAGTCCTTACAGAGCTATGGCAGAAAATTAAGAAACAAACAAAATTTTATACATTAACCAAAGAGAATTCCCTCACACAAAAGAACTACAAAGCAAAAGAAAACTGTTAAGACAGTGAAAAATTAAACATACTCAAATAAGAAGCTGATGATATAAAATGTACCTTTAATGAAGAATCCAAAATCTAAATACAAAGAGAAAAACACAAGTCAATTAATGAAAAAAACTGATTAAAATAAGGAAAGAAACAGGTGAAAAATATTAAATTATTTCTGAACTAGAGAATACCTTAGAAGATTTTCAAGGCAGAAAAAACTCAACTGAAAATTAACTAAGGTTCATTGAAGACAGGCAGAAAAATGACCAAAAGAATAAAAATTACAAGAAAAAGTAGAAGAATCAGAGAGAAGTTAGTAGAAACAGAAGATAGGCAAAAAAAGTTACCATTTGAATTATCACATATTAATTTGATATAAGAAAAACAAAACAATTGAACAGAGCTAATAATTACACTATAAACTAAGAAAATTTTCCAAGACAGAAAAAGACCTTAATCTACATATTGAAAGGGTTCATCTGGGATAACTGACTCAGAAAAATATCAAGGATGATAAATCCTCAAGGCCTCCAAGCAAAGTGGCAAATACTTTACAAGGGCAAAATAATTAGATTAACATCAGACTTTTCGAAACTCTTATACAAATCTAGGCAACAAACAAAAATAAAACCCAATTAATACCAAGAATAGAGAAAGAGTGTTCAACATATAGGAACTTCTGGAATTCTCCTCTCTTCAGTCTTCCTTAAAGAATATACTACAAATGAATTTAATGGTAGTAATAGCCATATAAGGTTGCTAGAACTTCCCCTACTCTATTAAACACACACACACACACACACACACACACGCAATGATTAGCATGATTAAATGAGAAGATTAAATCAAAGCAGCATCAGTAACAGAACTGGGAATTAACCCAGATCTTCAATTACCAGGGTAATTAGACCCAGCTCTTCAATTATCAGGTTAGTGTACTTTGAATTAAATCACAGCTTTCTCCTCATTCTAGATTAATCAAGGTCAAGCTAGAGACTCTGGACACACACTGCAGCCAACACCTGCCACACATTCAAATGCCTGTAACACAGCACGGGCCCTAAGTGTATTCTTCTTGGTTACAGAATATATACTTAATTCCACCAGCTATGTTTCAAATAGGCACAGATATTTCTAGTAATACAGCCCTCACTACTATAAGGGGGAAAACCTAAAGCATTTCTGAAAAATGGAATATTAGTGTCAACATAATATTTCACATTATATTTTATTAGTTATATTACATTAATAAAGGTGAAACCGGGAAAGGCAGTGTTCATGTTGCCTGTCACTATCAGAACCAATAAGTAGAGACCAGGATTGAATGTTTACTGGAGTTTTATTCGGATGCTGGCGATCTGTGAAAACTGCAGCTAATATACCCTCAGAAAGGTCTTTATCTGCATCAGGGACATTCCCTTCCTGGAAGCCAAAGGCTCAGACACCATCTGCATCCCTTGCCGGCCCCCTGGGGCACAAAGGCTGACCTGCTTGCCGACCTGCTGGAGTCACACAGGTCATGCATTTTAATTCCTGCAACAATAGCTTTCCATGTGCATTAATCACTTAAGCCTATCAACTATAAGGCTAAAATCTTTAACTCTTGAGTTCCCTAATCAAAGGTATATTATAGTCAAGAAATTTAACTGGAACCTTCATATCCTAATATGTAAAGATGTGATTATTCCATTTAATCAGATTTCTATGAAGAATAAGTTTAATTCTCAACTGAAAGCAAAGTGTCTATTAAACATAAAAGTTACTCAAAGTATTTTCCCATTAACTTTTGAAAATGTGTGCTATCTCCCTTACCATCCTAAATGCTATCTGTGATGCTCCAGCAACAAAAATACTCTCAGCCTTTGATACAGAAAATGGAAGCTGGGTTCTTCTGAAGGGTAAATGAGATATTCTGACATAATATCTGGCAGAGAATGCTTTTTATTGCTTAATCCTTTCACTTTTTTCATCCAGTCTCCCAAACCCCCTTCCTTCTGACAGATCAGGCAAGAAAAAATATATATGTATATAAAAACATAATATGTTATATATAGCATGTGTGTGCATATATATAGATAACAAACACACAGACACAGACAACAGTGTGGTGACAGTCAGAGGGAAAATGGGCTGGGGGGCAGTGGAGGTGGGTAAAGGAGGCAAATAGGGATAAAAAGACACTTTTCTTGGGAAGATGGGTGCACAAAGCCGTGTGCAGATGACATTTTATTGAGTTATACACTTGAAACGTGTATGGTTTCACAAACCAATGTCAACCCAATAAATTCAATAAAAAATAAAACAAAAAAATAAATTTAAATTAAAAAACAAAGAAAGAAAAAGAACTCCTTGGAGTATAATCTCAATTGTCCTGAGCAAAAACAAGAGGGAAAAAGTCAGGGAAAGGTAAAGATAGATATTTGATGGGAGAATAGAGGAGGCAGTACAGATTCATCTTTTTGATCATTTTGTGAAAATAACAGAATTGGAAGGCCTAGATTTATGAAGTCAGAAAACCTATCCTAGCCAAATGTTCCCTCTGTAAAACTATATTTTGCTTTAACTTTGAGAAGCAGAAGAGAATGTTGGTAGAACCCCACACAAAATTATCTCATGAAAAAGAAAGAAAGAAGCAGAGTAACAGAGCTAGAAACACAGCCCTGCTCATCGTCCCTGTGTGGTGTGGGGCTGCAGCAGCAACATTCAGTAGCTGCATCAGAAACCACTCACTTGGCAAAGCTGAAAATAACTCCTATTTGGCCCTTTGCAGGAAATTTTTGCTTTTTCTGGCCTAAAAGACAACTATTATAACAAGATCCAACTTTTAAAAAGACTAGTAGAAGAGGCTAGCAGGGTAGAAACTGAGTACAAAAGCAAACTAAGAAAAAGTGGTCAGAGTGAGGACAAGAAAGGAAAATACGGACTCAGACTCATGGAAGCCAAAAAAGGTGTTAAGGCCAGCAGATGTGAGGAGCTGTTTCAAACAAGCCAGGCCTACCTGAAACAAGACTGAAATGTGCCTGCTGGTTTAGAGAGATGGAAATCGAACAGCTGCAAAGTGGGTGCTCTGTCAACATGAGCATTGAAGAATTTCAGAGAGAAAGGGAAATAACTAGAAGGGGTTAAGTGGTTACATTGGATGAATAAGCAGACTTTTGATTTATAAAGATATTACACATTCCCTCACTTGCACTATTTCTTAGTCTAAATTATAAAGTTGGACAGAAAAGGTCTCATAAAAACATGTTTTATTTATTCTTTTAAGAAATATATATGTGTTCTTTTAAAATCAGATTCTAAGAAGTTAGTTTTATATTGCCTTATTGCCAATTTAACGACCCTTTCAACTGAGACTTTGTGTAATGCTTTCTGATTCAAGTGATATAAACCCTTGAAAGCATATTTTCATACTCAGCATGCTGACAGAATACTTATTTAGTCCTATTTGAGTAAAATTTAATGAAAATAGGGAGCTGACTTGTGAAAGACTTAACTGGGGGGGAAAAACAAACCATTAATGTGTTTTTTATGTGTGTGTACAGGGTACAGACTGATTTTTATTAGAATTTTCAGTGATGCAATGTAACGATATCATATATTTGGGTACAAAGTAATTCTCTATTTTTAAGTAACTTATTCTCAGGTCCAAATCAGGAAGTACCTCCTGACTACTCTAAATATGATGCAAGCATCAAAATTATCTTTTAAATAATTAATTTTGAAGCAGCAATGAAAGCATTTCCCCACCTCTTACTGATTTAAAAGCTTTATGGACTGTTGAATGGACTTGTAAAATAAATATTCAGGGTCAGAACCATGCAAACTAATAAAAAGACACCTGGTGAGTAAGAGCTTGTAATTTCAAAAGTAGAAAAGAAAACCTGCAGCTTATGAATTTCACTGAGGATTTTATTAAACTCAATAAAGAAATCTCCAGGGAAGTAAATACCCATTTTTGATATTTCCAAGGTCTTTATAAGGCAAAGCAATTTAACAAATTAACAATAAATGTATTTATGCAGGGAGAAAAGATTATTTAGAAAAAATCATTTCCTTTATAGATCTGTTTTCCATTTTCTACTACAGCTCCTTGGAAAAAAGAAAAACAAAACAAAAACATAAGAAAGACTACATTTTTAAAAAAGATTTCAACACACATAAAACTAATTCACAGATGTTACACGTGGCTAATAAATAAACAAAAACTAAAGTGGGACTAATTTTCAGCCAATTGCTAATTAAGGTGAATTATGCACATGGTTTTAAGGATAATCATATGTCGGATTTAAGTAAAATATTCACTTTTGACAGTATTTTTATTTTTCTTCTGAATAGGACTACATATCCGGTGCACAGTTTCATCGACATCGACAGTCTACAAAAACTAAAAAGCTGGTTAATCTTTTTTAACAGAATTACAGAAAAGACTATGATTAGATGACATGATTAAATTCTCTTCCAGATTCTCCTATTATGTGCACGTGTGTGTGTGTGTGTGTGTGTGTGTGTGTGTGTGTGTAACTTCCAGACCTGATTGCAGAGAGCTCGATGTGGATGTAAATTCTTGAATGGCTTCAGGGAAAATAACTTTTCCGTTTTCTTGATAGAGCAATGTTCCCCTAAAAAAATAGTAGGTCATCATACGGTAGTTTTAATATTTTGCCTACATCTAAAGAAATACCTGTTTATTTCTACTGAATTTTAGGAAAGTTTAATGATATAAGTATGAGTAAGAACATTAGACGATCAGGACTCTTAGTATAGGACTTGAAAGTTGAGATGTATGTTTGAGACAAATTTAGCAACATCTATATATTTGTTTCTGTCGAATTTTGCCAGTCCTTGAACAAAGCAGTGGTAAATATAACAACTTCTTCAGTAAAAGATATGTTTGCCTTGGGCAAAGCCTGCTCATTGCTTCTCGTGCATCTAAATCAACACACCTTTGAAATAAGCATAACCTTTATGTGCACTTAAGCAGGCACATAACCTTGTTAGCCATTCTGTAATCCATGCACACCATGCTTCCTCCCACATTCATTTATCTTCCTTACATTTTCTCCTTAACTTCTAATGCATAAGTGACACTACAAAACTGTTGTTCTTGGGAGCATTTTGATCTTGCTTCCCTACAACTATCATCAGTTTTGGTTCAAATAAACTCTTACAAAAATTCTTTACAGCTTTAGATGCCTCTTCCATCACTAGATACATGAATAAAATTTCAAGCAAATTTACTTTCTCAGGTGATAAAAAATTACTAAGGAACAGAACATATTTATTTGCTTGACAGACAAATTTACTTTTACATTAGATAGCATAAAGCAGAACTACGAGCATCTGTTCAGGCAAATCAGTGAACATAAATGAAATGGTATTATTAGTTCTTTCAAGTTTGCTTGAAGTAATTAATTCTAACCCAGAAATATCCACAAGTAACTGGGAAAAAAATCAGATTTCTCAAAGTGCACTGCTAAAGACAAAGTTCTAAATCAAGCTGATGCCACCACGGCACAGCATCAACAACAACAAAAACAATCAAGAATTAATTCTCTTTATTAGTTGAGTTTCTGGATTAGATTTTTTGTTTTATTTAACTTTTGATAGTATAATTTATTTGTTCCCCCTTGGTAGAACATAAAACAGCAAAGAGAAACTGGTTATTATCAATTACTGACTACAACAAGGTCAAATGCTAATTTAATAAGCCAATACCGAAATTATAAATTACCTTTTAAGTAAAGGTAAGAGGAAAAAAAACCTAAAACATGTCACATAACTATTTCTTCCTGTGCATGTCTATAATCACTGTATACCCAAAAAGTATATTTTCATATTTCAAATGTCAGATTAAAAGAGAACCCAATGGACTGTGGAAGTCTGTTCTGCGTAGAATAAATTTATGAATCAAATACTGAGCAACTGTCAATTTCAAGTTATATTTTGTCATAAATACCTGTTTGTATGTTATCCTCATGTTCCTTTTCTGTCAAAAACTGATACAGAGTCACTCTTTAAATCATTATAATTTCCTCTATGCTGTCAGCAAAAAGATTTAATATGGTGATAAAGAAATAAATGTAGAGTAGTATGTGTTCCTTCCAAGACTTGTTCATTTACTGTAAAGCTTTAAAAAGTATTACGTATTTTCTTTATTTTTACTTAAACAATATCATCAATTTATTGAAATATCACAGCCAAACAAAATTTTAAATTTAGTAATCCATGAAAATTATGTATAATTCAGGATATATCAGAAGCAAAGAATCTATAAATAAAAGCCAACTTGTTAAAGAAGTCTTTTCTGTTAGTAATTTAAATTATATGCTTTTTAGAAATTATTTGTATCCATCATTCTAGCTTTGATTTAATTTTAGCTAATATAAATTCTATTATACTAAAGGCCTAACAAGCCCTGATTTTTTTTGAGAGACAAAAATAAATGCTGGAAAGAGACTGTCCTAACTTATAAAATTGGTAAATTTTATTTTTATTAATAACATCACTTAATATTTAATAAAATTATTATATTAAAAGTCCACTGTTATAATATTTCTGTATTGAGTGACCATCTAATTCTATCATCAACAAAGAGCCTTATGATGTTACCCACATATCATAGCTGAGAAAGCTGAATCTCACGGTAGTTAAAAATTTGCTTTAGGCCTTTGAGCTACTGAGAGAGCTGTGATTTAAACCCAGTTGACTTCAAAACCTGTGTGCCTTTTTTTTGGGGGAGGGGGAGTAAGACACTTAAATGGGTTAAGGCAGCAGTCAAATCTTGAACAATAGACCAGAGTATAGGTTAGAAATAGGGAATCTGAGAAGGGCGCTTTTCAGCATTTTCCCCCTTGTTAGTGGAAATTATATTATGTACACCTTATCACTGTATGAAAGAAAATATCTTCTTAAAGGCAGCCTCAGATAACTTTAAAGACATGAGAAAACTATAGCTAACATCTTAAAAATTGTCAAAAGAATGTTTTAAAAAATTAATAAAGTTAATAATAATTAGTTAAGTAGGTATCTTAACTAAAACACTGGAAGATTTTTTCATTATATCTTGCTTATTCAATAATACAGGTGCAATGAACATGTAAATATTGTTTGACTATGACTTAATCATTAAGAGACATAGGACAATTTGAAGAGCCAGGAAGTATCTAAAATTTGAAACACTATTTTGATATTAACTCCCTAGCATTTCAAATAGGAATGTTCTTACTATAGAATATTTCAGTCATTTGCACAATGTTATGCAATGAAATTAAGTTTCACATACCTTTTCTTGTCTTTCTGTCACTATAACTAGATACTCTAATAATGGCAGTTATAATAATTTGGTTGATTACAAAAAAAGTGACAAAATTAGAGTATTAAAAGATTCACAGGAATAACAAGAACATGTGAAGACAAAAACAAAGCTGAATTTCATTTGTCTTGTTTTTTAATAGTGAAAAATTTCACCTCCATGCTAAAGAAAACAAGAATTAGACAAAGTGCTTGGGTTGTGGAAGCGGCATCCCATTGTTTCCCACAAGCTCTGTCCCAGCCGCCTTCCCCTTAGCTACCCACTGCACATGAACCAGGGCTGCTTGCTGGGATGATACTTAAGCCCTAGCTCCTTGGAAAATTTGCTTGAAGTTTCCTTATCAGCATAGAAATATGTTGTTCCCCCTATAAAGCTTAATTCTAATCAGGTTTTAAGGTATCTTTATAAATAAATATTTCCACATCTTTAAAGGATTCAGGCAAAAGAATAAATACCAGTCTATTCATTCCCAGAATTTCTTCCTTATTTTGTTTGGCCCAGCCTGAAATGCTCTTCTGCTACTTACATAAATAAATGTTTTTTTTAAAAAAACTGGTCCGGTTGAGCTCTCACCTTTGAGAACATTACATAGAGTATCTCAAATTGCTACATGCATCGTAAAAATTTGTCTCATCTTTCACCTAAGGTTCTCAAATTCATGACCACAAGCCATGCTATTTGGATATTGGCATCTTAAGCTTAACAATGCATACAGCATGAATTTTGTGATTATATGTTTGTACTGATTACTGTTGACATTTTGTAGTGACTTTTCAGAATTTCTTTTTTCTTGGTTCTTCTGCATACTTTGGAAAGTTTTTAGACTTCTCGGATCAATTATAATTTAGGAGTTAAGGAATCACGAAAATCATCATCCATATGATGAAACTGACTTGTCCAAGGTTAAACTGCTAGTAGTAGTAGAACTGAGTGTGGAACAGTTCCCGAATCCCAGAACTAGGATAGTCTTTCTAATTTTCCACTAAATAACAACAAGAATGATAAAAGATAAATACACTTTCCAGCCTGTACTAGCTCTGTTAAATTAATACGTATTTTCCTCTTAGAATTGATTAGTTGGCAAATAAAGCATGGTATTTCCACATCTTCTTTCACATAAGCATATTGGTTATTTCATAGTACTACTGTAAGAATTACTGAGTAAGTGCTTAAAATATTTAATATTTAATAAAGTCTTTGGGTGGTACTAGCAATAAACAATAATTAGTGTCAGCCGTGCTCAACCCCACATCAATGCATTGTTGACCTAGAAATCCTCATGATGTTTGTAATCTGGTTGGCTATAGAGCTTGGGGCAGAAATAAAGGTGAGGGCTACATAGTTATAGGACTTCAAGTCAGAATATGACAAAACAGGCTATCAATAATAGCAAAGAAATTGCAAACACTTCATTGAGAATTCATTTAAAGCAGTAATGGAACATAATCATTAAATTCACATTTAAGTGATGCCCACTTTGAAACAGGTATTATGTATAGAGAATATAAAAACATAATTTCTATCAGAAAAATATTTTCTTATTAAGGAACATTTATAAACACAAATTATATATGTCATGTTCTCTTATAGCACATAAAAGACAAGAAGGTATAGGAAGCCTTCACAGAAGAAGTAATATTTATGAGCTGTCTTGGAGAGTGTGGAGAGGTTTACCAAGCATTTAAGGAAGAAAAGCATTTCATACAGAAGGAAAAACATTGGCAAAGTCTCTGAGATAGCAGGCTCAGAAAATGGGGATAAATTTCTATATAGGAGCATCAGATACAGCATTGCTGGTGGGAAATGGCCATAAATGAGGCTGGAGAGAAAGTTCAGGTCTAGACGCAGAAATACAATGGAGGTTGGACTTGAGACTATGGTTAGTAGAGCCATGTGGAAATAGTTTAGTAGCAGAAAAACAGAGCTAAGCTGAATTTCAGGAGATGACTGAGATCAAACTCATCATCACGTTCCTGGTTAAGCAACGTGCTAAAGAGCTCATTTAGGATATTTTTCAATAATATTGGAAGAAAATAATGAATGTATGACCTAGAGCTATGAAACAGAAAAGCTCTGATTAGAAAAGAAACTATTCTAGAATGTACAGGATTTGGTGATTTAAGCTGTAGGTATTAAGAAAATGACCTGTATTACCCCAGAATTTTTTAGCTCAGGAGATGGGTTGGATAATGATATTTTTAACCACAACTAGGAATACAGAAGCAAGAGAAACTGTATGAAAATGGGCGGAAATTAATTCAAGTTTGTACATGTAGAAAATTGTTAATAAGGTTCTGAAGCTCAGTGATAAAAAGTAAAACCAGATTTTGGAGTTTTCACTAGAGAACATTTTAACCACAATTATTGATTAGGTAACCCAGGAAGAGTGTTTAGAGAGTTGACAAAAAAGAGTTTCTTTATAGGCAATTATCATTTAAGGAATAAAATGGAAAAAGGATCGATGAAGAAGACTATAACTGAGAGACCAATCAGCTTGGCCTGATATTTTGAATAGGAGAAAATTTTAAGAAGTAGAGAGTGATTCCCATTTCAAATGTTATCTTGGCCAACATTATCTTAGGTTTAAATTAATGACCTCTGTTTCAGAATGGCCCAAAACTTATGTGAAAAAAAGTAATACTTGCAAAAGAGAACATAAAGAAAATAAGTCAATATATTTTTTCACTATATCTAAAGAAAGAAAAGACTGCTTGGTCTAAAAAATGAATCCTGCAGAGTTCTATCTCTAACCTGCAGAGAGGAATGAGTTTCCATCTGCTTGCTTTTCATGCCTACAATTTAGTTTTATAGTTCCCATTTCATTTCCCTTGCTGCAATAAGCCATTTATACATTGTGCTCTCTAGTAGATAGTTATGTTTCAGAGGGCTTACCCTGTTCACAGGGGAAAAAGCTCGTGGGTGGTGAACAAGGGTGAAAATTCAGGTAAAATGTGTAGTCTTTCAATCACATGAAATGTGCCAAATATCCTTTTTCGCTACACTTGTTTTGTAAACTGTTAATGCTCAATGCTTCATTCCCTGGTCATGATGGCAAACACGAGCATTATCATAAATATATTCTCCACATTTGATCCTTTTCATCAGTCTTTCCTTTTTTATTTCATTACTAGATTATTATTATTATTATTAGTGTAAAAGAGTTTTTTAAGTCTGTTATTGGTGTAGGTATATATTTTATACATGTTGAACATTGATAACAACAGATTGGGAATTTTAGGGGAGCAAAAGATTTCTGCTAATAGCAAAGAGAGAGGAAACTGAACTTGTATTTTTCATCTGAGTACAGTCTATTAAATAAAAAGAATCAATTTCTAGAGAGCTTTTCAGATTTATAAGATGATGTTATTGATTTTAAGTAATTATGCTAAAGCAAGTTTTAATGTTTCATACTTCCCCTACTGCAAAGTAAAAACTTATCCATATTTTTACCCACATCTATTTTAATAAACATTGTCTTTAGACCATTTGTTTCTTTTCTTTTATGCTCAAAGGTTCTTTACATACATAACATACCAGTACCCTTTAAAGAAGAAGATGGCACATTTAATAAACTATTAAAGACACAGGCTTTTTTATGTTGTTAAAATCAATTTGATAAATTTTTCATTCATTCACTCATGCGTAAGAAAAAATATATTAAATGTTGGGAATTCCATAGCACATACCACTAAGGGAACTTGGAGTTTAGGAAGAAAACCAGAAAAAAGCTAGAATTATAATGGTTAATCACGTCAGTAAAACCTACTAGAATTAATTAAGTAAGTAAGGTCCTGACGACATCAATACCCACAAGCCATTTTAGGTAACAGAGAATCCCATGCTGCCCCAAGAATATAATCTACAACAAATTTATTTATATAAATTCCAAATGAAAAAGGACACCTATATCCTTAGTATTATTCAAAAAAATTTTGAAGCCATATTTATAATTTGAAAAATATTAAGGATATAAGTATCCTAGCAACAGTTTTTATTTGAAATATACTGAGGGTATAGGTTACCTATCATCATAATTATTATTTGAAAAGTACTTAGGATATAGCTTGCCTTTTCCATTTGGAATTTACATAAATAATTACATACAATTATAACACAAACAACAATTATATGTAACATATAATAAATAAATTTTATATTATATACAATTATATGTAAGTTCTACTAATAATAAAACAATTGCAGAAATTCTATTTGCATATATTAAAGGCTTATTTTGTGACCAGTGCTTATTTCAGGTTAAAAAAAGGTTGTCCCATATAATATCATCTTAAATTATAACAGGACAATATTAATATGAAAGGAAAATAGATTATTAAGATGCTTACACAAATAAATGCTGGTATACAAATTCATATCCAAAAGGGTATAATTCCAAAGTTCATGCCATAACCATTAAACACATATTTTAAAACAAGTCAGTGTACATTTTTCATTTCAAAGAAAATTTGGCTTTTTGGGGGGGATATTCATAGTGAATTTATTTATTTATTTATTATCTTTTTTATTGTTGTTCAAATACAGCTGTCTCCATTTTCCCACCACCACTAGCTTTTAAATAGCATGAGTTATGCTCCCTCTGCTCCCACTTTGCTGAGTGTTTTTATCATAAACGGGTGCTGTACCTTATCAAATGCTTTTTCCTCATCTATTGCTATGATCATGTGATTTTTGTCTTTGCTTTTGTTCATATGATGTATTACACTTATTGATTTGCAAATATTGTACCATCCTTGCATCCCTGGGATGAATCCCTCTTGGTCATGGTGTATGATCTTTCTAATATATTGCTGGATGCAGTTTGCCAATATTTTGTTGAGGATTTTAGCGTCTATGTTCATCAGCAATATTGGCCTGTAGTTTTCCTTCTTTGTTTTGTCTTTATCTGGTTTTGAGATTAGAATAATGCTGGCTACATGAAAAGAATTTGGGAGTCTTCCCTCTTCTTGGATTTTTTGGAATAGTCTGAGAAGGATAGGGGTTAGCTCTTCCTTTAATGTTTTATAAAATTCTGGTATGAAGTCATCCAGTCCAGGGTGTTTGTGTGCCTGGAGTTTTTTGATTACTGCTTCAATTTCACCAGCTGTTATTGGTCTGTTCAAGCTTCCTGCTTCTTCTTGATTCAGTTTTGGAAGATTATATTTTTCTAGAAATCCATCCACTTCACTCAGGTTTTCAAATTTCTTAGCATATAGTTCTTTATAGTAGTTTCTTACAATCCTTTGTATTTCTGTAGTATCAGCTGTAATTTCTCCTCTTTCATTTCTGATTTTATTTATTTGGATCCTTTCCCTGTTTTTCTTCATGAGTCTGGTTAAAGCTTGTCTATTTTGTTTGTCTCTTCAAAGAACCAGCTCCTGGAATTATTGATTCTTTGAATTGCTCTTTTAGTCTCTATGTCATTTCATTCTGCTCTGATCTTGGTTATTTCCTTCCTTGTACTTGAGCTGGACTTTGTTGTTGTTCCTCCAGTTTTTGTAGGTGTAGGTTTAGGTTATTTGCTTATTTGTAATGTTTCTATTGTTTTTAGGTAGGCCTGTACAATGAAAGAGCTTCTGCATAGCTAAAGAAAACATCAGCAAAATGAAAAGGGATCCAATTGTATGGGACAATATATTTGCCAATGATACTTTGGACAAGGGTTTGTGCTCCAAAATATATAAAGAACTCATACAACTCCATACCAGGAAGACAAATAATCCACTTAAAAATGGGCAAAGGACCTGAATAGATACTTCTCCAAGGAGGACACACAGAGGGCCCAGAGATATATGAAAGGATGCTCAGCATCACTAGCCATAAGAGAGATGCAAATTGAAACTACAATGAGATACCAACTCACATCGGTCAGAATGGCCATCATAAACAAATCAACAACAAGTGTTGGCGAGGTTGTGGAGAAAAGGGAATCCTACTGCACTGTTGGTGGGAATGCAGATTGGTGCAGCCACTGTGGAAAACAGTATGGAATTTCCTCAGAAAACTAAAAATAGAACTGCCTTTGATCTGGCAATTCCACTACTGGGATTATACCTGAAGAACCCTGAAACACCAATTGAAAAAAATCTACACACCACAATGTTCATAGCAGTGCAATTTACAATAGCCAAGTGCTGGAAGCAACCTAAGTGCCCGCTAGTAAATGAGTGGATCAAAAACCTATGTATGGTACAGTTACCCTGTTTACAATGTAAATGGTACTTTTACATCATTTATAATGGAATACTATGCAGCAGAAAGAAAGAAGGAGCTCCTACCCTTCACTACAGCATGGCTGGAAGTGGAGAGTGTTATGCTAAGTGAAATAAACCACGAGGTGAAAACAAATACAATATGATCTCACCTATAAGTGGAACCTAATCAACAAAACAAATGAGCAAGAAAAATATAACCAGAGAAATTGAAATAAAGAACAAACTGACAGTAACCAGAGGTGAGGTACGAGGGGGATAATGGGGAAAAGGGGAGAGGGTGGTCAAGGAAAATGTATAAAGGACACATGGACAAAGCCAAAGGGGGTGAGGATTGAGGGTGGGAGTTGGGGATGGGTGGGGTGGGGGAAAGTGGTGGCAGGAAAATAGAGACAACTGTACTTAAACAATAAAAAATAAATGTATAAATAAATAAATAGCATAAGTTAATATCATATTCATTTTTCCTGTATTCATCTATCATTAGCAGAAAAACAATGCTCTGAGATAATTAAACATAAAGAAATGTAAGCCATCTTTTGGCCCAAAAGTATTAGCCCAAAAGTTGTAAGTCCTCAATGTCTGCTATGATTTGATTTAAAGTACCATCAACAGCATCTTATTATCAAAGCCAAAATTTTAAATCTGGTTCTCACAAAGACAAAAACTAATAACATTATGCATCATAATTACTATTTAGTGGATTTAGATTATTTTTCTCAATATTATTTGGTAAAATCAACTTTATTTACAAATAAAGAATTTGTAACAGACTTTGAAATATAATGTTTTAATACCACTTTGAAAATACTATATCGTGCCCTGGCTGGTGTAGCTTAGTGGATTAAGTGCGGGCCTGTGAACCAAGAGATCACAGTTCGATTCCCAATCAGGGCACATGCCTGGGTTGCAGGCCAGTTCCCAGCAGGGAATGCACGGGAAGCAACCATACATTGATATTTCCCTCCCTCTCTCCTTCCCTTCCCCTCTGAAGATAAATAAATAAAATCTTTAAAAAAAAAAAAGAAAATACTATATCGTTAATTAACTGGCACTGCTTTCAAAACATCTCATTGTTTTCATCCTTTCCTGTGTAAATTTGTTTTGGGAATCATACATTATAAATGTCAAATTTCAACTTGTGTCAATGTTATCATATTCTAAGAAGGTCTGAATTATTAGACTGTTTAATATAACTTATTTAACTGTACCATCTTAGACTTTTTCCATAATAACAATTTTGTTACAAAAACATTAGGGCAATAAACAGCAGCATGTATTTATTTATTTATTTATTATTTTCCATCCTTGATTTGCTATAAAATTCATGACAGTGAAGGCTTTAAAAAAATTTTAAAGCTATATTATCAAGAGTTAGAAAAGTAAAGGTTACAAAAGTTATATCCATATTGTAACTTCAAATGAAAAAAATTACTATAAACTTAAAAATAAAAAAATGTTTTCACCACAAAGTTAAAGAACAAATTGTATGCATGCCTCCAAGCAAATACTTCAGAAAATTATCCTACTGATCACCCTCCCTTACTACACAGTTATGCTATTCAATGGCAACAAATTTCCTCTATTGTAGCTCAGACATTGTTTGCGTTTTTTTTTTATTTTTTATTTTAGATTATTCAGTACAGTTTCAATCTTTTATTCCCATTCCAGCCCACCCACCCATCCCTCCCCACCTCCCTTCCATTTCCAAGACCTGTAGTTTTGTCCATGTGTCCTCTATATTTGTTCCTGTAAACCCTTCCCTTCTCCCCTGAAATTCCCTCCCCTCTCCCATCTGGTCACTGACAACTTGTCCTCTATTTCAGTGTCTTTTGTTATATTTTATTTGTTTCTTTGTTTTGTTGTTTAGGTTCCTGTTAAAGGCGAGATCATATGGTATTTGTCTTTCATTGCCTGGCTTATTTCGTTAGCATAATGCTTTCCAGCTCCATCCATGCTGTTGCAAAGGGTATGAGCTCCTTCTTTCTTTCAGCTGCATAGAATTCCATTGTGTAAATGTACCATAGTTCAGACATTGTTTGCTATGTAAATGTGTTGAACTTAATATAAAAAAATGTACAAAATATGAACTTAATATCAAAAAATGCATCCTGCTTATATGTCTTGATATGAAAGTTTGACCTTTATGAGTTTAAAATGTAAATATGGTATTCAAAATGTATAAATAATTTTCACACGGCAAAAAAGTAGTATCTAGAAATGCTACCAACTATGAAAAGTTTAAGATTAAGATGCAATTTTCTATTCTAACACCTTGAATCAGGTCAGTCACATGTTCATTAATATTTCTACTCAGGACTCACTACAGTCACTGTGTTATTATGAATTAAAAGGTACTTTCTGCTCCTGAGTATATAAGGGCACCTCCGCGATGCACTTACTGATCACTTTGAACACCCATTTGATTTCATGACAGTTATCTTGCGGTTAATGGACTGATTATGAAACTGCAGTCATTACCAAAGATGTTTAATGCTCTATTTTAATATCCTAATAGAAAATAATGGATTTCATATTTTTATGTGATGAGGTTTAAATGTCAAGCCTTGTTTTCAACTGTACATTTCCAACACCTACCATCTAGGCTCTATTAATAAATTACATGCTCAGTTATTAGAAATGAGTTGTGGGGAGTAAGTACCAAAACTCTTCATAAATCAAGCTTGGCATTAAATTAATTTTCCACCCATTAAGTAGTAAAACCAAATTTGTAGCAATTCTATGGCAAAATCTATTTTAAAATGTGTTTTTGTTGCTCGAGTTAACTGCATTTAAAAGAGAGAAAATGATATCATCAGGGAAAACAAAGTTAGTTCATTGTAATTTAATTTAAATATCAGAAGTGATAAATAAATTAAGAGGAACTTAAAACTCCTTCCCTCATTTATAAATGCCCTTTTTTTGTCTATCACTATTCTAGGAAAATGTTGACTTCACTTTAATAAGCATTTACTGCATATCACTTATGATCCACAGTTACATTGAAAAAGCATTAGTTTTGGAGTGAGGCAAAAACTGAAGCTACCTTATCACCAAGTTGATTAAGCTGATTTTCAGATCCTCATCTATAATATTTTAACACCTACTTCATAAAATCATTATAATCTAAGTGGGAAAACACACAACAGTGCTAGCTTATCGCTAGCATGAATTCCTTTGTATACCCTTATCTAACTTGCTGCCTCCAAATTTCCAAGTTTTACAGCACTTGGTTCTGTCATCTTTCTGATATCTCAACATTTACTTCCTTAAAATGGTATCGTCACTACACAGCTTCAAGTCTGTTTGCAGAGGACAACCAAATGCATGCCTCTTGACCAGGCTGGTTTAAACTTCTATATTCAACTTGTTCACACTGCTACTTGAACACAAACACTGAATTCTGAGCCAACAAGCCTACCCCATTCTGTGGATAAGGGAGTTTTTCCCATGGCAGTTTGTGGCACCGGCATCTACTCACCAGTTAATACACAACATAGTAGAGTCACTATGGTGACACTTTAATTCGACTTATGCGTCCAAACTATTATCAAGTCATGTTAGTTATACCTTCAAAAAAGACTCACCATCACATTAACTGGAGCCACCAGATGGATTGCCAAATAACGTTGTTTCTCCAGCCCTCATTTCTGCTCTTGCCCCTCCAAACCTCGGTCTTGCCTTTCTGCATCGTCTCCCACTTATAGTCCCCCAACAAGCCATCGCAGCAGCTAGAATCATGTTTGTTTGTTTTTTTCAAATGCCAATCTGACCACAACTGTGATATTGTGATTTATAGTGAGAAATAAATATTTGGTCTTAGTCCTCATTTCTAGAACAGAACTCTAGCACTTGCTTCTAAAACCTTCAGAATTTCTTAAGTAATGAGAGCCTAAAAGGTGTCTGTTGTTATACCAATGAGGTGACTTTTAGAGATCCCCTCGGTAACCTAAGGATGAGGACTAGTTGCCAGTGGAGCCAACCATGTGATTAGAGGGTCAAAACTTTCAGTCCACCCACTGACCTCCAAGGAGGACAGAGGGGCTGGAGATTAAGTTCAGTCATCGATGGCCAACAATTCAATCAGTCATGCCTATGTAATGAAATCTCCATAAAAACCCCAAAGGCCAGGGTTCAGATTGCTTCTGGATTGGTGAACATGTAGAGATTTTGGGAGGGGGTGCATTCAGAAAGGGCATGGAAGCCCCATGCCCTACCCCCACACCTTGCTCTAAGCATCTCTTTCATCTGGCCATTTCTGAGTCACATCATTTTAAAGTAAACTCATGAACTAATAAGGAAAATGTTTTCCTGAGTTCTGGGAGCCACCCCAGCAAATTTATCAACCAAGAAGAGGGCCACTGAAACTCTGGGTCTATAGCAGGTTGGTAGGGAGGAGAGGTGGCAACCTGGATTTGCTACAGGCATCCAAAGTGCTGGGTTGGGGAGAGTAGAGTAGTCTTGTAGAACTGAGCCCTTCACCTGTAGTATCCGATGCTATCGCTAGGCAGATAGTGTCAAAATTGAATTGAATTGTAGAATGCCCAGTTGGTATCAGAGACCTGTTGATTGGTGTAGAGAAATTTACCCCCTTCAATGTTGGAAACTGGACCCAGAACCTTTAACAACAATCTACTCCCAAAAGTAAATGTCTCCATTTCAAAGGTTCCTCATTTTGTCTAAAATAAAAGATAAATATTATAAAATGACCTAAGTAGATGCCATGATCATTTAGCTGCTGAAAAAAAATGAATACACAAACCCTCTCTTCACCTTTTTCACTATACTCATTGCCCCAGGAAGATGAACTGAATGGACCGATCAATGGGCTCCCATGCCCTACCCTCTGACAGCATGCAGGCACTGAAGAGCCAACCCCATTAGGAGACTAGAGGGCAGGAAGTAAAGTATTATCAGGAATTTATTTTAGTCCCTTTGGGTTTGCTCTAGCTGTCAGTAGTCACTGAATGAAAAAAAATAAAAGCCCTCTCATAAGGAGGGCAACCCTACATGACCCTCTTCTTCCCAGTTCCAGCAGTCTCTGTTTCCCCTTTTAGTGGCGGGGTAGCAACAGCTCCACTTATGCTCACCCCAAGTTTTTAAATCATTCCTTACAGGACCCCTATATCCAGCCTCTACCTTTGCAATTAGTCCTTAATAAATAAATCCCCAAGGAAACAGCCTAGGTTTTAGAGTGCCATCTGTTTCCCGTTTAGACCTAAGTCATACACAGATGGAGGTGCTCTCGTAGTTCCAGGAATCCTGGCCTTTTCATACATTGTGTCTTCCACCTGGAACTCTTCTGTAACTAATCACCTGGCTCGCTCCTCATCATAATTCAAGTCTCATCTTAAACATCATTTCTTAAGAAATGGCTTAACCACACATTCTGAAAAAGGTTCTCGGTTTTACAGTATCTTATAATAGCTTTTCATTTTAGTCCTTGGTACCCACAATTTTGTGACTGTGTATGCAAGTTATGTTTGTTTATTTATCACTCTACCCTAGGCTCCAGGAAAAGAGGAACCGTCTCTGTTTTATTAACTGGAAAACAGTATGCTTGGCACTGTAGGCACTTGTTACATATTTATTGAGAGAAAGGATAAATTCAATAATTACTCTTTCTGTTACAACTATTGAATACAAACTCTACCTGGATTGACAACCTGGATTTGCTGCAGGCATCTTAAGTGGTGGTGGTAGGTTGGGGGGGGCAGTCTTATAGAACTGGCTAGTTCTACAAGGTACATATAAGATACAAGATATCTATAAGAGCCCTAGCTGCTCTCCCTCAGGAGATTGAGCACCAGCCTGAGAACCAAGGGGTTTCTGGTTCGATTCGGAGTCAGGGCACATGCCTGGGCTGTAGGCCAAGTCCCCAGTAGAGGGCACGTGAAAAGGAACCACACATTGATGCTTCTCTCCCTCTCTTTCTCCCTCTCTTCTCCTCTGTCTAAAAATAAATAAAGTCTTTTAAAAAAGATATGTACAAGATATAAAAGATACAAGATATCAGCTACGTATCTTATAGAGTCAGTATAGTATAGTTGATGGCATACTTTCTGGAATTTGACCCTCTGAGTTTAAATTCTAATTCTGCCATATACTACAGGATCCAGCAAGAATAATGTACCTTTTTTATCACATAATTATAGGCATGCAATTCTGTAACATAACAATATCACACTCAAGTACATCGTATGACATTTTAGGTGAAATGTTAAAATTAAAACTATAAATTATCACACCCATATTATTACCCTACCAACCCCACTCAAGCAGGCCTTACTTCTGCCAGACCCAGTATTTTTATATATTTTAACCTAGTGATTCATTTTCTGCATGCCTCAGTTTCTCTTCCATTTGGTTAAAGGAGATAATAATAGAATCTATCACATATGCTCGTTGTGAGACTTGAATAAGTTAACATTTAAAAGTGTTTAAATTGATGGGCTTGGAGCTGATAAGTGGTGTGTAAGTATTACTGTACTTGTTATTATTGTATTATGTAAATGGTCCATAAAACAGAGGAAATACAATGAAATACAATGGAAATTGTAAGTCTATAAAGAGTTATCAGTTGAATGAAAGAAGAAAGGTACATAAAAAATAAATTCAACATCACTAACCACAGCTAAATGAGTGGTGGTCTGATAATACATAAAAATAAAGGTATAGGTAGAAGCAAGGGAGGCAGGAGGGTTTGGCTGGGGTGGGGTGAGTAGTGGAGAGAAAATTCAGACAACTGTAATCAAACAACAATAAAGTAATTTATGGAAAAAATAAAGGCATAAAGAGCCTTCAGAGTACTCAAATTTATTAAGAAAATCTTAATGATTCATTTTATGGGGCATATAAAAATCACGGGGCATCACAAGCCAGGAAAGTCAGCGTTTATGAAGTAGAAACCTTAACTATGGTATTATCAATTACTATATTCAATAAGAATTTTAAATATCATTGCATAAACCTAATTTTTGAAAATTTATACTTTATAGTTGCTTCTTTTCTTATATAGATATAGTAATAAATACAGGAAGTGAACACAAATTATATGCCTATATAATACATATTTATATGTATATGAATATATAAGTATAAAATGTTCTCTGAACTACATTCCCATATTATTTTGTAGTGATAATCCATAAAAATTTTATCTGAGCTACATATTAATTCTATATCTGTATTCTATAGTTATTAAAACAAATATACTATTGAAATAATGTGATTAATTCCACCTAAAACAGAATAATGATCAAAGGCATGTCTTTATCAAATTGATCTTTAATCACTGAAAATAGAATATAAAATTTTATTAGAAAATATATATCACTCTTAGCCTATCACTCCTGCAGCAGATTACTCTCATCAAATTCAAGACATCTATTAGTAGAAAGAACATATTATTTAAGGGTTGCTACCCAACTCCTAAAAGCGTATGCTCTCCCCTGGAATTCCAATCAGCTTTCTGCAAATTTCAACTTCTCTTTTTAAATTTTCTTCTCTGTAAGGTTTAACTGAAATCTGGCTCTTAAAGCCCCACAGCTCTCTCAAATGACAGCTACTCTGTCCTCCATACCCCTGTTTTTCCTGAGTAGGTAGGAAGCATAGGCATTCTTCTGACTTACTCCTTTTTGACACCTTTGAATCATTACCCTTTTTGCCTCTGTAACCACTTCCAACCTTAAATCACATGTCATCAAATACACCAACCACTGCCCCTCGTCCTTACAGTCATCCACCACACCTCTCACACCTCATCCTCTGAAGAGTCTGTTTACTAATCTACTCAAATGTTCTCTTATTCCTCTCTGGTTCCTAAATGCAGTCTCCTCAAATGATCAAAAATTTCATCCATCCAATCTCAGTCATTCTTTCCCATGCTCCTGCATTTTTCACTCATCTATTCAGCAAAGATTAACTGTTTAGCTCTCTGAATCCATCTGATAATATTAGAGACATGAAGGACTCAGTAGGTTGGGAAAAGGGGAAAAAATAAAATCCCTGCTCTAAAGGATCTTGAGTTCTAGTAGAGAGAAAAGACAAAACAATATAAAAATAGTTAAACCTGGACATTTTCTTTAATAACTGTAATTCATCAAGTATTGCAATTTCAGACATTCTAATCTTCAAAATTCATTATCTATGAGTACGTTTTGCAATATTTTTCCCACCTTGCAGAGATCTAACATCCATTGACAAAATCACTTGTTTCTCAGTATTCCTCATCTACCCCTGTACCCTGCATAAATTCCATGGTTCATCACCATATTTCTTTATTGCACACAACCTCATTTCCTTAAGCCAAACAATCCTGGTGAAATATAATGCTATTTCTCCTGGAATTTATGCAACTCAACACGATGGGAGAAAAATACAAACTACACCGAGTGAGCTTCCTTTATATTCGTGCTTTCCAATCTCGAATGCGATGCTGTGCTCTGCCTGGTGACTGTATCTCTTCTGCACATGCGTTCTGCAACTCCCGCTGCCCACCGCCCCACCCCCACCCCCTGCTATCAGCAAACTGTGTGGTCTGCGGCTTTTCTAAAATAGTTTTGAAAATTCCTGTATCCCCAATATTTTCTCAGATAAAATTTAAAATCTTTATTATAAATTATTTGCAAATGATATCACTTCTTATAAACAATAAATATGTTATTGTCTGAAAACAAAACATGGTTTATGTATACCAATTATTTTTGTGACCACTAACCTCTAAATGTTTTTGTTTTCTGCTCTATTGATTTATTAAAATTATTACTTTACAATTAATCAAAGTAAATAAATATATTTTAAATCCTGACTAGTAATTATCAAGTATAAATGTGTAACTTTATTAGGCTATATTATATCATAACATACAAAGGCAGTTTTAGGTTTTGTTTTTACTGATTTTGTATGTGTATCAATGAATTAATATCATTGCTCAGTATAGCTTGAGTTCATATAAATTTATATTTCTTGTTTTCCTTTTTATAGATGGAAGAATAAATAAGTGGGGATAGGAAGAGTTTTATTATAGGAATGTATGTAAGTTTATTAAAATCCTAAGAATACTAATAATCACATCATGATATATCACCAAATGTAATTTATTATCTAACAGTTGTTAAATTAATTAGGTCCTCACTTTTGATTAAAGCAAATATTTGAAAATCATTTGTCTTGCAAAAGGGCTTGTTACTTAAGTGATAGGATCATTCATTTTAACTCAAATAATAACTATGAATAGGAAAATGACAACAAACTCACAACTATCAACAACTGAACATAAAACAAAACAAAAACAAACTAAAAAAACAACTAGAACAGGAATAGAACCACAGAAATGGAGATCACATGGAGGGTCAGCAACAGGGAGTGGGGGAAAAGGGGGAAAAGGTGCAGGGAATAAGCATAAATGGTAGGCACAAAACAGGAGCCAGTTAAGAACAGTATATGAAATGGAGAAGTCAAAGAATGTATACGTACAACCCATGGATGAAAAAAATGGGACAACTGTAATAGCATAATCAATAAAATAGACTTAAAAATAAGAAAAATTACATTAATCTTTCCATTTTGAGTCAGAGGTTTCTTCACTCAGGGACCATGCCCCAGAACGGTGGAGGAGCTCTGTGGCAGACAATGAAAGGAGAGGTGAGAAGGAAAGCCTATCCGGCGGCTCCTCCTTCAGGCAGATAACCTTTAAGGAAGAACACCATAGAGCAGAGGGTTTTGAAAGTAACTTTCTGAAAATGGTCAGTGACCACAGACCCACTGGAAAGTTTACACGTTCCTCAGTTTGCAGACCCTGCCCTAGATCACTATATTCATTTTTTTCCTCCTCAGATCTCCAATACTTCCTTGCTCATCCTGCTCTCAGCTGATTATCTTGCTCTTACTGAGAAAATAGAATAAGCAAACAACAGAAAAGGGTCGACAAACCCCACAACCACACATTTACACCTATGAGCATGAGTATATGTGCCCATACATTTCTACCCTCTTTATCCTAAGGGTAATTGTGGGCTGTCTGTGTGAGACCATCCCCTCCCTCCGTGAACCAGATCCCTTCAAGGAATTTGTCTCTCAGCGATTATTTTCTTCCTCTTTCCCACATCATCATATTTTCTCCTTTCATTTTACTACTTGCAACAACTTTCAAATATGCTTTAAAAATTCCTTTTATCCCATTTCTCCCTCAAGCTACTACCCTATTTTTCTATTTTGCGCTTTACCAAAACCAAACAAACAAACAAACAGGTTGAAAGAGCTTCCTGAACTCATAAACTCCAACTCCTCTTGGTCCATTCTCTCTAACCTCGGCTGAAGGGTGCACTGCTCCCTTCACCACACCACTGCCACTGCTGTTGTCAGAGTCACTGGTGACTCCATCTCACTCTACCTCTGTCATGCAGGAAACACCTACCTGCTTCCTTCCAGCATGTGACTCCTGGTCTCCTTTTCCCTCGTTGGCTACTCCCTCAGTACAGCTCAGGTTTTCCACCTCCTAGACTTCCCCACATCAGCTTTTCCTCACTGCTGGACAGGAAGGGGCATAGAGACACTCGATGACAATAGAGCTCGGGAAAGACAACATGGACATCTAGGACTCGCCTATGAATAATTTCTCACTAATCTGTTTTGTGTGTGACTATGCCAGCCAAAATGTATGTTGAAAAGGTTAAAAAGAAGAAAAGATGAATTACAAATTAACAATTGGTGCTTTAATTATCATTAGCCTATGTGAGGGTAACTTGGCAGAAAGTAATGTCAATTACTAAATATCATCAAACATTTCCTTAAAAGTTGGCCAGAAAATCTCATTCTAGAACACAAAACACTTTTATCTATTTTGGCTATTAGAAATCATTTGATACTTTTAGTCCACTCAGTCTCATTTCAGGGAAGGCTAGAAATTAAATAATACTTAAAGAATATAGTGAGCATAAAGTTGTTAAATGTATGACATTATTGGTAATGAAATATTTTGAGGCTTACAGGACATATTTATTTCATGTCATTTATTTTTCCCCACATTTGTCCTTTAAGAACTTCTTCAATATAACATATTAGATTCCAATGTGAATGAGCACATCTAAAGGAGAAACGTTTAAATTCTAACATACTGTGAGATTAATAAACCATGAAAATCTAGCATTACTACAGTGGTAGGGCATTAATTGCCTTTAGGTACAGATTTCATTTCTATGTCTCATAAAAATTTAGTTATGATTTTTGAGATAGCAAGACAATTGCTAAAACAAAATTGTTTCTATACTCAATATACATATTAATAGTCATAAGATTAATACTAAGTTCTACAAAGCATATATTTTAAATATTCAGGTACAGTAAGCCTTTCATTAAAGTTATTTTGTTCAATGTCATTTCATTAGAATTTTGATGAGGTGTCATGGGAACTTAACTCCTGTTTATATCAGTCAGCCTATGGTAAAATCAGTTTCATTTTATGTTGTTTCACTTAAAGTTGCTGAACCTAGTGAGGGCATTAAGTGACAAGTTCCTGTAAGTTATCTATGTTAGGCTAGCCTGCCCAACTATCAGTAATGAAAGTATCAGAAGTGCCCCATTACCTCTCCAGTCATCATCATGCTGCGACCGAACTAGAACTAGTAAGTGAGATAAATCAGGGAATGCTCATGGCAATAATGCTCAAGCACAGTCATCGAGAAAGCAATGGCTAGAAAGAAGACAAAACAAAAGATTAATCTCTAAAATTGTTCTTAATCAGAAGTATACTCTTTCAGGTTAAAGACAGTGATTGCCTTTAGGCAAATCAAGTACACATAATTATGATAAAAAAACTTGCATTTGTAATTAAGGAAAAAGATAATTCAATCCCTTATTTTATTCAACAGAATGTAACTCTCCATGTCTGAGTTACAGTTTGTGAATGACCTGGTAAATTTCAGACAGTCCTTTATAAAAAATAAATACTGTGTATGTATGTATGTATGTATGTATATGTGTATTACATATATATTCACACACATATATATAATGCATTATTCTTGTTATTACTGATGTTTATTCCTCAACATAGGTGCCATAAAGATTTATGTTCTCCTGGCATATCATTATATAATAGAAGAATCCCTGCCCCTCATAATATTTAAATTTTCTAGAAAGGCAATGTGGAGTAAAGGTTGTCCTTTTGTTTAGATGTTAAAGAAAATAATTAGTAGCTGCATGCTATGACAAAAGTATCATTATTACAGCTTTTTTCACACATACACACACACCCATACACTCATACATGTATGAGTGTACCCATACCCATACATGTATGCAAATACTCAATGGTAAAAACGTATAGCTCCCAAACTCTTCTATAAATGGGACTCCTACAAGAGGTTAGCTATTTGAATTATAATACACACACATTTATATTTATATCTATATGTACACACACACATATACAGGGGTTGGAAAGGTAGAATTAGAGTTGTAATACAAATTAACCATTTAATAATTAATAAATAATACAAAAATAAACCATTTCACATACTTACAACTATAAACCTACTTTTGCCCACCCTGTATGTATATGTGTGTGTATATATATGTATATGCATGTGTATATATATGTATATGCGTATATGTGTGTGTATATATGTATATACATATACCTGTCTATATATGTATATGCATATACACAAATATAAACAAACTGGCATATTTCACAGATCTAGAACAAATATTCAGAAAGTTTATATGGAATCAAAAAAGATCCCAAATACCCTCAGCAATCTTGAGAAAGAAGAACAAAGTTGGAGGGATCATAATACTTAATATCAAACTATACAACAAAGCCACTGTAATCAAAACAGCCTGGTACTGGCATAAGAACTGACACATTGATCAACAGAAAAGAACAGAAAGCCCAGGGTAAAAAAACCCACACCGTTATGGTCAATTGATATTTGACAATGCAGACAAGAGCATGAAATGGAGTAAAGACAGTCTATTCAATAAATGGTGCTGGGAAAACTGGACAGGGACTTGTAAAAAAAGAAAAATAGACCACCAACTTATACCATACACAAGAATAAATTAAAATGTATGAAAGACTGAAATATAAGTCAAAAAACAATACAAATTTTAGAAGAAAGCATAGGCAATAACATCTCTCATTGAAAAATTTTTGCTGATATATCTCCTCAGGCAAGGGGAACAAAAGAAAAAATAAACAAATGTGACTATATCAAACAAAAAAGCTTCTTTCTGCACAGCAAAAGAAACCATCAACAAGTGAAAAGGGAAGCCACTGAATGGGAGAACATATTTGCCAATGGTACATCTGATAAGGGTTTAATTTCCAAAATATATAAAGAACTTATACAACTCAATACCAGGAAGATAAACAATACAATTAAAAATGGGCAAAGGACCTGAATAGATACTTCTCTAAAGAGGATATAGAGATAACCACTAGACATACGAAAAAATGCTCAACATCACTAATCATCAGAGAAATACAAATTAAAACCTCAATGAATTATCACCTCACATCTGGCAGAATGGCCATGCCAGCAGCAATAAATCAACAAACAAGTGCTGGCAATGACATGAAGAAAAGGGAACCTTCAGGCACCATTGGTGGGAATGAAGATGGGTGCAGCCACTGTTGAAAAGAGTATGGAGTTTCCTCAAAAAATTAAAAAGACTGTCTTTTGACCCAGGGATCCCTCTACTGAAAAGAGGTATTAAGAATGCTGACACCAATTCAACACAATATATGCAACCCTATGTTCACAGCAGCATTAGTCACAATAGCCAAGATCTGGAAACAACCCAAGTGCCCTTCAGTAGATGAGTGGATAAAAAAGCTGTGGTACATTTACACAATAGAATACTACATGGCCATAAACAAGAAGGAAATCTTACCCTTTGCTACAGCATGGATGGACCTGGAGATTATCATACTAAGTGAAATAAGCCAGTCAGAGAAAGACAAATACCATATGATTTCACTCATATGTGTAACCTAATGAACAAAGTAAACTGATGAACAAATAGAAACAGAGTCATGGGTACATAGAACAGACTGATAGCTGTCAGAAGGGAGGGGATTAGGGAGGGAACTGAATGAAAGAAGGTGAAGGCATTAGGCCAATGTCATATATGCAAAACCCGTAGACACAGCTAACAGTGTGGTGATGGCCAGAAGGAAGGGGATATAGAGACTGGGTGGAGGTGAGCAAAGTGGGGGCATGGGAACATCCATAATAGTGTCAACAATAAAAATAACATTGAAAAACATATATAACAAAATATTTTTAAAAACAAGCTACTTAAAAAGCAATATATTAAATTAATATATGATAATAATAATTTAGTAAGATTGTTTAGTAACCATCAAGTAATAACATATTTCAAAATTAGTTATGATACTTGACAGAAGAAAATCAACTGCTAGGATAGTTATTTCTATAGCCAATAAGCATATGCATTTAATTATGTTAAAATCATCTCTATGTTTTAAAAATATGAGAATACTAATTATAACAAGGCTAGATCACCCAACTACCAATAATGAAAGTGCAAAATTGTCTTCATTACATCTGATACTGTAGTGGAACTAATTAATAAGGAAAATATTCACAAAATACTTGACAACAATATCCAATCATCTGCCCTTAGATGTCTCACCAGTGTACTAGGTCAGAAGAGGTAATTTTCAATAGGAGGGTGTAAGAAAACATTTAGCATATGATCCTTTATTCAGGGAGAGTAGGTCCAAATGATATAATGCAGAGGAAATTTAGAGATTTCCTATGCAGAGAAAAGATCTAAATGATTCAAAATGAAAGGAGAAGGGGACTAAAATGAACAAAATAGCACAGTGAATTGCACCTAGGATCAAAAAAGTGTATGAGGTCTAAGGGAAAAGAAATCCATAAAAAGAACAACTTCAATTTTAATGAACAAGATTATTAAATTACTTTTATTAGGTATAGATCTGTAAGATATAGATAAGACAAGAATGATAATAGATAGATAGATAGATAGATAGATAGATAGATAGATAGATAGATAGATAGATAAAGACAGACAGACTGGCCAAATCTTGTTCCTCCTTCAGTAGAATTCTCCATACAACTACTTCTTTGAGAGAGACTTTCAGTATCCTCCAATAAAACTTTCTTAAATTCTAAAAATTCTTTGCATCCATTGCTTTTCTAGTCATCCAATCCAAAAGATAAAAGATTATATTAAACACCAACACCACAGAATGAAACCAAAGTAGCACATCATTTAACATATAAACCCTAACTTGTGTCTATATAGAAACATTATACTATTGTCTATTTCATTTATTCCATTCTTTATTTTCAAGTTTCCTTTTATATTTATGCAAAAAAGTCACCTTATGTCTATGTAAAATAAAAGTGGCTTTTCATCTCAGTGAGCTGTGATTTAGGAAAAAAGTTTGATTTAGGAAAGGGAAATCATATTTTAAGATCAGGTCTTCTATGAAAACAAAGCCGGCACAACTAAAGACAACCCTAACGAATGAAAATCAGCCTTCACAGCGGCTCCTGGCTCTCACAGTGGGAGGCTCTGAAGACAAGTGGTCAGACAGGGAAACAGTCACAACTTGATTAGGGAAAGATGGTATTGGATAGACATAAAAATCTGTCTTTTACCTTTTCTTGTTTCTATTTTTTTGGGAAGGAAAAGTATGTAGCAATTCTCCATGTAGGAGAATGTAAACTAAAAATCTCAGAGATCAATAATCACAATTTGAAAATAGATAGATGGACATTTTTCTTTAAATAATGTTTAGACAATACAAAATCATCTATGATTCTTGCTTATTTGCCCCTTTTGTTCACTTATGTCTTTTATTCTTTTAATTTTTTCCATATTTAAGGGACAAAGAAAGAGGTAAGGAATAATTGTACAACTTACAATATGTCTATTTTTATTTTCAGCTTTGTTCTGAGCCATTATGCTTTTATTGCTTTGGGATATGAGAAAGAGATAATCACTACTATTTTGGCAAATAGTAATCAGTGTAAAGAACAAAACTAATGTGTTCTTTCATGCTTGGATTTTATTTCTATGTACAAATTCACATTCCTTTATGCTTCATTTAATTCTTCAATTTTTCTTGTTAAATGTAAAAATTGTGCATAAAATATAGGCAGTCAAATTATGAAATAACTACTTAAAGATTTTATTTCAGTGAAAAGCAAATTGAAAAAAGTGAGTGCATCGACCAAACCTATCCATCTACCTGTTAGGACAGAACAAAATTACATATTGGTATACAAACTACTAAAGAATAGCTAATGTCCAAAACGAGAGACAACTTGAGTGAAATATTGAATACAGAATATAAAGTGAATTTAGTAATGTTTATCACTTTTCAAAGTTCATATTTAAATGCTGAAAATCTGTTTAATTTACATTAGCTTAAAAACATGTGAACTGATGTAAGTGAAGCACAACAACACTTAATAAAGTTCTAAACATCACAAATAAGAAAGTATATTAGTTTTCAGTTGATTTATGATCTCTCACTTGATTCTGCTTGTCATATAAGAATGTTTTCTAAATTCTTTTTGCTAACCCTAAAATAAATAACAGGAAGAAGACTCTGATGAATGTTTTCTAACGATCACTGGCTTGCATTAGACTCATGCTATGTTTTTAGGAATAATCTTTCTGTAGACATACAGGTAACCTATAGACTCAAAAGAAGACTAGACAGTTCAGTACTTTGCTTTATGTATTCATACTCTAATTCAACACTCACTAAGCAACTACACGTGCTAGGCTGAGCAAGGCACAGAAGGTTAACATGCAAATAAAACAGCCCACTGCTCCTAGAGACACATATGTGGGTGGAGGCAGAGTTACAAGACAAAGTTCTAAGTGGTCTTCTGGAGCGAAGATCAGGACTCTGGAGTAGAGAAAGACAGCAATATTACCTGCAGCATTGAGAAAGGCTAAGAAACACTAACTGGAATTCTCAAGAATTTGAGGGTATAGTGCTTGCAAGAAAGTCTTCATCACAATTCAATTTCAAATTACTGAGGCTCAAATAAGCGTAACATGTAAGAACTTCAAATTACGTCATCGTGTCATAGTATGCAATGTCAAATTTAATCTTTGGGTGGATTCTTTCCTCTATTTAAAAACCTAAATGATACTACTATTTATTACATGTGTCTTATAAAACAAAATAGACATAAGATGTATAAATATTTAGGATCTTTTGAATTGGAGGGGATAATGGGGGTAAAGGGGGAATGGTTTTCAGGAACATATACAAAGGACACATGGACAAAACCAAAGAGTGGTAGGACCAAGAATGGGGAGTGGGAATTTGTTTACATTCTAAGTTCTGAGGAGGATGTAATAAGAAAAAACAACTCTTCATATGATCAATACATATTAATATTGATCGATGGCTCTTGCATACTTGCTCTTCACAGTATAGAAGTTATCTTGCAGTTAAATACAAACAGGTTTCTCTTTTCATGATACTATTTTAACTGAAACTCACCCATGATCAGGACCATAGCCTCACTTTCAAATGGTTCAGTGGTAACTGAAATTTGATCAAACAAAGGACACAGTTCCAATATGCATGCATTTCAGTAATCATGGTGCCATGCAAAATAAGGACTGCTGGTATTTATCAACATCTTGCAGTTTGCAAAAAATAACTTCACAATATTACTTTTACTTTTAACATTTCAATATTGTTGCCTTAAAATAAGTCACAGTAAATAAACAGCAATTCATATTGGCTTTTCATCCATTCTATGTATTCGATAACTTTTACTTTCTTTGGGGTTTCTGCAGTAGATTTCAATCCATGTCGAGGAACACAGTGGTGGAGCGACCTTAGCTGATCAAACGTAGTGTGTTTGACTAAAATGACCAATGTACTTCTTCACAGCTTAACCAGAGGACCTCATAAAAACTTCATAAAATGGAAACTAGTCATCCTCAGTTTATGAGTACAAATCAATGCTAAGAAATATAATCTACTCATTTTATAAATAGTGAAATGTAGGAAACCTATTGATAAATGTGTGGCTTTCATTCTATTTGAATCTGTAGGTCAATACTCCACATTAAAAACATTTGTCGCAAATTTCAATCCCTCAGTACAAATATTAATTTCAAGTATGCATTTTCTATTTTATACTTTTGAATAAATCTGTCACAGATAATTTTCTGAAAAGAACTCAATGACTCTTTTTTTCTAACTGTCCCTCAGTAGCTCCGTAACTATTTCGGTAGGAACTGAGTCCATTCTAACAAGCTTCTTTAATTGTTGTGTCTTCAAGTGGAATCTATCATGTTTTCATGTTGAGTCACTCCGGACCTATGTTATCAAAATTATGTTCCAGCACAATTGTTCAAGTGACATCATGAAACAGGTCCCATTTATTTTTTGAGAGGTTTCTGTTTATTTTTAAAGTGAGCAGATGACACATTAAAACTTTTTTGCAAGAGATATTATTTGAATGAATCCCTCTATTGATGAAAATAAACATGTAAATTGATATTAATTTTAATATCAAAATGTTTTTCATCAGTAAAAGCAAAGGGCTTTGATTCACTCCTTCCCACATTCCATTTCACTACTTCAGAGGCCTGATAATTACAGAAGTATCTATTTACAATCTAGAACTCAAAATCAAATAACTGTGGGCCCTTTATTTAAAGACATGAATCATCAACCTCTATATCTATAAAATAATCATCTCTGCCATATATTTAGAACTCTCATTAAAAATAAATAATACTATAACATAAGCTATAAATCACTGTTCATATGTATTATTACTATAATTACATGTTATAACTATTTAATTTTTACATATTCATATAAAAGTGGGCATCCCTGAGCTCAAGTATAATTAATGCTACCATGGGGTATTATTTATGTGCAGAAATGATTTATATATTTGTTGGCATGAAATACATTGACATCTGTTATTTCAGGCACTCAATTGCCCATAAGGATGAAATAAACTAGACGTGAAGGCAGCTAAGCTGTAATTACCTAGAGGATGGATAAATATCCATTTCTAAAGTAAGTAGGCATACAATTCATAATACATCATACCCAGTGTCACCCCAATAAATTCAGTAAAAATAAAGTGAGTAAGTAAAAGCAGTGAGTCTTAATAAGCTAACCAATTTGGGAAATCTGCATCAAGCTGGCCATTCACAGCGGTCACATTAGCCCAAGTCAAATTCCTAACAATAGTAAGTAAGCCTTTGAATCACTCTTATTTTTAAAGTATTGTTATCTATTTATAACAAGCTAACCTTTATTAGGTTATAAGATACTAACCACTTCAACAAGAGGTAACAAATGCTCAGAAATTTAAGTGATTTTTAAAACATAGAATCCAGTTATCTAAAATTGGAGAGGGGGTTGGTATACCACATTAGGGCTCATACAAATATTTACTTCAAGGAACAACATGACCAAAACTGAGAATACAATAGATTGAGGATGTTTCAATATTTGGTAAATTTGCAGACAAGGTAATTTTGATACCAGATTAACATCAGGAACATCAATTGTGAGAGCATCTGAAAAGAATATTAAATGGGACCAGAGACTACAGAAATTAGGTGCCCGGGCCAGAATAACCAGGTTCAGAAATCAAAGCAAGGAATACAGGCAGCAACAAAGCCATACCAGAAGCTGAGAAGAAAATTATTTTGAGCTGATGGCTATGTAACCCAGGAGACCCATCTATTATCTATAGCAAGAACCACTCTCAAGGTATGCAGGAGTTGGGATAGTGAGTTTTAAGGTGTAGGGAATTGATTAAATGGCAGACTTTTCATTATTGTATGAGAAAAGCAGGTAGACTTCAATAAAAAAATATAGCTATTATGTATTGAACTATATACTTGATACTTCCAGTTATTTTAAAAACTCTCCAATGAGTTTGCGAGTTGGGTATAAATTTCAAAATGTGTAAATCCCTAAGACTCAGCAAGATTATGAAGTTTGCTCAGGGTCACCAAACTTTCATGAGACAAAACAGAAATTTAGAAGTAAAGCCTGAACTGGTAACAATTTTTCCCTTCCCCCAATATTAGTGAAATCTCAAGGAATTTTACATGAATACTGATCCCCAAGACTGAGCTTTTAACCACTATCTTGTCTATTTTCTAAATCTGTCTTAAAAAGTGTAAATCTTAAACTAGCATATGGCTCTCACTTGCAGCCGAAAATAAGAGGACATTCACTCATAAGACTGAATAACAAGATACTTAAATTCATTTTTAACAGTTGAGATCATATTCCATTTCTCCACATGTACATATGTTCTTTTCATCTTCCCTGTACACTGGTGTTAATGACCCTGTATACTATATTGAAACATGAATCAAGAAATGCTCCTAAAAATAAATAAATGTTGAAGAATGGCATTTGTTAGGAGAAAACTTAATTATGAATTTGGAATATTACCTACTCAACATCATTAACTATTAATCCCAGAACTTAATAAAGTATAAGGCATTCTCATTACCCTAGTATTTATTATCCAAGGCTCTATATTTATGATTCTGTACAGAGAAGTAAAATTTGCCATACAATAAAATATTCACAAGTAAAATGACTACTTATAAATCCTCCCTTAAATAGTCTTTCTCCATCCTATCCTCATCCTCAGCACAAAGAGCTTAATAGAAGATTTTAAAAGGCCTTTGGAAAAGTCAATGAAATCCAGGTATATTATTGTGAAAATGATCTTAACATAATAATATGCAATTGAAATAAATCATGTCCTTATCTTGAGAGCCATCACTATTTTGTTCAAAATATTCTACCTTCCAAAAAGTTGTAATTATAATCTAAATGTAAAATATATGATAAATTATTATCACATTAAGGTTTTAGTTTTCTGTCACTTAAATCTCTTCTATTATAAAGTTTTGGTGTTCATATTTACTGGCTCACATTTAGAAGTCTTTTTCTTATACATACTATCTTCAGATATATGCAGCTTCCTTTACTTATAATCTTGGACTACAAAGGACTTAAATGATCATGTAGTCCAACAATTCATCTTATATTTCTTCACAAATGGTGGTTCAGAAGCAGAGAACACACTATCCCAGAAGACCTGACTTCATTTTTTCTAATTGGTGAACTTAAGAACATTCAAAACTGTTAAAATATCACTTCTTATGAGATGCTGTTCTTTATACATTTTGACATCTCTACTACAACCTATATAACACTAAATAAATACTATTAATTGCTTCAATCATTTATTCCATACACACTTATAGCCCCAACTATGAATCTGGCACTATGGTAAGGCCTTCAAATGCAGTGGTAAATGAGAGAAAGGGTCCCAGCATTCATCAAATTAAAAAATCAATCATTGTGATATATACTTAGCAGACATGTATGTAACGACAAAGACTTTTTTAATTACAAAAAGGGAAAATGACTGTTGTACTTTGAAACTTTAAGGAATGGGCATCTGTAATCTACTTAAAGTGGCTTTTTTTCTTAATAAAAAGACCTTCTGGGTATAATGTAAGTGGGACATTTGAAGTAAAAAAATTAGTTGCTGTTTAAGAAAATACCAGGAACGACTGCCTAGTGTATAAGGTTCAACATTTAGTAATTAAAGTAATTGAAAACAAAGTGTGGGGGGAAAGGAGAAAGGGTTGTCAGGAACATGTATAAAGGACACATGGACAAAGCCAAAGGTGGGCAGGATTGAGGGTAGAGGGTGGGGATAGGTGGGGTGGGGGGGAGTGGTGGGGGAAATGGAGACAACTGTACATGAACAACAATAAAAAATGTGGAAAAAATAGAAAAAAATATTTATTGTTTTTTTCAAGGGTCATCTTGAACAAATTACTTAACCTCTGTAAGGTTTCTTCAGGCATGATGACCAAAATACTGACTTTAACATCTTGTGAGAGATAGCACAGTATACAGACAATTATATTTTTATGTAATAAGTACCATAATAGAGGTGTTCAAATATTATAGCAGTGCATGAGTGTCAGACTACAAGTACCCTGATTTTCCATCAGTCATGAGGGCCCTTTAATTCAGATTTGAGAATATTCATAAAACTTTATTATAGATTCCTCTAAAAAGCAGCAAAGAAAAGGAGGCTTCCTCACATTTTACAACACGCTTTCCTACACTTTTACTACTTAGAACTTCCCAATGAAGTTTGTGCTGCCAGTGTTAACTTTACAGAGAACTTTTGTTTGGAAATACAAACAGCCTTGCTCTATGATGTGGGAGTCAGGTTTCCGGATTCTTAGTCCAGAGAACTTTCTTTTTAATGTGTATGGTAAAATTACTGTTTGAATTCCATGTACCATCTTCTAACATTAATTATTAAAATATTTACTATGTTACTATTAAACTATTAGTAATGGTTATGCATTAATCAACCCTAACTTTATTTTCAATTGGATAGTGTCAAAAAATCAATCATGGTTGGTTCTACTTTCTACATTAAAGATAATATATTTAACTTCAAAAATAATCAAGTCTCCAGTATTTTTTTGAGCATCTACTAGTTATTATTATATAAGTACAGTAGAGCCTCCTTTCTGGAACTCAATTAGTTTCAGAAGGCTGTTCAAGAAGTGATTCATTTGAAAATCAAATCATTTGTTTCCCATTAAAAATACAGGCATCAGCAAGGAAGGGTTGTTGAGTCTAGAACCAAAGTTTTGTCTGAAAACTGAGACACTTGTGTGTGTGTGCGTGTGTGTGCGTGTGCATGTGTGTGTGTGTGTGTGAACAACTTGGTTAGAACCAAATTGTTTGAGATGGGAGATGCTCAAGAACCAAGGTTTGACTGTATTATAGATTTAAAAGAGCAATATTTGTTGTAAAAGAGACTCAAATTGAGAAGGTGATAAAGGACAGCACTTCCTTATGAAATAAGCAGATAATCACATTATCTGTAGGTAAACTGAGGAAAATATAAAATCATAAATTTTATAGAACAATTTGTATTTTATTGACCTCCTACCCATCCTTATCCTCAACTTATTCATATGATAGATATTAAATCTGTTACTTTCTATTGTTTCTCTTCTTTGTGCCCCAAATTATTCTACCTGCTTTACAGTTAAACATTGAATACTTAAAATAACACTACAAAGCATGTGCTATTACCCTTATTGTATCACTGAGGATACTTGATTTCAATAAAATTAATAATATGTTCTACATGTTTCAGGCTTTTAAGCAGAGAATTGTTAAATTTCAAAGCTTTTGATTTTTCTACCAGCCTGTCTCCCGTGGAAGATGAAAACCAAAAATTTAATAGTGGGTAATATATATAGAATTTTATAGTGTTATTGAATGATTTATGATATTATCTACATTCATAATAGAAGACATTCAAATGAAATAGTTCAATTGTCTGAAAACAGAAACCTTCCCTGAGATGATGTTAGCAGTCGAAGGCTGGCGACATGCGCAGAACAGCTACTCTCACAACCATGGTGATGCGCCTGCAGTCTTTCTCAGTGGTCTGACAAATTATATTTATATGACACTATACAGAATACAGTGGTACAACACTGCACTGCTGAACCGAAACACTTCAGTCATCTTATCAAGGCTGTCCCAACTCATCTGAAAAATAGCAGAGTGGTCAATGAACAAAGAAGAATTGTCAAACCAGATGCAAATATTACAGGAGGATTTCTTGACTTGACAGGTTGTCTGCACAAGATATTATGACTCACTAAGGAGCAATAAACAACAGAAAAATAAAATAACGATGCTCAATCAAGGGAAGCAGTTTCTGTGGAGATTCCAATTTATTTATTTAGTATTAAAAATCCCCTGGTTCTTGAGTAATACATGAAGTCTGAAAACAATCAACTTTCTTGAGTCTTTTTTTTTTTTTAATTTAACAAACCAGTGATTGATGAGACTGAATCTTCCAGTAAGGTAAATAGATAAGAAACATTGAAGGACACTCTTATAAGTGATAGCAATTGATACAGTTTAATTGATGATACACCCTACTTCCCCTTTTTTCTTTGGACCCTAGGCTTTTCCTGCACAATCCGGTCTCACAGGGTGAATGCCCCAGCTGCCCCTCTGAGCTCTGTCCACCACTACTGTGATCAGCTTTTCCTTGCAGCCCTCTGGGTCATGGGTTAGGGCAGGACTCAGGACCATTTGAGCAGGGAATTCCCAGCATAGTGTGAGCAGGAGGCACAAGTTCCTGGTTACTGGGAAACCTTAGCTCTTCGGAACTTTTGTCTTGTGGATAAAGGCACAGACAAAAAAAAGACATAACCCAACCCTCTCAAGTGCAGAACCCAAGGCAAGAATGCTGACTGCCTAGATCTAAGCACACTGGTACTAAGAGACAGAGTTAGGTTTTTTGAGATCTGAAGTTTATAAAATCTGGAGGTGTCTTAAAGAAAAAAATAGCTATTGTAAGCAAAAAAAACAAAAACCATGATCCCTTCCAGGGCCTTGTGAAGGTCCTCCTCACAAGTGAGGGTCCTGAAACTAAGCTTCCTCAGCCTCACAGTAAACAGATTCCTGCCTCAGGGTAAAAGGTGGAGGGGGGAAGTACTAGGTTGGTTGGAAGTTTTAGGGAAGTGTTGCTTGGCTCTAGGACCAGCAAATGGACACACATGCGATTTCTTCAGAGGTCTCCTTCTGGGCAACTCTCTCTCAATCCCTAATTGTAGGTAGATGGAGATCCTTTGCCTCTATTTCCTGGGTCTCCTTGCCCTACAGATAGTTTACAAAAAACACTGCAGCCTCCTGACCAGCTCTGGGACATCAAGATGGTGCAGCTCTCAGTTGGCCAGCCAAACTTCTCCCTCTAGATTTTCTGGGCAGGATCTGATTTCAGTGCTTGGTATCCTTCAGTTATCTCAGATAGAAATCAGCCGCTGTCTTTCGTGATTCCAGCTGCAGAGAACACATCTGAAACTCTGAATGATTCCCTTCAAGACCCTCCATTAGGCTTGAGATGAGGATGTTACTCTTCCCAGCCCCAACTCTTCCTCCAAAAGCTATGGAGGGGACTCAAATTTTGCTAACAGCTCTCTGCACAGAAGTCTCTTCACTTAAATCTTCTGACAGCCATTTCTACTCTTAAATTGACCAAAACAGGTACCATTTCTTTTAAAACCTGCATGGGAAGAGGGCTATTTCATATGCATAGTACTGTCCTGGTATTTATCATACTCATGTCTCTATTTCTTTTTTTTTTTTTCAAGTAAAATGCTGTTGATTAAATCTCACAAGTTAATAAAAGATATCCCACCAACTGGAAGAAAGTTTTGCAATGCACATAGCAACTCACATTTAGAAATCAGAATATACAAAGTATGTCTCCAAATAAATATGAGAAAAGGTAAATACCTAATAAAGATACGGACAAAAGATATGGACAGGCAGTTTATGGAAGAGGAAACACAAATGTCCAATGAACGTTTGCTAACATGCTGTACATGACTGGATATAAGTTGATGTGAATCAAAACCACGGATGTGCCAGTTCACAGCCATTAGATCGGCAAAAGTATAAAGCCTTACAAGGTTAAGTGTGGGCAGGAGTGCGGACCATGAGGAGTTCTGGCAAATGGTCTAGCATGGTCTGTTAAACCGAAAGATAGTATGTGCCATCCCATTTCCAAAGAAACCTCACACCAGCTCCAGGAGCACATGAATGCTCATATCATAACTGTTTATAAAACAAACACTACAAGCCATGTACATATCTACTAACAGGATACTGTATAAATATATTTTTATATATTTATATAATGGAATATTTACTATACACCAACAAAAATAACTACACTAGAGTTGTAAGGTAAACATTTATCAGCACAACTCTGGGTGGCGGTCATGCCTTCTGGATACCCAAGTCCTGTGACGGAACTGGCTGTGCCTGACTGGCCCCGGGACAAGAACTAAGACCTCTGTGAAATGATTTAGGAAGGTAGATTTGTGCTGAAAGTAAACAAGAGTTTGGTAACAGGCCAGGCTGGCCAAGATCAGAAGAAGCTCCCTCTAAGGAAATCGGCTGTCAATGGAAATGTCAAGCAGGGGTTGGACAACTTCATGGGCAGTGTACTAAGCATGGGATATCAGTAGTATACGAGCAGGATTAGAATATGGTCTCCATGACCCCTCTTCCACAGCCAAAGGCCCTATGGTTCCATGATTCAGTGACTTCACAAAGTGTGGTCCAAAAAGCATAGGACTGAATGAGTAACCAAACTCTAACAGATCAATGCACTGCAACACTGCTCACTAATGAAAGGGCATGGACCCTGGCACATGCAGCAACATGAATAAATCTCAAAAGCATGCTGAGTGAAAGAAGCCTTACACAAAAGGCCACAAACTATATTATTCCATTTATGTCATGCCTCAGTTCCTAATTTTTTTAAATCACTAAGTGATTGAGAGTAAATAAAGGCTAGAGACCAAGTATAAAAGAAAAATTATTAGTAAAGAGTCCTAAGACTTTCCATAAGGACCTAAGTGGAATTTACGTATACTCTTGAGGATTTTCAGTGAGAATCAATGGCAATGATGCAGAAAGAAATTTTGTGCAAAGCACGTTCATATGTTTCCCACTTGCATAGCTCTATTGATAATATTCAAAATAAAGTAAAAGAATATCAGCTCTGGCTGGTGTGGCTTAGTGGATTGAGCACCATCCTGCAAACCAAAGGGTTGCCGGTTCTATTCCCAGTCAGGACACATGCCTGGGTTGTGGGCCAGATCCCAACTAGGGGGCACATGAGAGGCAACCACACATTAATGTTTCTCTCCCTCTCTTCCCTCTCTCTAAAAATAAATAAATAAAATAAAATAAAACAAATACAGTAAAAGAATACAAAAGTTTCCCTTGACTAAACTATTACTAATTTAAAATAACATGTTAGGGTTGTAACAATATTACATTATTTTATCAGAATTACAATTAGTAATACACGTATTTCTTTAACCTTAATGTAAGTACTTGGTAATGTACTGAAAGTTTTCATTTAATAATCATATTTAATTTGCCCAGGTTCTGCAGTATACACTGACTCAGTTTTCTGTTCACCATTTCCAGTGCCAGCACCCTAATCCAAGCTGCGACGATGGCCACAATGTAGAGGTAGTATCATGTTATAAGGGCATTAACATGGGGCCGTAACATAACCATGAAAGTCAAGAAAAACTTCCCTGATAAAGTAACTCTTGAGCTAAGATGTGAAGGATATTAGTTAACTTAAGTGAAAAAGCAAAGGAAAAATTTATCAGCACAGAAAACAGTTTGTTCAAATACTCTGAAGACTAGGAGCAGGAAGAAACTGAAAGGAGGCTGATAGGAATAAAAAAAAGCCAAAAATATTTTTAACCAGGCCCCAGGTGACCTGATCTTTTAAAAACTTCATTCTGCATTTTTATAAAGAACAAACTGGGTGAGGTGAGGGCCACGGTGTGGCGCAATGGAGCCAGCTCCAGATCTAGCAGCTTTGTTACCTGCTCCCTTTCTCCCCTGCTCCAGATTTAGTGATCTCACACTGGAAGCCTGAAAGCAGCCAGGGTGGGTGTATTTGCACCATAATAATAGGCAAATCTTACAAATCAAGGCTTCTCCCCTGGACCCTGCATCCCTGGTGGAGAGCTGGGAGTTAACTAGATTCCAGCACATAACTAATGGAAGGTGGGTTAACGGTCTATAGTGAGACCATTTAGGTGACTGCTGAGTCTTGGATTTCTTGATGCAGTTAATCAATAAATGAGTGTCTCTCTGACTAGACTCTTTAGTTTATGAGGCAGAACTCACTTTTCAACTCCTAATCCCCAGCTCTGAGCACAGCACCTACAACAAAGCTAATATTCAAGAATTACCTATTTTTGATGAATTAAATGAATGAGTAAATGTATGCCTGAAAGTATAAATGCGTTCCTCTGCAATTTGTAAATGAGTAGGAGATTAGCAGATGAGAGGATTCTTTGATATGTTTTCTGTACAGCTATACAGTTTGTGTAACAACTTTATAGATGACATTACAGAAAGTACTTAAACTTTTCCATGCTTAATATGCATTATTCATTCAGATAAAACTAAATAAAAAGAGCTGACAGAACTTTAAACACATGTTCTTAAGAATCGTCTAAGAATAAAATAGGTTCACTCTAGCCCTTCTTAAAAATCTGACGTTCTGTCCCAAAGGAAGCATCTGTGGCCTGTCAGCAGCAGCTCCACGAACCTTTTTCATGTCGGCAGAATGAAGCACTACAAGGAGACCTTGAACCTGGAGTGAATGACAGCATGTTTGGCTAATGTATCATTCCCACAAATTGAAACAATAAATCAAATCTCTTAGGAAGTTTTGATCTCTATATAAAATAAAGTAAGAGCGTAGAAATTGACAAAAGTAATAGAATAATTTCTCTCTGGTACATTCACCTTTATGTTTCTAAATTTACAATGGCTATAAAATCCCTTTATTTCAGATATTGAGTCATGCTATGTATGACTCAAACAGAGCACATGCATCTCCACAAATATATTTCTAATAAAAGCACAAAATAAAATCCAAAAACTAATCAAAGAAGTGGTTCCTTTCATTCTCTTCAGAATTTGAGTTTTTAGTAGCTTTTGTTTTGAGAAATGCATAGGTTTGAGTAACATGCTAAGTGTGGCTAGATATGTGAACATTTTTTAAAATAATATTTTAAATATTATTTAAAATATGGATTGCATACATTTATAAAGCTCTGTGCTCAATGGTTTTTGATCCCAACATTCTATGCTTATGATTTAATAACTGAAAACTGTATACACTTGTTAGATCACAAGGATCTTTCTTCTAGCAAATTTACCCTTTCCACAGTATTCTGAGCTACCTCTCAGACTAGACTAGAAAGGAGAGTAAAATCCGAAACTCTAATATATCAGCAAGAGTAAAGGTCTGACACTCCCCACTACAGTGCTCCGAATGCAGCTTTCCTTCTTGGAAGATTTAGATGCTTTCTCCCTATCAGTTGCTATGCTGATAAATGTATATTTCATTCCTAATAGAAAGTATAACTCCTATTTTTTCGTTAAAGAAAATTCTAAAAATGATAAATACATGAGAATATTTAAAAAACAAACTGTCAAAATTAGAATATTTAGCCCCAGACTATTACTAAAAGTTGGTAAAAAATACAAATATTTCAGTCATAAAATATTTCTTACATTCTAAAATGATATATCAATACAATTATATAACTAAGACCAATATTCTGGGTTTATTTTCATGAGTTTATACTAATATATCAATAAATCTGACCTGACTTTAAACAATTATATACCTAACCAAAGTCCATACCTTACATTAGATAAATAGCATCTGTCACCTTTATACCATAATTTATCTTTTAGGTGCACATTTTACCTCTTCACCCAGATTACACCATCCTCTTGCATATGCTTTCTTATGTACACTCTTATGCATTCTGAAGCCCCGATTTCGAGATTATTGCAGTTCTCAGCAAAAGATTTGCTGAGTTTTGAATTATATGATTCTGTGAGTCAGTTCTATGTTTCATAGACTCAATGTTTTTTATCATGTAAAGCCTGCACAATTAAATGGAAAGTTTAAAGAAAATATTCAAAGATAATACCTCAATGTACAACATTTTAATATCTTGGTATCATAGTATTGGTGAATTATTACTTTTCCAAATGGAAAATCCAAACTACACAATGTTAATACCACAAAGGGCTTTGATAACTCCACTTATAAAAATGTAATATGGTCTTTTACCTAATATATTTGTTGTAAAAAATTACAAAATTTCTATATTCTTGCCTTCCTCTTGTGTTTCAGGTATTGCACTGGAAGGTAAAGTAATTTTTCTTTAAAATAAATAAACTATAGTTAAGAAAGTTTAAAAAAGCTGGTCGAAGGTCTAGATTTCTAACTCCCAACATCTCCTGCTTCTCAACAGCATGACCAGGTCAAATAATATTAGATAAAATTAAGTAGATAAAAAGTCATTCAATACAACAAATGAAGATAAACATAATTGTATTTTAATGTAGTATTTCAATGTCTGTAGTTTAAATATAATAAAGAATTCTGACTTTAAAATAATGGTTATTATATTACTACCTATACCGAACATTGTTTTCACTTACTAGCTTTGATCCCTGAATTCTTTTATCAATATCATCCATATTTCAAGTGCAGAATCACCTTTTCCTTCTCATCTTCACCTGCAGAAGTTGTCAGGTAACTTGATTCTAGCCAATCATATCATCAAACACTACTGGGCACAGTAAATGCCTCAGCATAGTCATGTCAAACAAAGCTAATCAAAGCCAAGGATACTCAAATCTGTTTTTTTTTCTTTTTTTTTTTTTAGTTTTGAGTAAAGGGAAAGAGAAACCATCTCTTTACACTGGATTTGTTGAAAAGATAAACATCTGTCCCAATAGCTGCTGAAGGCAGAAATGGCACCATTAGGGGAACCTCCTGAACATGGAAACTACAGGCAGGAAAACAGAACGAGATGCAACTGGAGAGAATGACTGTCTATGACATTATCTAAGTACCAGATCCAACCCTACTTGAGGAAATTTCAACCTCTATAACTTAATCATGAGCCAATAACAACCAAAACCCTTGACTATTCTGAAACCAATTTGCCTCGGCTTCTCTCATTGGCAAACAAAATTTTGAATTAATCACTATGTCTTTATAGTTATGTTGTGTTCTGACCATATATTCATACCTATCACTTCATTCTGAAAGTACCAAAGTGAGATATTGAGGGCATATGTAATCTCCATTTGATAGATGACCACTATTTGTATGGTTTCATTAAAATCATAATTTAATATCTATGGTAGAAAAAAATTCAAATATTAGATGTATACAGCATCCTAGTCAGCTGAAATTGTAAGAAGACTATAATAGAGACATTAATCAAGTAATCAACTGCTAATTGAATATGAGATGTAAAGGAGAAAACATATCAAGGTTTTAAGAAAAGAAAAATAATAGCTTTACATATATATAGAAGTCAGAAAGAATGAAAATTTTAAGGGGGCTGGAGGAATCACTAATTCAGTTTTAGAGATGCACTTTATAAGATTCTGGTAGGACACCTAGTTAAACAACTCCAGTCAATGACTTTAAATATTAGACTTGCATTTAGAAGAACCTTTAGGAGAAGAATAAATATCTGTAAATCATTAGTAATGTTGATAGATGAAGCTATGGAAGGGGCAACATAAGTAATACATCTATGAATTTTTAGATTTCAGGTCTTTTACCAATATAACTTCTCATAATACTAGAATGATCCTATAAGGATGGTAATATCACACCAATTAACAGATTAAGAAAGGGAAGCACAGAGACTTTAAATATAATGTCACCAATTTTTTTCTAATATGTATCAGATTTAAGATTTTAACCAACATCTGACTGACTCAGGAAAATAAACAATAATAAACCTATATGAATGAATGAATGAATGAATGCATGATATTATTGGGAGAGATTATTTAAACAAGAAAATACTTTCAGAGAATATGGAGGAGTATGAGAGCAGATGTAGAGTAACAGGAAGAAAATGACAGCCAGTTAACAAATTCTATCTGCCTTAATATACATCTCAGAAAAAAGAAGCCTGAGTAATAATACAGTAGCAAAACACTGGAAAAAAGATGTTTGATGTAAGTAAATAACACTAATAACCAGTTTTGAAATGAGTCACTGAAAAGTAATTAAAAGAATTCAAGATCCAATTTACAAATATATAGGTAACATATAGATTCATACATATATATATATATATATATATAGAGAGAGAGAGAGAGAGAGAGAAAGCGCACAATAAAATATATTCAAGTTTTCAAATATAATTTAATTGGCATATATTAAGTGTAGTTTTCTTTCTATTAGACAAAAATGACTTTGGAACCTAAAAATTAGACTATATGAAGAGCAGTTAAATTGTTTTCACTTTTATATTGTATTAAAGCTGAATTACAATCATTACTTTCTGAATTGGTTAATATTTCCTTTCTCTTTAATAAGGATATTAATACTATATTCACACAATTAAATATACACATTGCTCCATTTGAACTCAACATTATCAAATGTAACATTAAGGGGCTTTCTAATTGATTTCACAAAGAGTAGCAGGCACTTTTGTTGCAGAGAACTCTGTCTTCAGGAGCTTATTCAATAGAAACACATCAAGAAACAAATAAGTATGACACAGAGTCATCAATGGAGGAAAACTAGCAAGAGCTTTAAGGTTGCTCCTGCCTCACTGACGAAGTGAGTGGCGAGCCAGCAACCCTTTGGCAACACTGTACATCAGCAAGTCTCCAGTCTTCAAGCAGACCTGGCATTACTTTCACTGGACAATCATCAGTAAATTTTCCTTTTTCATTCATTTAATGCATATCCAGAAATAATCCCAGTATGTTTGATATTTCAAGTCCATATATCTCACATTCATTACCATGAATTTAATTCTTTCTGGTCATTTTGAGAAAAAAATCTATCATTTATTCAGTATAAGAGAAAACTTAAATATAAATTAAGCTTGATCTGCTTAAATAGCAAGAATAGGAAAACATTAAATAGTGTGAAGTTTTAATTTAGGATAATGTACTTAAAATAATAAATTCTACTCCTTGTAAAAATGTAAACCAAATGTAGGCTAGAAAGTTTATATTAAAATATGATCACATTTTATGCCATTAAGTCCTACAACTATAAATAAGCAATTCAAGTGCATCCATGTTCACAGTTAAGGAAGCAAAGTGCTTCAGACTACTTACCATGTCCCTAAGGTAAGGTAATGACATGAACCTTGGATGAGATATAGTTCAAACACATGAAGTTGAAAGACACTGTAGTTATTCATGAGACTGCAGATTGATTTTTAATGTTGTACACAATTTATTTCTGTGCTAATACTAACATGCTAGTATTAACACATTCATTATAAATTGCAACTTCTGAACAATCTAATTCTGCTTGGTTATTAGTTTTACAAAGCTCTAAGAAATCAAATGAACAACTTACTGTTTGGAAGGTTCGGGAAATTTTAGCTCTTCTCTTTTCTTCATTTCTACCGTTGGCTCCCTGGGAGTGAGAACTACGGCAGCACATGAGACTACAGAGTGGTATGAATCCTCCCGGCAAACTGTTTTTATTAAAAGAATCAATTGAAAATGTCAAAATCATTTATGAACTATTCTCTTTCCCTTTTTCTCTTTTTTTATTTTCAGTTAAAGTGATAACTCAATGGAAACATTAATTATCATTAAATTATCCTTAATTATCATTTTCTGCTCTTTTTCACTCACTAGTTGTATGATCTTAGGCAATTATTCTGTTTTGAAACCAGACAGTGAAAAGGGTGTTGCAAACACTTTACAGTCCTTCATTTAAAAAAGAAAGAAAAGCTTTTCATTGAAGAATGAAAACACAAATACACAGTTAAATTAATCTTTGCAACATGAACATATCTATTTAATCAGTATTAATATCAATAAATAGGGCATTACTAGCACCCTAAAAATCCTGTGGTACCCTTTCCAAATCATTACTGTAGCTTCCAAACTTAGCCATTATAATTATGTATACAACCATAGATCAGTTTGTCTACTTCTAACCTTTATATAAATGACATCATACTCTTTTGTGAGTGAACTCTTTTATGTATGGCTTATTTTAATTTGTTCATTCTTATAACTGCAGCTTTCCAATGAATGATACATATACACATATATATGTGTAAATAAATATATATGCATATATACATACATACACAGAGTGGGGCAAAAGTAGGTTCACAGTTGTGAGTACAAGAAACATAGGGTTTATTATTGTATTCTTTATTAATTACTATATTATTTTCCATGTGAACACCTGTGAAGCTACTTTTGCCCCACCCTGTGTACACACACAGACACGCACACACTTTATTGGTGACAGACACTTGGATTGTTTCTGGTATGGGGCTATCTCAAAAATGTCTATAAACTTTCTTATACTTTTGGTGTATAAATAGATTTGTATTGGAAAAATACTTATGAATTACTTCTAGGGCATGTTCATATGTTTTATGTTCAGCTTTAGTAGATAGTTCCAAACAGTTTTCTCAACTGATAGTGCTAACCTGCATTCCCCAAGTAGAATCAGAGGTCCAGTTGTTCTGCATCTATACCAACACTTGTTTCTTTCTGTTTTTTCTTTTTAAAATTTTAATATTGTACTAATTTTATTGCTATATACAAATCAACACTAATTTATCAGTTTTAAACAATACCCATCTATTATCTCATAGATCTGCTTGTTAGTCTAGGTAGACTCAATTGTGTTTTCTGATTAAGGTCACTCACGGCCAGTGTCAAGATAGCAACCAGGCTTTACTCCTATCTAAAGTCTATGGGTAAAGAATGCACTTCTGAGCTTGTTTAGGTTGTTAGCAAAATTTAGTTTCTTGCAGTAGGGGGACACAGGTCTCCTTTGCCTTGCTGACCAGTGGCCAATGACCACTCCGAGCTCCTAGAAGCAACCTGCAGACCAATGGCCAATTGCCTGTCTGTGTCAGCAATGGAGAACATCCCTCACATTAAAGACCTCTCATGCTTCATATCTAATTTCTCCTTTTGCTAACAGCTGGGGAAATATTCCCCTGCTTTTAAAGAACTCATGTGATTAGGTTAGATTATATCCTTTTTGATCACCTCAAAGTCAAATGATTAATAATTTTAATTATGTCTGCAAAATCCCTTTTGTCATGCAACATAACATGAGTGGTGAAGTCCTATCATCTTCCAAGTGGAATTAATTATACAAGGGCTAAAGTCATGTGTCATCTTAGAATTCTGCCTACCATGGCTATTCCTGTAAGTGTACAGTAATATCACATTGTAGCTTTAATTTACACTTTTCTGATAACTAATAAACTATATAATAAATCCTCACTTTACATGATTACGATATGCACAAATTTCAGTTACATGGTTTAAACAACACGAGACACTACCAAAATTATGTTTCAAATTTCAATTAACATGGTATATTAACTATAATTGTGTAAAGTACCAACTTCTCTACTAGCTCCTCAGTCAACTAATCAAAGCTTCTTTCAAAGCCTGTCAGTGCTTGGTCATCATGCATCTGTAACTCAGTTTAAGCTGGGACCTCAAAGTGTGTAGTTGCAATGCTCCCTTGTCTTTCAGTGACAAACCCATGTGACACTTGACAACAATGAGTGCTCCAAGGAAGGAATTTGCCAGTAGAAGTGAAAGTGTAGAAAAGAAGCAAAAACTGGTAGGGCTGGAAGCAATATTTGAGTTGATTATAAATGAAAGGTCAATAATCATCGATCTAAGTATTCAATTCCAGAACTATGAGCTAGACAACAAATTAACACCCTCCCCAAGGTAAACAGAAGGAAGCACTAAACATGACAGTACACATTAACAAAAGAGAAGAACCAATGGCGCACACAAGTCAGCCAAACAGTGCAGGGCCATGATCCGAGAGAGGAAAATAGTATGTCCCAGGCTCTTCAATTTCCCTATAAAAATATTTGCTGAATTAGTAATCTGCTCAAGGCTAGAATCTGAGGTATAAAATAGATGACCATTTTAAGCAGAGCTGAATTTAAAACAATCCTGTGGTATTCAAGAGACAAAAATTAATATTTAGCATGTTTCAAGGAAGAGAGGCCCTGGTTTCCTCATTGTCTCTCTAATGCCATCAAACAGATTTTTGTTACTTATTTTTTTATTTAATTTTCTGGGCATGAACTTTGAGTCTATGATAGACAATTTCACCACAGGTGGGAGCTGAGAACTCTATTATATTTTAAATTTACACTGTTGCCTAACCACTGCTAATAAAGAAATAGACTAAGAGCATTATTGATGTTCTTAGAAACATCAAAACTGATGCTCAGAACTTTACATTTCTGAGATAACATTCACTTATTCAATAAATATTTAATGAGTTCCTGCTATGTTCCAAGAGATATGCTCAGTGATAGGATTCTACTTGGGCAAGGAAGAAGTGCCCCTCTCCCCAGCATGTGTTTAATAAAGCTTTGATTTCTTCTTCTAGAGATATTTCTCAAATATTAGGGCAATAGGCTTCTGACCAGTTTGGTGAAAGCATTTAGCTTGTTCTCTACAAAGGAAAACAGAGTTGTAATTAAAAAAACAAAAGAAGCAAGCAGGAAAAATGCTGTAAGTAAATAAGAAAAATTTTAAAAATAGGAAACATGTTTATTCAAGGTAGTTTGAAAATTATTACTTGTTATGATCTAGAGGCTGGAATAATTGACAATGCACTCAAAGGTATCAGGCATTAAAAACCATAACTAGGCCAATAAGACAACAAGCCCCATTAGCAGTAAATGAAAAAGTTGACAATTAATGGACATGTCTGGAGATGGATGATGGAGACCTCCATGTAAATCATTAAGCTCTCATATTTAGCTGAAGCTAAATTACACTCAAATTTCAATATCTTTCAGTTTTATTTATCACGAGATAAAATAATTAGTGTAAGAAATACAAGTTAGGCAAATAAGTAATAGATAATTTATAACTTCAAAAAAAGTGAATGGAATAATACAAGAGAATTACAGATTTTTTTAAAAGAATATTTTTAGGTAGTTATAATTATATAAACACCAAAAATTATCAAACCTTCTGGGACCTCCAAAGTCAGAAATCTACAATTATTGGGGCAGAGTAGAAATCATTTCTAGTTCTATTTCATTTATTGTTTAAAAATTTATGTATAGTTGTTATACACTCTTACATTGGCTATATTAGTTCCATGTGTAGAACATATTGATTCAACATTTTTATACCTTACAATGTGATCACCCCACTAAGTCCAGTAATTGTCTGTCACTGTGCAAACTCACTGTGATATTCTTGACCATATCCCCCTGTCCCTCCTCAACTATCCCCCATCCCTTTTCTTCTGGTAAACATCCCTTTGGTCTGTGAGTCTGTTTGTTTTGTTTGTTTGTTTTTTGTTTGTTTTGTTTTGTTTCCAGATTCCACATATAAGAGAAACCATATGGTATTTATCTTTTTCTGCCTGACTTACTTCACTTAGCAAAATACCCTCCTGATCCATTCATGTTGTCACAAATAGCAAGATTTCATTTCTCATTTTAAAACTGAATAGTCTGACTTAGTCACGTCGCCTTTCGTTAGACCATAAATAATGTGCTATTACATGAAACGACTCGCCATTACTGCAATCCACAAAATATTTATTTCAGCCACAGGAACTGAGAGGCAAAACCTGTGAACATATAAATTTCAAGTTACTCTTTATCTCTAGTTTGATATATCAAAATATTTTAAGTATTAAACTTCTATATTCATTTGATCTTTTAATTTATGAAATCAATTTTTAAAGCAGTAAGAAAACAATATACTTCATTAATGCTCACAAAAATATCAAAGATGTATCAGGAGAGGCATTTTTCTCTTTCATGCAGAGTTGAAATATTTCACACTACTGAAGGTGTCTAGAGCAAAGTTAACTTATAAATATCATGTATAACTATACTTGAAGTCACTACTCCAATTTACCAGAATAGTTTAATACAACAAACAAATTGTAAGTTTAGAAGAAAACAATTCACTTTTTTCACTTGGAAGTGCTAACTTTTCTATGTTCCTTTTCAAATATCCAGGGTCCAAATATCTACCATACAACCCACTGATAAAGCTTAACCCAGCAACAGGGTAACATTTATTTAACATATGGAGAAATAACATTCTGTGGTAGGCAAAGTTCTATGTACTATCAATTTATAGTTACAATATTGTCTTTATACCCAAGACAATCATATAGGGTAAACATTATTATTACACCCATTGTACACTGTCCAAGATCACACAGCTTGGGAGTAACAAAACCAGTGTTCCATCAATTGCCTCTACTTCTTATGCTATTGACAATACTCAGTGTTGATTCCAATTGAAATATAAGATATCAAGGGTCCTGAAATAATAAATGTAATAGTTATTCTGTTCAGTTATAATTACATTCATTAATATTCTGACATCTGAATTCTTTACTCTAATAAAACTATATAATCATTAAACAATTTGCTTCAGAATGTAACACAACTTTGACTTATTATTCAAATGATCCAAGTTACATGCTGCTTCAAAAAGCCTTACAACAATTATTGTACTATCGCTCCACTGGAGAATGAGTAGAACACGTCAGGATGAAGCCCACTATTAGACACATTTATAAAGAAAGGTATATAATTCAGAAAAAAATTTTCAAATTTAATCATAATAAACTGCTGTTGATTTTTCTTTCCCAGCACCATTACAGGTACTTGACATACATCAGTAAATGTAAATGATAAAAATACATGCTTTGGGGGAATGCATATCTTCTAATGGAAGAGCATCTCAAATCAAATTTACCTCTGCAGTTTTTCTCATCAGTAAAATACGAATAATAAAAATATCTTCTTGAGTTATTCTGACTATTAAATGAATTAATAATGAAAGTGAGGTGCTTAGGATAATACTGAAGCAATGATAAGTATTAAAATGTTACCACATATTATTGTTTACAACTACTTTTGTTTTTTTTGATATATCCGACTGCAGTTATTCAATCAAACACTAATCTTGATGTGCTGTGAAGACACTTTGTAGATATGATTAGAGTCCATTTCTGTGGCTGTTAAGTAAGGGAGATTATAACAGATAATATGGGCGGTGCTGATTCAATCAGCTGAAAATCTTAAGAGCAGCTGAGACTCTGGATGAAGATAAAAGCTGCCAGTATCAACAGTTCCAGCCTGCTGTCCCAACGGTGTGCTCTGCTGATACAGCGCTTGCCTAGCCAGTCCTCACCACCCATAAGTCAATCTACTGGTTCTGCTTCTCTGGTTGATAAATATGCTGGTCAACAATGACTTTTTGGTATTAGATACTAGTGTTGGTCAATCTCTAAATATTTTCTGTGAATTAACATCTTTAATTCAGTGCTCATAAAAGGCTTTTCCGAAATAGTATTAATCCAGAATTGAAAAATAAGTAAATAAAATATATCATTGCTTCATGACTATAAACACACAGTAAGCAAAAGTTGGTACACATATTCATTCCATCAGTAGCATTCATGGAGCTACACAATGTCCAGGCACTGTTGCAAAGCATTTGCAATGATGAAACTTAGTGCACTGGAAAATAATAGCCTGTGGAAAGTGCTTTCATATAAGTCATCAGCAGGCCTGGAATAGAAGGACTCCTGCTATCTTGTTCACTCCTGTTTCTGAACACATGGCAGATGCAAAGGAGGCACTTGATAAGCATTCGTCTAATGAATGAGAGATTGAAAAAAAATGAACAGAGGCATTAAGGAAAAGAAAGGATGCTAGCCAAGCATAGGAAAGAGTGTGAGAAGGTAATGAGATATGAGAAAATGTTATATATCTTGAGAAACTTAAAAAAAAAGCATTTAGTGTGGCTGGAGTCTAGCCAAGAGGCAAGAAGCTGAGGAATAGAAATACAAATTATTGCCAATACCTTAAAGGCCTTCTAAGCAACATTACTATTTAATTCTGAAGGTAATGTGGGTCTGCTATTAATCATTTAACCAAGAAGCCTAGCAACACCTAAATTCAGGAACAATATCAGGTGAGACCACTGACAATACTACTGAAATAAATGAAATGAGAAATGGTGAGGGTCTCCTATCATTGGGAGTGGCAGCATAGTGAAAAGGAGGAAAAGGTCAGAGGTCAGAGCATCTGAAATTTTAACACTTCTATTTCAAACATGTACTCACCTTCTATATTTACTTGCTTAATATATTAAATGAAACAAAACTCTCAGTATATTACAAAAACAAAAGATATAATGAAAGTTTGGATAGAGGAGAATGAAGAATTGGCAAAGGCAGGAAGCAAAGACCTTCAAATTAAATTCATAAATAACTTAAACAGTAATTTAAATTAAAAACCATATGTTGTACAACTATAAGGTATAAGGATATGATTTGGGGGATTATTTTATTATTATTCATTCTTTTAAGATTATTTATTTCGTTTTAGAGAGAGAGGAAAAAAGGGAAAAAGAGAGGGAGAGAAACATCAATTGGCTGTCTCTGGTACACGTCCCAGCTGGAACCCAACCAGCAACCCGGGAACTACCTGGGAATCAAATCAGCGCCCCTTGGCTTTGCAGAACACCACCCAACCAACTGAGCCACACCAGTCAGGGCTTGGGAATATTTTTTTTAAAGATGTGAGGAAGTGTATAGAAATTGTTAATATCCTGAACTAATAACTGATTTCAGAAAAATAACAGAAATAGAAATGAAAAAAAATACTATATTCTGGAAATGTTAAACAAAAATATAAAATGTAAAAAAATCATTAAATTTTGTCAAGCTTATCTTACATGATCAAAATCTGATACTTTTATTGTTGTGTGCCAATAGTAACCTTTCATCTTGTGACACATGTTTGGACAGCTATCAGGTTTATTATAAAATTCTGTTCTTCAAAATTGCATGTTTTTGACCAATTTTGTACTGTTTTCAACAATTTATCTCCTGTCTCAGCTGTTGAATCCTTCCCTTCATAAATCCTACAATCTGAAAATATTTCTAGAATAAAACTGAAATCTCACTGCTGGTAGAGAAAAACAGCAATGTGAAAACGCAAATTCAGTTTGTAAGGTTGGCAATTTCGTTAGTATAACTCAAACACTGTTATGTTCAGGGCTGGCAAAAAGCATCTTTGGCATATTAAGTGCAAGCAGAAATAGACCATGGCATTCTTCAACAGCAAACATGAAAAAAAATTATAAATTTCTCCTCACTGCAGAGTAAGAGATGTATGGATAAAGTATAATTTTGTTTTACTATATAGAAAAATACATAGCTGAAGTGTGTCCCATCCCATTTATACATTGAGATCCTACCCCCCAGAGCCTCACAATGTGAGTGTACTTGGAGGCAGGCCCTTTAAGGAGCTGATCAGATTAAAGCCAGTTTGGGCCCTAATCAGGTATGACTGTTGTCCTTCTAAGAAGAAATTAGGACACAGATGCACACAGAGGGAAGACCATGTGTAGCCACAGAAAGAACAGGATCGTCTACAAGCCTCAGAAGAAATCAAACTTGCAGACACTTAGAACTCAAACTTCTAGCCTCCAGGAATGTGAGAAAGTAAATTTCTATTGTTTAAGCCACCAAGTGAGGTGTTTTGTTAATGGCTGTACTACCAATGCTGCCAAACTAACACTCGTACCTTATAAAAAGGTAAATGATTAATTTTGCTAATAGTAATAATTCAATAAAATACAAATAATTTAATGAAGGGATCTTAGAGTTTCAGTCCAAATACACACTTGAGTCTACTACTATCCTCTTCCACTGCAAAATCTCTGACAGATGTCCATTCAGGCGATTCAGCCCATGCTTCAATAATTCTAATGCTGGGAAGTTTACGTTGTCATTCCAGCTGTCTTCTTCCAAATGTGATTAGATTGTTACAAGTATTTAAAAATGCATTCTATAGAGATGTACTGTGCGTGCTTGTTAGATATATTGCATATGTATATATTATACATTATATATATATACCCACATATATACATTTTATACAGATATACATTTAATATTCAGAGAATCAGAAAGAATAGTCATAAACAACTATAACTGCTTTCTATAACTTAGATATTAAAAACTTTATCAGAATTTTTTCAAATGTACAGCCACCATTTAGAGGAAGACCCTAGGTTAGGAGTTTTCCAGGCTTTCCTAGAGGGTGATTATAGCAACAATAGTAGCACTAGAAGTCTGTTGTCACTGGCACAGATTCCACACGTAACATTAGAATGACAGTTGTGTGGCCTACTGCTTCTTAATAATCAAGTAGAGGGTATGTGCTTTGTTCATTAAATTTTCCATGTTCAACTTTGCAGGACACTTAGTACACATTGTGGCGGACTGTATTTTCCAAAGATGGCCGGCCAGTATACATTTCATCCCTGCTTTTAACATTCTGTTTGACAGGTGGGGCCTCAGCTTCCTCCCTTTGAAACTGTGTAACTTTTGTGACTACCTTGACTAAAAGCATGTGGAAATGATGCTGTTTTTTGACTTTCAAATTAGGTCAGAGAAGGGTCTGTGCCTTCTATCTGGCTGTCACTTGCTGCTGGGACTGAGCCACTGTGTTGTGAGACAGCCACGCCCCATCAAGGCCCTCAGTGGAAGCCAACAACCACAGAATGTAAGTGGCAGGGCTTTGCATTTTGGCTGAGTCCTTAAACACCAGACAGCACAAGAAATCTCTTCCTGCTGCACCCTGTCTGAATTTCTGACCCACAAAAACCATGACCCACAAAAAGATGAATGGTGTGTGCTGACTTAAGCCACTAAATTTTAGGAAAATTTGTTACATAGAAACAGATAACAATACACCCATAAAGAACATTTGTAATGAATGACAAAAATAGATTCTGTTGCCCCAGGGTAGGTTTTCATTAAAATTTTACCTAATGATATAGGAAAAAAATTTCTGGCCACAAAGACTTGCCCCCATGTGTAGATGGAATTTGTGAATGAAAATTAGAGAAACTCATAATAGTTAAAATTCTCATTCAGCTTTTGTCTATAGCTTAACAGTATGAGAACAAAAAGTAATATAAAGAGCAAAGTGTATCTATATATGGAAAAAGATGGTCTGGTAAATGCGCTGACTGTCCCAGTTATGTTTCTCATTTCAAACTTAGAAAGAGCCCTGGAGGTCTCCTTGGAGCAGTTTTGCTACAGCAGGTACAGGCAAGTAAGTGTCTGCGATACACTCAAAACAATACTTTATGAAATTTCCAAGCAAAAGATGAAATCATAGTTGTTATCCATTCTGGGAAAGCATGCACCGTAAGGGCTATATCATTTGAATAATGGTTAACCAAAAATGTCTGTAACCTAATATCCTAAACTCTAAACTACAGAAAAAAAACTTGAAAGGAGAAAAAGGAAGGTGCTTGATACAGTAGAATATAAAAAATCTGCACAAAGTATTCCATATAGATAACAGGTAATGTCCTGAGAGGAAGAGTAGCTAAACCAAAATGAATTTTACTGTCATTCCTTCGAGATAAGTGTGTCAACATCATACACTGTTAAGAAACATTCTACTTGGTTTTGCCAAAGCAAGAATAAAACCCTTAATAAATTAACATTATAACCTTGCAAAAAATTTTTAATATATTGAAAAGAAAATATGTTAATTAAAGGTAAATAAAACGATGTTAAATATATTTTCCTAGCTGTGTTCCCATTTGCTAGACAAAAAATATATCAAATTTTCATGAGTGTCAGCTTTTATGGCTACTTCACATTTCTTCTCCTATCAGCTCAAAGTTGTTTTGCCTTGGGTACTGTCTTAACTGTGTGTTTGCTTGTTTATAATACTGATGATTATTATACACAATACAAAATGAATCAAGGCAGTAATGCAAGTTTTAGTTTATAGTATTCACAGAAATTAAAATCCAATACAAACTGAAATAGTTATGGAGTACTATATATGTATATATAGTGCCATGAAATTTGATTGAATAAATAAGACAATTTATTAAAAAATATTTATTAAACCTATACTTATCTCAGCCATATTCCAGTTCTAAAGAACAAAGCAGAAAAAATATTCCTGCCACTTCAGAGAATTATCGCTACTTGATTTCAACACCATTAGAAAGGTAGTGGTTGTACCACTGAGGTTCTAGTGAGAGGAAGTACTACAGGTAATTTCTTTTTGTTTTTCTTTTTTCACAAAGACCTCAGTAAATTTTCTCTCATATCTTTTACTCCTTAACTTTTGAGCTAGATTAAATAAATATCATAAACCAGTACGTAGTTACTGAATAAACAGGACTCTTTTTCTAACAGCTAAAACTTTGTATTTTTTATCTTCTTTTATTTCACAAGTAACAAAGTTATCATAAGAGAAACAAATCTACTTCCCTTCTCCTCCCCTCTCACTCTCCCACCTTTTTCCTTTGCCCTCTCCTCACTTCCCCCTTCTTCCCACTTTCCTCTTCTCCCTTCTTCTTCCTTCTTCCTTTCTCCATCCTCCTCACTCCCTCTTCTTCTTCCTTCTCCATTAACCTTCTCCCTCTCCCATTTCTGTCTTCTTTTGCAATAAATTTTTGGCTGACCAAAAAAAAAGAATAAGTGTCAAAAGATTTATTAATCTTTGTTGAAGAAATTACATTAGCTATGTGAGTATGAGACATAACTGATGAGTCTTTCGTTGTGCAGTACTGACAGGTTATTTAATGGGCTTCACTCTGTAAAAGTATGAGGAATAATATAATCTACATAATGTTAATCCCACTTTTCAGAAGTTTAATAAATTATTCAATTGTCTCCTTAAAAAACACCGACCCTTCAGAACTTTACATATGAATTACAAATCACAAAAAATAAGATATATAGTTTTAATAGGTGATTTTAATAATAAAAAGAACTCCAATATATTACAGCTAATGATTTTAGACTGTTCATCTCTTGCGATTATTAGAACAGATTGTGAATTTCCTCTCCCCCCCAAAAATCTTTCCTTTGCCTTCTATTTTGTTTCATACTAAGTAATTGCCTAATATTTAGGAATCTGTTCATTCTATATCTAAATTTCCACTTAGGAGAGAAAGTGACAATATCATTTAATCTGAGTATGATTTGGTTTGATGAAAAGCAGGGAGATAGTCCAACTTCAGTAATAATATAGAATCCAGAATAAGGATGGCCTTTGAGGAATTTTGCATAACTAAAACCTATGGTTGAGCTGTTGAAAGTCAAGAAGTATAACTGCACAGATAAAAATAACACAGGAGCCAAAGTCTACAGAGTCATAAACATCAAGCCAAGTTGTTGGTGTTTCATCCTATAGGACCAAAGTTCTCAATTCATAAACAAGTGCTAAATTTCACAGGAGCTATTCTTGAATAATATAAACTGCAAGTCCAGTAAATAAAATAGAAGGCTCTAGAGTGACATAAGTCAAGATATATAACAACATTCTGCACTTTCAACCAAATATTAACAGGTAACTGGAACAGCCCAGCATTTCCATGGGAGCACCAAGCTATTTAAGAGGAAGGAGAAAAGGAACAACAGCAGCAACATCAAACCTCTCACTTTCCTCTAGGTCTCCCCCTAGAGATAGTTATCTGAAAGAATCTAACCTTTCATAGTTTACTAACAGATCTCATAATTCTGAAGGAACATTTTTTTTGTTATTGTTACAGCACTCCCTTTCTTCAAGCTCCATTAGTCTTCCAGGAGGGATGGAGGTCATGGCTACATTTTATATTACTAAAATGTCCAGAAATTATGTGCACCTCAATAAGACACAAGCATATTTTAGTGCACATTCCAGTGCAAACTGAAATTACTCAGTCCATAAGATCTTGGCTTAATTACTGCAATCACAAACTTTCCTTTAGACATTCATTAAACACCATTTCTGAACAAATACTGATGTCTTTCCAGAAAGTATCACTTTTGAAAAGTTCTTTAGTGGGACTGGTTACTAGTCAAACATGAGAAATAATTTGTACAGATCCCTGAATAATTGTTCACCCTTTTGATAAGGGTATTTTTCAAATTTTATGTGTATATAAACTAGAAATTTTTAATATTCAAATATATTTCTTGGGTTATCAAGGCTGTATTTGTGACAACATAAAGTAAAACCTAGGTACATTAGTATCAGAAAATGTCATTAATAATATTCTTTCAATCTGCCACCGTAGAATAGCACATCATAACAAAAGCTTTGTAGTTTACTATGGGAAGTGCAAATATTAGCAAATAGCAGCCAAGATTAGTGTCCTTACTAAATAATGGATCATAAACATGTTAAAGGAATTGAAATATGTGATTTTTGATACTTTTGCAAAACATAAAATAGCTGTGAAGAATGCCAACTCTGTAATATTTCCATTGAGGCAACCCAGTGTCGATGTCTCACATGGCTGCACCTTAGCTTCACCCTCACTTACCTTCTCCTTTGTGATATTGAAAAAGAACAAATGGCAGTTAAACATTATTAAAGAATGAAGAATGTTCTCTCCAGTCATATACTAAATTGTGTCAGAGATTGGTTCTGACTTTTAGGGATCTTTTGATTATTTTATCAGATTTAAAAATTCAGACTTGGTGAAAATCTGTCTTGCTACTAAAAATATTGCTAGTCATCCTAACTGCTCTCATCTTTTTTGTCTGAATACATAGAGGTTAATGTATAAGGCAGAAAACAGACATAAGTTTAAGAAGTCTGACAATTGAATCAGCCCAGATAACTAACAAAACATCTTGTTTACTCAACATCTATGTAGCACAAACTTTGCCTTTCAGCACATGTCAGAAACTTAGGAGAACTCTTCTTGTCTTGTCATGTTTTGTCCATGACAATGTAGTTCCAGATATATCTCATTTCCAAACATTCATTTACCAAAGACTAAAGATTTCTACTGTCTGCTATTAGATACAGCCAACTCTCCAGAGTATAGATACAAGGTACAAAAGCACCTGTACAAACATTGCTAGAACCTTGCAGGTTTGCCTCTTAAATGCATTCTCATAATAAGTCTAATTTGAGTACTACCATTCTAAATTGAATAATTTCAACATAGATAATTGCTATGGTCTGAACTGCATCTCCCCAAAATTTCTATGTTGAAACCCTACTCCCCAATGTGATGATTTGGAGATGAAGCCTTTGGGAGATACTTAAGTTTATAATAGGTCATGAGGGTGGGGCCTTCACAGATGCATCTAGTGCACCTGAGAAGAGACACCCCAGAGCTTGTTCTCTTCCTCTCCACTGTGAAAGGAGAGTTGTTCACAAGGCAGGAAGAGATCTCTCACCAGAAACTGGCAATGTTGGCACCTTGAACTTAGAATTCTAGCCTTGAGAACTGTGAGAAAATATCTGTCTCTTTAAACCACTCAATATGTGGTAGTAGGTTATGCAGCCTGAGCTAAGAAAACATAGGAGATTTCTGATAATATTGAAAATGAATAAAATTGTTTATATGAAAAGGTCCTTAAAACAAAAAGGAAGCAAAATCCCAAATATTCAATTGTCTAGATTTTTCTTGTCTGCAAAAGAAACTCAGAATCCAAAATTATCTTCTAAAGTATTTCTTGACAAGGTAAAAAACTTGAACCTAACATCCATTATCCTGCTATTTTTCCCTTTCCCATGTTCCTTCTTTAACTTTTGTTGTTATCTTCTCTGACCTACTACTTTTTTCTCTAGTCACAAGAAAACCCTGAAAGTTAAATGGCTTCTTAAAGCTAAACCTCCCTGAGGGTAGGCAAGTCTCTTGTCTTATAGGGTTTAAATTTTAATTTCAGGTCTCAGTGAGCTCAGAGTAAATCTTTAAGACTTTCCAAAGCCTAGGCAGAAGAGAAAGATATTAAGAGAAATTTAAAATAGTTTTAAGGACATATGAGGTCTGTCTGGAAAACATTCAGCCATTTTTAATATAACAAGAACAGTCTGCACCACATTGATATAAACCTGGCAGGCAAGAGGAGTGGGCTGGAATGTGCATATGTTAATGACGACTTCACTGTACTAGTCAGTGCAGATGTAGATGCCATTAAGTGAGCATGTGTACTGTGTGGCCATCACATTCAAAATGACTGAGCAAGTAGAGCAATGAATCTGCATCAAATTTTGCTTTAGCTTGAACATTTCTCCATGGAAACTAGATGATTCAGAAGGTTTTTGGGGATGATACAATGAGTGCAGCACAAATAAAAGTGGCCCAAATGGTTCAAAGATGATTGTGAATCTGTTGAAAGTGATCCATGTTCTGGAAGGCCTGCAGCAAGCAGAACACCTGAGAGTGTTGAACATGTACGGGCTGCAATCCACAAAGATCGGCAGCTGGCAGTGCCAGAACTAGGAGCCGATCTGGGGATTCCAAACTATCATGTCCAATATTTTGATGCAGGATCTTGGCATGATGTGTTGTGGCAAAATTCTTTCCACAAATTCTGCTACAAGAGCAGAAAGATCATCATTCTGCAGTTCCAAATGATGCTGGGAGAACTGTGTGAGGTCCTAAGGTGTCTACTTCAAAGGGGATGGTAGCATCATTATCTTATGTACAATGTTTCTTATATCTTGTATCTTCTTCAATAAATATCTTTTTCATATTACATAGCTGGATACTTTAAGAACAGACCTCATATAATCAAGTTCTCCTGGGTCTATATCAATTGGTGCATTAGGTTAGGAATTATCTTGGGGGGAAAAAAGAATGGGAATAACAAATACAAAAGATTGTGAGATTGACAGAAAACATTCCAAAATGCATAGGATAAAAAGAGATTCAGAAAACCTGTATTGTGGAACAACACCTTTTGGAAACTCAAAATCATTTCTCTCAAATCCAGCCCAACAAACTGTACAGGATTTGTACATTGAAGACCTGAGGGATAGACAATGTCTTTATTCAGCACTCATAAGGAAATTCATAAGCCCAAGCCCAAGTTACCCCAGTTCTCCCCACATGTGTTTTTTAAGTAAATGTCCTTAAACCAGAATTAGGAGATAAAGAAGGAAAGTCTCTAGGGAACATTTTGAAAGAGTCTTGGAACAGAGCAGAATAAGACTCAAAATCTACCACTTCAACAATAAGTATGAGAGTAGAGATATATTAGTATAATCTCTTTCAAATACAGTAAGAGTATGACAGTATTTGTCAATTATTAAAAATTAGTCTCTTAAAGTATATTCTTTTATAAGTGTGTTACAATGGCAGTAACCAAAATGATATAGGAATAAAATTATAACTGCATAATGTTTTACTATTCAGGTCTTTTTATTACTTTTTAATGGATAATATCATGTCAGCTGAAACTCACAAATAATTTTTATACTTCTAAAATGTTTATATTGATAAATTCATTATTATTGATAAATTACTATTAAAAGTATCCATTTCAATAAGTATTATTAAATAATTATTATATCATTTTTATAATAATTTAGGACTAGACTATCATCAACTCATTCTTTGACAGTAGACAGATGAATAATAGATATATGGACACACAGACAGATGATAGAGAGACAGACAGATAAGGATATTAGGACCCTGTAACTGTCTTTTTATATGACAATATACATCTTGATTAGGTCAGGTATGATGATCTACCAAGAAAAATTCTGTTTTCCTTCAATAAATCCATGTGCATATCATTGTTATTTTAAGGTTTTTAAATTAGATTTTATAACTTTTCCAGTAAAATAAATTATTTTTAGAAGTTCATACTACCCCGGCATGTGAATTAGCCCTTCCTTTTCTTTTCTTACAAGTGCCTTTCATTATTGTTCTATTATAGTACTAATCAGTTTTTGCTGCTGTTGTTGATTTGTCTTAACAATGTCATTCATAAGTTTATAGTTTTTTATACAATTATGTAAATATTATAGATGTATACCAATGCTTGGCAGCAAAAGAACAAAAAAAGGCTATATAATAGTGGGTGAATGAGACTTTGAAAACATTCTAACTAAATGAAACATGATAATCATTAAAATAAATGATCCATGTATTGTGTCCCCATGTTAATACCAAGAGATCACTGGTTATATACCTTTCTCCAAAGGCACTTCAATCTATCCAGTTTCTCATAACTTTAATACTTCTACAATTATACAAACATTAGTTTAGTTTTTTTAAAAGAGGTGAAAAGTGTGACCACATTAGTAATAACAGTGATAATGGCTATAATAATACATAGTAGTTAACATTTACTGAGTTTTCTGTATCAGACACTGGAAAAACCTTTTTAAATGTGCTATTTCATTTAACCCTCACAATAACTTTTTCAGGAAAGATTTATTTATTTATTTATTTATTTATTTATTTATTTACTTACTTACTTTCTTTAATACAGAAATGGGATGCACATAAAATGCTCATATAGCTATTAAGTGGCTAATGCAGGGCTGTAAACCAAATCTTTTCTGATTGCAAAGTTCCTGTTTTTACCTGTTGTTGATAAAAAATCAGATCACAATTAACCAAGAGGAATAAAGACAAATGGACATTAAATCACAACTAGCTATTCAATTCCCAAAGATCATTTTCATGCATACTAACATAATAATTACATTTCTGGTAATTATGTACCCAGGTAATCAGTAGTATGTTTTTCAGGTTTAAATCATGTTAGTACATTAGAAATATGGTGTTGTGTCATACAGAGTCCACTGGCCTTCATGTGCTAAAGTGTATCATAGCACAAACAGAACAACATGTAATTACTGCTGACTACATTATCTGCATTATCTCTAACCTCCTCTACAACCAGTACATTTGCGTTCATTATCCCCATTTTAAAGAAGAGAAAACAAATGGATGTAGGGGTTTTAACCAATTTTCTAAAGACAGCCAGCTAGTAAGTAAAAGGGGAAATTTAAGGATTTTTGCTTCCAACTCTGTATTCCTGTACCATCATGTTATCTCTGCCCATTATGATGAATGATAATTATTATTCAAGAGATAAAAAATATAGACATAAGTATATACAATTACATTATTTATCTATATATAAAAACATAAAAATGTATACATCTTTACATATATATGAATGTTGAAAATAAATTATACCTCCAAATCTAAAAAAATAAAAATAAGAACTTCTCTTCCTATGTCTAGTTTTGAGGCTTTTCATCCTAAAAGGTTAATGTAATATTATATGTATTATTATGTATATTGCTTACATATAAAATATGTATATTTGCATAAATACATATGTATTAATTATTACATAATTTTATAAATATATATGACATGGAAGTTTCTGATGTATAAATTTTTATGGTATAAACATGCTAGAGTTAGATACAGGAAATTTCATTCTTTTAAAAAATATTTTTAAATTAATTAACTTATTTATTTATTTATTTTAGAGAGAGGGGAAGGAAGGAAAAAAGGAGGGACAGAAACATCAATATGTGGTTTCCTCTCATGTGCCCTCTACTGAGGACCTGTCCCACCACCCAGTCATGTGCCCTGACTGGGAATTGAACCCACAACCCTTTGATTTGCAGGTTGGCACTCAATCCACTGAGCCATACCAGCCAGGGAGGAAATTTGATTCTCTTTCACAGATCTGGTTTTAACTATTTATATGACTTAGGTCTCAATCATTTTCATCTAATGCACTAAAGACTAAAAATTAGATGATTTCTAATTCCCTTTTATCTATAAGCTCTTATTCTCAGCTCAGTTTTTTTAAAACATAAATTGTATTAAAAAATGTGCCTTGATTCACAATATTCACATGATTGCTAGACTAAGTACTACTTGTATATTCTGGCTTGAACATACTTTTGAGCCATATTTTTGTGCTGAAGATTGATGCCAACAAATTTATAAGTATCTGCCTTTTATTTGGAATTTTACTTGTTAGATTTTCTTAAAAGGCAATGAAAATTAGGTTCTAAAAAAGGACTTATTCTTGATCAATAATCCCATTTATCAAGGCAAGACATCTCTGTTAATGTAACTGTGCTAGTATATAAAGGTAAAAACACAATCCTGTTGATAAGAATTTGTAAATTATTTTTTATGAGCCTTACCTGAATTTAGTCTTGATCTCTGTCAAGTATACCTTACATGTAAATGAAAATATAATTTTCTACCAATCTATGAGATCCTGGATATTGGTAGAAATGTTTTGCTTCCCCACACAACCAAAAGAAGGGTAACAGCCAATTTAAAAACAGTAAACAACCAGAACTGCCAGAAAATCAAACTGCATTGAGCTCTGACAACCAAGGAGTTAAAGAAACATTCACCCAGACCAGTGCAGTGGGTGGAGATGGGAGACTGGCAGCTGAGCTGAGAGGACATGCAGCAAGGCGGTGGACAACATGGGGGAGGTGGGGCTGGATGAAGTTTTGAAACTAAAGGCTCAAAACTAGCTGTAAGATATTGTGAGCACTGTGAAGGCAGGAGGAACTCCCAGTCTCACAGGAGAGTTCCTTGGAAAATGGGGCTAGAGAGGAGTGAGAGGCATATTCCTTCTCTGACCCCTCTCCCACAGACAGCACCACAACAAAGCAAATAGGGTTGCCCTGCTCTGGCGATTACCTAAGGCCCCGCCCCCTTACAACTGAACAGGTGTGCCAACACAAAGAAATATGGCCCAAATGAAAAAGATCAAAACCCCAGAGAAAGAGCTAAGCAATGAGGAAATAGACAACTTATCTAATGCAGAGTTTAAAATACTCTGCATTATCAGGATGCTCACAGAACTGATTGAGCTTGGTCTCAAAATGAAGGAAGAAATGAAAGCTACCGAAAGTGAAATAAAGCAAAATATCCAGGGAACCAACAGTGACAGGAAAGAAACCAGGACTCAAATCAATGATTTGTAACAAAAGAAAGAAATAAACACTCAACTGGAACAGAATGAAGAAAGAAGAATTGAAAAAAATGAGGAAAGGCTTAGAAACCTATGTGAGGACTTTAATCACTCTAACATCCAAATCATAGTGGTGCCAGAAGGAGAATAAGAGCAAGACATTGAAAACTTATTTGAATAAATAATGAAGGAAAACTTCCCCAATCTGGTGAAGGAAATAGACTTCCAGGAAGTCCAGAAAGATCAGAGAGTCCAAAAAAAAATTGGACCCAAGGAGGAATACACCAAAACACATCATAATTAAGTTACCCAAGTGTTGGGAATCGCCCTGCCTGTTTCAGGAGCTGTAACCCCCCGTGGCTAAGGTTGAGTGAGAGACCTCTGGACCAGGAGACACTAAGGAGACAAGCTTATCTCCCTGGCAGGAGCGCTGCCTGCTCCTTGCCTGGCCCCCATTGCTTGGTCGGTTAGCCAATGATGGGTAAGATTCCTCAGAAGATGATGGACCTAAGACAGGCATGATCACGTGGGAAGTCCCTCAGGGAAGGACTGGGGAGGCTGTGGAAAATGGGGGTGATTGACCCTCACCTCTCGGCTTTGACAAAGCCTGAGTCCTCATTTTGTCTGCAAAAAGTCTCAAACCTCTCAGCTGCCTTGTCTCCTCTGCCCGACTCAAGCCTGTAATGATGACAAGGGGCCGTGCAAGGGGAGGTGCAGCCCTATGCTGGGGAATAGTGAGATTCCCGGGATAATTCCCAGGATAAAACCTGAGATAGGATATGTAAAATCCTGTGAAACCTGCTTTGCTGAGGATGCTCTTAATCAGATTATGAAGGCCTGGGCAGGAAATGAATTTAGTCCCTTAAGTTCTGTAGTTTTTTAGGTGATAAGACCCTGACGCAGTGTGAGTCCTTTTTAGCTCTTTGAACATTATCTATTTGTTTGATCCTCACTGACAGACAATGATTAATAAGCTGTATCCTTATTCCTACCCAAAACTACCTAATAAAAGCCTGTTCAGGCAGGGTGGTGGGGCGCTCTCCTTTGAGAGTGGCCAGGCCACTCTTAGGCACCCTCCCCTTGAGAGGGTAGCCATGCTGTCCCTATTCCTCCACAGGACTCAGTAGTCTGTGTGAATGTCTCATGTACCATCCGCAGCGCCACAGATATTGCTGGCCGGTATCTGCATCACCCAAGATTAAAGATAAAGAGAGAATCTTAAAAGCAGCAAGAGGAAAGAAGAGTTACCTACAAAGGAGTTCCCATAAGAATATCAGCTGATTTCTAAAAAGAAACCTTGCAGGCAAGAAGGGACTAGAAAGAAGTATTCAAAGTCATGAAAGGCAAGGACCTACAGATACATCCAAGATTACTCTGTCCAACAAAACCTTCATTTAGAATGGAAGGGCAGATAAAGTGCTTCCCAGATAAGGTCAAGGTCAAGAAGTTCATCATCACCAAGCCCTTATTACATGAAATGTTAAAAGGACTTATCTAAGAAATAGTAGAAGATCAAAAACTATGGACATAAAATGACAACAAACTCATAACTACCAACAACTGAACCTAAAAAAACAAAAACTAAGCAAACAACTAGAACAGGAACATAACCAGAGAAATGGAGATCACATAGAGGGTTTCAGTAGGGAGGGGGAGGAGGGGAAGAAGAATGGAAGGGAAAGGTACAGGGAATTAAGAAGCATAATTGGTAGGCACAAAATAGATGGGGAGAGATTAAAAATAGTACAGGAAACAGAGAAGCCAAAGAACTTACATGTATATAACCCATGGACATGAACTAAGCAGCAGGGGGAGGTGCTGGAGTGTGGGATGGTGCAGGGTGGAGGGGGGATAAAGGGAAGAAAAGAATTGGGAAAACTGTAATAGCATAACCAATAAAATATGCTTAAAAACATTATAATTCATTTAATTTAAACTAAGTATTTAAAATTAAACAAATTAACAAAAAATAATATAACCCTTGTATTTAACTAGCTTTTTAGTTTCTAAACAACTTAACAAATCTTTTAAGCAGGCATTAACAAGGAATATTGTAAATATATGATGAGTCTCTATCTTTTATGCCCAAGAAAAAAATTAAAGTTGATTGAAATTTTATTTTATTTATTTTTTTTTTAGTTTAGTTTATTCAGTACAGTTTCTATCCTTTATTCCCATTTTAATTATCATTACCTGTGGCAGCCATGTATTATACAGCTTAAGTGAAAAACAATTTAAAATATTGCCATATTTATGACATGCATAAATCAGCACAAATAAAACAATGTTAATTAGCCATCACTTAATGTTCCCCATCCTCTTGCAAAGACTCAAACTTAATTAGAAGTGAAAGGAATAATTTTCACTGGCCTACTGGTAATTTAGAAGAACAATGCAATTCTCAACCCATTACTCTTATATTGAAGATATAAACATTTCACACAACCCATTAAGAGCAGGAGCACTATACTGGTGTTAATTTGGTTAGTTTCCTCACCAATAAGTAATAATTACAACATCTAAATTTTAAGAGATGTGATCTCTTCAGAAATAAAGCCACTTTTGGAGAAACATGACTTCTGATTCTTATATATTTTCTTTTTTCTGATATGTAGACTGAGAATTGGATCAATATCAATATCAAATGCTAAGATATTTTAAAAATTTCCATTAAATGATTATTATTGAATAAATAGAAGCTTATAAAAGTTGGCAGAAAACTTCCTGCAAATATATTAGTAGATTTGAATTTCTTCCTGTTCTTCACAAATATAAATGTGTTCTTTTTCTTGCCTGTTTACAATGATACCTCAGTGAAGCTGAGTAAGCTATAGTTTTTAAGACATGTTTAATGCTGTTTTCATATTAGATTCAAAGGTCAAAATTTATTTTTCTAGATTAAATGAATATAACAAAAATGAAGAAGAGGAGAGAATAAGAAAGCCGACGATCCTGACAGGAGACTACTGTGGCTCTAGTCACAATCACACAGAGGCCAGCAGAACCACATAGACATCTAATGAGATAATAAGAATAATAAAGTAGAGAGACAGGAGTTTGTGGTAGGGTTCAATGAGGATAATAACCTAGCAGACTGCGAAGATTATATGAACTCCTTCAAACCACAACTTTGGATCATAGCATTTGCCTGAGTTAAAAAATCTTTACCAATTCCCCAACTGCTCACAAAGAAAGCCTAAACTCCCTGGTCTGGAATATAAGTTTCCTCCAGTCATGTGCCCCTAGCTTCACATGCTCATCTCCCATCCTGCTCCTGCCTCACGCCAGACTACCTGTGGTACCCCAAAAACCTCTGTTTCTGCTTCTTCGCCCGAACCATTTCTTCTGTCTTTAATGCACTGCTTCCTTTCCCTTTTCAGTCCTACAAATTCCTCCTTATCCTTTAAAACTAAAGTCAAATGATATTTTTTGAACTTCTGCTGGTTCACAGTAGATGCTGTGGTTCTTAATGCAGCCACACAGACATTCTAAATGACCTGGAAATTTTATGTCATAGAGAGGCTATGAGCTTGGAAAATATATGGCCCCATTTTCCTCTAAGAATATTTAGAGATAGGAAAGGGTTAAAAATTCAACTTCCCAATTAAAAATGTAGAAGTGTAGAATTATTATGTACTAGAATCTAGTGGCAAATTGTTCTCTTATTATCCTTTTTAATCACTTGCAATACTGTTTTCATATAAAAATCAAATGTCGAAAATACTTTTCCTTAATTTTGAAGAACAAAATACAAATGAAGGAGAGAAAAGAATGAGAAAGTGTGTGTGTGACCTGACAGCACTAAATTAAACTAAGATTCTGCTACCAGCAGCCACACAGGTGTAAAATACACAATTCGAATGAGAAAACAAAAGGCAAAGAGAAAAATTAAAAAACTGACTCAACCACAGTTGTGAGTGGAAACTTGCAAATTCAAATAACATAAACCTTTTCAACTATCAAAATACCAAAATCCTGAAAACAGTAACAATTCTGAAGATGATATATAGTTAAAACAGTTTCCCATATGCAGAGGTTGACCTTTAATTTTTCTACCCTCCAACATGTAACTTGCCAGTATATATCTAGAGAATCAAAATTATGATCACTCTTTTATTACAAAATTCCATTATCTCCTCTCTCCTAATAAGTTAGAGTGCAATTTTAATGTAGAAGACTACAAATTAAGACATTTTAAGAAAAAAGACACAAAACCCTAAAAAAACTGACATTAAGCAAATTTTCCAAAAATTTATTGTATTTTTGAGACTACAGAATCATGGAAAGAACCTAGCTTTTGATGTCATGCCATCTAACTTGCTGGGTAGTCCACTGATTTCTCTCAATAACTTCAAAATATTCATTAATGTTTTAATGTCATTCAATAATATTCATTGTATAAGTTATGTGTGAGACACTATGCTACCATTGGTACTATTGCTATTAAGATAACCTTAAAGATAAGAAAACATTAAAAAGTTTAATGTCTTGGTATTAAGAGGAAACTAATTTTGACATCATGAATCCCCAGACAGGGTCTTGGGGAACCTTCAAGAGTCTGCTGACCACACTTGAAGAACAATTGGTCTAAGAAGGTAATAATGATAATCCCTCTCCTTGGAAGATAAGTAAATGATAAGCAATTTCATCCCCATAGCCAGGGCCGATGAAATTTATCAAGGGATTCCATGTAAGATGTTTAAAAAGAAAAAAGAAGAGACAAGGAAGCCCCAAGTTATTAACTCTTAGCAACTGAAAGAATGGACTTAGTTGCGGAGATGAAGAATGCTGAGAAAAGCACATTTTGGGGAAAGCAGGAATTTGGTTCGGGGCATTTTTCAGGACCTGTGATGTGCCACTATGTGTTTACTCTACAGTGCCATCCACGGTTGGCAGACCCATGGGAAAGTCTAGGGGTCTCAGAATGAGAAAGGTGGGACTGTCCGCAGCAGCGTCACCAAGTATGCCAGGGGAGTGGCATTAGTGTCCAGGAACATGTCTGGATGCTGAATAAGGTCAAATGGGAAGATACTTTAGAGGGAAGGATAAGGTTTTTTGTTAATCATATACATTTACCAGTGATTTATAAAAAGTATTCTAAGGTAAAAATCAAATGTCCTTTATTTTAATTAGATCACAACTGCTGAGACAAGGGCAACCACTAACCAAAACGTAGTGCACAGAACTAAGCTGGAGAAGATCAGAGAAGACTGAGGGAACATGAGTGCTACACTAATAAAAATCATCAAATGACCACCATTTTATCTCATACACATTCTCAAGTACAAAAACAAGGATCACTTGATTTCCATCTCCTTCTAATTATCACTAAGTCAATAGGAATCAAAAACCTTAAACACTGTAAGAATAGTAAGACACTGACAGAGGATTTCATTACTTTATTATTTCCCATTCGATCAGTAACATGAGACTTGCCCACCCACAAAAAAATCTCTAGTGCACTATTCCTAACATCAGGTTCTAGAGCAGTTTTCCTAGAGATTTACAGAATGCATTCTAAAGGGGAACCATGTGGCTTTATTTGACTTTCTAACCACACTAATTCCTGTACAGAGGTAGTCAGTGCAATATATAGCAGTAACCTCACTAACAGCTGAGATTCCAGGCAAAGGCCTACTTTTCTTCCCAAACTAAGCAGTTACCAGAAGACACTTGTTTCTATGTTGCCTCACTAGTGCTTTTTGTCACCACCCTCACTTTAAGGTCCTGTCATCAGATTTGTCTCCTTAAATGTTCAACCAAGTTACCTTGAAAAAATTCCTAAAATGAAGGGTTTTGGTTTGTTGTTGTTTGTTTTTATAAACTGTATCACATGACTCATTACCATCAATTTATATGACACTCGATATTTGCGGTTTAAAGATTTGCTCTTCCCAGGCACAGAATGCTCTGCTCACGACGTTCTTATGCTATCCAACTAGTTATATCTATGCATTTACACACTTCTCAGATTCTTATGATTATATTTAATTTTCCTCTATTTGTACATTTAATTCACTGGAGGAGAGAGAGATATTTGCATGGATTGACATAATAAAGCCTGTATCTTCTAGGGAATCATTACTTCCTTTGGCTTAGGTTAAGATCTGAATAGAAACAAAAATCATTCATCTCTGAAAACAGCTATTGTGAAATTGAAAACAGGCCATCACTTTTGCCTTTTAAGAACTTTGGTGTTTAATCTGAGAAAAATCAGCCCCAAGGGTTCTTTCCCTCAGTATCACCGTATTTAAACCAAACCTCCACCTATCACTCCTTCCTAGGAAATTTAAACTATTGAAATGTGAACATTTAGGAAATCCTCCTTTCTTTAACCCAGCATTACAGAGATGAAGTATAATTCCTTAAATTAAAACAAATTCTTTGAGTTCTATTTTTGTACTCACAATCCCTTTTCTTCTACAGAAGAGATCATCTCCTTAAACAATTCCACCTAGCATAAATCTAGACTTATGCATGTAATCAAGCATGACAAATATTATTTCCATTTCTTCTTTTTCTCTTTTTAAGTATACTTATTGATTATGCTATTACAGTTGTCCCAATTTTTCCCATTTTTCCCCTCATCCTGGTACTCCCCTTCCCTCCAGCAATCCCCCCTTAGTTCATGTCCATGGGTTGTGCATGTAAGTTCTTTGGATTCTCCACTTCCTATACCATTCTCAACATCCCTCTGTCTATTCTGTTCCTACCAAATTATGCTGTTTAATCCCTGTACCTTTTCCCCTATTCTTTCCCTTCCCCTACCCTGCTTTTAACCCTCTATGTGATCTCCATTTCTATGATTCTGTTCCTGTTCTACTTGTTTGCTTAGTTTGTGTTTTATTAGTATATTTTATTGATTATGTTATTACAGCTGTCTGAACTTTTCCCCCTTTCTCCCCTCCTCCCTGCATTGGCCCCCATCCTCCAGCATTTCTCCCCCCTTAGTTCATGTCCAGTGGTACATGTAAGTTCTTTGCCTTCTCCTACACTGTTCTTAACATCCCCCTGTCCATGTTGTGCCTACCAATTATGCTTATTTCCTGTACCTTCCCCCGACCCATTTCCTCCCACCCCCTGATAACCCTCCATGTGATCTTCACTTCTGTGATTCTGTTCCTGTTCTAGTTGTTTGCTTAGTTTTCATTTTTTAGGTTCATTTGTTGATAGTTATGAGTTTGTTGTCATTTTACTGTTCACAGTTTTTGATCTATTACTTACATAAGCCCCTTTTTATTTCTTTTATTTTTTTATTTTAATCATTATTTAAGTACAGTTTCTATCCTTTACTCCCATTCCAGCCAACCCACCCATCCCTCCCCTTCTCCCTCCCATTTCCACCCCCCCCTAGTTTTTGTCTATATGTCCTTTACATAAGCCCTTTAACATTTCACACAATACAGACTTGGTGATGAACTCTTTGAACTTTACCTTATCTGGGAAGCACTATATCTGCCCTTCCATTCTAAATGATAATTTTGCTGGATAGAGTAAACTTGGACATAGGCTCTTGCCTTTCATGACTTCAAATACTTCTTTTCAGCCCCTCCTTAACTCTAAGGTTTCTTTTGAGAAATCAGCTGATAGCCTTATGGGCACTCCTTTGTAGGTAGCTCTCCTTTCCTCTTGCTGCTTTTAAGATTCTGTCTTTACCTTTAACCTTGGGTAACTTAATTATGATGTGTTTTGGTGTGTTCCTCCTTTGTTCAATTTCTTTGGGACTCTCTGGGCTTCCTGGACTTGTATGTCTATTTCCTTCAGCAAATTCAGGAAGTTTTCTTTCCTTATTTTTTTTTAAATAAGTTTTCAATTTCTTGTTCTTCCTCTTCTCCTTCTGGCATCCCTATGATTTGGATATTGGCACATTTGGAGATGTCTCAGAGTCTTCTAATTCTCTCCTTATTTTTTGAATTCTTGTTTCTTCATTCTGTACTGACTATCTGTTTATTTCTTCCTTATATTCCAAATTGCTGATTTGAATTCTGGATTCCTTCCCTTCACTGTTGGTTTCTTATCAAGTTTTCTTTATTTCACTTAGTGTAAACTTTATTTCTTCCTTTATGTTGTTGTTGTATGCAATGAGTTCTTTGAGCATCCTGATCACCACTGTTTTGAACTCTGCCTCTGATAGGTTGGCTAACTCTGTTTCATTTACTTCTTTTTTTGGATGTTTTCTTCTGTTCTTTCATTTTGGCAATATTTGTTTGTCTCCTTAATTTGGCAGCCTCCTTGTGTTTGCTTCTGTGTATTAGGTAGAGTTGCTTTGATTGTGCCTTGGTGCATCTGTTAAGCTGTAAGGGTTGGAGCCTTAGGTATTTGCCAGGGTGAGGCAAACTGTTTTGCTGCTTTGTGGTGTTGTATTTGGGGGAGGGGTCTGAGAGGGAATGATGCCACTTGCTTGGCTCTTGCCCCATTTCTAGTCACATCTACTTCCCATATGTGACTGGCTCCCCTCTAGCTGCTGCTTTTGATGCTGAATCCTAGTGTGGATGGGTTTGTGTACATTCTAGGGCATTGCAGGTCCTTTAAACAGACTCTCCTGAGCGACCAGAAGTTTCTTCCACCACTCCAATACAAATGGTTTTTACAGCCAGAAGTTATGAAGCCTTATTTCCTGGCACTGGAACCCTGGGCTGCACAGTCTGGCCTGGGGCTGGGAAGGCTCGCTCCCCAGGTGTCCCTCCTGAGTTTTATACACCACAGGTGAATGTGAGAGCACCCATTCCACCAGACGCTGCCACCACTGCCTCGCCCTCGCCACCACACCACACCTCTCTGCTCTGGCTCCCTGGCCCCACACTTCCTACCTGTCTAGATGAATATTTCTTCTTTAAATTCTTGGTTGTCAGACTTCCATACAATGATTTTCTGGCAGTTCTGGTTGTTTTTTGTTATAAGATCAGTCATGTTCCTTCTTACAGTTGTGTGAGGAGGCAAAGCGTGTCTAGCTAAGCCTCCATCAGCTGGAAGTCTCCTATGTCTATTTCTGATGTTTTATAGTGTCCACCTGGATTTCTGCTAATTGAAAAAACTTACTACAGAAATATTGAAAATGTCTTCCAACCTTTCACTAGCTCAGACAACATTGCAAATGTTTTCCTATTAAAGTTCTCTAAAACCAATTTATCAGTTACAAAAGATCACATTGTTATTCACTTGTCTATTATTACACACTACAAACACATTAACTACAGGGTTTTATTTATTATTTTCTTCTGGAGAAAAGATAGTGTTTTACACATAAATGTAGGAATCACATTTATTGTTGTAAGAAAAAAAATCTTGAAAGTTTGATGTATGGCTTTCACAGGTGGTGAGTTTTGCTATACTTCTGAAGTACTGATATTCCTGAAATACTAGCCAGTATAGCTGCTAACAAATTTAAACATTTAACTTCCTAAGAAGCAGTAAGAACTGTTAAAAAATTGAACTTAGCTATGTGAGGTATTTTAATTTACATATGCTTTTAAGTTGTACTAAGATAATGTGGACTGATTTCCTTTTAGATGAATTTCAGAGTTTCCACTAGAGATTTAAATGCATATAGATCCTGCATACACAAAGGCAGAAATATCCTTGAAAATGGATTTTGACACTGTCACAAATGATTTTACCTCCTTTTTACATTTTTTATCTTTTGGAGAGTTGGGATCACATTTTTCCCTTAAAGAGACTATATCTGAAATAGAAATTCAAATGCTAGATATAACTTGATAGGTAAACATTCATTTTCACAATTTATCAGGAATTTATTTAATGTATAAAAATCAGTCCAAATTTTCAACTGCAATCTTATTAATTTATACAAAGAAGAAAATGTCATTTGAAACCCTCTTTGGAAGTATATCGAGTAGAAAATATAATTAAATAACTACTACCAGCACTTGAACTTTTCCTAAAGTGTGTTGAGGACCTGGGCCGTCTGGGAGGCACCTGCTGCATCCACTGCACCCACCTCCTTTCCCTTTGAACATCTATTTGGTTTTCAAGTCTTGGTCCATGAGACAGAAGATTTGCCCCGATACTTCCCATCCCTGGACATTAGAATTAATTATTCCTTTTTTATGCTTTCACAGTCTATTGTTTGGTTTTCATTTAATAACATAATTCATGATCCTGTCTTACCTATTGGGTCATCTGGGTGGTAAACACACAGTGCAATACATAGATGATGTATTATAGAACTGTACACTTGAAAATTATATAATTTTATTAATCAATGTCACCCCAATAAATTTAATAATAAAATATAAAAAAAGAATTAAACACAAGACAGTGAAGATGTCTGCTAAACATATAAGGTCTGTGGAATAATGTGAAACATAAAACAAAAATTCTAAAATAATGTTTATTTACTCTGACCACAGCCACCTTCATTACCACTAAATAATAAAAATTGAACACTAATACACCAATACACTAAGCCATTTAAATCACACATTTGCCAAAAATTTTTTAAAATCTTGTTGCTTAAACTTTGACAAGCCACATAATCTCTATCAACATGGTATATTGTGGTTTTCTATTGTTGGCATAATTTTTACTCTCTAGTTTAAGCTATAAGTTTTTATCTGTTTATGTCATTTAAAATATAGCCTGAAATAATTCCTTTCTCTAACCTCTATTCAACCATCAGCAATTTGATACAGTTTACAAATATTAATACTTTTTGACAATAATTTCCAAATCCCAGGTGTTATTAAACCCTCTTTACAAATACTGTTTTATACCTCAGGAATAAAAGAAATAAGCAATATTTTCCAGAAACGTAAATGCATATATCCCTAGTCCCTTGTATCTCATATTATACACGATTATAAAGAGCACCTGGGAAAACTCATGGCATGTGTATAATTTGCTAATTCAAATGCCCGTCTTCTGATCAACTGTCAACAGGCCCGTGCCATCGAAACTGCTCCCATGTCAACCAGTGACCCTGCATCCTTGTAATCACCTAAGGACTTCCACCATGATCATGTGGTTACACTTTTTTCCATCAAAACTTCACTTTTGACTCCAATTCCTCTGAAAGTGAACACTAAACAAACTTTGTTTCAAAAGCAGTACTCTTTCCTTTTTGTTAATAGACTTTATTTTTTTTTAAGTTTTAAATTTACAGAAAAATAGCAGATAATATAGAGAATTAATGTATCTCCTTGCACACAACTTACCCTATTAACATCTTAGGATAATATATTTATTTCAATTAATGAACTAATATTGATACATTATATTCAAGTAAAGGGTAGAGTTTATTCAAATTTCCTTAGTTTTTACCTAATGCCTTTCTCCTGTCCCAGGATACCAGATTGCAGTAGTTGTCTGTCTCCTGTGATACTATTATTTATAATAATAAATATGTTTTTCATCTTAGTCCCCATATTTGGCACAGACCTCCTAAAACTCCTGGAATTCCTTAATTAGAGTAAGGAAGATGTCTTTTGTTATGTTAATGAAGTGACTTTGGAATGTCCCTAGATCACCTAAGGATGGGGAGTGGTCACCAGAAGAACCAACTATATAATTAAAGGTTTAGACTTTCAGTCCCATCTCCCCAACATCCAGGGAGGGGACAGGGCTTAGAGGTTGAACTGATAACCAAAAATCAATTATTTAATCAATCATGTCTGTGTAAAGCAGTCTCCATAAAAACCCAACAGTACAGGGTTTGGAGAGCTTCCAAGCTGGGGAACCAGAATGTTTCCATGTTCCATTAAGTTGGACCCCAATGTCCCCGAGAAGCTCATTTTTTGGGACTTCACCCTATGTATTTTTGTTGATTTGTATCCTTTAATATTCTTTGTAATAAATAGGTAATCTAGTGAGTAAATGGGTTTCCTGAGTTATTTGAGTAGTTCTAGCAAATTAATAGAACCCAAGGTAAGGGATCTGGAAACCTCTGATTTATATGCAGCCAGCCAGAACTACAGCTAACTACCCAGTCTTGCAATTGCCATCCTTAATTAGAGGTGGTTACTGGAACCTTTAATTTGTAACTGTCATCTCAGAAGCACAGTAGGCAACCTAGGCTTGCAATGGAGTCTAAAGTGGAGAGTGGTCTTATGGGACTGAGGCCTTGTCAAAATTAGGTTGACTTCTCAGACACCCTGCTTTTGTTCAAGAATTGCTTCTTGGTGTGGAGAAGCCTAAGCATGTGTGTGCGCACACACACACACAGGAACTGGGACTGGGAACCTAACCTATCTCCTTCAGCTTCTCTTGGCTGTGACAGTTTCTCAGACTTGCCTTGTTTTGGATGACCTTATCAATTGTACTGAGTCCTGGTCAGGTGTTTTGTACAATGCTCCTCCATTAGAATTTTCTGATATTTTTATCATGATTAGACCAAGGTCATGAGTTTTAGGAAGAAGGTGATGGAGACAAAGTAGCATTTTCATGACATTGTATCAACAGCACAGTGTTTGTCAGAGTTCTCCACTGTAAGAGCATTCATTTATTTCTCCTTACCATACCATGTTCTTTGGAAGGAAGTCATTATGTGCAGCCCACAAGTAAATGACAATTTTTAATGAATAAAGACATTTACTTCCAATGAAAGAAAGCATATATTATGAACCTAATCCTCTGAGTTAATTTATTCTACACTACTTACTATATATTCAAAGTGACTTTTATTTCTCTAAAGCAACTGAGTAAATGAAAATGAGTACAGTAGTTTTCTTCATCCAAAAACACTTTGACTAAATAATTAATAATGTAACAATTTGACTATTAATTAATAAATAATAAGTATTAATAATTAATAATTTCAGGGAAATAGAATTCACTTTGTAACAAACATGATACTGATAAATAGAAGCATATGTAGTTATAGATAATTTTTCTTCAGAAAATATATTTGAAATGCCTCATGATCTATAACTATGCCCAGAAATTTCCTATCAAATATTGTTACAGATCATTGCATTGTATCTTAATTGTTTTAAAGATAATATCTTTATAAAATCTTTTTATTATTATATTTTATAATGATTAACACATTCAGTTATTCATTATTTAATTCTCTCTGCTGTCTTTTTCCCCTCCCTTCATCTCCTTCTTTCACCTACCCGCAAGACACACATGCACACACACACAGTTACACACACTCACTCACTCACTCAACAACCTCTGTTTAAAACAAAAAAGCACAGAGGATGTCTATGGGAATGGGGTTTACACTCATTTTTACCACAGTCCATGAGCACTGAACTCTACTTCAGTGCACAAAAGAAAATACTGATTTACAACAGAAGCAAAAGAATTTGATTTGATTTGTTTTAGTTATGCACAAATTCACCTCTATATAAATGTTCCTGAAAAATATTTACTCACAGAGGTTTTTATTTTATTTTTCATAACTATAAAACTTTAAAAATGTTTTGTTATTATCAAATTATGAGTTAGGCAGTTTCCTGACAGCACTGATTATCAGAAGAAAGATTTAAATTATATATAGTATTTGTCAAATTTTGCATATACTATGGTAGATGTAAGTAGCATCTACCATAGAATGAGTGGCACTGTTATACAGGCATCTGAGCTACATTTATTATCCATAAGTGGCCAAATGTGAGAGAGTAAGTTCAAAGGCCTAAGGTAAGACCATCAAGATATTTACAGATAAATATCTAAATGGAGCATCAACACAAAGCATCTCCTAAAATAAGTACATATAAGACATGTGTCATAAAGTATTTCTCCTGGGAGACTACATTCTTTGGCCACAAGCTTGATTCACCATTATCAATTATCTTCAATTTAGAGGTGTCCAACTGAGGCAGTAGACAGCATAGGAAGAACTCTGAGACTGCAATACTGTTACTGGCCAGCATCTAGTATCCTTCTTGGTTGCTAAGAAATGACTTTTACCAATTAAGTTGAATAATTAATAAACTGAGGCAGGGAGGAGGGAAGAGACAAGTCTCACACACTAACTCAGCAGTCCTGAGCCTGGTCTGATAATATTTGCCAGGTGCTCCAACATCACAAGAAACACTATGTTAGCAAGAAAGAAGGGAAGTCTTTGAAATTCTGTGTAGCATTTCCACTATCTGCGAAAGAAGGCCTTGAATCTGTGCTTTCATCCCAGAACCTGGAATGCGGGAGAGGGTCTATGGTGCCAAAGAAGAAGCCCATAAAACAACTTTGGTTAATTGCCTACCTTTGGTCACTATCTGTTTTATGAGGAAGTCCCTGATGCTTACAGAAAGAGCCCATAAATAACTTAGGAAAGTGCCCCAATTTTAATTAATTGCCCCCTGTCAGGTATTTGTTTTATAACAAGATGAACAAATGGAATCTGGAGAAAGATAAGGATTTGGGCTAACAGAGCCCCACACATATCTGAGTTTAGGTAGTCACGTTCCCCCAGGAAAGCTGGCACCACATTTACCCATTAATCAATATGTAACTTATTTTTTCTCCTATCCCACAAACTATACAGGTCCTCAGAACAAAGGACTTGCTCTCCCTCAGGAGCTCTTGGCACTCTTGGCTTCTGGGCCACTGGGCCTCTGGCCACCGGGCCTCTGGCCACCCGGGGGCTTGCCACCCTGGTCTTCAGCCACTCTTACTTTTGCTTCCCTGCTTTGCCCTGAAACTTTGCCTTTCACCCCCTACTCTACCCAGTCCTGTTCTCTTCCATGGGAATGGGTCACTAATAAACTGATTATACACAAATAGATTTGCTGATCTGTAATTCTTTACATGCATCAGCAAGAAGAACCAGGTGTCTCCCATCAACAACCCCTTTTGGTGTCTCTGGGTCCCACTGGAAGAAGAAGAGTTGTCTTGGGCCATACGTTAAATACAGTGTGACTTGTAATCACAAAAAACTCTCAATGTTTTAAGTAAACATTACAATTTAAGTAAACATTTACAATTTTGTGTGGGGCCACATTCACAGCCATTCTGGCCTGCACATGGCCCATGGGCCACAGGTTGGACACTCCTGATTGATATTCTGATTTTCATATTGTTTAGTTAATGTTTAGTATATTGAAACTAAATATATTTTTACGTAATTTTCTTACTCACTAAGTGTATCAGAGTGTTTCCTTTTTGTTGTTGGAAACATATGGGCCAGAGTAAGATGGTAATATAGGAGGTAACAAATAAAAAGAAGATATTCCACTGTGAAATTCTGCCTAATAAAGCAACTCCATATTTTGCATAATACGCTATAGCTTTTCTATTTTTAGCAAATATATTCATCTCCTGAGGAGTATCAAAAATACAGAAAAGGAAAAATAATAGATAAATTAGCAAACCTGTCAATAATACTTGCTCAGTGTAGGACCTATGGGTATCGTACCGGTGACTTGTATGAGGCAGGTCCAGTTGGTACTGAAATATCTGGCTAATATAACAAAACCATAGATACGCCTCTTACAAAAACGAATCTCTGTTCCCAATGGCTATAAAAGAAGCTGGATTGAAAGTGGGGCTGATTAACATTACATTCTAATCATTAAGAACAGTTTCCTCTACTCTAGAATAACAAGAATCTCATCATGCCTCTAAGTTCAAAATTAGCACATATAAATATATATTACTGAATATAATTAAAATAAAATTTAAAATACACTTGGAATATGAGATCTATATCCAATCATATGTATATGCACTTAACACCACAGAGTTGTAAATACCCTTGCTTGTATTATTTGTTTTAATCTTTACCTGAGGATATGCCCATTACATTTAGAGAGAGAGAGAGGAAGGGAAAGAGAGAGAAAAAGAGAAACATTGGTGTGTGAGAGAAACATTGCTTCCCACAAGCGCCCTGACAGGGGATTGAACACACAATCCAGGTATGTGCTCTGACTGGGAATCAAATCTGCAACCTTCTGGTGTACGGGATGACGCTCCAACCAGCTAAGGCAACTGGCCAGGGCCTTGTTTGTGTGTTTGTTTAAATTTCTTTCCACTGGGTGTTGAATGATGTTTCATAAAAATAATCATTATTGCCTTGAATTATACTTGTTGGATAAAGTCAACCACAAATTTTTAAATGGTGTCATAGAAGGGACTTATAGTACATTATCAAGACTCACAGTCACTTAAAGCTTAAGTTATATTTTAATTTATAATATGCATCACTTTTATTAAACTAATATCTAAAATAAATTCAAAGCATTCCATTCTATATTCTATTTTTTTGTGTTAGATGATAGCAAGTTATTTTACTCATGGATTTGAACTTCTTATATAAACACTGTTAGATTAGAATATATCTAAGTTTCCTTCCTTTTTTAAAATAATATGTTCTTTAATAAAGTTAATAATTTTGTACTAATTCTCCAGTGTTAGAAAAAGAATCCTCAAAGAACAAAGTAACTGATTAGAATATATCTAAGTTTCCTTCCTTTTTTAAAAATAATATGCTTTTTAATAAAGTTAATAATTTTGCACTAATTCTCCAGTATTAGAAAAAGAATACTCAAAGAACTTATGTAGGTGAACTAAGAATGCATCTGTATTAGATTTTGCCAGGATAAAAAATATGAACACATATTTGGCTATTAGACACACAAAATGGCCCTTAACATTTCAAAACTGGTTAGAAAGAAAGCTGGCTTTAATAGCTACTTTCAAAGGTTTGCATGTGAAGTTTGCTTTTTTCCTGCATATATATTACTTTCTTATCACAAACGCATTTAAAATTTTTGAAATAATTATCTAAAAGTTTTTCAGATTATTTCATTGCTCAAAACAACTTGAAAGCAATCCTGTTAGAAACAGAACTACAGAGTTATTTAGAAGAGTATATTACCAAGATCCATTTAATAAAACTATCATTCCTGGTTAACACTTTATGACAATTTTATTGGTATATATCAGAGTGCCATATATTAAAAAAGAACAAGTTGTTCCTTTATTCAAATATTTATACATTTAGTAGTTTATTTTATAGCAGAAGTTAGAAACAAAGTCTTATTTTATTTTTGACTCTTAAAACACTTGACAAAAATAATAATATGATTAAAAATTTTATGTCTAATTCCCAAATGTTTACTTTCAAAAGGCTGGTCTAACCCTCTATTATATTTCAGATATACTTATATATTTATGTCTTTAAGCTTTTTATGAAATTGATTCCTGATCATGGAATGCCTCCCCACCCCAACTTTATTGCACTTTATTTTAATGCAGTTTAAGTACAACCTGTCCCAAAGGCTAACCCATATGCTGTAGCCCACAGAAATATCCCTTTCCCCTGAATGTAATATCTTATGTTTATTTAGTCTTTATCATCATTGCTTTAGTATTATACTTATTTTTTAAGAGCACTTAATTGACCTCAAATAGATCAACGGTTTCTAGACTTTGTTCTAGCAGTTGAACACAGAAGTAAGTAAGAAAAGAACATTTCAGGATGAGAAAACAGCACTTGAAACATCACATTTGTTCCCCCCCACCCTCATGTGAAAGCTTAAATGTCACCCCCTCAGGAAGTCTTTCCTCAGCACCAAAACTGTCATATCCTTCCACTCACTGTACACTGCTCTTTTCCTCCTTAACAATTGTTTAAAACTAGAATTTTCCATTAGATCATATGTTACAACATATCTTATTTTTGAAACTATAATCCTAGAAATGGTAGTACATAGAGCTTCAATAAATATTTGCTAGAAGTCAGTCTTATTTATGTAAAAAAAAAAAGTGGTGAGAAGCTTAGGAATTTTGTAAGCCATGCTAAAAAACTGTAATTTTTAACAGTTTATTTTTATTATATTTTTTCTATCATGCTATCCCTCTTATACAGAAATTGTAATTTATAATGAAGATAATGGGAATACTAAATAAAATTATAAATATATCAGTGACCGAGACCAGATTAGTGTGTTAGCACAGCTTGTGGACAATATGGAGAATGGAGCAAAGGAGACCACACAGAGATAAACCAGCAGACAAGTAAAGGTGATTACATGGAAACTAGACTAACCCTGTAGCAGAAGTAATGAAAATTCAGTTCGGAAAGCCCTGCTTTTGTTGGGAAGATGCTCTACCAAACCATTTTTGAAGGGGGAGTCTGTGCTTTTGGCCTGCAAGTCAGCTGACACCTCGGAGTAGCCTCTAGATCTGCTTTGTGTAATTTAAAGAAAGAAAGAAGACAAATGAGCCAGAATTTGGAGAATAATGAGGCTAAAGGAAAGAAAGGAAAGTCCAGAAGACAGAGAAAAACGAAACTCTTGAATATTCTACATTCTCTCTCACCTCAGTGCATTTTGAACTGCCATGCTCTTACGTGAACTAAATGATTACTCTCCACCTCTCCAAAATCTGAAATAAAGTCAACATTAAAATCATGAAAGTTTTTATGTGATAGAAAAACTTGTGGGGTACAGTAAGAAATGGAAAACTGAAAAAGATCCTGAGTTCTGCATCAAGCTGGAAACTAAGAGAAAAAAAATGAAAACAGAGATGGCCACCAGAGACAGAGAAAGGGCCTCAAAACTCCAACTAGAAAGAGAACTAGAGGGAAAATGATGCTGGCCTGAATAAATGTTTAAACAACAATTGTAGAGAAAAAGGTGTAAAATCAAGAATAGCTAAAAAGCAGAATCAATGAAAGCTAGCAATACTTGATTTCAAATTTTGTAGTCTGCACAATGCTGGCATCATTCACAAATAGAAATAAATAGGGCAAGCACAAATTAAAAGGCAGAAAGAATAAGGTTAATCTTGAATCTATTAAATCTAAAGCATGAAACTGATAATTATGGATGAAATTGCTAACAGGATGTTAAATATATATATATTTGTGTGTGTGTGTATACACGCAACATCATGAGAGAGACTTAAACTGAACAGAGACTTTGGAGTCAATATTTGTGAGTGATGACTGAAGTTGACTACTTATTTTTACAGAGTAATAAAAATACAGAATACGAGATAAAAACTTAATTCTCAGTAACAAAAATCTCTTGAAGGTAGTTTATTTCAGAAGAATGAAGTTACTATGTATTAAAATAATGAAGATCACAGGAGGTAGGGCTAAGAAAAATATGAACTTAGAAATGCATGCACAGGCACAAAACAATAAAATATACTATATAACCAATGTACACAAGTAAAGAAATATGAGTATGGTAGTTAGTAGCATACTGAAGATGACAGATATTTTACCTTTGAAAATAACAATGCAATGTAAAAGGAAATGAAATTCCGTTAAGGGTGTCCTATCATAATTGGAGGCTATTCTGGATTCTTTAAATGAAGGAGATCTAAAGTCATAGATACACAGGCTAATATTTCATTCCTATGGGTCTCTCAGATTTCTATTTTTATTATCTAGTATTTTTTTTATCTAAGACACCATTGATTGTAAGACACATTTTATGTACCTCTTCATAAGAAAAACAAAATTGAAGGTAATCTAGGACACAATGCTTAAATATCTTCATTATAAACACATCAATATCAGATATTAAAGTGTGAAATAAATTGAATCTTCAAATCACTGAAATATGTGATTTAAAAAAACCACCTGGTAAAATTAGTGATACCTCCATTTCCATTTTCCTCAGAATATTTTTATCATTATTTTCCTCAAATAACATGTATTTTAGTAACTTCTAACCTACGAGTGCCTGAATTGAAGGGGCAGGCCCAGGTATTATTAGTACCAAGATATCAAAAATAAATAAATAAATAAAGCCCAGGTCTTTCAGCGCATATAGGTGATGTTTACTTAGCAGACAACATCTCACAAGAACAATAAAAGTGACTTTTTAGGTCTCTTAAATATCTTCATATATGGACAAATTTACAACGACAAGCTGGTTCAACCCATCATTCAGATAATGTCCCTATCTTATTATTTTTAGGATGTTGATAACGTGTTTTAATTGAGATGAAGTTTTAAATTGTAGTCCAGGAGACACTTCCTCTTTCTCTATAAACCTTTGTTTCAGATACTCATTTGAGGCCTTGGCTAGAGACACTTTTGTCCTCTTACCCAAGGTACCCTGCCTAAACGCAAAAAGCATCAGAAAATTAGGTAGTTTGGCTAACAACCCCATGTCTAGTTCTGTAGGCTCTTCAGAATGGGGATGGATCTATTCTCTTATTTGAGTTGGAAACTCAACTTTTGGCTGAGAGTGAACGATGAACCGTAGTCAGAATTCTGTCACTATTTGTGTTGCAGTTCAGATGCGTCATCTCCAGACTCTTAAAGGATGTTACCCAGCTGCTCCTCTACCAAATGAAGCAGCTGAGAAAAGCTCATTCGGCAGAAGGAAGAGGAAAATCTGACTTTTATGGATGGTTAGACAACTTGATATGTGATTATGACACCTCAAACAGTAGTAAAAATCTGGACTGATCTCGCCTCCAATTAAAAATGGTCTATCCTATCTCCCTCAATGGGGTGATTCAGACCTAAAACCACCGACTCCCATACAGGAAGCTGTCTATATGAACACCATTTTATTATTTCATTGTCTTTACTGGAATAACTAAACTATTCTAAATAATTTTATCGTACATTACAGGATTTCCCCCAAAGACCCACCAATTCTTCAACAAAAAACATCAAGAGATGGCTTACGCCCTAAAAATCATAAAACCCTTCACCTTAAAATCTTCACCTTACCCAGGCCTGCTAGCTCATGTGGCTAAAGGGCCATCCCAATATTTCAAGTTTGCAGGTTCAATATCCAGTCAGGGCACATAAAAGAATCAACCAGTGAATGCATAAATAAGTGGAACCACAAAGCAATCTATCTTGCTCTCTCTCAAAAAAAAAAAAAAAAAAAAAAAAAGCTGTATCTTTCTGCTTCCAATTCTACTTTCCTAAACTATTATATAATGATCTTTACCTAATCTCAATCAAGCTCCCAAAATGAAAGATCTACCTTAAGCCAAATACAAAAATTTCAATATATCCTAACACTTTCTTCCCCCTCCAAAAAACTGCCTGAGTCCATTGGGTGACATTTTCCCATGACCTCACAAAAGAATAATCTGAGCTGGGTCTTAGCAAAAGGTTGGGGGGCCAGCATTTGACACTACTACCATGGCACCACTCAGATCTACTAATTATTCAGTCAAGTTATTGGCTATATTTAAATTATCCTGGCATCCTAAGATGCCCGGTAATAGAAAAGGTCATCCTCATAAGAGTAAGAGATCCCCAATTCCACTGTTGACCTTGGAAATTTTCAGTAAGATGGAGAATCAAAATATAAATAGAAGAAGCAACATGCTATTGTAATACCTGATAAAATGATGCTATTACATTTTTATAATCCAAAGAATAGAAATTCTGTGTTTTTAGTGTGTACAATTATAATTTAATTTGTTGTTTAGTGTGAAATGTTCATTATTATTTTCCTCTTTTCTGCCTCAGGCACTGTAGAAAATTCTGTTTCATGTCAGTGGTTCTTTGTCTTGTTGGTGAACAATTTTATATACATAAATAGTCTACTTCTTCAGAACAAAGAACAGGATTTGCTTTCTTAATTACTTGTTCATTTTGATAGTGACAGCTGATTTTGTTGGCATTATTCAAGCAATTGTATGGAGATGTCACCACATAATTGTAAAAGGCCAGGAAATTTTATATTGAGATGCATATTTTCTCTCTAATTACTCCAGAAAAACCATGCTGAATGAAAGAAATCTCTTCTTCGTATCCTTTAATGAACTTGAGCCACTGGCTGCCCTTTTGCATAGCAGAAGAGAGTTTTTAATGGTGGAAAATGCTACAATAACATGTGACAAGTCAATTCTATGACTTCATTAAAATTGTTGTCATTTAATACTAAATTAGGTCAGAACATTTAAACATTCTTCAAATGTAGTTGATTAGATTTTGAAAACTATTGTACCTGAAAACCTTTGTAGCTAAGCAATCTTCTTGAAGTATAGCAAAGTCTGATGGGCAAAATAGCCAGAGGCACTTTTAAATCCACTAATGCAGATGATTTACTCTGTTGGCAATTATATAAAAAAATAATTACAACTATTCTTAATAAATGGAGCCTGTCAATTTCTTATGGACAATACTGTTTGTACTATAGAATAACAATATGACCTTGAATAAGACCTTTAAAACAATAAATATTCAGGGAGCAGAATTTCATGTTATCTGAAACTCTCCTCCACTTCTGTCTACTCTTCAGTCATTTAAGTACACCATGCAGCACAGTGAACGGAATACAGAAAATAATGTGCCCAGGTGAGTGTCATATTTTGAACTAATTTAATATTTAAAAGGTTGAAATAAAAAACTCAATATTAAATTAATGAATTGATTGATGAACTAACTGGTCAAACATAAATAACAAATAAACAAAAAACATTACATTTTTGAAATATCTACACTGAAAGTAGATATTACTGACAATTGTATAGTCTTGTGTTGAAGTAAGGTCATGATTCAATGCCCTATCAGCAGACCATAAATAAATTACTGCTTTTTCAAGGACAATAATTAGCAAACATTTTTACACAACACTTCTTATGTCCATTCAGTCATTTGCTAACACTTAGGGAAAGAAATATGGAAAAAATATAAAAATTATTAAAAAATTAATCAATTTAAAATGCATTTAAATTTTTGTAAAACGGAATCTTTATGAAATGATACTTCTGGATAGTTAAAATTTATGATGAATTACAAATTTTTTTCTCTTAACATATTAAAGAGTAAAAAATAACAGTGTAGGGAGATGCACTTCCAAAGTAAATTTATTCAGCTTACCGTTTTATCAGAGAAGGCAGACTATAACTGCTGTGTGGACGACTTGGGGCTATAATCATATTTAAAGTGCTGTGGAGTAAAATATTACAGCACAGTAATGCTTCATGACCTGCTGATACAGACAGAGATCTCTGCTCCTACATTAAATGACCTCACACTGTTTTGCTTCATGACTTTGTCTACTTTTCCAAGTTTTTTGCCTTTTCTCTTCCTTTTAGGCTAACAGTCCTCATGTTTTACCACATTAACCATGTTTGCTTGAAGCAAACCTTTTGTCCTCTTCTAAGATGTTACTATGATTTTCAATGACTTTGGAAAATATCTAACCAAATGTATTAGAATTACTGGTATATGTGATATGATAAGCAGCAAGATCTAGAAAGATAGCAAAAAGAACCTGCCATTTAATGATCTAGGCTAATATTAGGTGTATGAACTTCAACAACTATTTTAACCATATAATATTTGCTTCTTCCACTGTACTTGGGATATATTAACACATATTTCAAAGTCTTATTGTGATAATTTGATGAGGAGATAATATATTTGAAATCTCTTCTAAAATATAAAGTGGAAAACAAAGTTTAATAGGATTACTATCACCATTATTAGAATAAGATTGCCATCTAATGGCAACTGAGCAGATAACAGGTACTCTTACCCTTTTAAAGCAGAAAAGAGAATGCAGTAACAGTAGCTGATCAAAACCACATTTACACAATGGAATTCTATGCAGCAGAAAGAAAGAAGGAGCCCCTACCCTTCGCAACAGCATGGATGGAACTGGAAAGCATTATGCTAAGACAAATAAGCCAGGAGGTGCAAGACAAATACCATATGATCTCACCTTTAACGGTAATCTAATGAACAAAACAAACAAACAAGCAAAATACAACCAAAGACACTGAAATAGAGAACAGGCTGACCAGAGAGGAGAGGGGAGGAAATTTCAGGGGAAAAGGGGAAGGGTTTAAAGGAACAAGTATAAAGGCCACACATGGACAAAAACAAGATGTGGTGGAAACAGGAGGGAGAAGGAGAGGGCTGGCGGGATGGTCTGGGATGGAGATAAAGGGCAGAAAACTGTACTTGAACTACAATTAAAATAAAATAAAATAAATAAAAAAACATGAAGTTAACTACTAACACCACAGTTGCATCCTTACTACATCTGTTACCCAAAGAGTGTACTACAGCAGAATATTTTGTACCTTTGTTATACCTGTTCTTTCCAGAAACTAAAATCACTTAGAGCTTCATATAGTAAAAACAGTAGGTAGGCATTAAGTCATACAGTTTAACTTAAACCCTAGTTCTGCCAGTAACTAGACTCTTCAATCCTGGACCAGCAGCAATGCTCTTTTGTGTTTCCATCCCTTCATACATGAAGCAAAAATAGTAATGCATGTACTTCCTAGAGCCTTGTAAATAAGATTAAATGAGATCAGCCCTGGCTGCTGTGGCTCAGAGGATTGAGTGCCAGTCTGCAAACCAAAGGGCTGCCAGTTTAATTCCCAGTCAGGGCGCATGCCTAGGTTGCAGGCCAGGTCCCTGGTGGGGGGTGCACAAGAGGCAACCACACATTGATATTTCTCTCTTCCTCTTTTTCCCTCCTTTCTCCTCTCTCTAAAAATAAATAAGTAAATAAATAAATCTTAAAAAAATGAAATGAGATCATCGAAAGGGCTTATGAAGTGTTGCTTAAAAGCAAGCAAAAACAGAAACAACTGGGTGTCTAGACCAGTCTATGGCACAATACAGATGCTCCAGTAAATAAATAAATGTAAGTTAACTTAGGTTCCTTGCATGAAGTCAAAAACAAACATATAAGCAGTGCCCATATCTGAAAAAGAGGAGGAAGAGCCAGTTTGAAACAAAAGTTTCAGTAACTGTGATTTTTAAATTTTAAATAAATTACTTTGGTTAATCAAAAAAATCAAAATTATTAAACACAGTCTTGAAACTTAGAAAAACTTTGGGTCCAGATGAGATATCTACTGACTAACATTTTATCATGAAAAGCTTCAATTTTCTCAAATCTGAAAGTTAATATTTAACTTATTAAAATGTCACTTCAACTCCAAAAATGTTATGTTATTCTTTTATTATTTTATTTAATGTTTGAATTGTATAAGTTTTGAAGTATGTGGTAGTCCCAGAATTAATTGCATGTGTTATGGAATTCTATAGTTAAAATTTAAGAAATACTATACTTGAAAATGTTGAGATATTCCATTAATGGAAACTGGAAAAACTCACCAAAATTTGCAAGATTGGATTCCTATTAATACTCAGTTACAAAATATTTTATCATGCACATTATGGAAAGTTGAATTAGCTATAGTTCTTTAAAAAATATTATATGCCAGGCATGAGATAGAGCTTTCTACTGGGCCTTTTGAACTTATTATTTCTCACAATAAATTCATAAGGTAGATACTTTTGTTATTCCCATTTTCATTTTTTTAAGTTTTTCTAAAGATTTCATTTATTTATTTTTAGACAGAGAGGAAGTGAGGGAGAAAGAATGGGAGAGAAACATCAAGGTGTTGTTGCCTCTCAAGCGCCCCTACTGGGGACTGGCCCACAATCCCAACAGGCATGTACCCTGACTGGGACTAGAACCAGTGACCCTTCAGTTCGCAGGCCAGTGCTCAGTCCCCTGAGCTACACCAGCCAGGGCATGTTGCTCCCATTTTCAGATGCAGATAGGGAAACTAAGAGAGATTAAATAATTTGCCCATACATAACCTTGTTTTTGGCTTCAATTTGTCCAAACTCCAGATTTATAGCTCTATACTATACTTCCAAAATTGTGTCATGTTTCTTAACTTTATACAACCAGATTGAAGATAATTTACACACACCTTTTCTGGTGCAGGCATACCAAAGCTTATAAAAACCTATAGTTTTTTTTTATAATTTTCCCTGTGTAAATGTTGTAATTTGCACATTACCACTCATATTAGCAAAGCCACTAGGGTTTGATCTCTGCTCTGCTGTGCTATTATCCATTAAAAATTGATAACAAAAATTACCTCCTTAATTAATAGGCACAGGAGGAGTTCCTGACTCACTGAAGAATTTGATATTGCTTATTCATCAAACTCAAAATATTAAAGCAACTACCTAATAAATTTCTAATTGATATCATTAGGCCATTACCTCCCCATTCACATCTGGACATATATATTCACATATATCAAGAGATCCTGTCCTAGGTTTTTGTTGTTTTTTTTTTTTTAAGATATAATGTCTAAAACAGCAAAAACAATATAAAATTTCTTCATTCTCTCATCTACATGACTATTATGGTCTTTTTATTAAATAATAATATCTAACTAAAATCTATTTTCAATTGAGTAACTCATCTGCAAATTAAGATCAAATTTAATACAAATTAAGAGTCTGCTTTCACTCTGAACATTAAAAATTTGGGTTAGTAAGTTTTAAAGTATTTAATGTAAAATTTATTCTTTCATTGAGAAATCTCAATTTTAAATATATTGTAGTATTTTGGATATATGACTAATATATGGAAAAATGTTTTCTTGCATTCAATGCATTGTTTTTAACACAAATAAATGTAGCACCTGTTATAAGCAAAGTATCATCATTTTTTATTGATAGATCTAATAGAGAGAGAGAGAGAGAGGCAGACATTAATTTGTTTTTCCATTTATTTATGCATTCACTGGTTGCTTCTCGTATATGCCCTGACCAGAGACTGAACCTGCAACCTTGGCTTACCCAGATGACACTCTATCTAACTAATGGAACTACCTGGCTAGGGCCCTAATTTTTTAGTAATAAGTACTAACAAAACACTTAATTGCCTACAATATTACAAAGAATTTAGGTAATAAAAGGTCAAATCAGAAAGCATATTTTAAAATAATATATAATAATGATGAATCATTAAGAAATTAAGGACTGAAAAATCACCAATGATAAGACAAACTCTTTGACAAGGAATTTAAACTAAGATTTCAAGAAAAGTAACAAACTTGTACTGAGCTTCTATTTTATTCTAGTCAACTGTGAAAGGCACTTTACATATAAAAATGTCACCCATTTAGGTAGGATGATATTTTAAGATAGATAATTAGTATTGTCATTTTGCAAAAGAGGACAGCAGGCTCAGAAAGACTGGGTCACTTGCCCAAGGCCGCTTTGACAAAGCTGGAATTCTAACTTGGATGTACACATCTGCCATCAAAGGGGCTACTCTCTTTTTATGTTCATTGGTAGTTTCTTTAATTTGAATAGATCCTTAAGGTGAAACTTCCTCTCTGAGAGATATTATGAAGGTTAACTTGAGAGAGTTGAAGAAAAGACCTTAATTCATTACAGGCATTTAGTTTTCCTTCTCCTTAACTTAGATCCCCAGTCACTAATGGCTAACACTTAACACACAGCCCGCGCCCTGAATTAACATGGAAGCCAAGGAAAGAAATGAAGAACTACAATTTTTATTCTTATTTCTTTATGGAATAGTATGTACTGTTTGCTATTTAACTGGCATTTTGATAACATCTATTCATATAAAAGTTATTTAGTTACACAAGGGTTACATTTTTCAAAAAGTTTGTTTTGGAAGACTCATTAGGAAGTAACAGTACTGAACATTAGACATTCTATTAGGCTTTATGGAATTTACCTTATGTCTGAAGAAAATGCTTTACAACATGTACTTGATTCTCAATATTAAAATTATCTGAGGAATAGGAACTATGGAAGAGGAACTAGGTTTTATTTTTGGACAGGCAAATCCTCATAAAGCTCCAAGTCTGGCTACCCTGATGTGCCACCATTTAGAACCGCTTCTACTGCGCATGGTGCTACTAGCTTGTACTGAAAGTAGCTGCTGAAGAAACTGTCTTGACAGCAAATTATTTATGCTTTATAAAGACAAATGAGCAAAATATCTTTCAGCTCTTAGTAAAAAGAATTTATTTATTTTATAAATGCATTGTTTGGTTAACTGACTGATAACATATAATTTTAATCATGTAACCGGTTTTGCTTCCTTCTTCACACATAATAGTAGAACATTCCAAGCAACATTTCCCACTCATTGCGGTAATACTAACACACATTTTATTTGCCAGCCTTACCTGTGAATTTGTCTTATTTTTCATATCCTTTATTGTTACCTTATTTTACTCAAATGATTATTATTTTTCAAGATGTTTCAATACACAGAAAGAAAAACCTGAACAAAATAATATAAAATTACATTCAAAAATTGAGCAAAAACATATTGCTGGTATTCTTCTTTTGACAGACTATATACTTCATAATATGTATTTCACTATAAAGAAATACTTCAGGTCACAGTCTTAGGCATATTAAATTTCATTAGTATGTCTTTTTCCCCCAAAAAACACTGTTGAGGTGCATCTAACCAACATCACTGCTCACATCTTCCATGACTCATTTGTAGCAAAAGCAATGCCATAACAATATGATTAAGCGTGTGAAGAGAGATATAAAATACTGGGTAGGGTAAATAATATCATTAACATATTTTTAATTTATCAAGGTATAAATGATAGTACATTATAGTTTTAATTAAAATAATTATTTGGTCATATATGCAATATAAATAATTCATTAAAATAAAGAAACAATAAATATAATGTTTTACTACAAGAGAAATGAAATGTCTGGTATTAAGGAATTTATAATTGTGAATTTGAAACATGAAGCATAATAATTATTCATACAGTATATTATCTAGAAAAGTAATTTAAGCATTAATTAAAGAAAATATAATAAAAATATCTGGAAGTCTCATCCATAGGCTTTTTAATCTAAAGCTTAGCTTTGAGATTAGAATTTACAAAGATAAAAACCAGATAATGCCAGGATAAGAGTAAATTATTTAAAACAGTTGCTTTTATATTTTTTCTCCTCAAGGTAAATCTCCTTGTGGGAACTCACTTTGAATTCATATGCCTTCCTTTCTCTGAAACTGTCGTTTTCTTACTTTCACTAAAAAAATAATATCCACTTACTGCACTATAAAACAGATATTTAATTTGTGCTATTGTTTGTACTATCCCTCTACTTATAAAGGAAGTATGCTAACTTAGGACTCTCAAGGACTATTTATATATTCAAAGGATCCCAAGGAGCTTTATTCAAATTGTCCACTGCAGTTGTTAAAAAATTTTTTAAAGTCTACTGTAAACTTCCAATTTTCTTTCAGATGAAAATACAGATAGCAAGAAGGGATAAAAAACATATTAATATCTCCAGAATTATTATGACTAAAATAATAAACAGTCATTTTTACCAAGGTGGGTATAGTTATAAGTACAAAATGCAACAACATGATAAAATAAACAGATACACATTCAAATGTGTAAGTATATAAGCATTTCTATGACCTTGAACCACACAAGTCAAACTAGCTTTTTCTCTTTTGTTTTTTGGTATTTTGATATTTTACTTGGCTGGTTGTTATACTTTAGCAATATCGCTCATAGTACAAGTAGTACTGTACCTGTATTATGCATTCTATTGTCCTTTATAAGCCTCTTTGCCAGTAATATCACTAAATATGGACAGTATCCAATGCATACACTTTGAAAAATGCAAAGAAATTTTTAAATTAGAGATTGTCAAATTTTATCTGTTAAAATGAATTTCTTAATTAAAGGTGTTTAATTTTCTATTAGAGAAAAGACTAAATTTTACTAATTTTTGTTGTTGGCAATTTCATCATGCCATTTAACATTCCCTCTCCTCTCATCCCAACATTTCCTATAAAAATCATAATTTAATCAAGAGACTAGAGTAGACTTAAGTGCTCGTGGGCATCAGTGCTGGGGCTGTAAACTTCTCTAGGCATTAAGAGGGACAAAGTATCTAGTTGTTACACTTTTATTGGTATTAAGATTGAATAGTGGGTTCAGGTACTGCCAGTTTAATCTATCACTGCAAAATTGTCCAGCAAGAATATATCCTAACAATCATGCTACAACAAATGTTACTCTTTGTGATGGCTGTAATTCCTTCTTACTACACCACTGTATGTTCAACAACTGTCCTACTGAAAATACATTTAAGGTGTTTCCAATATTTTGTTATTACAAATATTTTGCAATGAATACTTATTCTCATATATCATCTTACATATTCCCACTGATTTTGGATTAAATTTCTAAAAGTTGGATAGCTGGATCACAAGAGAAATGCTTGTACAATTTCGCTTGAGTGACAAAATTCCTTCCATATGGTGCACATTCTCACCACGTGTAACTCCTTTATGATAAACATGAATGACAAAATCACATATGGTATTGCCTAAAAATGAGAAAAATCTATATTTAAAAAATATATATCTTTCAAATCAACTGCAGGAAAACTATCTCTACAAATGGTTATTCTGTTTGTAATCAACTGAAAAAAATGTAAGTAGCTTCTTGTTGATACTAACCTAAAAGAAAGTGTAAAAACATATGAACTGTTATTCCTTTTTTGAGAATCATTATTATAAAAATGTAAAAATACTGCATGAAAAATTAATCACAAAATATTAAAGCTGGAAAATACATGTAAGTCCTAATATGTAAAAACATGAACACTAAAATTCAAGAGGTCAATTTTCTCAAATGTATAGAGTAGGGCCCCTCACTTCTTATCTCCAATTTAATTTTATTTCTATTTGGACTTGAAAATGACTATTTAAAGGTGTTATTTATAATAAAAAATTAAATTAAAAGTTGCTTTTGTAAACAAATATCTAAATTTAAATAAATAATTCATTCCATAACAGCTTCAAAGAGAGTAATTTGGAACCTGCAGACATGATATTTTATGCTTTAATGTAAATTTAAACCATTAAAAATATAATGGACTCCCTTATTAATTCATTCAGCAAGAATTTATCTCATACTACAATTCTAGGTGTGTGTATGAGTATGTATTTGTGGTTGCTATTGGTAATCATTAATTTTGAGGTCAACTTTATTACATCAACAGAAACCCTGAAGTAATTTTTAAAATCACTAAGATTTAAAACAGCAAATCTGAATCCACAAACCTTCCATTTGGTTATATAAAGCAAATTAAAAATTAAAATTTTAATTATTATTTTATTCCAAATATATTAACTATTCCATTAAGTATTTAATTAGGATTTCTTCTTTAAAACAACTTTTATTTTACAGGTTTTCTTTTAAAATTTATAATGATCTTCTAACAGGATTTATATTTCCATAATAGATTTTAAGATAACCAGAATCACAAGTCCATGGTGCCCAGCAAGTTCCTTGCACAAATACAAACTGGGGACTGAAAAGCCTGAGCACAGCCTAAAGCTTATCAATGAAAGCGAAATGAGTAAGATCAGAGTTGGAGAATATTGTGCATTTATTCAATACTTACCAGAAGGATGAAGATTCTGTTCCTCTAATAATTCTAGATCAAGCATTAGATCATCTTCATCCAGTTCACATGATCCCAAATTATTTAAAACATCCTGAAGAAAAAATCAGTAATTAGAGAACAAAACAAAACACTGAAAAGCTGAGAAAATATTCACATGCAGATGCCATGAAGCAAAAAAAAATCAAATTTGAAGTAAGTGAAAAGTTTTAACTGATATTCAGAATTTTTTTCACTATCTTTAAGATTACCAGCCCAATAAAAATTCCAAGAATTATCATAAAAATCTTAATTGTTATAATCATTTGCAGGTTAGCTTTTTTAAAAGATTGTATTTATTTATTTGTACAGAGAGGAAGGGGGGAGGAAAAGAGGGAGAGAAACATCAATATGTGGTTTCTCTCCTGCACCCCCTACTGTAGACCTGGCCAGCAACCCAGGCATGTGCCCTGAGTGGGAACCAAACCAATGACCCTTTGGTTCCTAGGACAGCACTCAATCTACTGAGCCACATCAGCCAGGACTGCATGTTAGCTTTTTAGAAGCCATGTATAATTAACAGAAGTATATTATCTAAGCAGCTATCAAAAATATTAGAAAACAGGAAAGTAATTGTTTTAATCAAAACTTCTTTAACAAACATGAGAAAAAGCAAGATTTTTATTTACTGAAATACACAAAAATGATATAAAGGTTGTCAAATGTATAGAAGTCTGTGAACTGAAAGTTTTCTAATACTTATCTAACATTTATCTTTCAAATCTGTATAGCATTCTTGTGATACATTTAATAAATTATTTCTCAAATTTTGTACAGTGCCAACTGTAAGACATTATTTTAGACCATATCTGGAAGTGGGGATTCAGTTATCATTATTCAATCACTTGTTTAGATTAGAAGGGATGAATAAAAGAAATAAATATCAATTTAGATTAAAAGTTAACTACTGATATCCATGAGGTCACAAACATCAAGGCTAGACATTCTTTCTTTTTAAGAGGGCAAACAGCAAAGTAAACCAGAAGGTTATATTGAGAGGTCTTGAAGATAAATAACTCCTTGAAGAGGTAGTAATTCTTGAGTGAGGAATAAAGAAATGAGCTTTGTATTTGTGTGTATAAACAGATAATAAACATTAAGAAAAGCAAGAATTTACATTTAGGTTCTTAGGGTGAAATTAAAACAGTACAAAAAGGACAGGAAGAAGAATCTAAATACTAAATGATGCCACATCTACAAATCACTTTCTCCATTGACAGGAATGTTACCGTAATTCACATTTAAAGAAGTAAATATTTATTAAGAAAATCCTAGTAATATTGTCAAATTGACACTGAATACCTTAGTTCTTGGAATTAAAAGTAAGGACACTATAAGTACTGACTGGTGTGGCTCAGTGGATTGAGCAGCAGCCTGAGAATCACTGGTAAGAGGGTCACTGAGGGTCACTGGTACGATTCCCAGTCAGGGCACATGCCTGGGTTGCAGGCCAGGTCTCCAATAGGGAGCACACGAGAAGCAACCACACACTGACATTTCTCTCCCTCTCTTTCTCCCTCCCTTCTCCTCTGTCTAGAAGTAAATACATAATCTTTAAAAAAAATTTAAAAAGTCTTAATAAAAAAGGACACTCTCATACATAAACTATTCTCACTGTAAAAAATAGAATTAAACATTATTCAACTTTAGAAATGTGTTATTCATGAATACAGCACAACAGTTTCAAAAGTGATAAATATACCCAAATCTAAGTGTTTCTTTCTGCAAATGAAAGTTACAAGAAACTATTTTGTATTCTGTTACATTATATTGCATTGTATTGTATTGCATCTGTATTAATTCCAAAGTAACTAATAATTTAAACTATATATAAAATCAACTGTTTATTGGAAAAGTTATAATACACTTTATCAGAACCCTGGCCCATGTGGCTCAGTGGGTGGGCTTCTTCCCACAAACCAAGAGATCACAGGTTCAGTTCCTCATCAGGGACAGATGACTGGGCTGCAAGATTGGTCTCCAGACAGGGTTAATGCAAGAGGCAGCCCATTGCTGTTTCTCTCTCACATCAGTGTTTCTCTGCCTCTTTTTCTCCCTGCCTTCCCCTCTCTCTGGAATCAATAAAAGAAAAATAAATTTAAAAAAATGCACACACACCATATACATATACATATACATATACATATACATATACATATACATATACATATACATATTATGGTCTGTCTGGAAAATGTCCAACCACACGAACCATTGTTAATATAATGAAAATGGTTTGCATGACATTGATGTAACCTGGCAGCTGAGGAGAGTGGACTGGCATGTGCATGCCTGAACAATGACAGCTTCACTGTACTAGTCAGTGGGGGCAATAGATGCAGTTGAGTGAGCATGTGTACTATGTGACCATCACATTCAAAATGACTGAGTAGAGCAACGAATCTGCATCAGATTTTGCATAAAGCTTGAGCAACCTCCATGGAAATTAGTCAGCTATTCAGAAGGCCGCAGTTATGGGCAACTAGTGATTGGCAGCTTCGTCATGACAATGTGCCCACTCATGCATCGTGTCTCATACAGAGTTTTTGGCTAAACATCAAAACCACCCAGGTGACTCAGCTCCCTAAGCCCAGATTTGGTGCCCTGTGACTTCTGGATTTTCCCCAAACTAAAATCACCTTTGAAAGGAAAGAGATTTGAAACCATCTATGAGATTCAGGAAAATATGATGGGGAAGCTGATGGTGAGTAGGAGAACTGTGTGAGGTCCCAAGGTGCCTACTTTGAATGGGATTGAGATGTCATTGTCCTATGTACAATGTTTCTTATATTTTGTATCTTCCTCAATAAATGGCTCTATTTTTCATGTTACATGGCTGGATATATTATGGATGATCCTATAATATAAATATAATAATCTATATATTATGATATGTATGTTACACACACATGCTGTGGCACCGGTAGCTCCCCGAGAATAAGTTGCTTATTTATATAGCATCAGAAAGATGTTATAAGATATGGGCATCAAAAGATAAGCAGCCATCCTCAATACGCAAAAAAATAATTTGAAACAACAAAAGAAATATAACTGAAATTAGATGGGGAAAAGGCAGAGTTTGAAGAAGGGAAATTTTATAAAGATACTATGTTTAGTGTTTTATAAGCATTTTCCAAATGGGAGAATCTTAATCTGATAGTCAAGAATACATTGGTTAAGGGTTTTCAGGAACAACTTTAACGGACACATGGACAAAACAAAAGTGGGGTGGAAGTAGGGGAGGGAGGCGGGGATGGCTGGGGTGGGGGGAGTACTAGGGGGAAAGCAGACAACTGTATTTGAACAATAATTTTGAAAAAAGAGAATACATTGGTTAAAAATAGTTGTATAATGAAAGTATAATATGATCTAGCTTCAATTTGTTCTAAGTAACTTTATACTTGGATGTTAAATTTCAATGACCAACATTATGGTCTTCTTCGTTTCCAACCGAAGTGTATATATTGAAGAACTAATCACCTAGTATATTAGAATGTGACTGTGTTCAAAGATAGTAATGTATGAAATTTTCAGAAGAAATTCCAATTGAGTCAGGTCCTCTAATTCAATATTGCATGTTCTTATAAGAAGAGGGTTTTAGGACACAGACATCACAGAGGGATGACAATTTGAGCACACAGCAAAAGGCAGCCACCTGCAAGCCCAGGAGAGAGGCTTCAGGAGAAACCAAATTGCCTACACTTCAATCTTGTTCTTCTAGCTTCCAGCACTGTAAGAGAATTAATCTCTGCTGGCTAAGCCACACTGTTTGTAGTATTTGTTCTGGCAGCCCCAGCAAATTAATACAACCAACAACATTTAGGAAGTAATGAAGGTTTAAACAAAGGAAAAAGAAAATAAACGAGTTTCTGGCATATGGCTATCACTTTTTTTTTTTTTTTTTTTGCTGCTTTTGTGCCAAGAACAAACATCTTTCTCACTATAAACTTCTGTGGTTTGCACAGCATTTCTTCCATTTATTCAGAACCAGCCCACCCAATCCATCTAGACATAGAAAAGGCACCAGGTTTTTACATGAGTCAAATCCCCTGTTTGGATGTGGTTTATTTGTGGATAGTCCAAAATGGGCATGTTAACCAAACTCACTGACCAAAGTCCTTTCACTGAAATGAGAAAAAGGTGTTTTTTATTGTTGTTTGTTTTTTTGTGATGGATATTGCATCATGCAAAATGTTGTTAGCACAGGGACCTTGGATTTCATTGCATGGCTAAGACTATCGAAAGTCTACTTGAAAAATGAAAAATTAAAAAAAGTCATCTGGTTCATGATTACAGCAGTTGCTAAAGTCCAGAGAAATACACAATATTTTCAAGGTTGGATTGCTCAACCTTCTTTTGAATTTTGACAGTTAATCCATCCTCCCACAGTTCAAATGCTTAAACCCTGCCACTGCTTTTCCAACATTTAAGAAAAATAATACCAACAAAGTGAAGAACTTAAATTTGGAGAACTCATTCCACTGTTCCAATTTTATTCTTATTTTGTAGGTGACCCTTGATATTTAGACTAACAGGGGTTCATTTACCATTGGTCTAGATAAACTAATTTGAAAACTACTCATTCTAAACTGCCTCACTTTGATAACTTGCTACTAAGGAACCTTCTTAAAGTGTGGAAAGAGCCTTTGAAGCTGGTGAAAACTCATAATAAAAGGAAAGTAGATGCAGCAACATGATATGTTACAGAAGAAAAATCAATGTGAACTTATAAACCTGAAAAGACATATATTTTCCAGATCTCCTTAAAAGAGACTAATAGCAGCAGTAGTATTTCTGCCTTCTACTAGCACTCATGGGCAAACAAAATATTATTGCCCAATATCTACCAATAAAATACAAAATTTAAAAAACAGACTCAGTTATCATGAAAAGACAAAAAGAATATCTCTGGTACATTTTTTTTGCCAGAAAACAAAGTTCATCTAAAATAAAAAGCCAGAGCTTTAGTCATTTTGAAAGACTAAGAAAAGTAATCTAAATGGCTTCTCTCTGGCTAGTTTCTGACATGAATATCAAAAAACATAAACCCCTATGGCTAAAAAAAACAATTTCAGTCTGTCAAAGGCTAAAAGTACATAATACTAAAACAGAAAAGGCAGTATGAAGGATATAAATAGGCATTTATGATATATACACAAAAATCAAAACAGGGTAGAATATCTTCAATTTCTATTGCTCTTAATAAGTACTTAGTATGTGGGGTTCTTCTTCTAATAATATGTACATTTATAATATGAAGGCACATATTTCCATCTGTACTAGGAAAGGCTCATAGGAAAATAGCATCAAATACAGTAGTTCTGTATCAATAACAGAAAAGACTGATCAGCACTAATGGTAACACATAATAACCACGTAGGAGAGGAGTCCAGCATTTAATTAACACTACTGATCATATCCAGTATCTGAGGGCATACTGTGTGTTTCAGACATTTAATAAATTAGCAAAATATCTGGAAGTGGTAACTAAGCAGAAATAGTCTCTGATTTCCAGGTAGATAAAAACTTAATATCTCTATATAATAAATATATCATAATAAAAGTCTCTGAGTTTTTAATAACATTAATGTACCAGACATATATATTATAACAACAGGATATGGAATATAACACAAGCAATTGGAACTTAGCAAATGAGTTTGTGAGGGAACACTAATATTGCATAAAATTAAAAGCTGGGGTTGAACTTAAAAAATCAAAAATAACAGGAAAACTGTACTTGAAACTAAAGTCTAACCTGATGGCCAGTATCTTGAGTTAAATAATCTCTGAATGTACAGGGAATTCTAATGACTGAACAAAAAATTGTCCAGTTAACAAAAGAGAATAGGCAAATTTAAGAGATAACTTTCTTTTAAGTTTGGTAAGGTTACTAAACCCTAGAGAAGTATAAAAAAATAGACTCAGGTATTTCTGAAATCTCAGGGAAATATGAAGATTTTCAAATCAGCAAGGTGTAAGAAGGAAAAAGATAAGAAATGTAAATCACTAGTATGAGCACATTTGTAACCAGTTTTAGGGCAAGTATATTGATTAGCTTTGGGATCACTATAATATGTATAATTTTCTTCTCTAAAACTGGCTGAAGGACTTAAGATAAAATGGTATTTTAGACTTGGTATTTTAATAAAACATTGGGAAGAATTTGATTATATAAAATTTAAAATGTTTAAATACCATTAAAATTGAGTACATATTCCAATTTACTGGTATACAGGATATAGATGAACATTTTGAGAACCATTTATCATTTAATAATCAAGCATAATTATTACTAAGTTATTCTCTAAGCACATATTGAAAGATCTGTCCACAATACTAATTACTCGTATAAACTCCTAAATGACTTCAAGGCATTTATAATAAACTAAATAGTTACTAAGTAATAAATAAATTAATTTTCTAAGCTCTAGGGGTATAACAATGAACCTAATAGGCCAAGTTTTCTTTCCTAATAGACTCTTCAGATAACTGTCTTCTAGTAAATATATTCAAAACTTTTTATAAATTAAAAAATGGGTATTATCATTTATAAGTCAGTCTCATTTGCTTAGTTAGTGTGAAACAATTTTCCAGAGCCTGGTTGCTATTCACTGAAATAATAAAACTGAATTTATGACACCACAAAGTTGAATAAATAAGCTCTGGTCACCCCATTAATATGTAACTATTCTGTAAGTCCCATTCTAACATAACCCATTAGCTGTATTTGTCTTTTTATTGAAATAAAAATAATAATTATGATTCTGCTAAATATAAAGGAAGCTGAGACATGTCACTACATATGTCTCATGTGTATTGCTTAAGAAGAAAGAGTCCTTTCAAAGGAGTGTATTTTTATTTATGGTATTATAAAGATGTTATTAGTTGCATTTCTACAGTGTTACATTTTTGCTAAAGGACTTTCTAACAAAAAGTTAAAATATCTACAAGCAAGCTATGGCACCCTAGTCTGGACTTCAATAGTTGTTTATATAATGTTTAATGAAATAATAAAAGTGTTCTGATCATTATTTTGTCTACAAGTGAAGAGGAAATCATTCAAATTAATAAAGGATAGTCAATCTAGCCTGCATTCTTCTTACAGTCAGGTGCTGCTCTGCTATGCATTTCCTTCTTCGCTATTCTAATCATAGGCGTTTCCACAGATTGACTAAAAAGAAAATATTATTTTATTATTGAAAATGTATGATATAATTATTGTAAAAGACCTTTAGTCAAACTTCTGTATGTGAGTTTAAAAATACATTCTGAGACTTACTTTACAATTAACTATATTTGCTTTTTACGTGGGATGAAAAGATAAAATCACATAACTTGGTAAGTATCTTTTAATACTTCATATTATCCCAGAAAGATAAATCACATGAATTATAAAAAATCAGAGACACAAAAATAACAAGTACACCATCCTCAACAACAAGCATTGGAACAGGCTGGGCACACACTCGTGCAATTTACAAGTTGAGGTGGACACACCTACACCTGCAGTGGAGAAGAGAGGATGAAAGACTAATGTATGCGTGTATTTAAAATGGAATGATTTCACTGTTATTATATGGAAAAAGAAATTAACGTGACAATGTTTTACAACAGTTCTCTAAGGGTAGTTACTTGGTTTTAATCCCTGGTTGGATAAAAAAAGCATATTTAATCATTATGATAGTTACCTTTTACCATTCAATACAGCAGCCATAAATATTTTCAAACACAGTTGGCTCTTTGCTAGCTACTGATTTACCTTATGGGTTTGTATACTTCAAAATACATTTTTTAATGAATATTTTCAAAAAAGTCTTAATTCTTAATCCATCCTCACCCATAAGGCTTCCAAAAACATACCTTTTGCAAATGTGAATGGTGGTCTTAAATACCATATGATTTCATTCATCTGTGGAATCTGATGAAGAAACTGAACTCACAAGAAAAATGTGGACAGACTGATAGATGGAGAGCAGGATGACAGCTGTGGGGGGAGTTTAGTGGGTGGAGGGGTCAAAAAGGAAAAAGGAGCCATGGACACAGACAACACTGTGGTCATTGCTGGGGGCAGGTGAATATAAGGGAACTAAATGGTAACAGAAAAATATATAATAACAATTTAAAAAATAGAAAGGAAAAAATACTGCCATTATAAATATGTGCATAGAATAATATTTTGTTTTGGTTGTAGTATATTTTTGTATTTGTGAAATATTTAGGAAATGGCATTGATAAAGCTACACCAGACTGATAATTCTTCCCTTTATATTAATAAAAAGTAAACAATCCTATAGTTATTCCAAGTAGCACAGGACTAAAACATTAAAACTGAAATAACATGATACATTCCTTCACTTTATAGGAAAAGTTAACATTTATATAAATTCATAAAACCATAGATTTTACATGGATTTTAAACTAATATGTGGGTTCATGGAAAATTAAAAATTAAACTCTGAACATTTTTTTTCTTTTTTTTTAATTTTTTTATTTTAGATTATTCAGTACAGTTTCTATCTTTTATTCCCATTCCAGCCCACCCACCCATCCCTCCCCACCTCCCTTCCATTTCCAAGCCCTGGAGTTTTGTCCATGTGTCCTCTATATTTGTTCCTGTAAACCCTTCCCTTCTCCCCTGAAATTCCCTCCCCTCTCCCCTCTGGTCTCTGACATCCCATCCTCCATTTCAGTGTCCTTTGTTATATTTTACTTGTTTCTTTGTTTTGTTGTTTAGGTTCCTGTTAAAGGCGAGATCATATGGTATTTGTCTTTCATTGCCTGCCTTATTTCGCTTAGCATAATGCTTTCCAGCTCCATCCATGCTGTTGCAAAGGGTAGGAGCTCCTTCTTTCTTTCAGCTGCATAGAATTCCATTGTATATCCTAAGAATCCTGAAACACCCATCCAAAAGAACCTATGCACCCCAATGTTCATAGCAGCACAATTTACAATAGCGAAGTGCTGGAAACAACCCAGGTGCCCATCAGTAAATGAATGGATCAAAAAACTATGGTACATTTACACAATGGAATTCTATGCAGCTAAACTCTGAACATTTTCATTTTAAACTACATAAGGGAATATATTAAAACTAATTTTTGTTTTTAAGTAATAAAAGTAGAAAACTAGAAAGTGTAAATATATAACCTAATTAACAAACTTCATCATTCAAAGTTAAATTTAATGATTGCTGTTAGTTTAAAAGTACATGTTTTTTCTTGTCACCATTTCAAACATGAAGAAAAAATGAAGTCTTTTGCATTCTATTTTCATGACACAGTAGAACCAATGTCACAGACACCATTTCCTTCACCCTGAACCCAACAACTTTGGTATATGTCATTTTCAAAAGCAACACAAATAAAGAACTTGATAAACATGAAAGATTTGAGAGAGATCACTATTTCTAGCCTTCATTCCTCTTTTTGTACTATGGTAAGTGAGCATTCCACAGTTATGAAGGATATTTCATTTTCTCCTAATTGGTGTCCCTGTCAACATTTTGCCAAGAACCATTCCAATTCATCAACTTTCACTTATGATTCTTTCTACATGCTACTCTGAGATTACTCTCATTAAAGTATTCATTTGTACACATTCTCTCATTGTCTTAATACACAGAAAATGTCAATGGTATGAGTACAGGATAAATACTCTCTCTCTTGTTATTTAAAATCCCACAATATTATCTCTGTAAACCTCTCCAAAATTGCTCCCTGCAAACTTATTATTATAACCAAATTCACTAATTGTTTTCTGAAAACTCCATTTGCATTTCTTTCATTGTACTTATTCTACCCTGTGCTCCAAATACCTAAATAGCAAAAATTAGGTAACATATTCACACTTTATCATATCACAGGCATTTTTTTACAACTTACAACAGGTGCTGAAAAGCACTCCTTGATAATGTTAGGAATGTTTAAAAACCATTCTCTAAAAAACTCTTTATATGCAATATGTGCTGGTAGTTGTGAAACATAAGACCATTAACTGTACTCACACTACACAGAGTATATTGGCCTAGACAATTATTTGGACTATTCATTGTACATCCTACTAGATAAGTCCAGAACAACATATATGACTGTCTCACTCTTTGTGTTGATTCCACACAGAGTTCTTGCACTTTGAGTCCCCATCATTACAGAACATGGAAAAGAACTCATTTATCTCAGAGTATTTTATGTATAATAGTATAATAATATCTCATTTAGTTATCTGGAAATGAGATGTTTTACTGATAAACTATTTTGGAGAAGAACTTAGTGTCCTTTTTAGAACATCAATTTTTCTAAATCTAAAATGTTTAAAATTATTAAACATTTTAAGAAAAATATATTATTTAGAAAAAGCATTCATGTAATACAAAGGAATATTTAAGGACTCTTACTTGCTAACCCTACACTAATTTGAAATTCTGACAATTTTTTAAAGCTGTCATTACAGCCTTACTGGAAATGCTTATTTTTCACCATTTTCATTGTTTATGACTGAAAATTATATGAGTCTCCCATCACTGCTATTCTAATATATGATGAGTTGGAACTAGCAAAAGAAAACATACTATGTAAGCTTATTAAACCAGTGACAACACTGTTAATCACAAATTAAACTGACACTTTCTGGATGAAGATAATGGCTCTAGAGAAAACTAGGTATATTTAGGCATACATAGGTTTTCCTATAATTAAGTCTAAGATTTTATTCTTGGCTGGTCTTTATATAGGAGATATTAAGGAATTAATCAATATTTTACTGATTTATAAATTTAAACTGTCATAATTTTATTTCTCAAATAGAAATCAAATCTATCCAATAATAAAATCTTATATTAAATAACACAGTTTAGTGGGAAATCCAAAAGACTGAGGTTGATAATCTTTACCCAGACACAAAACCATCTCGATGAAATGAAATGAATCATAACCTGATTGATGTCCTTCCTCCAAATACAATATTAGAATAGTTGTTCTCCGTAATTTTGTCTAAATCTAAAATGTTAAAATTTATGACAACTATGAGTTTCTTTCCCATGAGAGTATAGCACTCAGAATTAGCCAAACTTGAAAGTTCAAGGGCACAGTCCCCCAAACTGCTCTTACTTTTGATGCTAACAGCAAGTTTGAAGTGTCCGCAAAAACACCCTCCAGTGCAATGATTCACTGGAAAAACTTATAATCCATTGAGAGCTACATTCACAACTATGATTTATTACAGGAAAAGGATACAGGTCAAAAATCAGCCAAAGGAAGAAAGGCAGAGTCTGGGATCCCAAATACAAAGTTTCCTTTGTACATGTGATATATGGCCTTCCTAACATTGATACATGACAAAGCACAGAGTATTGCCAACAGGAAAGTTCACCCAAACTTCCATGTGCAGAGACTTTATTGGAACTTTATTGTATATTCATTATTGATTAATTGATAGTCTACATAGTTGATTTCATCCTCTAGACTGCGTGATATCAAATGACCTAAAGTGACCTTCTACCTTAAATTCCACAGTTAGTCTTTCTGGCATGCCAGCCCCACCCTGAGTTTGTCAGGTGTTTGCGGCCTCACGCACAGATCCAGTGTGGCTAGCCCCACCCAACATAAAGACACTTTTATCAGGTATAACATATTACCTCTCAGAAGCGGAAGGCAAAGACCTCTCTTTGGGCAAGGTGCAATTCTTCACTGTCCATACACACACAATGCTTCCATAGACAGTGCACAACTTTTGATCTAATTGCAATTACTTCAGCCTAGCCTGAATACAAAAAATAATTATGTCATATGACTTTATCTCTACTTCGTCAGATTCCAGACTGATATCTGCAGGTGGGAATTACCATTGTGAGGTTTGTTTTCTTTTTAAATGAACAAATATTTTTTAATATTAAATAAATAACTCACTAACATGTATCAAAATAATTATATATTGTCTGGGTTGAAGACATTGCTTACTTGTAGCATCTTTTCCCCAAATTTTCAATATTGGACTCATAATTCTGGTAAGAAAAACAAATTATTTCCTTATTCAGTAATATTTACTAAAGGCTTACAAACTGCCAGGAACAATACTAAATTCTGAACAATAAGGGAGAAAAGTTTCCTAAACTAGACTATCAATATATAAACAAATAATCAAGACAATTTCAACTTCTGATAAGTGTTATTTTAAAACAAAGAGTAATATAATATTTACTGGCAGTAGGAGGCAGCTACTTCCCATGAGGCAGGCAGGAAAGACCCATCTGAAGGTGTCATTTGGGCTGAGTCATGAAATGATAAGCTGCCATATAAACCAGAAGGTAAAACACTCCTAACAGAGGAAACAGTACATGCAGATCATCTAAAGTGCGTGTGAGGTTGGTATGTTCACAGGGCAGGATGAGGCTGGACTGGTTGCAGCGCAGAGGTGAGGTGAGAGTGGTACAGGAGATTAGAGAGGTTTGCAAGACCTAGGTCATGTGATAATACTGCCAGGCAGGCAAGGAACTGAGAAATCATTGGAGAGTGACAGGCTTACATACACATTTTAGGAAAATCATCCTGTCCACTCTGACAAGAATTAATTATAAGAAAACATTTTCTAATGGATCTTAACAGCCAGAAAGATATGCATTATTTTACAGGTGTAAAACTTGAGGGTTAGAAAAATTAAATAACTTGTCTAAAGCCATGACACAAAAAATGGCAGAACCAAAATTTAAACGTACGTTTGGCTGAAGATAGAAATTTCTCCACTAAGTTTCCCATCACATGATGTGAATGGGCCTGGCAAGGGTGAAAACTGCTTGTTTTGAAAAGGGCAGTAAGCATTTTTACTAGATGTTTGAATGTAAGTGAGTATATATAGTTATGAAAAAGACGTCTAGACTGTTTCCTTAAACTTCCTAAACAGGTATGTTCCCATTTTTGCTATTTTCTGTGGAATCTTAAACAAGTTAGCTAATCTCTTTGGACCATAATTCAGTTCTCTAAAAAAAAAAAGGGCAAATCACCCGATAATCTACTTTCACTATCTGTAATTCCTTTCACATCCAAGTGATACTTCACTGAGCTGTAAGATAACGTTAAAAAAGCTCTAACCTTTCAAATTCTGCTTGACATTATCTTTCTTTTTCACATTTGCAAATTGAATCAAATTTCTACCTTTTATTTACACTTCTATCAACGTCCAACTAAGAATCCACTTCCTTTATAAAGACTCCCTAAATGCATAAAGCAAATCTTGGTGGACATAAAGGGAGAGATTGACTAAAATACAGTAATAGCTGAGGATTTTAACACTACATTGAAATCAATGGATAGATTTTCCAGACAAAAATCAACAGGAGACAACAGCCTTAAAAGACACACTAGATTAAATGCATTTAATGTCTATTTTCAAAGTATTTCACCCCAAAGTAGCAGAATATACATACTTTTCAAGTGCACATCGAATGTTTTCTAGGGTAAACCACAGGTTAAGACACAAAACAAGTATAAATAAATTTAAGAAGCTGGAAATTATATCAAGCAACTTCTCTGACCACAATGATGAAACTAGAAATCAATTACAAGAAGAACAATGAAAAATATATGAAGACATGGAAGCTAAATAACATGTTATTAAACAATGAATGGGTTAACAATGAGATCAAGGAAGAAATTAAAAGATACCTTGAATCATATGAAAATCAAGACACAACAATCCAAAATCTGTGGGACACTGGGGAAGCCATCCTAAGAGGGAAATTCATAGCATTACAGGCCTATCTAAAAAAAAAAAAGCTCAAGTAAATTATCTACCTTTACACTCCAAGAAACTTGAAAAAGAACAAAACACAAAGCCCAAAGTCAGTAGAAGAAAGGAAATAATAAATATCAGAGCAGAAATAAATGAAATAGTCTAAAAACATGATACAAAAGATCAATGAAACTGAGAGCTTGTTCTTTGAAAAGACAGAAGAGATTCGCAAATTTTTAACCAGACTCCTGAAAAAAAAGAGAGGACTCAATCAAATAAAATCAGAATGAAGGAATAGAAATAGCAACTGACACCAAAGGAACACAAAAAATTGTAAGAAAATAGTATGAACAACTATATGCCAACAAACTGGACAACATGGATGAAATGGATAAATTCCTAGAAGCAAACAATCTTCCAAAACTAAATCAGGAAGAGTAAGATCATCTGACTAGACAGATTACACAAAGTGCAATTAAAGCACTAATCAAAAAACTTCCAGCAAACAAAACCCTGGACCAGAAGGCTTCACAGGGAAATTATATCAAATATTCTGGGAGGAACTAACACCTCTCCTTCTCAAACTGTTTCATAAAATCCAAGAGAAGGGAAGGCTCCTAAACACATTTATGAGGTCAGCATTATCCTAATTGCAAAACCAGATAAAGACACTACTAAAATAAAATTATAGGCCAATATCCCTGATGAACATAGACACTAAACTCCTCAACAAAATATTAGCAAACTTAATACAGAAATGCATCAAAAAGATCATACAACATGATCAAGGGGGACTTACTCTGGGAGTGCAAGGTTGGTACAATATTCACAAAGCATTAAATGTGACTCACCACATAAAAAAAAAAAGCATAAAATCCATATCATCATATCAATAGATGCAGTAAAAGTATCTGATAAAATCCAGCATGCATTTATGATAAAAACTCTCAGCAAAGTGTGGAGGGAACATACCTAAACATGATAAAGACCATATGTCAAAAGCCCACCACCAGCATCATACTCCATGGACAAAAACTACAAACTTTGCCCTTAAGACCAGGAACAAGACGGGGATGTCTGCTTTCACCACTCTTATTCAACATAGTACTGAAAGTCCTAGCCACAGCAATCAGACAAGAAGAAAAAAATAACAGGCATCCAAATTAGAAAGGGAAAAGTAAAACTGTCTTTATTTTCAGAAAACAATATACTGTACATAGAGAGTCCCAAAGATTACACTAAGAAACTATTAGAACTGATCAAAGAATTAAGCAAAGTAGTAGAATACAAAATTGATATCCAGATATCAGTTGCATTTTTATATGCTAATAATTAACCAACAGAAAAGGAAATTAAGAAAGCAATCTCATTCATGATTGCCTCAAAAAGAATAAAATACCTAGGAGTAAACCTAACTAAGGAAGTAAAAGACCTGTGCCTGGAAAATTATAAGACACTGAAGAAAGAAATGAATGAACATGAAAAATAAGTAGAAGCACATACCATATTCATGCATAGGAAGAATTAACTTCATTAAAATGCCCATACTACCTAAAGCAATCCACAGATTCAACACAGTTCCCATCAAGATTCCAATAATGTATTTCACAGAACTAGAACAAATATTTCAAAATTTTATATGGAACCACTAAAGGGGCTGCATAGCAAAAGCTATCCTGAGAAGGAAGAACAAAGCTGGAGGAATTCACATTAACTAATATGAAACTATACTTTAAGACCATAGTAATCAAAACATCCTGGTACTGGCAAAAAAAATAGATACATAGACCAATGGAACAAAACAGAGAACCTGGAAATAAACCCATACCTTTGTAGTCAATTAATATTTATTAGCTCACACAATGGGCGAAAGACAGCTTATTCAATAAATGGTGTTAGGAATATTGGACAGATATGTGCAGAAAAATTAAACGAGACCGCCTTCTTAAACCACACACAATAATAAATTCAAAATGGGTCAAAGACTTATGTAAATGTTAGACCCAAAACCATAAAAGTCCTAGAAGAAAACATAGGCAGAAAAATCTTGGACATTGCTCATAGCAATATTTTATCAGAAATATCTCCCCAGGCAAGGGAAACAAAAGGAAAAGAAACAAAAGGGCCTATGTCAAACTAAAATGTTTTTGGACAGCAAAAGAAAACATCAACAAAATAAAAAGACAACCCACAGAATGAGAGAACATATTCACTGATACATCTGATAAGGGCTTAATATCCAAAATTTATAAAGAACTTACAAAACTCAATACCAGAAACAACCCAATTAAAGAATGGGCAAAGAACCTGAATAGACAATTGTCCAAAGAAGACAGATGGCCAATAGACATATGAGAAGATGCTCAATGCTCAGTTACTGATCATCAGAGAAATACAAATTTGAACCACAATGAGAAACCACCCCATACCTGTCAGGATGCCTATCATTATAAATCAACAAAGAACAAGTGCTGGTGAGGATGTGGAGAAAGGGGAACCCTTTTGCACTGTTGGTAGGAATGCAGACTGGTACAGCCAACTGTGGAAATCAGTTTGGAGATAACTCAAAAAAATTAAAAATTGATCTGCCTTTTGATCCAATGATCCCACTTCTGGGAATATATCCAAAAAACCTGAAACACTAGAACATAAGTACCTCTATGTTCTTTGCAGAATTATTTATCATCAACAAGATATGGAAGCACCCCAAGTGTCCATCAGTGGATGAGTGGATAAAACAACTATGAGACATTTACACAATGGGTTACTAGTTGACTATAAAAAAGAAGAAAAATTTACCTTTTGGGACAGCACAAATGGACTTGGAGAACATTATGCTAGGTGAAATAAGCCAGTCAGAGAAAGAAATACCATATGATTTCACTCATGTGAAATCTAATGAACAAACTGAACTAACAAGGAAAACATAGACAGACTCATACATGGAGAGCAGGATGACAGCTAAGGGGAAGATGGGCAGATTAGGTGGTGGAGGGATTGAGCTAAAATGGAAAAGGACTCATGGGCATGGACAACAGTGTGGTGATTGTGGCAGGAGGCAGCTATAAGGGAGCAAATGGTAATGGAAAAAATGCAATAAAATATATAAATAAATAAAATTTATCGACATTATTACCTGAAGATTTATTTAACTTATTACAGTTATATAATATACTTATTTTTACTTTATACTTATTTCTAGAAAGGAGAGGAACCCATTTTTTATCATTTTCTCACTTCAGTTGTACCATACATTTGCCCTAGGATATAGCATTTCTTTTTTGTTAAGCACTGTGATATTCAGAATGCTTATGACAACTAACAGTGCTTTTATTATAATTCTGAGACTAACTATTACCACCAGTCCTCCTCACTGTATCAAGCAAATGGCTCCTTTGTGATATACCACTTTTTCCCTTCCCCTATATTCAAATGTTTTATCTTCTATATCACCATTAATCACATGGTAAGCATTTTAATCACAGATACCCAAAAGACTCAACAAGTTTGTCGGAGTATGCTCCACATGGTTATCAAATATGAAGGAAAACCTTTTTTTTTGTTTCATAACCCCCTATCTTTGACTTTTTCTTATACATGGACATAAACCTACATACTACAGAACCCCTTGGAGCTATGACAGGTTAGGTGCAGGTGACAGGTTTTGACCTCAAAGCCATCCTGTATAACTTCTATCTTTCTCTGTCCACATTCATACATTAAGATGACAGAAGCATAAAATGGAGAAAGCCTGTCATAACATGAAGGAGAGCTGCCTGGAGAGTTGCCAGGTTCACAGTGGATTTTGTATGAGTTTGTGTATTGAAGCCATTGAGATTTTTCATGATTTATTTATTTTATTTATTTATTTATTTTTAGAAATGGGAGAAGGGAGGGAGAAAGCGGGAGAGAAACACCAATGTGTGGTTGCCTCTCACAAGTCCCCTGCTGGGGGCGTGGCCTGAAACCCAGGCATGTGCCCTGACTGGGAATCAAACCAGTGACCCTTTGGTTTGCAGGTCAGCACTCAGTCCACTGAGACACACCAGCTAGGGCTTACAATTTCTTTCTGAATACTGCATAGGTCAGTCTATCCTAACTAATAAATTCTCCTTCTGTTCTTATGCTTATATGCTCTCTATTCTTCTAATTTTGTTTTTAAGTCTGCAATCTCCTAATAATTGTCACTCTACAATAGCCTTTAGATAGCCTTGTGTTTCTATATTTTAGCAGGTTTCTATTACAATTTTTTAATCATTGGTATTGTCAACTCTCATTCTGGCAATATAGTCCATGTACCAAATTTCCTTAAGGGGATTTTATAATGTGTTTCAAATTTTATGGAATCATTTTTTTTTACTTTGCACATTTTAAATGTTCATAACACCGAGATGCAGCAATACTGAGTTACTATATATTTAAATTATAGGATATATTACCCTTCCTTGTAGAGAGACTTAAAAATATAAATCCACTGGCACATGAATTCATGTTTACATCACATTAAAAACAAATGCGTTCTGCAAATTTGTGATATAGTGTTTGGGCAATAAAAATAACACAGGCAACCATGTAAAAAATTAGGTCCAAACACTAAAACATTGCAATTCTACACTGCAAAATCAAGGTATATTATATTAGGCTTACTTGGGATATCACAGAATTGAGAATTAAATGAGCTTATGTCTCAATGCAGTTTCAGTCAGACTTAGTCTTAAATAGTAATTTTCAAAAGATGCTAAACATATAAAAATTAAGTCCATATTGCAACTGGAAATCTTTTAACTCAATCTGTCATCTGCTAATTTCTTTTGTGAAATTCTGACTCTGTGATCTGGCTTTGGGTCACTTCCTCTTAAGGAGTTATGTTTTTTCTCTTAAAGTGAAAACAATCAGCCCTGCTTGTCTAGCTAACACTTGTTAGAATAAAATTCTGAAAAAATATCGTACAATGTTTTGTAAATATTACTTATTAATTCTAGATCCCAAGTCCAGCATGCATTTTAGTTGTGTCAAAGCTACAAATACCTGGCCCATCTATGAGTACTGTTTATTATAGGCAGAGGTCATCTTAGTGCCAGCAGATCTAACATTTTCTAGAAACCTAAAATTATTAAATTCTAAAAAATGCATAAATACCTGAAAAGTGTTGCCCAATAAATAGATGTTGAATAAATACTTGCCAAATAAATGAATGAGTAAATGAATAAATGAATACATAATATAACTTATTGGTAAGAAATAAGAGCTAAATGACACAAAGACATTAGAGATGAAATAAAAAATAGTGACAGAAAATAAGACATTGTTTCAATTATTTACCCCACTCTAATGAAAAAAGGTTTTAAAAATTTAATTACAAATACTTTCTATGGATATTTTTCATCCATAGTTAATTTCACAAATAACTGTCTTTTTCCAATTATATTAATATTTTGTTAATCTCGATTAAAACCCTCATCTCAGTTACTATCAATGTATCAGAAAGTGTTACATCGTGTTACATCAGGTTTCCTACAGCTTAACAGACCATGATATTCACAAGTTGACTGATGTAAGTCATTATGAAAATTTTATCAGTGTTTACTCCATATATATTGTTATTTGATTTCATTCCATCTCTCGGATGGCCTTTTTTTTTTTTCAACAAATTCACAGTTTTTGATGTGCTACTAAGTTCTTCCTTGGAAACCATGGCTCTTTTGTATTTATGTTGCAGATGTAATCCATTTTCCATTGGAATGATTTAGGATTCTGCTACCCAAATTATATACGATTCATCCAGCACCTTACACTTTGACTTATACGTTGGTACATGTTCAGATTTTGGAGAGCGAAGCATTTATGGAGCTAAAGTCCAGTAAAAATGAGATTTCTTACCTAGTTACAAGTGTTAGTGGGATATAACCTCCTCTCCAAAAATTAGCTTTAACAATGCAGTATTATTTTATAATACCTAGCATAATGTATCTATGAAGAAGTATGAGCAAAGGACCTAATATTTTACCCTGTCTTCAAAGCTAACCTTTAGTCTATCACAGCTTTTTGTCTTTTAGAAGGAAATATATGATTCTTTAGTCAGACACAAAGAACTTTATTACTGACACTAAAAGCAATAGACAAAATGTCAACATTTTTTTTAGTGTATGATAATTTCCTAAGCACTAATTCCCACAGATTAATACAAAGACAGCTGGGTGATAGGTATACTTGCACTGAGTTGTTTGATAAGAAAAAAACCCTGTTTGGGAGATGCAGGTAGAATGCAAATCTTTGATAATAGGTAGCAAGCATACATACCTGCCATTTTTTTGTCAGAATAAGACATTATATGTTCCAAGTCTGTCCACCATTACACATCCTTGAAAAAATATTCTGACAAAGGCAATAAATGCCTCTGCTTATAAGAGGTACAGAAGTATGAGATATCCTTGGAGAATATTGGGTCTTAACAATATCCAACTTTTTTCCATAGTGTCTTAATTTTTAGAAATTAATTTCCCCTCACAACAACCTGTTGTCCACTCTGATTCATTTGACTGACCAAGGTTGAAACAAAATACATCCCAATTGTCCCTACAGCATTTAGTTAAGGCTACTAACAAGACCCCAAGCAGCAATATGAAGCTACTTGCAGAATCAAACTCAACCACGTCCCTCAGGGGCCCAGACCCAGACGGCTGAACAAATCCTATAAGGTATCAGATACTACTATGAAAGCCACGTGGCTTTCTGTGTTGACCTTTCCCTTGATCCAAAACATTAACCCAGCTACAGCAGGAAGTATTATATTGCAGAGTTGGCCTTGGCAGGCAAGGAGAAAGTCTGTGGCAAATCTGTCATCCATAACTATCCTGGTCAGTGAGTTGAGGCTGACCTGAAGGCTTTTCAGAACTAATGGCATGCCATTGATCACTGCAGCTGAAGACAGAGAAAAATTTTATGCCATTTTTTTCAATTTGGTGATTCCCATTGTAGGAATAACTGCATATGAAGCACACATTACTAACAAGTCACATATTCCTGCCTGAAAACACTCCAGGAATGACAGGCAACCTGCTGTTACAGAGATCTCTGCAGTCATCTGAAGATTACATGATCTACTGGTATTTGTTTCCTTACATACTTGAAAGTCAATTATGACCATTCTACATGTGTGCAGAAAGGAGGCAAGTTAATGCCCCAATTCTACACAAAAAAATATAGTACCAGGGCTACACACAGTGCCCCTGAAACAGAATTGTTTTAAGCAATTGTTACTCTTTCAAAAATGGGGGTGGTGGACACTTGTCAACAATGCCTTGAATGTGTCCTCCCAGATAGCTGGAGAGTACTGTGTACCCAGTTAAGTTCAAATAATTGGATCTAGTCATTGATTTTAGAAGGACTGCCTAAGGGAAATGAATCCAACCCATCTTGTTGCCCATGGCACCAGTCAGATACATTTGTCTGGCCTACAAATTGACTGAGTGACAACTATGAAAATGTGGGTGTGGAAGATATCAGGAGGTTTGGCGGGTGCTTTCCACTGGAGGTCCAAAAACTGCAGTCATCCCTGCTATAATAAACAGACTTCTCAGTCAGTTTAAAGGGGAATGATAGTCAAATGATAGTTACAGCCATCAGGTGGGGCATGGTAGACCCAGAACCCAAATTTTAGATTGTAATAGTTTGAACTAGCCACACCAGGGTGTTTTCCTTCATGTGCAGGGAAACAGATGAAGTTCTGAAAAAGAAGAATGATTAATGTCTCTCCCTCCCCCAAACCCCTCTGGGTCTAAGTTGTTCTCTATCCAGGTTCTAGAGTTGTTGCTTTCCCTCTACTATTATAAAATTCTCATGTCCCATGGTAGTAGTTAAACTTTACCTTGTTTCTGTCCCCAGTCCTCTCATCTGGAAGGAATAAGGAAAAGCATTTTATCTTAAGTCCTGCAGAGAAGTAGGTGTCACTCACATGGTTCACATGGACCACTCTGGGGATATGTAAGCAAGACACTCCACTGATCTAGGAGCATGCCAATTCAACAAGAGATTCCAGATGGATGACCTAGAATTAAGTCTGAATCTTTTAGGTCCATTTTGCCTGGGATACTACCCAGCATGTGGACCAATCAGGCCAACTTGAGGTTGCCACTGGGGGAAAGAAAGAAACATCATGAAAAATAATAGGTGAAATCCCAAATTTTCAAAATAGGTCTTTAAAAACTCCAACACTTTGGTCAGCTAGTGGCTGAAAGGAAATGATCCTTCTCTGGGGACAGCTGCACACAATGATCAAACTTTCTTATTAAGATTTTTTGACAAGGGAGAGGTGGAGGGAGTAAAAAGTCTTTTTGATTTAATTATTGAACTGCCCATTATAACACAAAGAGAGAACTGTAGGTGATAGGGAGTGTGCAAGTTTCACTATCTTAACTATCAGCTCACTATCTACTGGCTTTTCTAATGAAAGGAGCACTAATGTCAGACTACAAACATTTGGAAAGGAGACATATGACAAAGAGTAATTTCAAGGCACATAAAGGTATGGCCAAAATGGACTGATTGAACAGGAACAGCACTGTAATCTGCAAAAGTAGTAACAGCAATGAGGCACTACAGGGGCGGGGCGGTGGTCAAAGATCCAATGTAGTCAATGTGCCAGGAGTGGGTGAGAACAGTGTTCTGTGTAATGGGACTATCTGCACCATGCAAGAAAAGCACATCAATTTTGGCAAGAGCCATGAGTCTCTCATGCAATGGTAGCCTCTGCATAAGAAACCTGGGGTCCTTTATTTTGTGTCTAGTCTGCAATGCTGGGTGTATCTCCATGTCCACTATTATGATGGATCCAGAAATGGTGGCAAACTGGGCAGCTCAGACTAGATCAACAGTGTGATTCCAGTTGATCTTGCCAGAAAAGACGTCTTTGCTGTGGACAACTACATGAGTGACGGAGATTGTTTGATCAGAAGCTGCAATTTACCTCTAATTTTCATGCCCTGAGAAGAGTATCTTTAATTTTCCAAATGGCAAATCAAATAGACCACCTGCAACTGCCAATGTTGGTAAAAATATAACAATGTTCATCAAAGGACATACTGGCCAGAGTTATGACAACAGGTGAGTTCTGCCAACTTAAAAGAACAGCCATGTGCACTTTGGTTTTACTCAGTGAGTACAGAGTTTCTAGAGCTTCAGCCGTCTCGGAGATAATGCTGAGTTTCAATTAAGCCTAATCATCAGTGTTTCAGGTACAAACATTTATGCAAAACTCTGAATTGCTTTATTAGGTCAACAGATTTGCTTTAGGCTGAGAGTGGGGCAGTAAGTTTCCCCCAATAGATTAAGTGCTACCTTTTTAATTTAAAGCTGAGATGCCCCTAGGCCCAGGCCAGTGGCATTGTTGAATCCAGTATTTCCATTTAACAGGCAAGGCTCATATGGGGGCCCTTCCCATCTAAGTAGTTTTTGAGTTGATCCACCCCAAAATGGAAATATCTGGCTCAAGGTTCATAAGAATCACAAAAGCTCACTAGCAAAATAGTAACTGGTTTTCAAAAGGAGAACCCAGTAACCCTATGAGGCATCAGTAAGACTAAAACCCCAATGAATGTCTATCAGGTGGAGGCTGCTTCCTTTTGCCAGATGCTCTAATTGGCAAAATCATCAGTAACAGACATTTTAGTTCAGATGAGTCATTAGTTTGGGGCCCCAAAGGGATGAACAGTTCTCTGCATGCACTACTCCTGTCTGGAGACTTTTCCATGGTGCTTATGTGACAGGGAAGCACATGCAAGTCAGTGTTCTACTATATATTCAGAAGTGACAGCCACAAAAGTAACACACTGAATTTCCCCAGAGGGCCTTACTTAAAAGATCACTTTAACTCCCATGCTCCTCTGAGCAGGCTGCCCAAATCCCATCTGTTGAATTTTGGCTCTCCTTCCCCATATGACCACAACAAGGAAAATACTTGAGTATCTATATCCAACAAAATCATCAAATCTGGGGTCCCTTTCCTCCTTGAAGTTTCTCAGCATGCTCAGAGGAATCACCATGATCTTTATTCCCCCTTGGGAAGAAAGAGATCTTGGTCCTAAGCATAATTATTTTTCTCCTTAAAGCTACTTAGATCAGGTCTAGGCTCCATGACATATATTTTTCACTCACTTTCAGTTTTTAGGCTTTGGCAGTCACTTGCAGATCAACAAAACAGACTTCCAAAACCCCATATTGAGCGGCAGGGTCACCATTACTGAAACCATCTGTTTCAGACTAAATGACCCTTTAACAGTCCAGTCGAGCCCTGGCTGGTGTAGCTCAGTGGATTGAGTACGGGCCTGCGAACCAAAATATCGCGGTTCGATTCCCAGTCAGGGCACATGCCTGGGTTGCAGGCCAGTTCCCAGCAGGGGACCCATGAGAGGCAACCACACATTGATATTTCTCTCCCTCTCTCCTTCCCTTCCCCTCTAAAGATAAATAAATAAAATCTTTAAAAAAAAGTATTTTAAAAAAAACAGTCCAGTCGAATTGCTCCCATGCAAGGGGCACGGGTCTGTCTCTTTTGGTTGACCTGAGTTTGACTCACAGAGAAGAGATGTTTTTAAAAAGTCCACATTGTTCTGTAACACTTGCTGCCCCACTGTCATCACATCGAAGTTTTTACTTGATTTCATGATAAAGGCTAGAAGAGTTATTTTGAGTAGCAGGGCCGAGTGTAAGAATTTATCCAAAATTTTTTGAATTAGGGTCTCATTATCCAGTGGGCCACCTTCATTAGCATTGTGAATCCAATCCACAGCCGTTTGAGCCTGAATACTAGTCGATGCTTCACCTATGGTTTCCCATGACAGTCTGAGTCAAAATGCCCCTGCAGCCTCTCAAACTTGTTAAAAAATACTCTGGTATCTTTTACTGTCATGTTTGAATATATCTAAGGTTGGAAGACTACAAAAGGGATTGAGCCTTAAAACAACCAAAGGTTGTCATTTTCCTTAATAAGCCCTCATTTCCCAAGTACACCAGCCAAAGTTGTAACAATTCACCTGCTTTCTGCCTATAGCAGTAATGAATTTCCCTACCTTCATCTCCAATGTACATGGAAGATTCTGTAACTATTTACTCAAAGAGGGTGGACTTCTGTCAACCTGGGAAACATCTTCGTTGTAGTTGTTGAGTTGTATTAATGAGGGGTCTTTAGACTGACGACCAGATTGGAAAGAACATTCTCTTGCCTACCCTGCAGACAGGAGAGTTTACAACAATCCCAACACTGTTTAAGATCTCTTCATACCTACTTTCCAGTACCCTCTCTGAAACTTCTCCTTACGAAAAAAGCAATGAAGTAGAGAACCATTAATTGCCTGGTTGACTATGTAGTCCAGTCAAGATGTTTGCTACCAATTCCTGCAGACTATCTTCAAATCCTGTTCAACCTTCACCCACTCTCTTCCAGAAATAAAGTCTTTGTCAGCATCTCACCCTCATACCAAAACCGTCAAGAACTTCAAAAGGTCTAAGATTTTATACTTACAAACTTACAATAATTACTTATAGTTACAGTATAGTACTTATATTTACACTAACTACAAACTTACAAGCTGACAAATTAGCCTGCCACAGTTCATGGATGCTTGCAGAAGCCATAAGACTTTTAGGTCAGAGACAAAGAACTTTATTACTCACAGCCATAGCCATGTCTAGAGTATCAGCATTTCCAGTATCACTTAAACATTTTCCCTCTATAGGCCCCTCATAACATCCTTCTCAAAACACTGCTTTCTCCTCCCATTACCTATGATTTCATTGCTACTAAAATTTTAAACCTTTTCTTACTGCTCCATTCAAGCTGAGTTATAACATTTTCAAACTTTTATTGACCAAATTACCTAGACTAGAACATATAATAATATGGATGTATAAGCCTTAGGTTATTCATTTCAATTATTGATTTAAACATGCTTTTTCCCAGGAAGACTTTGAGGTCTCTGATGACAGAAACCAGGTTCTCTAGTCCTTTGTAGTCCAGAATGTATATGGCAGTTGAAGAGTACAAATATATACAGAATTCAAAAATGAATACTGACTAGTAATTGAACAAGCTGTCAGCCTTCAGAGACCCAGGTATGGGTTTATATGTGAAAGCATTCTTAAATACTTATTTTGTAAATTATTTTGTTGTTTTCTCTTTCAGATGTACACTTCAAGATGAACAATTTATTCATTAGTGTTCTAAATTAATTCCAGTCATATTCATTTTTTCTAGGTCATCCACATGAATTTATAGTATATTGGTATATGCAATCATCTAAGTATGGTTTTTCATATGGTTCTCATCAAATAATCACCAGCAAAGAAATTGCTGGTAATGTTAAGTTAACCAGGTCTCTCCATCCATAATAAAAACAGGTTAAACTAAATGATTTCCAAGGCCTCTTGTAACTCTAAATTATTCCCAATGATAATAATGATAACAGAAACAGCAGTATTTTTGATGCTATGGTACATTCCTATTTATGTCTCATAACTGTTTTCTTCCTTGGCTAATTATAAATTTTCAATATGTATAAACTCTCATTCATATTTAAATAATGGAGTTATCTCACTATTTAAAGTTAAGTAAAATGTATGAAATAGGATTTGTTGTGTTAAAGCACAGCAATTATTTATAAACATATCTGGTTTACATATTCAATTTTAGTTGTTAGCATAATTAAGAAATTAACCCAAAGGGTTAATTCTGAAAGGACATATTATCTCTTAACTTCACAAATTTATTATTTTAAAAAGTCAACATAAGGATCATTTTCTGGACAACAATGGACTTCTTGGAATAGGGATATTTTGAGAAGATTAATTATATTCATTTGGTCTCATCATCTCACCCAAAAGGAGAGAGGATGATCACACACCCTATAAACTATATGTATCTGTATCTTATATTATGTTAGAATTTCAGATTAAAATTAGACAGTTATTTATAGTCAAGGTCTGGGTTTATTTCCTGCAACAGCTTGTAGCAGCTAATTCATCAAGCTTTGTACCAGCTAAGAAATTTAGCGTTATGAACTGCATTAGAAAATCAAAGAATCACTAAAGAAAAATGTTAAGCCATTTAAACTAAGGTCAGTTTTGAAAAACAAATCTGAATAATTCATGATCAAAATTAAATGTTCCATCTTCTGCAACTTCACATGCTTCACAGGGAAAAATATGATATAATAAAAATAACAATAAGAAAAACAGCAGGAGCTTTAAACCTGCAGCATCCTTTGCAACCATGATTAAAATGCTGTGTGCATAAGGTGAAGCTTTTCAATGTCTTTTCTACAAGAAAAAAAATCTGAAAAGCTTTTATCCTTTGAAAAGAATCATTTAAAATGAGCTTTCCTAAAAGAATGTGTGTAATAAGCTAGAAAAGAAAATGCAATCCAGGCTCCATGATTTTTTTTCAGATTCCCCATGAAAAACATACAAAACTTGCTAAACTTTCAATAATGTTCAATTTTACTCTTAAAACATAAATGTAAATGACCCAAAGCATATGAAACATGTGACACGATTTATTTTTCATTCAGGATCATTATGCCCTCTTCTTGAAGCTTTAGTTGCGCAATATGGAAAATTGCCACCTAGGTGTTTTAATTGCTGATGTTTCCCTTAGTTTTTAATTGGACAATTTTCTGGAACATTTTCATCTCTGTAACCAAGTCAGTTTTCTGCCATAACTTCCACATTCATTGTTATGCTTAATAAATTAACCCTGCAAAGGTCTTCCTGTCTTATTAATTTTTCTTATTTTACATACTTAGCTCCACAAATTCTACTTTTTTCTATTGATACATTCTTTTATCTTTGATGTCTTATTTTTAAACTAATTTCTCCTTGGCATTTCTCTTTCAGTTCATTTTTTTCATTGAGCTTTTCTAAAGATAAGGTTCGACTGGCTAAAACTTCATAAGCACTATCTGCCGGGCACCATTCTTGATATTTAATTTTTCTACAAAATTTCTGGAGGAAATGCCATTATTATCCTCATATTGATGAGAGAAAACTAAAAACAGAAACATTAAGTTACCTGCCCAACATCACACTATATTTGGAATTCAACCACATTAGTCTGGCTTATAAAGCCAGCGTGCTTTTGTGCTCATTCACTGCAATAAAATGGATGGTACATCTTGTGTGAATTTTCTTCTGTTTATTGTTATTGTTGTTTTCCACAACAAAATGTGTATCATTCTTCCACTTTTAGATGTTTGTTTGTCTTTTGCTTATTTCATTCTTTGTTTCTTGCCTTGTCTTTTTGCTTTAGCATTAATAGAAAATTAACATATTCTCATTTACTTTGTCTCAGTTTTTTTAATGTTGACAATTCTGTAAATATTATATGACTGCTCCAATACAATGTATAAATTTCATTGGTGTTTCATAATGATTGCTTGTCCTTCCCTAAAGCTTCATTATAAAGACACAGTATTGTATGCTTACAGATTAAGAAAAAAATTCCACTGGTTTTGATTTGCTGATTTATATATACACCTTTCAATAAATTTTGTAGTAAGGAAATTCCATAATCTTTCTTCATTCAGTCATCTTACCACAGAATACTCTTAGTTGTCCACATGTGGTTTCAAGAAATCTACTTTTTGTTCAGTTAGTTAAATTTGTTATATATAAAATTGATACAATAGCTTGGATTATGTAATTTAAATTTACTTTGGACAGAGCATAAAAAATAAAAACTAAGTAATTAAACCCCTACCTCAAGTATATTGTTTAAAATACAAAATAATATTGATTTCAAAGTGATTAAATTATATCTTTTTCTTCACTTGTTACAAAGGAAACTGAGTAGAAAGTCATCTTTCTACTTGGAAATAGAATTACACTTTTATAGAATAAATTAATATTTTCAAAATTTCATTTTGAACTTTAAGAAAGACTTTTTTCTCAATATAAACTCAAAATTGAAGATCTCATTTTTTAACCATTAACGGTAATTTATTTTGTTTAGTATTACACATCTTCATACTTAGTGTGCAAAGAATATCAGTGCTTCCCACATCATGATTAGGGCTCAGAAGATGGTAACAAAGATATAATATAAAGTAGAATTAGCTGGATATTTTAAAGATAAAATTTATTCAAATGCTCTTTAAAAGGTCTGTATAATGTATGAGCTGATTTTGGTATAAAAAAACGGGTCAGGTTTTACTACATCACTTACATTTTCACTAACAAATAGATCAACTGTCATTTTTTCAAAGATTTTATTTATTCATTTTTAGAGAGGGAGGAAGAGAAGGAGAGAAATATCAATGTGTGGTTGCCTCTCACATGCCTCATACTAGGGACCTGGCCCGCAACCCCGGCATGTGCCCTGACTGGGAATCGAACAGTGACCCTTTGGTTCACAGCCCATGCTCAATCTACTGAGATACACCAGTCAGGTGTCATTTTTTTAACTGCAGTTTTCTTCTATATCTTAGTGACAAAACACCATCTATTTTAGTGGTTTGCAACCTTTAATATCCATTGATAAATCATATAATCCTCAAACTTCTCTCACTAAAAACAGGATATTTCATCCTTGGTTAAAAAGAGGACTGAGGTTTGTATGGAAAATGTGAGTAGAGTATATACTACCTGAATTTGGAGGAAGGAGACGTAATTCAAAAGGCTCACATTCTCTACTTCTTGCCACCACTTCCATCTAAAGTGGAGTCAATTTTATTGCCTGTTAAAAGGTAAAAAATGACCCTGGCTGGTGTAGCTCAGTGGATTGAGCATGGGCTGACTGGGTTGCGGGCCAGGTCCCCAGTGGGGGCCATGTGAGAAGCAACCACACATTGATCTTTCTCTCACTTTCTCCCTCCCTTCCCCTCCCTAAAAATAAATAAATAAATAAGATCTTTTTTAAAAAAAGGGTAAAAAATGTAGGTGTCATACAGAGATTATTTTATTTGGTATAATTCTCTTTTCTCCTATGTTCCAAAAGAAAAAGAAAGACTTTATAAACCCAATTTACTAAACAAGATCACTTCCTACTTTTTTCTTCCACTTGCCTTCCAACATGGAAACAAAGGTTTCAAGGAGCAAACATTAAAATGACAAATGATAATTTTAAAAAGAACCAAACCAAAGTATATCTTTCAACAGTTTTCCAAGGAAAACCACAATGGTCAAAATATAACTTGACCATGGGTTTTATTTTACATTAAAAATATTGTCTGCCATGGCTGGTGTAGCTCAGTGGATTGAGCATGGGCTTCAAACCAAAGGGTCGTCAGTTTGATTCCCAGTCAGGGCACATGCCTGGGTTGCAGGCCAGGTCCCTAGTGGGGGCCATGTAAGAGGCCACCACACATGATGTTTCTCTCCCTCTCTTCCTCCTTCCATCCCCCTCTTTCTAAAAATAAATTTAAAAAATTAAAAAAAATACTGTCTTATCTCTTTCTAGAATAAATGTGTTTCTAAAAGAAACATCTTAGTTGGCAACATTAGACCACTTTGGAAAAGCACCTCTACAAAAGTGATTGGGGAAACACTGTAGAGATCATTACACACAAAAAATAAAATTATAAAATATTTGAAGTTTGAAATTGTAGATTATATAATAATAAAACAATTTCATTGTTTTTTGTTTAATTTGACAACTTCCTTAACTTTTTCTTCCTGAAGTTGAAAGTCTATGTTTGCCCCATTTTGAAATTATCTTCATGTGTGGTATAAGAAGGTGGTCTAGCTTCACTTTTCTGTACATATCTAATTTTTCCAACACCATTTATTGAATAAACTATCTTCAGCCCATTGCATGTGCTTGCTTTAGGTTGAATATTAACTGACTATAAAGGTATGTGTTTATTTCTGGGCTCTCTTTTCTGTTCCATTGATCTATGTGTCTGTTTTTATGCCAATACCTTCAATGTTAGACCTGAAACCATAGAAGTCATAGAAGAAAACATAGGCAGCAAGATCTCAGACATTGCTCATAGCAATATTTTATCAGACATATCTCCCTAGGCAAGGGAAAAAAAAGAAAAAAATAAACAAATGGGACTACATCAAACTAAAATGTTTTTGCACAGCAAAGAAAAATATCAACAAAGTAAAAAGATAACTCACAGAATGGGAGAATATATTTGCTGATACATCTGATAGGGGTTAATATAAAAAATGTATAAAGAACTTACAAAACTCAACCCCCCGCAAAAGACCCAATTAAAAAATTGTCAAAGGACCTAAATAGACACTTCTCCTAAGAAGACATACAGATGGCCAATAGACATATGAAAGATGATCAATGAATTTCACTAATCGTTAGAGAAATGCAAATTAAATCACAATGAGATATCATCTCACACCTGTCTGAATGGCTATCATCAATAAATCAATAAACCAGTGCACATTGGTGGGAATGCAGATTGGTTCAAACACTTTGGAAAGCAGTATGGAGGTACCTCAAAAAATTAAAAATGGATCAGCTTTTTGACCCAGCTATCTCACTTAAGAAAATATATCTGAAGAAAGCCAAAACACTAATTCTAAAGAAAATAAACACCCCTATGTCTACTGCAGCATTATTTACAATCACCAAGACATGGAAGCAGCCCAAGTGTCTATCAATAGATGAGTGGGTAAAACAACTATGGGACATTTACACAATGGAATACCACTTGGCCATAGAAAAGATGAAAATTTGACCCTTTGAGATAGCATGGATGGACCTGGAGAATATTATGCTAAATGAAATAAGCCAGTCAGAAAAAGACAAATACCATATGATTTCACCCATGTGGAATCTAACAAACAAACTGAACTAATAAGGAAAACAGAGACAGACTCATAGATGGAGAACAGAGGACAGCTAGTGTAGCTAATACACTATATGAAGAAAGTCATGGAGGTAGAAGAAATGGGCTCAGGAAACAAGTTTCTGAGGCAAAGAGGGCCTCTTGGAGCATAAGGGAGAGAAAGGTAAAGGTAACGCTTCTGGGAGAAGAAAAGCAGGAGGAAAGAGGCATGGCCATGCTCCTGGGAAGGCCGGTGGGTGGAGGGATTGAGCAAAAGGGATAAACCACCCGTGCAATGGACCACAGTGTGGTGGTTGCTGAGGGGAGGAAGGTTTAAGATGACTAAATAGCAATGGAAAAAAATACAATAAAGATCAAATTTTTTAAAAAGTCTATGTTTGTCAAATTATAGTTGGCTTGCCAAGGTAATTTTGAGCAGTTACCGGTTCTTCTGTTTTGTTTTGATTTTGAACAAAACTCTCAAAATATGAGTGCTCTGAAAGTCAGGAAGTATAAAACAAGGGGTGATTCCCTAAAAAGCTGGCGTACTTTAGGACCACAGTGATTGTTCAACGAGCACTGATTTGCAATACAAAAACAAAAACAAAAAATATTTTAAACCACACAGTTTAACAGACAAATAAAAGATATTCCTATGCTCACGGTGCTTTTCTGTATTTTAGAGAGATAACAAAATCAAATGATTACAAAGTACTATAACAAATGCTTGATTAGATATTGCCAAGACCTTAACTGGAAAACAAGGACTGCGACTATTTCAACTATATGGCTCTCCACTCAAAATCACTCCCAGCTCTGTCAGGTATTAGGGATGCAATATGAGGCAAGTTACTTAGCATCATAGTATATATGTTTCCTCATATGTAAAATGAGTATAACAGAATTACTATGCAGATAACTGAATCAACACTTTGACTACATGGAATATGTACTTTTTAAATATAAATTACTAAAACCCAAATTGAGGTAATGCAAATGTGTAGAAGTACACAAAATGGTCATAAAAAAAAGAATCACCAAATTGAGGTGACCATATGACATACTGTAATATTTTATTTACACTTATTTCCAAAACATCTTTGCTTGAAATATTATCATTTTACAGTAAGTTTTTTTTCTTACTTGCAATTAAGCTTCAGATAAGAATTGAGGTATCTCACCAAGGTTCTATTTATTGTTTTAAAGTAAGATTATTCCCAAAGACTTCAATTATGTTTTTGAAACCCTTTATAGAAGGTTGATTTAATTGTGTGTATATGGTTTTTAATAGTAAAGGCAGGAAAATATTTTCTTCCAGACTAAAGTATGTTGAGCTTCACTATACAGGACTTATTTTCAATGAAGCTTTAGAGGCTGAGAAGCAGGAAATGCCCTTTAATTCTGTATTGCTTGTTGAAGGAGCTGACCTGATAGTTTCAATCAGCCTGCTGCACTCTATCAGTGAGACAAAAGCAGAAACATCTCTCCTGCCATTTCATTAGTGATTATTTTTGTGATACACACCATGTTTCCTCTAATTTTAAGTTTAATATTTGACCAATTAACCAATGAATGTGTATTCTTTTTAATGCAGTCCCTGGTTACTTCCTTCTATAAGTGACGGTACCATTAAGGATGAATGCTAAAAATGTTTCAGAGCCATGAACTTCAAATCCTGGAAAACATGTATTTCCCCTTCTCTCAAGAGCACCTCTTCTCTGACATGCAACAGTTGTGCTATGTTCCAGTTTGGTTCCTCCACAAATCTTTCTGAATTATGACTACTTAGGTACTAGAAGAAAATAAGGCTCTCCTAATTTATGTTTGAAATGAAAGGCTTACTCACTCTATTACATAAGAAACCAAGTATAAAAAAATTACCTCAGACTGACTTTACCAAGTACAATACTGCCATCAAGTGGACCCCAGTAAGATTAACTGCACAGAATATTGAAGTCAAATACCTTTGACAGGTGGCCTAAACATTTTGTGGGGAACTATAATAAGAATACATAAAATAATTTTTGAAACCATATCAGAGGTGATTTTTAAATATATTTTATATAGCTGTTTCTACTATAGCTCTGAAATTCTACAATTAAATAAATGCATTCTGCCATGAAATCAAATAATAAAAGGGCAAAAATAAAAAATAAAAATAAAAGAGAAGAATCTTCTGATCACTCACTATTGTTATTAAAAAGGTGGACCTCACCATGTTTATTCAACATTTAAAAAGTAATTTTATAACTTACTTGAATTTTCCAAATAGAATTATTGATAACAACGTTCTGGCAGGTCTGTTTCTGTATAAAGTTATTTAGACCAGCTCACTTTATTTCTGCCTTAAATTCCCTGAATTTTTAAAACCTTGTAATATAGAAAAATCTCAGAAAGCTATAGTGCAAATACCATAGATTCACTTATTTTTTTCTGTCAGATTAGATACTATTTAATTTCTCTTCTAAAACATTACCATAAATTATTTAAGAAATACATAGGTTTATATGGCAATTGTATTGAATAAATAAGTTAATATTCAATCCAACAAAAACAAAGGCAATAGCTAAACTTTGTTTCCCTATGTGTTTAAATCTGATTATCTCATTCAGTCCTCACTTCAAATCTATGAGGTTGGCAATATCATTCTCATTTAGTGGATAAAAACACTGAGGCTTAGACATTTTAACTTCATGTTTCAAAGTTGCACGGTAAATAAAGGTTTAAGGCAAGGCTTTCTGATTCCCAGACACTGGCTGATAATCACTGCACTGTAAACTAGTGAGCTTAGATGAAATTTTCACATTAACATCTACACTTATCCATTTCAGAAAATATCATAGTTATTTTAATATTTATCAATATAAAGCAACTGTGAACATTGCAATGACATTAAAAACATTACTTCTTAATACTAATAATTAGTGAATGAATAAATAGTTATTAGAGGAAAATACAACCCTACATATAGTTGTGGGATAGAATATTGTAAATCTTACAATTCTAAAAGTTATAAAATAGCATAGCTGTACAATTACCAAAAAGCCTAAATACAGAAAGGATGCATATACTGTCTTCCATGTACTTTAAGTTGTGCAAACTGTTCCTTTTATTAAAATAAATGGAAATTTGTCAGTATGATTATAGAAGTGTTCAAATGAATAAAATACTATAGTTGAAACTTCAAAATATAATGATTCGCAGCTGGCCAGCTGAGGCAATGCACTTGTCATCAGTGCCTACCAAAGAAGCCAACTCACATTTAACTATTTCCAACATGAAAGTAATCTTTGCATCCTAGAAAAGGGATAATTTATATTTATAATCACTCACAATAACCCTTTGGCAGCCATGAGTTCCCTGGAACGTTTTCTTTCCCATTGTTTTAGCAAGTGCAGAAGTTAGTAAATTCCACCACAAGTACCATTAAATCAGCATCTGGACAGATTCCAAGAACCAAGGTGATCTTTTCAGTAATGTTGCAGAACATATAATAGCAGAGCAAAATAACATTGTATCTGTGTAGACCCTCTGCTATGCTGCCAGGGAGTAGTGGGAAGACTTTAGCGTCAAACCATAACTCCCTGCCTCAGCTTCCCCACTTATCTGAGTGCTTGATAAATTCAACGAGTTCTTTGATCTCTCTGAACCCTGGCTTTTCTCATCTGAAAATAGGGAAAGAAACTCATCTCATTATATTTAATGTATACATGTAGATATGAATGGCTCTTAGCTACAGGATCTGTGAGAATTGAACAGTATAAAAATGTGAATTGCATGTAAAGTGGGAGACCTAACACAGAGGTAAAAATCTGTGCCAGCAATACAATAGCAATGTTCATTTTAAACAGTAACTTCAGTCAGACCTCTACCTGGATGATCTCTTTCTTGCTTACTCTATAATTCCTATTAGCCTCTTCCTTCTGGGGTACTCATCTATGTAATAAGTGGAAATGATGTGTTCCATTATCCCAAAGAAACAATGTGTAGGCATATGCATTCTTTTTAAAGAGCATTTCTTTATAGACACAGCTTAATGTAGTTGATAGAGAATTCATTCTTGTTCACAAGCCTTCAATCTGCATTCCTGTAACTGTGTGTGCCTTGGAAAAGTGATCTAGTTGAGGCTCTGAATTCTTCTCTTAGCAGAGTTAATGAGACTGACTAAAAAGAATAAAATGAGCAATACAGGGTGTAGGGGGAAGCTTTGTATTCAGACTTTGTATTTAGAGAGAAATCTATTTTAGAGTAAGCAGCCACCACAACAAAATACACTGGGAAGAATGAAGAAACTGGGAAATGCCAACATTTGCAATATGGCCCAATTTCTAACAGACATGGAATACATTAGAAAGAAAATCAGAGGTTATCTAAATTTTATTTGAAAAATTCAAGGGGCAGATACACTTGGTTGTTATGGTATGTAAAAAAATGGCAAAATTTGTGAAAATGTCCAGCACAAATATGAGGCATTAATACTTTTAATTGCATATGAATTTGAATGCATATAAAAGATAAATAGGCCCATGACTATAATTATTCAGAAATGCAAAGTAGGCAGAAATATCACTTAAGAAGGTTGACTTTGTGAAAATCAACTAATAGAATTAATTAATTGTAATAATCAATAGAATGTGCTAGAATATACTTGACATATTCTTTCAGTGAATAACTGAAGAGGAATTCTACCAAAGTCACATTTACCTATGTACTAAATTTCTGATTTAATTTCCTCAATATATCCCAAACATGTATTATTACCTACCATTAATTCCAACAATGTTATAAAGGTAAAAATGTCTCTCAGTTAACAACTATAATATGAAACTCGCTGCCCTGATTTCCTCATAAAATAGTTTTTATTACTGTTAATTTCCTATCTTTATCTTTTTTCTTAAGTTATATATAATTTTCACATTTGTTGAATTATATTTTCTAGACAATAAAAATGTCAAAGCTTCAAAATGCAAATGAATGAAAAGCTGAAGCTCTTAACATATTAACTTTTAAATAACCTATTGGTATTTTTATTGCTATTGCATTGTATGTATTTTTAGACTTTATATTTTAGAGCATTTCTTTTAGCTTCACAGCAAAATTGAAAGCAAGGTACAGAGATTTCCCACATACCCCTTACCACTACAGTTACAGCCTCTCCAATTACCAGCAGCTCTCATGGAAGCAGTAAAACTTTGCAACTAATGGACCTACATAGACACATCATTACCACCTACAGCCCAGAGTTTACATTAGGATTCAAGGTTGGTGTTATAGATTCTATGGGTTTGGACAAATGCATAATAACATGTATTCATCATTATAGCATCACACAGAGTATCTTTACTGCTCTATAAAGATCCTATGTGCTCTGTCAATTCATCCTTCTCTCCCTCTAACTCCTGGCAACCACAGATATTTTTACGATCTCTGCAGTTTTGACCTTTATAAAATGTCACACAGTTGGAATCATAATACAATATATAGCCTTTTCAGATTGGCTTCTTTTACTTAGTAATACTCATTTAAGTTTCCCCTATGATAATGTATAATTTTTCTGGCTGCTTTTAAGAGTCTAATTATGATGTGTTCTGTGTTTGATGTCTTTCAGTTCATTCTGTTTGGGATTCATTCAACTTCTTGGGTATGTATATTTGTGTCTTTCAAAAATTTGCAAAGTTTTTAGCCATCAGTTCATTTAATAGTCTGTCAACTCTATTTTTTCTCCTTTCGTCTTGGAACTGCATTAATATGAATTTTAGATCTTCATTATTGTCCTACCAGTCTCTGAGGCTGTTAATTTTATTTCTTTTTAAGTCCACTTCTCACTGTTTTTCAGATCAAGCAAATTATAAAGGTCTGTTCTCTAGTTGACTAACTCTAACCCTCTGCTATGCCCACCTATTATTCAGTCTATCCCACAAGCTCTCTTGAAAAAAATACCTATATTCTGGAGTCTCTTCAGGTTATGTAAATCTTTCACCTTTTAAAAAAATACCTAGTATTGTATTTTTATTTCTAAAAATTTTTAATACAATAATACACCATTTTTACCATAGCTGTTTTAAAATTCTTGTCAGGTTATTCCAACATCTGGTTTATGTTAGCATCTATTGGTAGTTTTTTTTTTTCATTTAAGTTGTGCTTTTCCTAGTTCTTGATATGACAGGTGATTTTAATTGTATCTTGGAAATTTTGTTTACTAAAGACAGACGCTGTAACTTTTATAAATACTTTATCAGGAAGTCATCTTCTCTAAATTTAGTGTTCAGGTTCTCCTTTATGTTTGGGGCTGTGGTTCCAATGTCATTTTAATTTTCAGGGCATCTGCAGTGTTATTTTGGCCTTCTTGGTTTATTTGGTGTTGCTTGTCTTTCCTGGTGATGTCTGAGAAAGCAAAAGATGTTTCCCAAGCCTAGTCACTGGGCATCTGCTGGTGGTGGAGAGTCTCAGGTTTACAGTCATGAAGAGAGTTTCTGGGCCAAACTCTTGTTACAGCAGAATCTCTTTGCCTATTTGAGACAGAAAGGACTTCTGTCTTCTATTGGATCTTCTGATATCTAAAGAATCCCTTCTAGAGGTTCTTCTAGACATCCATGATGTGTCTGTGTGGGGGGAAGGGGGGAGTCTCAGGTCCATAGGAACAGTTGTTTTGATGGGGATTCTATTATAATTGACACCTGCTACTCTGACACTCTCAGTGGGGAAGAGAGTCTCGTGCCTGCCTGCGCTACTCTTTCAGAGCTGGACCATTTGTGGTGAGGTCACTTTGGGGTCGCTTTGGCTGGCCAACCTATATCTATCCATTGGGGAAGGAAGTTTCAGATGCTGTAGAGAAAGACAGCGCTTCCCCTGGTGTGGCACAGAGCTTGCAGCAAGTTTTCCAAGGGACTCTCTGATCCAAAGGAGGCATGTGTCTCCCCAGGAATCCCTTTTGCTAGTCTGGGGTTAAGAAAAATTATCTTTCTGTTGGATGAGAGATGCAAGATGCCATTCCTCTATGCTGTTCCTCAAAATGTAAAAAATCAAACCAATTTGCCTCCTCCTTACCACCTTTCAGAATTTTCCTCTTGTTTCTTTTCACATTATTCCCAGAGTTTACATTTTTATTTAGCAGGGAGAAGCAGAAAGAAATAGGTCCACACCATTTTGTCCAGCCTAACAGTCTCTCTAAGTGAATTTTAATGTTCAAATCTGACAATATAGTTATTTTTTTAAATGTCACTCAGAATTTAAACTCAGTTTCCTTACATGATGTACAATGCTTGTGGTCCCAAGATTTTTAATTTCACCGCATTTGCGAGTACCGACTTTACTCTACCTACGTGCTGTGCTCCATGACATCTCAGATTTGTGCAACTACTATTCTTCATTTTTCACATTGTACTCCCGTTTTAAGATGTATCTTCAGCTATCCACTCCTAGTGAACTATCTTCTGACTCCCCATGGTGAAATTAGCAGCTTCTTTTTTTAAAATTTTTTGTTCATTTTATTTTTTAATATATTTTATTGATTATTCTATTACAGTTGTCCCATTTCCCCCTTCATTGCCCTCCATCCTGCACGCCCTCTCCCACCCACATTCCCCCCCCTTTAGTTCATGTCCATGTGTCATAAGTTCTTTAGCTTCTAAATTTCCCATACTGTTCTTGCCCTTCTCCCTGTCTATTTTCTACCTACCATCTATGCTACTTATTCTCTGTACCTATTCCCCCATCTCTCCTCCTCCCACTCCCCTGTTGTTAACCCTCCATGTGATCTCCATTTCTGTGGTTTTGTTCCTGTTCTAGTTGTTTGCTCAGTTTGTTTTTGTTTTTCCTTTTGTTTTAGGTGTGGTTGTTAATAATTGTGACTCTTCTGTCATTTTACTGTACATGTTATTTTCTTTTTCTTAGATAAGTCTCTTTAACATTTCATAAAATAAGGACTTGGTGATGATGAACTCCTTTAACTTGACCTTATCTGAGAAGCACTTTATCTGCCCATCTAAATGAAAGCTTTCCTGGATAGAGCAATCTTGGATATAGGTTTTTGCCTTTCATGACTTGGAATACTTCTTTCCAGCCCCTTCTTGCCTGTAAGG
>CM052538.1:88343748-88369366 GCA_028533065.1 Trachops cirrhosus
TGTGCCTTGGTGTGTTCCTCCTTGGGTCCAACTTCTTTGGGACCCTCTGAGCTTCCTGAGCTTCCCGGAAGTCTATTTCCTTTGCCAGATTGGGGAAGTTCTCCTTTATTATTTGTTCAAATAACTTTCCCACTTGTTGCTCTTCCTCTTCACTTCCTGGTATCCCTATAATTTGGATGTTGGAACATTTAAAGATGCCCTGGAGGTTCCTAAGCCTCTCCTCATTTTTTTGAATTCTTGTTTCTTCATTCTTTTCTGTTTGGTTGTTTCTTTCTTCCTTCTGGTCCAGTCCATTGATTTGAGTCTAGTTTTCTTCCCATCACGATTGGTTCCCTGTGCATTTTCCTTCATTTCACTTAGCATAGCCTTCATTTTTTCATCTAATTTGAAACCAAATTCAACCAATTCTGTGAGCATCCTGATCACCAGTGCTTTAAACTGTGCATCTGATAGGTTGGCTATCTCTTGGTTGCTTAGTTATATTTGCTGTGGAGCTTTGATCTGTTCTTCCATTTGGGCTTTTTTTTTTGGTCTTGTCATGCCTGTTATATATGAAGGGCGGAGCCTTAGGTGTTCACCAGGGCACAGCAACCCAGTTGCTGGGTTGTGAGGCTGTATGTGGGGGCCAGGTCTAAGAGGAAACAATGGCGCTTGCTCTGCTCTCTGTGGATTTCAGTCACTTCCACTGCTTCCCCCAAGCAAACTGGACCTTTCTGCTGCTTGTTCCCATGTGGGTGGGCTTGTGCATATTCTAGTACCCTGTGGGTCTCTCCAAGGAACTCTCCTGTGAAGCTGGGAGTCTCTCCCTGCACCTCAACCCCAACAGGTGTTTGCAATCAGTACCCCAAGGCTCTATTTCCTGGAGCAGGAACCCTGGGCTGCTCGATCTGTCTCACTCCCCAGTGTCGTCTGGTTTATCTGTGTATGAATGTGGGACCACCTGGTCAGCTTGCCACCTTGCAGGCAGTGCCTCATTTCACAATCATGCCTCGCTGGGTCTGCCCGTTGCCACCCAGCGCCCGGGGTCTGCCAGCCACCGCCTGCGCACCCAGTGTCCTCCTGCTGCAGTCTTGTGTGCCCAGGGTGCCTTTCGCACCTGGTGCCACAGCTTTTTGTGCTGAGACCCCTCTCCACCTGGCTGCCCGACTCCGCCCTTCCTACTGGTCTGGATGAACATGTCTATTTTTACTCCTTGGTTGTCCAACTTCCATACAGTTCAATTTTCTGTTAGTTCTGGTTGTTCTGTCAGTTCTGGTTGTTATCTTGTTTCTAAATTGTTGCTCTCCTTATTTTGGTTGTGTGAGGAGGCACAATGTGTCTACCTATGCCTCCATCTTGGCCAGAAGTCCCAGCTTCTTCTTTATTCCTGCTCTTTACTCACACGACACCCTCTGCTTATATTTCCAGTATGTCTGATGACAGCTAATATTTCCTCAGTTCCTAGAACAGGTATGTCTGTTGTAGGCTCTCAGTAACTTGAACAATCACAGATGATGTTGGTTAAGTATCAAAAGTGGTTTTGTGGGAGTTGTAAGCAGCACAGAAATTAAATATATTACCCTTAAGAAAACACATAGGTGTTCGAAACTGGATACTTTACTAGGTGACTTACCAACACCATTTGTTTTCCTTAATCCTTAAGGTATATATCATTACCCTATTTTACACACAAAGAGTGATTCAATGTCCCTTTTATCTGCCTGTTATTATCTTCACATTTTTTTTCTATTTATTTTTTTTATTTTAGATTATTCCTTACAGTTTCAATCTTTTATTCCCATTCCAACCCGCCCACCCATCCCTCCCCACCTCCCTTCCATTTCCAAGCCCCATAGTTTTGTCCGTGTGTCCTCTATATTTGTTCCTGTAAACCCTTCCCTTCTCCCCTGATATTCCCTCCCCTCTCCCCTCTGGTCACTGACATTTTTAATGAGAAATTAGATTTACAAATATAAGTCACTGTTAATAAATTAAGACAAGCATATTATGAAATTATTATTAAAAGTAAAGGAAATAAATTCTTTGTACTAAAAAAGACAAAAAACAAAAAGTATAAATGAAAATTGGTTTCATTTTCATCACCATTTCAATCATAAGATACACATTAACATTTTTCTTTATTACAACTAGTTTGTATTCATAATTCCTTATGTAAAAATATAATATATGGATACAGCACCCAACTCAGAATATGCAAAAGGGTATATCAAGAGAAAAGTATATTTCATTCCTACTCTTGCCCCTGAGCAATCCATCTTTCCTCCAGAGTCAACCTCTGCTACTTCTTTTGTTTTCACCCCATAATATATATGCAAATATTTTCTTTTTCTTCCAGAAAGGTAGTGGAACATAAACATTGACAAACTTATTTTGTTCCTCTTTTTCCATCATTTTGTTTACTACTTTCTGAAAGTCATTTTGCTGTTGTTACTGTTACAGGTGGACTTCTATTTTATTTGTATGCACTCAGGCTCATTACATTTTATGTCTTTACATGTATAATACAATTAAAAATGCTTTTCATCTACAGATTATTGTTTTAGAAGTCTTGTATGTTTTCTATTTTGGCCTTACGTTTGCCTTCTCTGTGGAATTATTTTGGTGTAAAGAATGACAGAGGAGGGAAGCAACTTAAAATTTTCTCTGATGACTGCCGAGACATCCCACACTATTTACTAGATCGTCTTTCCTTGGCCATTGATTACAAATGCCACATTTACTATAAATATTAAATTTCTCTACATAGTTGGAACTGTTACTTGAATTTTCATTTTTCCCCCACTGACCTGATTGACTATACATGCACCAGTACAAAACTGTAATTTCCGTGGTTTTGCAATATATTTTAATGTCTGTTAGAGTGATATTCCTTTTAATCACTATAGTTTTATATGTCTTAATATTCTTTTAGAAATTTTTTTATTCATTAAAATGTAATTAATTTATACACTAACTTGGGGAAACTTAACATCTCTATGACACTGATTCTTTCTATCCAGGACTACAGTCTACTGTTCCATTTCTTCAAGATTACTTTTGTGTATTAATAAAAACTTTAACAATTTCCCTTGAGATCATTTTTTGTATTTCATGTACAATTTAAGTATTTTATTATTTTGGTGCTATTTTATAGAGTATTTATATTAATTATCTTCTGAATAGTTTTTATTGAAATATAAGAATGTAATTAAAATTTTCTGTACATTAATATTTCATGCTTCCACTTTCTGGAATTCTCTTTTCTTTTTTCTCTTTTCTTTTTTTTTGTTTTTCAAATAACTTTCTTCAATTTTTCTATGTAAACAGTTATATCACTAACAATGATAATTTACCTGTTTATTTTATTTGCATATATCTTCAGAACAATGTTAAATGATCAAGATTACATTTGCCTTGTTCCTCCTTGTAATGAAAAAACTTGTCAATTTTTCCTGATCATTGCCAAGATTCCAAGAATTTGCCCATATTTCTTTCATTACCCTCTGAGATAATATGCTTTGTTTGCCTTTCTCTCTTTTGTTCATGTACATATATTTGAAAGTTCAGTTTACTCTCATCTTTTTTATAAGCCTTTCTTCCATCCTTCCCCCCAAGGGTTCATCCTCTCATGATCCCTCTAGCATGTATTTACTTACTTATTTATTAATTCAGTAATAATTGACCATCTACTATGTGGCAGACTCTGAATGAGGTCATTTTGTTTTAAAACTTGAAGTGGCATAGTCCTTGTCTTTGAAAGACTGAAAAAGCACAACGGAGAGCACAACAATTTTCTTGTTTGTATATATTTAGTGACAATATGGAGTAATGTTTATGATTGTGGACTTTGGATTAACACAGTTTTTTTCTTTTTTGAGTTAAAATCTACTTCCTTTTTTAAATTTAATCTTTATTATATTTTTTCATTACCATTAATCTCCTTATACCTCCCTTCCCCTAGACATCACCACATTTTTGTCTAAGTCCATGAGTCCTTTTTCCTTTTTGCTCAGTCCCTGCATTTAATCTTTGCCATCTATGGGACCTTGCACAAATGACCTAACCTCACTAAGCCTCATTTACTCAACATGAATGAAGGATATGCCTCATAAAGGTTTTTATGATTACACATGATGATGCTTGTAGAGCTCTGAGCATAGAACCAGAACTCAGTGAGAGCTCAATGAATGTTAGTTATTGTTATTACTATAACCATTGTTATGATTAATAGAGTTAAATCCTATAAGAGGTTCACAAAATGTGTCATAGGAGACAAGAAGGAGTCTTTCAGAGAGCATAAAGAAATGGGCTGAACAGAAGAAAATGAGGCTGTCTGGAAGATAAAGGTAAAGAGTTTTAAAGGAGGAAATATCTTGGATAAATAAAAAGTACAGGCAAGGTGATTGAGCTGCATAAACAAGTGCACAGCATGCTGAGAAACAAGAAGGTGTTTCAGCAAAATCAGAGTCCAGTACCAGGAAATAATATGGAAAGGTGGACTCCAGAATCATATACTACAGGTTACTTTGTGCTTCTGAAGCAATTACACACACATACTTTGGTATAATTAACTATTTCCTTATCTCTAACATCTTCTGACTGCTAAGGTTATATCACTAGACACTTAAAAAGATTTTCTGTATTTTGCATTTACTTTGTCAAATATTAGTGCCTTGCATACATTAATATCTGCTAAATAAATTAAATCTAGTATATGATTTTGGAAATAACTTTGTCTACTAAATAAGTGATAATACAAAAGTAAAATATCAATATACTCATACAATTTAGATTTCACCTTCACTGTGCCCTGTGCCCTGTGCCCTGGGACTGGCTTTGTGACTCTTAGATACATAAGAGAGACTTTCTCACAGCTTGTCTTCAATTTTATGTTAGTGGGAAACTATTAAAATTTCATGTAAGCTGGAACTGATTCTTTATTTATTTTTTAATTACTTTATTGTTGTTCAATTACAGTTGTCTGCATTTTCTCCCCACCACTCCCCCCACCCCAGCCAAATCCACCTCCCTCCCTTGCTTCCAACCTCCCCCTTGGTTTTGTCCATGTGTCCTTTGTAGTAGTGGAACTGATTCTTCAAAAGGCATTATCACACATTTACTAAACTTCAGGTAGAGTACTGCCCATATTGACAATTCAAAAATGGTATCTACTTTATATAAACTCAGAGTTACCAGGGAAAATAAAGATTATTCATATGTATATATTTTAACTATCTGGGATATATATTTATAAATGTGTATATATAGGGTATATATACACTATAGTGTATACACACACACACACATACATTTTAACTATCTGGGGGAGATTATATGTGTGTGTGTGTGTGTGTGTGTGTGTGTATCTCCTAGCTATGATGCAGACATGTGTACAGTGGTTTGGGAAAACAACTCTGGCAGTGATATGCATCATAGTTTTGGAGGGAAAAGAGATTTTCAAAAAAGGGACCAGCTAGGAAACTAATGCAAATAATCTAACTGTCCTCATAAGGGCCATAAAAAGTTCATTTTATTCTATACATGAAGATTTTTTTAAAGAGGTTAATCCTTCCCACTAAATAGGTTTTTATTTTTTTATCTATGAATTTATTTATTTTTAACTTTTTTATTGTTGCGTGCCACTGAATATTTTAAAAACATGTATAGTATTTAGTTTCCCAAAATGAAATTAGTTTCTCATAAAAAATGTTCTAGACAAATCTTTGTGTTAACCCTAAAACATATTTCAAAAAGATCAGAGCCATAGTGTTCTGGAAAGAAAATACATTCTTTCAAATAAGTAGAGAACAAAATACCTTGCTACTCATTTTTGTAAGGCACAAAAACATCCCTATAAAATCTGGTCTACATTATATGACAGAATTTTTTACTGTTTCCTCTTTTTAAAGTAATTAAGTTGTCTACTGTAGTCTGAATTAAAGGTAATTGGGGAAGAATTTATATGATCTTTTCAGAGTTGCATCATTTACATTATTATTTTTTATTAGTGAAATACAATGTTATATATAGTATGTATGAAAACTTTAGTGGTTCTTTGCATTTTCATTACCAAGTTAAATTAGATAGGAGACCAATACATTTTCTAATAAAACTTGTACTTATATGAGTGCAAAAATCATAAGACACATACACACTCACACCTATTTCTGGGTAACACTAAGTCATAACCACATTAACAGTTTCAAATACAATTTCACCAGACACTTCAAAGTTCTTTTCAAATTTAGTTAGATTGAAAATGAAATATTACTTGATAATGGCAAGCATTCAAAGTTAAAAAGCATTCAGGTTTAGTGTTCAAATTAAATCTTTATCTTTAGTGGAATTATATTGAGTAGAATCTAAGCATTCACTGGTACTTTACTAAACTATTAATGATATATCACATAATTATATAAAATGCCTCAAAACAAAATGAATATAAATTTTCATAATTTTGCCATTATGGATAAAAAGGAGACATCTACATGTTAGTAAGAAATACATTATTGACTAGACCATATAAAATCTGGATTAAATTTTAGGTATATGTATACAGTTTTAAATTTATGATCACATTGTGTTAATTCATACTTCTGCATAAAATTTCTTTGTTAAGGCATAACATTTCTATAACTTTTAAAAAGAATTCTTTACATAACTTTAACCATTTATAAGCGGTGCTATATAGATTGCTTTTAACCTCATTAACAGCATTTCATAGAGCAACATGTGCAAAGGTCTTACAGCAGAAGAAAGCAGAATATTCAAAGAAGTTGAGGAAGAAAAGTATGATTAGACAAGATGAAGAAAGGGGAAGGGTAGCATCGAATGAGACTGCAAAGGCAGGTGAAACTCAGCCCATCACAGCCTTCAGGCAAAAAAAAGTTGTTCTTTATTCTAAGACAATGACTAATCTCTAAAAAAGTTAACCAGAAAGATATGATAAAACTTATAGTCTACAATGATTACTCTGGCTAAAGTATGATTTGGAAAGAGATGGAGAGATCCTATGGGAAACTATTTTAAAATAATCCAGGTGAGAAATGTTGCTGCTGCATTTAGAAAGATTAAGAACTAAGTGTCTCGTTCATGGCTGGACACTCAGTGGCTTTTGCATATATTCAGTAAATGTTTTTGTTTATTCACTTGTTCCATTGTTTATTAGGTGGTTAAAAGTTACTCTTCCAAATAGAACTAATTGTATCTTCTGTACTAGACACTCTTAATTTTCATACTGCCCATTTTCAGTCACAAAATGTTTTTTATACTAAAAATAACTAAAAAAGAACAAAAAATTGTGTTATATCACATTTAGAAGGATTAGCATCAGCATCCAAGTGTTTTGAATATACTCTTTGCTTAGCACTTAACACCAAAAATTGCTAGATGTTTCTCAAAATTTTTCAATTCCAAACATTTCAACTGCAAAATATACCTACAGCATCTGAGCCAGGGGTGTCCAACCTTTTGGCATCTCTGGGCCACACTGGAAGAAGAATTGTCTTGGGCCACACATTAAATACACAAACACTAATGAAAATTGATGAGCAAAAAAAGATTTTAAGTAAATTTGCAATTTTGTGTTGGGCCACATTCCTAGACATCCTGGGCTGCCTGCAGCTCATGGCTATGGGCTGGACACCCCTGATAGTAAGACAACCTGATCACTCTGTGTTTCTTCCATTCAAATACTTTGTCAGTAACATGGCAATCAATGACTTCAACCTCTGTGGTTCTGCCATTCATTACCACACATATATTTCTGTTGACTGTACTTTTTAAAGGTCAGTTTGCATGCAAACACATTTTAAATATACCTATCATGATTAAAATCATATTTAATTCTGACAACAAACCATATAACAGTGCCAAAGTCTTTGATTAGGGAGAACATGATTTTAATTTTTCTTTTTTTTCCTCTCTTCATCTCTGGCAGATGAACAGCCTATTAGAAATGGAAATCATGGATTGTCTGATTGGAGCTTGTCAAATAAATCTTATGTGGAAATTGAAATTTTAAATATTTAATATTTTATATACACAGAAAGAAAGTGATCTGCTTTGAATATAAACTGCAAAAATGAATGAGCATATCTCACACACACAACTTCTCTTTTGAAGTTATCCCTCTTGGTCTTGTTTAGTTATATCTGTTGGAATGTACATACACACATTCTTCAAATGTTTATTGAGCATTTATTAAACAAAATTACTATGTTTGTCATGAGGGCAAATAGATAAATAATTGTTGGGAACCGCCCTACCTGGTTTCAGAACCTGTAACTCCCACCAAGGCTAAGGCTGAGGGAGTGACCTTGGACCATAAGCCACCAAGGAGACAAAAGCTTATCTCCCTGGCAAAAGTGCTGCTTCTGCTCCTCTTTCCATAACTGGCCCCCAATGCTTGGTCGGTTAGTCAATGATGGGTAAGACTCCCCAAGCGGGGAATGACCTAAGACAGGCACGATCACATGAGAGGCCCCCAAGGAAGGACTTTGTGGGGTACAGCAAATGGGGGCAAAGGACCCTTGCCTCTGGGCTTTGACAAAGTCTGAGTCCTCACTCAGTCTGGGAGAAGTCTCCTAATCTCTTGGTTGCCTTACTTCCCTTGCTCCATCTAAGCCTGAAACAATGACTGCCTTACTTCCCTTGCTCCACCTAATCCTGAAACAATGACAGGGTGGTGTGGCCCTGTGCTGGAAAGGGCAGGTTCCCCAGGGCAATCAGGCCTAAGAAAGAATATGTAAAATCCTGTGAAACCAGCTTTGTTTAGAATGCTCTCAGTTAAATGATAAGGGCCCAAGCAAGAAGTGAGTTTGTTCCTCAAAGCTTTACAGCTCTTTAGCTATCTGATCCTGACTCAATAGGCCCTCAGAGTTCTTTGTTATCTATTATTGGATTCTACCTGCCTGACAATGATTAATGAACTTTATCTGTAATCCTGTGCAAATGAACCCAATAAAAGCCCATTGAGGAACAGGCTCCTGGCCCTTCTCCTTTGAGAGATTGGCCACCTTTCCTCCCAAAGCAGATCATGTCTTGGTAGACTTATTCTCATCAGTGGTGGTGGGGGGGGCCCTGCGGGCAGAGCCCCCCCACAAATAATACAGTGTCTACATTAATTCTATATACTGAGAAGCCAATAAAAACATTAACAGTATATAAATAAATGAAAATAACATGGTAATAACTATAAAAAGAATGTGTATTGGAACACAGTACCTTGGGAGAAGGTCCTTCAGTTATCTCTTGAAATGTGATGTGAAAAGGACAAATTGTATGTCAAGAGTGCTTTAGGCAGAAGGATAAATGAATGCAAACAAACTGAAATGAATTTGACTTCCTATGATTTGGCTGGGTGTGATTATCACACTGTCTGTAAAGGGAAAATATTTAGAGGTGAGGATGAAGTGAAGGCAACCCTAAGGTCCTAAGGATCTAATAAACAATTTGGATTTTATTTTGACTGGTTTTAAATAACAGAAAGCAATATAACATTCTCTGTCTTAAAAAAAAAACTTCTTATGATAAAAATGTGAGAATATACAGTATTAGAGCAGATCAAAACTAAAGAATAGAGTCTAGCTTGAAGGCTATGGCAGGTACCTAGGTGGTAAATAATAGGTAATAATTACTAAATTCATTATCTGAATTCACATAATGACAGTGAGAATGGAGAAAAGACAGTTTGTAGTTTTAATTAAGAATCTGTATTAATATTTTAAAAGTATGAGAAATGATTTTGATTAGAGAGCTGATAAGGGCCTCCAGAAGATAGGAGAAAATAAAGTTTGCAAGATAATAAGGATGGTCCATTTTAAATATATTAACAGTGACATATCTGTTAAAAAGGTTGACCTGAAGATAAAGATTTTATTGTCATTAAAAACTGAGTGAACTAAATAATTCAGAAAAAATGCATTGAAAAGAACATAAAGCCCAGAACAAATAGCTGGGACACATCAATATTGTAAAAAGGAAAATCATTAGCAAAAATAACTGAGAAGAAATGAGCAAGAGAATTTAAAAAAAGAGAAAGAATACAATGGTTTGGAAGCTAAAAAGAGTGTTTTAAGAATACGGGATTACTGCAATGAACATAGGGGTGCATTTGCAAATAAATGGTTTAACATTTTCCAGGTAGATACCCAGAAAAGGGGCTGCTGGGTCATATGGTAGTTCTATTCTTAATTTTTTGAGAAGCCTCCATACTGTTTTTCACAGTGGCTATAGCAGTCTACATTCCCACCAGCAGTGAATGAGGGTTCTTTTTTTCTCCACAGTGGCCAAGGCACAGAAACAATGGAAGTGTTCTTCAATATATGATTGGGTAAAGAAGATGCTAAAAAGACTGATCTAAGAAAAAGAAGATGATCAAAAATATGAACAGTAAAATGACAACAAACTTAACAACTATCAACAACTGAACCTAAAAAACAAAACAAAAACAAACTAAGCGAACAACTAGAACAGGAACAGAACCACAGAAATGGAGATCATATGGAGGTTTATCAGCAGGGAGGAGGATGGGGATAATGGGGGAAAAGGTACAGGGGATAAGAAGCATAAATGGTAGGTACAAAATAGACAGGGGGTGGTTAAAAATAGTATAGGAAATGGAGAAGCCAAAGAATTTTTATGTACAACCCATGGACATGAACTAAGAATGGGGAATACTGGTGTGGGGGTGGAGGGGAATAAAGGGGAGAAAAATGGGACAACTGTCATAGCATAATCAATTAAATATATTTAAAGAAAGAAGACTTGGTACATATATACAAAGGAAGTACCCAGCCATAAGAAAATATAAAGTACTGCTATTTGTGACAACATGAATGGATTTTCAGAATATCATGCCAAGTAAAATAAGACAGAAAAAATTAAGAACCATGTCATTTCACTCCTATGTGGGAACAAAACTAAAAGCAACAATGAACAAACAAGAAAAACAAACAAAAACTCACAGATGCAGAAAACAGTATGTGGGTCACCAGAGAGACGGGGAGTGAAGGAATGAAGGGTAAACAGGTCAAATATACAACAATGCAGGATTTGACTCTGGGTAGTGGGCACTCAATGCAATATACGCAGGATGTATCACAGAATTGCAAGTTGAAACCTATATATTTTATTAACCAATGTCATTCCAACAAATGTGACTTTTAAAGAAAAAGAACAAGGGAATAATCAACAAAAAAAATGACAGAAGAGAAGAATGATAAAGTCCTCCGTCAGTGACAACGATGAGACTATGAGCATCTTTAACAAAAGCAGTCCCTACAAAGTGCTACAGCCTGCTGCAAACTTACTGGGTGGTAAGACAGTGAAAAATTTCAGGGTGAATGGCTATGAAGGGAAAATGAGAAGTAAGGTGGCAGAAGGACAGTCAGCGATGTGCTCCTTTCAGTTACAAACAAGGTTCATGACTAACTTTCCTTCAAGACTGGAATGAAAGAAATAATGCTGAATGCAACTATATAAGATTTATATGTGAGAATGAATGTGCCAAATTGGGTGAGTTCACCTCCCATTGTCTTCATTTTCTCTGTGGAAGAATAACAAGGTTACTTTTTGAGAAAGGAGGATGGGGCAGGGGTGGCAGTAGTCAGTGTGTAAAAGACTTGTAGTGAAATGTAGAGAGCAAGATGATGACAGACACGTGCGAGCCCTGGCCAGGTGGTGGGAACACCAGAGGTGTGGAAGTCTCCTATGCCCTGGTACCAATTCATTCTATTTCCACAAAGTATTAAATTCCCAGCTCAAAGTTATCTTTATTGGTATAAAGAAAGTAGGAAATAAACCGGTTTTCCTGGTATATCTCCTTCTTTCATCTCTCATCATAAATTCAAATCTTATACAATATCTGCATTTAAAAGAAAATAATTTGCTATCTTATTTGGTTAGTAAGCCCCTAATAATACCTTCTGGAACTAAAGATGAACCAGAATTTTTAGTCTTCAAGGGAGAGATGACCATGAGAAAACCAGTCAGTGCCAGCTAGCTGCCATTCTTCCAAATCCTCAGGTTCTAAAATTATATGTATTAATTGATACAGAAGTGTTTTTATTGCTGTATCTATGCATATAAGGTAAGCATTCCATAATAAACTATGCTACAAGACACTCTAAGTTCTCTCAAATGTATTGTTTCTCAGTGTCATTTAAGTTCCACAATTAGCAGATTCAGGTCAAATAAACTGTTCTCAAAAAAGAGAATATTTATTAAATTTATTTGGTGCAATAATAAATCAGGGTCAGCCTAAGTTAAAAAACAAAACAAAACTGAGTTCATTTTCTAAACAGCCTAATAGTCATGCTAACAAGTTAGTTTCTTTATCCACTGACCATCAAATATAATGCAGGCCAATGTAAATAGATTGGTAAATAAATAATATAGAAGATTGGCAATTTTATTTAACTCACCTGAACTGGTAAAACACAAATGTAATAACAAATATAATATTTGAAGTTATTGGAGGTCATATGAAAATTAATTTTTATATCTCTTAATAATTTTACCCAAACAATATTATACTAGAAAATGTTTCTTTTGTATGTTAAACTCCAAGAAGTCATAAATTCACTATTATAATTTGATTTATATATTTTCTAAACCTTGTCCACTTAATGTTAAAGATAAATACTAACAGATATTTTTGGAGGAAGAATTTAATTAAACTCTTATAAGATGTCAATGCTAAGCACTTTATCAAGTACCACTCCCACTGATGTCACTGCAAAATGGAAGGGTAGAGAGGTTTTTAAAAAAAATAATTTAGATGTTAGGAAATAGATATTTCAGTTGATCTTGTAAGTATAGTGATTTTCAAAAATATCATAAAATCATCAATCCTCTAATGGCAGCAATGGTTTTCAATATATTCTACTTGAAAAATGCATGATTCTCCCTGCATTATATTGTAACTATAATAAAAACACATTATTGATATTCAAGTCTTGAGCATTTTTAAAGTCATATGCTAAAATGTGTATATTATACATACAGGATGGGGCAAAAATAAGTTTACAGTTGTGAGCACACAGAACAAAAACTTTATCCTTGTATTCAATATTATTATTAATTAATTATTGTATTATTTTTCATATGAACAACTGGAAACCTACTTTCGCCCCACCTTGCATATTGTAAATTTGTTCATTACTTCATTGTTATTAAACATAGCCAATTGTTCAGTTAATTTTTTAGTGCTCCAGCTTGGTACCTCATTCCAAGATTAATCAACTGTTCATTTTGAGAAATGTCACTGGGCTCTCAAATGGATGAATAATTACAGTTAACAATGAAATTTCAAAATAACAGAAAGTGTATTCCAAATGATAATAGTATTTCCAAGACCTGCATGAATCTTATGGGAATGGTTAGAAATAAAAACGGGAAAACCTATTAAATCGCTTGCAATCACCAAGTTGTAAAGCATAGAAAGTTGACATGTCAAATTAACTGAATTACTGAGAGTCTAAAATTACAAAGTATGCAATATGCACAGTAGCTGATTCAACCGTTTTTACTTTTTGCATTGCTTTAGACTACTATAATTGTAATTTGCTCTGAATCCATAAAGTATGTCAAATGTCTGATTTCTAAATGTCTTAAACTACCACAAATTCACAAATGAAATTCAATTTGACAGAAACAACTGCAATAATAGTAAGTTCTCTCTGAGGACCATTTTTTTAAAAGTCTCTTTCCTTATACAGGAAATTTACTATGAAAGAACAAGGGATTCAAACTTGCCTTGCTTTGAGTGCTTGACGATGACTGTAAATCAGTGTTTCAGAATAAACAAATATAGTTGGAGACTTACAATCATGTACAAATATGTATATTTTAATATAAAAATGCCCTTGTACCACTTGAAGTAAGTCTCCTTTTCTGTGATCAAGAGAGAAATTAATATGTAATTTGGTGACTAAGAAAGTCTGTTTTAGCAAATTGTTATGCCCATGATATAAAACCATTTAAAGTGTATGGTGGGGCTAAGTAGTATTAGATAGTTTTTTTTAACTGTCATGGAGAAATTATAAAGTAACAAAGGATTACTATGAATTAGTAAATCTATATCTCCTCAATTATTCAAAAATCCTTTTTTTTATTCATATGTATTTCATGTCTTTGTGTAGGACCCTGTTCTAGTCCTTAGGGATATTTCACTGAAAAGTAAAAATGCCCGTGCTCTCAAGGATCTTTTATTCCAGATTGTGGTGAGACCAACAATAAACAAGTAGACACACACACAATATGTAGAATGGTCATAGTGATACGAAGAAAAAATAAAGGGTAAAAGAGATACCAGAGAATAAGAAAAGTATTCTATATAGAATGTCAAGGATGAACCAATGCTATTTGAGCACAAACACTAAGAAAACTATTGGGAACTGCCCTGCCTGGTTTCAGAAGCTGTAACCCCCCCAAAGCTAAGGCTGAGTGGGCAATCTTCGTACCATAAGCCTCTAAGGAGACAAAGCTTATTTATTTCCCTGGCAGGAGCGCTGCTTCTGCTCCTTTTACTTCATCCATAACTGGCCCCCAATGCTTGGTCAGTTAGCCAAACCAGTAAGATTCCCCAAGGGGGGAATGACCTAAGACAGGCACGATCACATGGGAGTCCCCCAGGGAAGGACTTGGGGGTTTATGGAGAAAGGGGGTGATGGACCCTCGCCTCTGGGCTTTGACAAAGCCTGAGTCCTCATTCTGTCTGCAAGAAGTCTCCTAATCTCTTGGCTGCTTTACTTCCCCTGCCTGACTTAAGCCTGAAACAATGACAGAGGACAGTGCAGCCCTGTGCTGGAAAGGGTGAGCTCCCCAGGTGATCAGGCCTGAGAAAGATTATATAAAATCCTGTGAATCCTGCTTTGCTAAGAATATTCTTAATTAAATGATAAGGGTCAGAGCAGGAAATGAGTTTGTTTCCCAAAGTTTTGTAGCCCTTTAGCTAATAGACCCTGACTCAGAATAGGCCCTCAGAGCTCTTTGTACATTATCTATTGTTTGATCCTTACTGCCTGACAATGATTAATGAGCTTTACCTGTATTCCGGTGCAAATGAACCCAATAAAAGTCCACTGAGGAAGAGGCTCTTGGTCCTTCTCCTTTGAGAGACTGGCCACCTTTCCTCCCCAAGCAGATCATGTCTTGGTAGACTTATTCTCATCCACGGTGGATGGGGGGGCTCTGCGGGCAAAGCTCCCCCACAGAAAATTAGAGAGGACTATATGCACAAATTAGGAGCAAAGGTGTTCCAAACAGCAGGAACTACAAGTTCAAAGAGACTGAGATGAGAAATTGCTTGACAAGCTGGAGAAAAATCAGGGAGGCTAAAGTGCGGAGTACAGTGAGCCAAAGGTAATAGAAGATAATGTCAGAGTGAAAGCAAGAAACAGGATGATTTTGGGAAATTTAGGCCATTGTAAGCCCTTTGCTTTTTCTTTGGAAAAATAAAAAAAAAGTTGGGAAATTTTAAGAATACACATAACACAATTTAATTGGAATATTAAGGGATCGCTTCAGCAGCTATAAAGAAAATAGGCTATAAATGAGCAGGAAAAGAACAGAAGTAGGAAGAATGGGAAGCTATTGCAATATTCTAGTCAAGAAGATGGGCTGGAAATATGCTACTAGCATAGATAATAAAAACTGTTTATATTCTGAATATCTTATGGCAAAAGAAACAAAAGAATGTGTTAATGAAAGTTCTCACAAGAGGGACAACGGGAAGGAAGAGCTCAAGTTTCTGGCACAATAACAGAAGGAAAGTAGGGAATAGGGTTTAGTAGTCTAGACTTCTAGATAAAAGAATGTTTCTTTGTCAAAGGAGCATATTATAAACTATGTAAGTTTATGGTAATTTTAATGAAAAATTACAACAAACATTTTAAGTTAGAGAGGCTCATTTGTGCACATCATGTTATTTACTCAACAGACACTGCTTTTAATCAGCACCTCTTACAGAAACTAAGCTGCTTTTTAGATATATGTGGTCTACAAACTGGAAACAACTGCACTAATCTATTTTATTATTAACCTGGATTATATTATGATGTGAATACAATAGTAAGATATATTCATCATATAGAAGATCTGAACAGCAAAGTATACATAAGTATAGAAGGTAGCTTTTGTTACCCTCTCTCTCACCACACACACACATAAAAATAGTAATTTATCTGAAGCATATAGATAGCACATCTGATTAAAATCAGTAATGACTGATTTAAATAATATAGTCTCAGTATTGCTCTGCACTTCAGTATTATCTCAGTGTTCTTGGTTCAGTAAAATAATGTACAAAGCCAGAAAGTGGTCAATAAAATTAAACTCAACAAACATTTCTTGGCGGAATACTATGCTTAGGCACTCAAATCCTCACAGGATAATCAACATGAAATATTTTTATTTCCTTACAAAAGGTGGCACATTTTTGCTTTGCTTGCTTTTCCCATGTAAGATATAACTGAATGAAAATAGCTAGAAAGTTGTTTTAAAAATATACTAATTTAATTGCAGATTTTAAAAAAGCAGAAAGAAAATTGTATAAATAGATGTAAATCAAATGAAAATAATAGAAAACAATCAGAAAATCATTTTTAAAAACATAGTGATAATCTTATTCTGATTAGTTTACATTTCTGATATATGAGCTCCTTGTGAAGAATGGGAGCATTATCAGGTCTTCAATAGTTCAATATCTGACTTTTACTGTGTTCATATATTACTTCTCAATAAATGTATCTCTCTTATATACACACATAACAGAAACTTAACTTGGCTGCTATGGATTTGCATGAAAAATACCCCAATTTTAATTTAACCTCCATTTAATTTTCACAACTACTATATGAAACAGACATTAAAGACATAGGTTTTCAGCTCAGAGATGTGAAAATACAAGCAAGTAAGTGCCTTCCTAAACTCAAATTTTATGTTTCCAAGTTCTATTTTCTTTCCATGTGATCTCATTTTCTGGGTCACATAATACATGCCTTGCATTTTACAACATTACATTAATAAACTCTATATTGTGTGCTGACCTTTGATTCTAGACTCGGAGCCATCCAATAGATAACTAGCCCTTAACAAATTTCCATCATTACTGATGATAATGAATGCAAAAGAGAGATTTGTTATGGAGGATATTTACAAAAAATCTCATATGAAAATCATAACCTCCAAATTCATTTGCTTTATAAGTGTTGGATTTTCTTTAGCAAAGTTCACTTATAAATATCATCATCAGAAATGACTTCTCAACTAAAAGACATAAATCTAGGACACATGTCCTCAAGGACAAGGAGCAGGATGATGTAATACTTCTTGCATAATAATAATATTCAATCAGAAATTTACAACAGTCTAACAGGCTGTTCCCATTCTTACTTAAAACCAATTTTTAAAAATTAACTCTAAGAAGAACAGAAGTGAAAACTGGTTAAGGTTAAAGAATATTCTACGAATGAAAGCACAAACTTATTTTAATCTGGTCACAAGGTTTTTTTGGGTTTTTTTTTTCTTCATTTTACATTTTCTTACATGATACCTGCAGAATCATAGGCTTTCAATCTGAAATACCATTCCACATATAAGTATATTAAGCAGAAATCTGTAACCAAATCTGTACAACTAACAAATAATTCTGTTGTTGTCCCTCTGATCTTTTAACTCAATAGTTGTCAGTTAAGTTAATCAAGTCAGTAGACAAAATAATCATGTTATATAAATTTCAATAGTCAGACCAAAATTTCTCAGAAGGAAATAAAATAAGTAATTTTTTCCCTGGCTGGTGTGGCTCACTACACTGAGTGCTGGCCTGCAAACCAAAGGGTCACTGGTTTAATTCCCAGTCAGGGCACACTCCTGGGTTGTGGGTCAGGTCCCCAGTAGGGGTGTGCAAGAGGCAACCACACATTGATCTTTCTCTCCCTTTCTTCCTCCTTTTCCCTCTCTCTAAAAATAAATAAATAAAATATTTTTAAAAATAAGTAATTTTTTAATCTAAAGATATTCCAGGGTCTACTGTCCAGAAAAAAGAGAATTATCTCTACTCAGTGTGTAGATATGAGATTTATGCTATTTGTCAGTGGATATTATGTGCTTCTAATTTTCTCCCCTAAAAACTAGACTATAAATAGAATAGGTAAAATGTAAGGGTCCTGTCTATTGAAAGATGTATAGGTTTTAAGCCTCCTTATTTTAAAAAAATGTCATAAATATTTTTTAAATTTTAAACATCTGTAGGACTAGAATTGAATGTAGCAACAGAGAACTAGATACAAGTTAGAAGGAGGCAGAATTCAGTTCAATATAAAGAGAATTCTAATAACTATAGCCATCTGACTAAAGTGTAAAGAGCTCTTTATTGAGAACTTTTCTTCTTTGAAAGGGTTGCAAATATGAATTAATCCCCACATTAAAAGTGATTATGTAATCTGTGATACAAAATAAACTCCCAATAACTATTAACTTCCTAATTTCCCTATCCCTGAATATGAACTCAATTATGAAACAAATATTTGTTCTGGTAAAAGTTAAAATAACATAAGAGGAAATATTATAAAATCTTTAATTATGAAAGTAACAGTAAAATGGTTATAAAAAGCATATGCTTTTAAACATCTGGAAAAAATTAAAGCTGAACATCTAATACTAATGACTTGCAAGTCTATATATAATTGCCAGTTCTTCATTCTTTTCAGACATGGTTGTTTGTATTTCTCATTTTTAATCCACTCATCATTAATTAATTCCTTTGGTGCCTTTAAGTTCACTCTCTGAAGTTGTTTAGGAAATGGTGTAGGAAAAGAGTATGGCACTTCCTCTTCTATCAATTAAAAAGTCTATGTGACAGTTCATTTTACTTAATCATGACACATCATTTTGATTAGAAAAGAATCTTGAAATAAGCTCAGAGAGATTGCACCTCTAGCCCCTTGTTCCTTCATGTCCACCATACTTAGTAGGAAGATGTACTTGGAAGAAGTGAGCTGATTCCAGAATGAGCGCAGAGAAAAAACAAACCAAAAGCACTGCTACTTACAATGCAGAGCATCAACCCCTACACTCACCAACACCATTACTTAACAAATATTTTCTATTTCTATAAACTCCTCCTATTACTTTATTATCACCTTCCACATTACGCTCTGTGCAAAGTTATAGAAACACATTACAGGTTGATGGTTGAGTTAGAGACTATGAAAAAGTGGCTTGGCTAGAAAATAGATTGTTCACAAATTAGGCTATGTGACTACAGTAGCTAATATACAGTAGTTATGGTATAACTGAGTATAATTATACACTTTATAATGTGAGAAAGGTAAACAAAATTCCAAGTAAAAAAAATAGCCAAACCAGGTATAATAAAGTGCTTTCCTTCTTCTAGAAATATCATTATTGCTGTTTTCCATTGAGTTTAACTGATAAGTTAGTAATTATTCAGTATTATTCACTAATGTGAAACCTTTTAGCTACACGATTTCACAATTTTTAGAAACAAACAGAAGACAACACATAATTGAATAAATAAAATGAAACGTTGATGAAGTGCTGAGGAAATGGTTTTAATTTAACAGCAAAGTGGCTCAACTAAATTTGAATATAAGATTTACCTCAAATGTCAAGAAAAGCAATATACTATTTACGTTCACACAAGTGAAAAAACACTGCAGTTTTTTCTTGTATTTTCACTATAGCCTACAGTTACCTAATGAATTCATTTAACCAACCCATTTATAATTAGATGATTAATAATTTTGCAAGTCCTTTTTTCATGCCATCATCCTGCTTAAAAACATCAATGGCTCCTCCCCTGGCTGGTGTGGCTCAATGGATTAAGCACCAGCCTTCGAACTTAAAGGCTGCTGGTTCAATTCCCAGTCAGTGCACATGCCTGGGTTGCAGGTCAGGTCCTCAGTTGGGGACGTGCAAAAGGCAATCAACTGATGTTTCTCCCACACATTGATGTTTCTCTCCCTCTCTTTCTCCCTTCCTTCCCCTCTCTCTGAAACTAAACAAAAATAAAATCTTTTGAAAAAACATTAATGGCTCCTGATTTACTACAAAATTCTTATTATATGTGGCATGACTCTCTTTCCTATTTTCTTCCCCTATTTTAAGAACCCACCTCTATCCTAACACTCCTGTCTTACAGAACTACTTCATGCATTAAGGCAATTACTCATGAATGGTTGCTCTAGATACAAAGTGCTGTTCTCTTGAACTCACCATGAGGTTAATGGCTGTGTTAAGAACCATTATCCAGTATTTTATCTTTTCTTATAGCTGAGTAGTATTACATTGTATATACATACTACATCTTCTCTACCAAATCATCTATGGAAGGGCACTGTGGTTGTATCCATATCTTAGCCACTATGAATAATGCTGCAATGAACATAGGGGTGCATACATCTTTGCAAATAAATGTTTTCTAATTTCTTTTTTTTTTTTGGTAGATACACAGGAGAGAAGTTGCTGGGTCCTCTGGCAATGCCATTCTTAAATTGTTAAGGAGATGAAATACTGCCATTTGCAACACCATGGATGGATCTTGAGAATATCATGCTAAGCCAGAAATTTTCATCCGGTGTACTGTAGCACACTGGTGTGCTGCAAGAGACATACAGTAAGAATTTTTAAAACATACAACACCTGACTACTTAGTCAGGGGCACTGACCTCTTTTCCCTTACTTAGTCAAATAAAAAAATGACAACAGCCAACACAAAAATAGCCAATTTGTGTGAATAAATCAAAATTATACCTATTTTTGTCACATTAGCAAAATGTATATCTTTTGGTGTGCTGCAGAATTTTAGTCAATTACTGTATGTGTGGCATGAGATGAAAAAGGTTGAAAATTACAATTTAAGCAAAAGAAGTCAGACAGAAAAAGTCAAGAACTATATGATTTCACTCATGTGTGGGATATAAAACTAAAAGCAACAAATGAACAAACAATAAAAACAAACAAAAACTCATGGACACAGACAACAGTAAGGTGGTTACCAAAGGGAAAAGGGATAGGGGTAGGAGTAGTAAGGGGTAAAGAGGTCAAATATATGGTGACAGAAAAAGATACGACTTTGGGTGGTGGGCATGTGATGCAATATACAGACCATGTATCATAGAATTGTACACTTGAAACTTATATAATCTTATTAACCAATGTTACTCCAATAAATTTAACTTAAAAGGAAAGAAAAATAAGAATCATTATCCAAGACTTAGGAACAAGGCCAAAAAAGATGACTTCAAATTCCAGAAGAGTCAATTAAACTGCAATGCCAGAGAAATCACTTCACTGTCCAAATATGTCTCTTCTTGGATCCCAAAGTGACTTCCAACTGGCAATAGTAATGTACCTTTGCTGACTTTCTGTTTTCTGTTTTTTTTCTTTCTTCTGCTTTTACTTAAATTTGACTGTTTTAGTTTTGCTTGTTTTGCTTCTGACAAATTCTGTCATTCTGTTTCATGTCTAACTTCTGATTTAGAGCTGCAATCCTTTGTACAACCAAGCCCCAAGGTTGGTAAGTCTGTGTGTCGTCTCGAACACTAAGCCAGTTATAAATGTACAGTTGAGAAATCACCTGTGTAAGTCATGGCTCCAGTTGTGTTCTGTCCACAGCCCAGTAAGAGACTATGCCAGTGGAGCCACGCCAGCTTCAACTGCATAGTCAAAAAGCACCTGTGGAAATGTGAGTATGGCTTTACATGACTAATGATTGCCCATTTATGAGGTGTCTACTTTAACAGTATGATTATTTGATGACATCTATTGTGTTGAGGATAGATATTTAGTCTCTATCAGGTGAAAGACAATAGAGTCTCATTTAACAGGGATTTGTTGCTGTTGTCAGTGCTGGTGCTGTTCATCTGTCTAGTTGGGAGCTCAAATTAATTAAAACATTGTGCCCACTAAAAAGGAGAGCAATCATGAGGTTTAGATAAATGTAAGCCAGAAACTAGGCTCTCAAAAAACAGTCTAAGACTATCATGGAAAGAACTGTACTCAGAAATATAACCAACTTCCTGGAATAAAAGAAACCTGAGCAAATTCTGGAGACTTCAGAGGAAAGGAATTCACCAAAATTTTAGGTAGTACTAGTGATATCTAATGGTGAGGCAGGCTTAGTTTCATCTCCTCAGGATTCAAAGCAAGTAATAAAGCTTTTAAAAGATGTATTCCTATATTTCTTAATGACATATAATATGTTACTCAATACTCCATGCTCAAGAAGGTACAGACCATTAATTAACATCTTGCATTGCACAAATTAAATAATTAGTCCACAATGAAAATCAGGATTAGCCTTTTTTTGAGATCAACAATAATCTTAATTTGTTATAATAATTTTGTAATTAATATATTTGTAATATGCATACCAACATTATGATAGTATTTGGAAAATATTTGGGATCAAAGAGAGCAATGTTAAGAAAATAATATCCAAATATTATGAACAAGATGAAGAGAATGATTGCACATCTTGTCAATGTCATTCTGCAGGATTATTTAATTTATAAGGGGACTGTGCTGCTTTTGAGTTTGCTGTTTGTTGTTAATTAAAGGTTCAGACTATTTAGTTACATGTTAACTTGTAAGTTTGTGCCCAATAAAAGTACAAATGTTTCCATAGGAAAGATAATCTCAAATATTACAGTTCATTGACCTGAAAGACATCATTCAGTTTTATAATAAAACTAACAATCTTATCCTAACATTTCTTTATTAAACTTCCTATAAATAACCTGTTCCTCAAATACTCTTTGTACCAGCTTTAAGTTATATTGGATTAATTAACTACCCTATAAAACCTTTTGTAATACTCAAGAATGTATCTCTGTCTTATTTGTGCCACTACTCTATACTATGCTAATAGTGGCATAAAAGCGCACATAACATCATTATACATAAATTTATGTACTTCTCTATCTACCTTTGCTACACCTGACAGCCCTAGCAGCCTAGACCTTGTTGACATTTTTACTGAGTCTCTAGGGTTTAACACAATCTAATACTTAACCATAAATTAATAAATGCAAATTAAATAAGTAAATGGAAGAATATATGAATGAATTTAAAATCAAAATTTATTTATTTGTCTTATTTATTGGAAAAGAACTACTCAACCCATAAGTGCAGCCCTGACCACTGTGGCTCAGTTGGTTGGGTGATGTTCCATAGAGTGAAAGGCCACCCATTCGAGTCCCAGCCAGGGCACATGCATGGGTTTGATCCCCAGTGGGTGTGTATAAGAATCAATGAATCGAAGTCTCTCTCTCACTCAGATGTATACCTCCCTCCCTTTCTCTTTCCCTTCCCCTCTCTCTAAAAACACATGGATAAATATTTAAATAAAGATATAGTACTTTTTATTATATAAAAAAGAGAGTTTAACAGTAAACCTTTAATGGCCAATTGGCTTCCTTTGAAATTATTGGGGATGGGTAGATATCATGAAATGTATAATACTAAAGTAGAGAATAAAAGTGTTAAAATATTGCCAGTACCAAGAGGTGGAAGCTCGGCCAGACACTACCCATAGCACTTGCTAAAAGCACTCAGCCTCCCAGTATTACCTATCGCCCATAGTCAGCCTACTCAAGACTAGACATTCATTAGTTAGTTGATTCTTTAAAGGGATTTAGGAGCACTTTGAGTGAGCCCCCTCAAATCAAATCTGATATAATTTAAGCATCCAAATAAATAATGATGATAATGAATTATAATCCATTGAATAAAACAGGAACTCATTATTTGCTTCTGATAAATCATGCATGCATATATCCATGCATACATTATGTATGGATTTATACTTACCTAAACAGAGAAAAATAGAAAAGAATTCCCTATAGTAGAATACTAATTAAAAAATACAGAAGGGGATGGCGGTGTGGTAGGAGGGAGCAGATTCTACTTCTCCTACACCTAGGGAAAATTCCTACCCATTCTAGGTAGGAACAGAGCAAAGAGCCAACATTATCAGGACATAAATGAAAATAGGAGATCACAAATTGTAGTGGACACTGAAAAACCCGATGGTAAAGAGACTACGTGGATCAGCACGGGGACCAGGGAGGTTGCAGCTCCAGGCCCGGCACGCCGGGGTCTGCTGCGGGGCTCCCGGGAAAGAGCTGGGTAAACTGCTCGCTCCCTGGCCAAAGAAGGACTGAGCAGCACCAGGGGAGGCCAGTTTACTGGAGGGCACAGAGAGAGGAGTTAGAGAGGAGTGAAGATGAAGAGGTACCCACACAGGGGTTGTAAGCACCCACGCAAAAGTGTGGTAGAAGTGTGAACTGGTGAAAGTGTGCACCCCACCCGGTACATCTAAGGGCACCCAACTCTACACCCGCACCCCCAACCCAGAGAGAGTGTGGTTTGGTAAAAGTCTCGGAAACCACAGGGTTGAAAAAGGAAAAGGCGTGGGCGTTCCCCGGGACCTGTGAGGCCCAGGCCCTGAAGGTAGGAGAAGTGGGCACCCCTCAGGATTTAGAGAGTGCGCACCCATGAACCCAAAAAAGGCTCAGGCGCTCCAAGGGACAACAGAACACACGGCGGTGAATTCCCAAGGACGTGCATAGTTACACAGAGCCCCCACACACAGATCCCTTCCGGGAGGCACCAGATGGGCTTAGAGGAGAACACGAGCCTATACTATGAACAGTATGCCAGAGGCTGACTGAGTCCTGAATGGGAACAGAGAAAAACTGTCTCCAGTCGCCCCTCAGTGGGCGGAAGCCAGCTAGAAAAACCGGTTTGGCCAGTCTGAAACCAACAATAGGTGTGTTTTGTTGTTGGTGGTGGTGGTGGTTTATTTGTTTTCTCTTTGTTTGTTTTTGTTTTCTTTTAATTATTTTAAGTAATCTTTTATCTTTTATCATATTATTTTTAGATCTATTGATTCTTTATGTTTCTCTTTCTGTCACCCTAGTGTTGACCCTTCTCCCTTGCTTTCCAAATTTATCTCTTCTTCTTCCTTCCATCTTCTGCTTTGTTCCTTCCTTTTTTTTTTTTTTGGAACCTGCAACTAATTGCATTATTGTATTATCATTATTTCATTATTCGTACACCTTTTATTTTTATAGTATTTTGGTATTCCTCTTCTTTCTGTATAGACTTCTTTGCTTGGCTGGTTATATGGTATCATTTGATAAGTTTCCCCTATTATTTCATTCATAGTGTATTGCTAATTTACTGTCCTTCATTTGTTTCCATTAGTACAATACTCTCTATTCTTGAGTACAAGGCTCAATACTCTTTATTCTTGTTATCTGGACTTCATAGATTCTGTCATATGATTGTTGCTCTAGTATTACTATAAATAATAGCTATTCCATACAAGCATAAATACTTCATGGCACCCATCCCAGATCTTAGCCCACTTCAGTTTCCTGAACTCTATTACTGTAGTGGTTAACTCTACTATCTCACACACTTCACATATTGACTACTCTTTATTCTCATCCTACCTCAGAATCTGACCTCCCACATCCTCACTGCTTTCTAGAGCCAACTCACAATCCTTTCCTTCCCAACAAGAGTCTTATTTTCTTTACATCCTTTCTAAAAAGTGGCTAGTGGGGTGAAAGATCATGGTTAACACTGTACATAGCCAAAGGAT
>CM052538.1:88369866-88424841 GCA_028533065.1 Trachops cirrhosus
CAAAACAAAGAACCAAGTAAAATATAACAAAAGACACTGAAATAGAGGACAGGTTGTCAAGACCCAGAGAGGAGAGGGGAGGGAATTTCAGGGGAGAAGGGAAGGGTTTAGAGGAACAAATATAGAGGACACATGGATAAATCAAGGGGGGTTGGATATGGGAGGAATGGGTGGGTGGGCTGGAATGGGAATAAAGGATAAAACCTGTACTGAATAAACTAAAATCAAAAAATTAAAAAAATTATTTGACAAAAAAAGAAAAAAAGTCCCTATGTAACACCCACACTGAAATACCAAGTCACTGACTGGTTCTCTGTAGAGGACACCTCCTCAGAAAGCAAAAAGTCTCTTTCATCAGGGCTGGCAGCAGCCTGCTCGTGCTTCCAACATTTTAAGGAGTAAGAATTTCTCCCCAGAACTCTCCTGGTTGGTGCCGCAGCAATGGACATGCTGCTTGCTATGTGAGTGCAGCCTGAGACTCTGGGACTCCATATATCTTCCCAAGTCTCTGCTGATTAGGGTTGGAGATCCCTGTGTGGGACTGCCCCATCCTTGCCTCTGGGAGGGGAGGGGGCTACTGAGCTGCATTTTTGGTCTGGTTTCTCTTCTGCTGAAGGCGCCTAGCACACATCAGCCAAAAATCTGTGCGGGTAGCAGGAGCAAGTGTGCTCAGCTTCCAGTGACTCAGGCACCATCTTCCTATTCTCAGAATTCCTATTTTTAATTTTTTTCCATTTTGGTCATGTTTGTGTATTAGAACTAGTTTGCATTTGATATTTAAGCAATATACTATTCCAGAGAAATATCACAAAGACAAAGTAAAAATGCATATTCTTATATTAGAATTTAAAAGCACTAAAGGCATTTGGGAACAAAAAAATATAAACAGTATAAAAGTAACAAAGTTTTTATTAATTTAATATATTTTATTAAATTATTACTTTTGTATTTTTAGGAACTAAAGGTATTTTATAGATTCCCTTCCCTTCTAAAATCATATTTAATACCCCCTCCCCTTGCCCACACACACACTACACACCACAAGTTGCACTTGGACCTGAGGCAGCCTGAGGCACAATCCACAGGAAGCTCTTAAAGAGACACAACAGAAATAGCAGGTGCAGAGACTGCACAGGAGGACAGAGGTGGGCTATGTGTGGTTCTCTGGTAGTTGCAGGTTTTCTGGAAGGTCAGATACATACTGTTTGCACAGTGCCCACAACCACTGTCTGTCCTTTGCCTGACTTAAGCTGCTGTCAATTTGAAAAAAAAAAAAACATGCAGTGGTGGGTGATAGCAGTGAAGGTATAATTTATTATTTATTCTGACTCTTATGGGGAGGGCTTATTTCAAGTGATATAATTGCTGTTTCTCCAATGTAACTTTAGAAACAGAAGGGGAAATTTAGAATTACCGGTATATCTTAAAAGGAGGCTGAAAAGTATGTACTAAAGCAGAAATAAGATAGCAATGGATAGATGGGGGAGAAACAAAGGGATAAAAGTCACTCACCATTAGGGCAAAAGACAACTTACTGCCTGTGTCTCCACAGCCACTCTGAACTTTCAGTCCTCAGCTTCAGCTACTCTCTTCATGCAAATAGATCTTTCACACACCCTCATTCTATTTCCAGAAATCTACTATGGATAGACTGTGGTTTTCAATGCCTATGGATTGTGTCATATTTCTGATAAAATAGAATCCTAGTCTTTTCATTTAGAATCTGCATATTACTCTACCCTTGTGTGACACTTTCTAACAGGACAGGTAGAAAAAAGGCAAGAAGATCATGGACCAAACACCAAGTAATAGCTGTATTTAAAGTCTGAGTGTGAAGAAGAAGCTTGCCAAGGAGTCTGGAGGGAGAAAAGAAAAAGAAGAACCACAAGAGAGTTAGCTGTACAAAAAGGAGAATCGACAGGTATACAAATAAACCAGTGAGCAGTGTTAGAAGCTGCAGAGAGGTCAACAAAAGTCAAGAGTGACAAAAAGAATCTGAAAATTGGTGAAGTCACTAACACCTTTATAGTAGTTCTCAACTGGGGGTGATTTTTGCCTACCAGGGAATATTTGGCAATATTTGGAGGTATTTTTATTTGTCACAACTCAGGGCTTCTACTGGCATTTTAAGGGTAGGGGCCAGAAATGCTATTAAATATCCTATATTATGTATGAGACACTCCCTCTCCCCCAAAAAAGAACATTCCTGGATAAAACATCAGTAGTGTCAACTTAGAGATACATCCTATAGGTTACAGGGGCTAAAATATATGACACTGAGGGCTTTGTGAGCAGTTAGAAAATAAAGATGGCAAATAAGACTATTCTTTCAGAATGTTTTGCCCTGCAGGTACAAAGAGGGACAGGACAGAGAACTTTAGGAACAGGCAGGACACAGAAAAAAAATAGTCCTTTTTGGTTTTCCTCAGTGATGGAAAACTTGGCAGTGTGGTAAACTGACAGTAGTGAAGAGAGGGAGAATAACACTGGGGATAAAGCAGAAGAAACACACTGATGAAACTCTATTTTAAAGTAAGGGAGGGAATGAAATCCAGAAGACCAGTAGAAAAAGGTGCCCTGAAGAATGCAGGGATATATATCCCTAAGATCAAGAGGAAATGAAAGTCTAATTGGTAAAAAATATTAATGTTTCTGGAGTGTCAAGAACAAGATAGATAGCTTGAGGAGAGTGTTTAATATTTACATTTAGTGCCTGCATTAAGCAGCTGGTCTGTGATCACTTTCCCTATTGTAGGGGAAATGGAGTATGCTTCCTGGAAAATGAAAAGACAGGCAACTGAGTGTAATCTCCTTGCAAACATACTAGAGACAGGTCTCCTAGCAAACAAACAAACTGTCAAAGTAAGTATTTTTCACTAGTAGGGGAGTTTATATATGGAAGGCTTTTAAAAGAATGTGTCTAATTATCTAGGGTTGCTTATAAAAACAGCCTGGAATGTAGAGATTTATGGGCTATGGTTCCTTAAAAAATGTCCATGTATGCTACATAACTATCTGAGCATAAAACAGAGATGTTTCATGTGGTCAAAAGGTAAAAACATTCAGTTATAAAATAAATAAGTTCTGTGTAACTAATGTACAACATGATGACTATAGTTGAAAAAATAAACCGGGGATGTTATATATTGAGGTGGCTCCTTCTGTGTAAATGAGGTGGTTGTACACATCCAACAACCAAGCTCTCACACAACAATCTTGGACAGGGCCCATCAGATGCTGGAAGAAAGGGCCTGGGTTGCAGGGACGGTGCTCCAGATCTCTCTCTACCTCACCTGTGCCTCTTGACACCTGATAAAAGCTCTGATTCATGTGAGTCTCTGCTAACAAAAAATGATCTGTGTTTCTCACTGACACAAACACTAATTACTGGATAGTGTTGAAAACAACTAGCTGATATTTTTAAAGGAATAACAAATGTATACAATAAAAAGCTAGGAGAAGGAACTAAAAAATATCAGTATTTAGGCCGTTCCAGGTTGGATGCAACAAGCTAAGCACAATAGAAGATAAAAACAAAGGAGGCATTTCCAAGCAAACATTTAACACCGGAGTGAAATGATCACTGAATTAAATTGTACAGGTAATAAAATGACAGCTACTGTAATTTAAAAATGATTAACTTAAAAACATCACTGCATTGGAAAACTGTGAAATATTTGTGCATGATTCATTTCTAAGTCACATCTTATTACCCTGACATTGCAAATATGATGGTTTGTGATAATAGTTATAAATCTTTGTCTCACTTTTAAAAATATTTCCAAAACTATTAATATGCTAAAATACTTATATTTTCTATAAACTATAATGCTTAATATTAAATTCTACTACAATATTTCTTGACCTTGGAAGTAAAAATATTATTTAACTCACAAAAATTAATTTATTATGTTGTATTTAAATTTCAGAATAATAGACTCTAAGGATAAATTTTGCTTTATTGTCTAACTTGAATAATGTAAAAACTTCAAAATCCAATGACTATTCCCTCAAAAAAGGCAGTTATTTTACTCCAGGTCAACAGATTGTACAGTTGCTCAAATGGTCAGAGATTTTTCATGACTCCTGAATCAATACATATTTTCTCTCCTGCTATTAAAGCTGTGCAAGCCCACAGGGCTACCTAAGAAGGCATGAACCACTTGTCATCTCGCAGAAAAGTGATGCAGTTAACTTGATGCAGTTAAAATTAAAATTGTCATCTTTGCGTTCTAACTCCAAGAGGTAAGCAACATAATTATCCTATTTATTAATTTTAGAGGAATATGAACTGTCTACCAAGCATGCTCAATGTAGTATAGTTAGAGAAAAAAATCTTTAATTTCCTTCTACAATTGTCCTTTTTTTAAACATTTTATTTACTTATTTTGAGAGAGAGGGAAGGGAAGGAGAAAGAGAGGCAGAGAAACATCAATGTGTGGTTGCCTCTCATGTGGGCCCCACTGGGAACCTGGCCTGCAATTTAGGCATGTGCCCTGATTGGGAATTGAACCACCAACTCTTTGGTACACAGCCTGCACTCAATCCACTGAGCTACACCAGCCAGGGCACAACTGTCCTTCTTAATTATTTTATTGATAAATAATAAATAAAATATGTACTTAATGAAACTTTCAATATATATTTTTAATACTGCTATTGTTACAACATGATTGGTTATTGGTATAGTCTAAATGCCTGTCCCCCAAAAATTATAGGTTGAAATTCTAATCCCCAAAGCTGATGGTATTAGGAGGTAGGGTGTTTGAAAGGTGCTTAGGTCATGAGGGTGGAGACCTCAGGGATGAAATTCGTACCTATACAAGAGACTCCAGAGAGATTGCTAGCCTCACCTACCATGTAAGATACAAAGAGAAGGTGCTCGTTATGAACCAGTAATGGCATCTCAGTATTGGAACTCCAGCCCCCAGAACTGTAACAAATAAATTTCTGTTATTTTAAGCTACCTATTCTGTGATATTTTGTTGTATTTGCCTAAACAGCTAAAATGCATAGTAAGTTTTAAGAATGTAATCACAGAGGAAAGTATTAGGTGCTCTGCACATTCTCATGGGAACTGTATGAAGAAATAGGTAATAATTGTGATAATGCAACTTTATTTACTCAAACTAATCTTAAGGTTATTTAAGATAAAGTGAGTTAGGTCCATAAATAAGGTATTCATAATTTTGTGTTTACAAACATACTAACCATGACAGTGCTAAATAAAAATGACACCCCAAACTAAAAAGAAAAAATAAATGGTATATTTTATCCAATTCTGCTTCTGTAAAAGTAATTCTGAATCTTCAGATTTATAAGAAATGAAGTGAGTTGGACTAGATAAAATATAAACAGGAGTTTTAAAATATCACTTAGATATACTTGACCAAGAACTTGTATTTTTTAATGGGTTTTCCAATAAATATCACAAATAATTGGCTATTTATCTTCTGTTTATGGGGAGTCTACAACCATTGTACTGTTATGATCCTATAAACCATTCCATAGAGTTGATTATTCTAAAATAAAGTATGTTTCTACTGGAATAATGTCATAATTGGCATGGCCTTCATGATCAAGGACTGAGCATCAAAAATCTAAGTTTTATCAAAAAACACTTCACAAAAACATCTGTACATTTATAATAACAAAATGTCAAAATGTGCATAAGCACACCACACACAACAGAAATGGCTGAGTATGGTCACAAAATAGAGGGAAAAGTGAAGGCTATGAAAAGTGAAATAAAGGAAAACGTACAGGGAACCAACAGTAACAGGAAGGAAACTGGGACTCAAATCAATGGTTTGGAGAAGAAGGAAGAAATAAACATTCAACCAGAACAGAATGAAGAAACAAGAATTCAAAATAATGACGACAGGCTTAGGAACCTCAAGGACAACTTTAAACATTCCACCATCCAAATCATAGGGGAGCCAGAAAGAGAAGAGGAAGAACAAGAAATCAAAAACTTATTTTAAAAAATAATGGAGAACTTCCCTAATATGGCAAAGGAAATAGACTTCCAGGAAGTCCAAGAAACTCAGAGAATCCCAAAGAAGTTGGACCCAGGGAAGCACACACCAAAGCACATCATAATTACATTACGCAAGATTAAAGATAAGAAGACAATCTTAAAAGCAGCAAGGGAAAAGGAAACAGTAACCTACAAAGGAATTCCCATAAGACTATCAGCTGATTTCACAAAACAAACCTTATAGGCAAGAAGGGGCTAGAAAGAAGTATTCAAAGTCATGAAAGGCCAAGTCATGAAAGGCAATCTACATCCAAGATTACTCTATCCAACAAAGCTATCATTTAGACTGGAAAGGCAGATAAAGTGCTTCCCAGATAAGGTCAAGTTAAAGGAGTCCATCATCACCAAACACTTACTATATGAAATGTTAAAGGGACTTATCTAAGAAAAAGAAGAAAATCAAAACTATGAACAGTAAAATGACAACAAACTCACAACTATCAACAACCAAACCTAAAAAATCAAAAACAAAAACAAACTAAGCAAATAACTAGAACAGGAACAAAATCACAGAAATGGAGATTACATGGAGGTTTATCAGCAGGGAGGAGGATGGGTGAAAAGATACAAGGAATAAGAAGCATAATTGGTAGGTACAAAATAGACAGGGGGAAGTTAAGAATAGTATAGGAAATGGAGAAGCCAAAAAACTTATATGTATAACCCATGGACATGAACTAAAGTGAGGAAATAATGGTGGGAGGAGGTATACAGGGTGGTAGGGAATAAAGGGGAGGAAAAAATGAGACAACTTTAATAGTAAAATCAATAAAATACATTTAAAAATGTGCATAAGCATACCACACACAATGATTATACTAAAAGCATATATCATAACCTAATCAGCAATTTTACCTTTAATTCACCCAGATTTTTTGTGTTACTAGGCACTATAGTAAATGCTATAAGAAATGTTAATACATCCAAAATTTCTTCCAATTAAAAGATTAAATCTAACAGGTAAAATGAGACACATATGAGTAACTAAGTTATGATTGGCAATATATATGATATAACTGAGAAGGACATTGATACGAAAAAGTATCATTAGTAACTAGAATGATCAACAAAAGCATTAAAGATTAGTAGGGCTATTACTCTAAAATTAAATACAACACATGTAGTTTCATGTTGAATGAGTGATACTTGTGATTTCCTTTCTCAAAGTATGTAAGAATAGAGGAGAATGGTTTGTATGGTTCTATTTCCTTAAAAATACTGAGGACTTTTTCTCATTAGATGTCCTTGTAGCAAGTGATGATATTTGCTTTAATTCCATTGACAATGAGTAAACCAAAAGTGGAGATTATTATTTTAACTCTTAAAAAGATATTAACAATTTTATATATTTGAAAGTCTCATCTAGGATTTCAGGATTAAAAGCAAAACTTTCTTCAATCAGATTTTCTAATCATCATTCCTTTGTTCTTAATTTTGAGCATGAACAACTTTTATGCCACAGAACGTGTGAAGGTGCATGTTCACAACAGGGCCAGTAGAGTTCTATCGCCTGGTAGATGGCAAAGGCGGGGTGTTTTGAAACTGATTCTTGTTTACTGTCTCACTGCTTCACAGAGTCCCTGGTTATTAGCAGCTGGGCCTCAGTGGTAGCAATTAGCAAAGGACACAAGAATTTTCACATATATTCAAGTGTCAATTGAGACTGTGGATCGACTCCATATAAATTAGAGATACAGAAGTTCATATGCCCTTTTTAAATCCTTTTAACATTTGTTATCAAAGGTCACAATCCAAATCAAGCCCTACCCATTCTGAATTTTAGCATGGTTACCATGGTTAAATCTGTTGTATTGACAAGCTCATGTTAATGTCTCCCAATATGGGACTCTAAACTCCTCAAGGGCTGTCTCTTTCATCTTTGCATCTTCAAAGTAGGTTCTCAATTCATATTTATTAAAAGAAACTGTGGATGTATTGATGAATGGGTAAGTGAATAAAGGATAACTTACTGAAGGAGAAAATAGTAGTCCCCAGAAAAAAAAGTGAATGCATAGCAAAGTGCTTGGCTATTTAACAAAGGGTTTAATTAGTCTTAGGTTACTTAACTAGTATTAGTTATATCTAAATTCTGGATTTTGACATACCAAATAATTAAAATATGACATGAGATGTTAATAAGCTGCAAGTTACAACTTTTGCTTAACTATAAATCTGGTCTATTCTTCTAATGAAAAAGTCCTATAGCTTATGTTTTCACTATGCAATTCAGTTTCTACACAAAGGCAGCAGGATGCCAAGCTGCAAATAAGAGAAATCACCGTATGTCATTGGAAAACTAGTCATAAATGAATTCTGACAGAATCACTTAGCACAAATAGTTCAGGGTAACTGTGTGGATGCATTTGCTGAATCATTTAAAAATAATACAACTTTACAAATCAACTTTTTAATGTAATAAAAAATACTTCCAAATATTATAGGGATTCCCAGAAATTGAGTAAGTACTTTTTAGATATGGACATCTCAAGGCCTCTAAATTAAGGAGAGAGTACATGCCAAAAACTTAAACTTGGGGTTATAAATGAATCCTACAATTCTACAGATACCTTCAACTATTTCAACCACTGACCAGTGCAATGTGCACACAAAGTCAGGGCCCATTAAATGCCTGTGGACAAAAGGAAGGGAGAACACGATGAGGAAATCTCAGTTAATTAAAAGAACTGAGTTACAATAAATTACTCGAGAATATGATAGTTATCAATGCTGACCAGACTCATCTGGGTCTATGCCTTCCAGGCACAAGAAACTGTACATTCTGTTGCCTTTTTTGGTGAGTTCGAGCCACGGGATCAGATCTGGTCAATGAGTCGGGCGAGGAAGTGAAGTGAGTCCCTCAGGGGTTAGGGCATTTATTACTGGGATGAGGGCCTCCAGAGTGCCATGGTGAAAGGCAATATTTGAAATGGTAGATGCTTCAACAGCCTACATACAGAATGAGAGGTTGAAGAGAACTCCCAGCACCTTCTACAGTGGACATGTAGTCTGAGTGAGAAATAAATCCATATTATAAAGTCACTATTATAAAGTCACTAAGACTTGAAGGTTATTTGCTATCACATAGTGTAGCTTATCCTCACTCACACATTCAGGCACTTTCCTCCCTGTAATGCCAGGTCCTCTGTATTGTTCATTACATATGATTCTATCCTCACATTAATAACATTTTTAGAGTAGGGTGATCTTTTAAATATTTGGAGTTAGTCTTCACTATATAAAGCTGTTGGAGAAACCATGACAAAGCCCTACATTTATTCATTGATATACCCTAGTCTGGAAAGAAAGTTCCTAGAAACAAAGAGCCTATTTCTTGAAAAGTTTTTTCTCTTTTTTTGGTGGTTGTTCATATTTGGACCCTTCTAAGAAAAATATAAAGAAAGTTACTCATTAAAGAAAAATTAAGAAAAGTCTTTATTAAAGCAGTTTGAACATATAAAGAAATGTGAATACTTATAAAATTGTTCCAGATATATTTTGGTTTCTTCTAATAAATTTAAGCAAAGGCCCATTTCTTCTTAGCCATTATCTGGAGTTCAGAGAATGCATATATCCTACCATTTCCTTTTCAGACTGAAATATCCCAAGGTATACAAAAACACTAGAATTGTGATCTGTCTAACCTATTAGGGCAAATTTTTGGTCATTCAGGAACCCTCAGCATCTTAATAAATAGAGCCATAATCTATTGGTAGAATTAAATCCCCATGAATTATATGAAGTACCCTGGTACTTTCTAAATATGAATATCCTCTTTTGTGACAAAGTTCACTTTTAAGATAAGATTTTCTTATCTCTTAATAAAGACATTAATATCATTCATGAGTGTATCAAGAAATTTGACCAAATTTTAAGTCCAAAATAAGTACTAAACTTTTTTTTCTTTTTTGTATCCCTTACTGGAGAGCCTCAGTCAACACTTAGAGCAAGCACAGGTTGCCCTAAATGTGTTAACTTCATTACACATAGTAATGCAGGAAAAATAAAAAATTAACTTAAATCCATTACATCTTCCCAAAGCATGTAGGTTTCAAATTAGACAGTTAGGGTCCAAATATAAATCTTATCTCTGCCATTTACTATCTATGTTTTTGGCCAAATGCTAATCTTCTTAGTGCTTTATTTTCCCATTTTGCAAACTGTGATCAGTAACAGTAACACGTGGTTCATAGATTTGTGAGAACTGAATGGGATAACACATGAGGAGCATTACAAATAGTCCCTTAGGCCAAATTAGCCTTAAAAATACATGCTACTATTGTTATTGTTCTAAAAGAAAAAACTAAATGAACTGTGTGCCTTTTCTTTTTTTTGTCTAATGATTATATTTAAGTTTATATTTTTTATTTTTTAAAGATTTTTTTATTGCTATTCTATTATAGTTGTCCCCATTTTCCCCCTTTGCCCTCCTCCACCACTTGAATTATTTTGGAAAAGGAATATAAAAAATGTGTGTCACTTTTCACACAAAAAGCTGTAATTTCCTAAATATGTAAGTCACTTGTTTCACATATACCTTAAATTTCCTAAAGAAAACAGGCATTTCTTCCTTAGATTGCTGAGTTAAAGAATATATTTTATGCATTTTAGTTAACTATAAATTAACTGTAATAATTAACTGTAAATTATTTGAAGGATGAAATATTAGTTGCAAAACCTAAAGGAAAACAGTAAAGTCATAATTTCTATAGGTTTCATGTAAAAATTAAAGTGTTTCAGTATTTATTCAACAAGTGTTACTGTAAATTCAATAAAAACATACAATATATTAATCGAGTTTCTGTTGCAACCTTCATAGTAACGTTTTTCAACCAGTGTGCCGCAAGAATTTTTAAAATACATGATACCTGACTGTTTAGTCAGGAGCACTGACCTCTTTTTTAGATTGTCAAATAAAAAATGACAACAGCCAACACAATAGTTGTCCATTGTGGATGAATCCAAATTATGTCTATTTTTGTCAGACCAGCACAAAATAGAATACATTTCTCAGTATGCCGCAGAATTCTAGTTTGTGTGCCAGGAGAAGAACACCACTGCAAACTGCTGCTTTGTCGCTGTCCCTCACCATGGCAATGGCATCGTCCTGCCATCTAGTGAAACATCTGCACCACTGCAGGGACATTTTTGAAAATTAATAAAAAGCCTCAAATTGAAGAACAAAATTACACTTTTGTGCTCTTACATTTTAAATTTTGAAACTGTATCTCAGAGGAAAAGTAATGTCTTGGTATTACAAGGGAAATTATTTAAATGTAGTATAAAATGAGATATAAAGAATACATAAAAGATCCAACTTTGGGCAAGTACAATAGTGCACCATTATCAATATAAATACCACTCTATGAAAGAATAATAAAAATTTTGTGAAGAGAAATATTTCACAATAACTCATTAGCCACAATGTTTAATGTTGCATCAATTGGAAATCTTTCTGAATGTGTTATTAAGCTTAGATAAAAGATAGCAATTGCCCCAGTAACATTTTCAAAGCACAAAAGACCCCCCAAAAGACGAAAATAATATAATATCTTTCTATATATACCCATATAAACACACACAATTATTTTTTAGTATAATAGAATCAAGGAATCCATTATTATTTGTTGTTTTATAGTTCTGATTTGCTCAAGGTTAAAATTTGACCAAGTCTGACCCCATGGGTAGAACTTCTAACTTCAAGTACAATGGTTTTGCTCTCACTCAGTAGTGCCGTAGTAACTTAAGGCTTCTTCACAACATGAGTGTCTGAACTAGATAAGCTGCTTTCACATGAAACAATGATCTAAAATACAAAGAGATATCATAAATTATGTAGTTTTGTACACTTTTCACATATAAGCAGAAACAGGCAGGAAGGTAGGTAGGAAGATAGGTAGGTAGGTAGATCATTTGAAAGAAACACTTAAATATTAGGGGCCAAAGACACTGATGAAAAAGAGCACATTTGTGAGAACGTGATTGAAATGAACGCCAAAAGGCAAGCGCATCCCAGTATTTGAGACCTGAAGCCCCCACAGCCCTTGGGCTGCAGGCCACTGGTCATCTCTTCCCATCTCAAGTAATAAGGAAGCTTCATGCACATGCTTCTAAGACACCCAGTTCTCAAGTTCAAGCCAGGACCTGTGCTGTGCCTCTTACACACTCCGCTCCACCCTCATCAGCAGGCTCCCACATTTTGGAGCAAGAATTTGGAACTTCTGATACCTAGAATGTGTGAAAGCTTTGGATTTTGCCTTGATCCTTAGGCTCCTCACTTTGTGTAGAGGGACAACTGTAAAAGGACAGTTGGGAGTCCACTAAAGAGTCTAATGGTGGTACTGGCGTGAGTGTGGTTTACAAAAGGACATATTTTACAATCGCTATGGGGTGAAGAGATGGTGTGCCATGATGGTGTCAGAGGGTATCCTCACGACCGGCATTTTTCTTATCTTGTGCATCTCAGGGTTAGGTTTTGGAATGGAGAATACTGAACTTTCCATGGAAGCACAGAAGACAGGAATTGAGGGTAGCTATCATGATTTGCTCCTATGATGAGGGTCTTAAGTGAAAACTTAGCATCTCTGACTTGTGATGTCAAAAATGGAGATCAATATTTTCCCTTCAAATATAAGGAGCTATTCTTCAGTCTGTTTTCAGGTTGCACACAGGAATTATTTTATCATGTGCAGGCACATGTATTTACTCACCATGCTGTTCATTTTTGAAGATGATGAACCTGCTCTTTGCTTTCTTAGACTATTAACTTCTTCTACATTTCCATCTTTTGTTTTCAAAATCATTCTGCTACTCCCTGCAGTTCCTTCTGATGAGGATCGCAGTCGTCTCTCTATAAATCTTCCTTCACGATATGGACTGAGGCTACTGGCAAGAACTATTAAAAAACAAATAAAAATTAATATAAATGTTTAAATGTGTTTTTTGTAAATGTTCCACTGAAAGCATATGGGAAACCCTTAATGTCATTCAAAAATTCTCTATCACCATAATTTTTTAATCAATAGTGCTAGTTTAGTTTACTTAATCTTGTAATCACTTCAGAGTCTAAAATTTTTGTAATCATCCAAGGTTTTTCTGTACCTCACAGAAATCACAGAAGCAAAATTCTGCACTTATTATCCTCAAATTGTATATAGAACCTGATCACTTTAAAAAATTACATTTATGGGGTGACATTGGTTAATACAATTACATAGGTTTCAAATGTACAATTCTGATACACCATCTGTATGTAGCATTCTGTGCCCATCACCCAAAGTCAAATCTTCTTGTCATCATGTATTTGATCCCCTTTACTCCTTTGGTATCCAGCACCCCCTTCCCTCCCTTTTCTGTGTCTCTGAGTTGTTGTTTGTTCACTAGTTGCTTTCAGTATTATATCCCAAATATGAGTTAAATCATATGGGTTTTGACTTATTCTGTCTGACTTATTTCACTTATTTCACTTTTTTATCCAATCACAATCACTTTTTAAAAAATAATTTTATTGTTGTTCCAATATAGTTATCTCCACTTTCCCACTACCACTTTCCCCAGCCCCACACCTCTACCTCCTGCCCTCAATCCTTCCCCCCTTTGGCTTTGTCCATGTGTCCTTTATACATGCTCCTTGATGACCTTTCCTTTTCTTTCCCCCATTATCCCTCACCTCCCTCCCCTCTGGTCACTGTCAGTTTGTTCCTTATTTCCAAGTCTCTGGTTATATTTTACCAGCTTGTTTGTTGTGTTGATTAGGCTCCACTTATAGGTGAGATCATATGGTATTTGTCTTTCACCTCCGGGCATAATGGTCTCACTTAGCATAATGCTCTCCAATTCCACCCATGCTGTTGCAAAGGGTCAGAGCTCTTTCTTTCTTTCTGCTGCATAGTATTCTACTGTGCAAATGTACTATTGGTTTTTAATCCACTTATATACTGATGGGCATGTGGTTGCTTCCAGCACTTGGCTATTGAGAATTGTGCTGCTATGAACATTGAGGTGCATAGGTTCTTTTGAACTGGCGTTTCAGGGTTTTTAGGGTATAACCCACCAGAATTGCCAGGTCAAAAGGCAGTTGCAGTTTTAGTTTTCTTTTTTTTTTTAAAGATTTTATTTATTTATTTTTAGAGAGGGGAAAGGAGGGAGAAGGAGAAGGAGAAAAACATCAATGTGTGGTTGCCTCTCATGTGGTCCCACTGGGGACCTGGCCCGCAACCCAGGCATGTGTCCTGACTGGGAATCAAACCTGCAATGCTTTGATTTGCAGCCCGCACTCAATCCACTTAGCTACACCAGCCAGGGCCAGTTTTAGTTTTCTGAGAAAATTTCATACTGTTTTCCACGGTGGCTGCACCAGTCTGTATTCCCACCAACAGTGCACTAAGGTTCCCTTTTCTCTACAACCTCATCAGCACTTGTTGTTTACTGATTTATTTATGATAGCCATTCTGACTGGTGTGAAGTGGTATCTCACTGAGGTTGGAATTTGCATCTCTCTGATGGCTAGTGATACTTAGCATCCTTTCATATGTTTCTACACCCTTGTATCTCTTCATTGGAGAAGTGTCTGTTCAAATCCTTTGCCCATTTTTTTAATTTAGATTGTTCGTCTTCCTGGAGTGGAGTTGTATGAGTTCTTTATATATTTTTGAGATCAACCCCTTGTCCAGGGTATTACTGGAAAATATATTTCCCCATACAGTTGGTTCCATTTTCATTTCACTGGTGTTTTCTTTAGCTGTGCAGAAGCTTTTTATTTTGATGAAGTCCCATTTGTTTATTCTTCCCTTATGTCCCTTGCTCTAGGGTACATACCATTGAAAATATTGCTGCATGAAATATCTGAGATTTTCCTGTCTATGCTCTCCTCTAGGCCTTTTATAGAATCCTGACTTATATTTAAATCTTTTATGCATCTTGAGTTTATTTTTGTGTATGGTGTAAGTTAGTGGTCAAGTTTCATTTTTCTGCATATAGCTATCCAGATCTCCCAACACCATCTGTTGAAGAAGTTATTTTTATTCCACTTTCTGCTTCTGCTCCCTTTGTCAATTATTAATTGACCATAGAGACTTGGTTTTATTTCTGGGCTCTCTATTCTATTCCATTGATCTATGTGTCTTTTCCTATGCCAGTACCAGGCTGTTTTGATTACAGTGGCTTTGTAACATAGTTTGATGTCAGGTATGGTGATCCCTGCTACTTTGTTCTTCTTTCTCAAAATTGCTGAGGCTATTCAGAGTCATTTATGGTTTCATATAAAAATTTTAAATGTTTGTTCTAGATCTGTGAAACATACCATTGGTATTTTAATAGGGATTGTATTGAATCTATAAATTGTTCTGGACAGTATGGACATTTTGATGATGTTAATTCTTCCAACCCATGAACACGGTATATGCTTCAATTTATTTGGGTCTTCCTTAGTTTCTTTCTTCAGAGTTGTGTAGTTTTCTGAGTACAGGGCTTACTACCTCCCTCATTAATATCCTTGACTCAACTTCATCAATGCTAGCCTAGATTACTGCAATACATCCAATAATCTCCTGTCTCTGACTACACCTACCTGTTTTCCCCCATCAAAACACAATCTACTTTTGACACAGTATCCAGAATGGTACACTTAAAATATAAGTGAGATGGATCACAATCACTCCTCCAGTCATAAAGCTGTTGTTTTCCCAATGGTCAATCAGGTTCCTCATAACATGACCCTACTCTCCACCTTACAATGGGGGCCTACCCATCATTTATCTGTCACACCTCTAATTTCATCTTCTTCTGCTGCTGCTGCTCCTTCTCACCCTTCCCTACGCTTATGCTGCACTGGACCTCTTGCCCCCCCTAGAAAATTTCAGGCATACTGCAACTAATAGTCTTTGTTCTGATAAACATCTCTCACATATTTATATATCTTACTCTCTAAGCACCTTCAAGTTTTTGTCAATATGTTACCTTAATACCCTTCTCATACTTAAAAATGCAAATTATAATGAATTATCAAAATTAAAATTAAGAAAGTCATTTCATTTATAGTAGCATCAAAAACAATAAAATGCCTAGTAATAGATATATTCGGGTACAAGATGTCTACACTGAAAAGGTATCTACATTGATGAAAGAAATTGAAAACACAAATTAATTGACAGACAGTCCATGTTTATGGACTGGAAGAATTAATACTGTTAAATAGCCATACTACCCAAAGTGATTTACAGATTCAATGCAATCTTTATCAATATTACAATGGCATTTTTCACAGAAATAGAAAAAAACTCTAAACTTTGTATGGAACCACAGAAGACCCCAAATGGCCAAAGTGATCTTGACAAAGAAGGAAAAAGCTAGAAGGATCACACAACTTGATGTAAAACTGTGTTACAAATCCACAGAAATCAAAACAGTATGGTATTGACCTAAAACAGATACATATATCAATAAAATAGAATAGAGATCTCAGAAATGAACCCATATATATGTGGGCAATTAATTTTTGGCAAAGAAGCCAAGAATATATGATGGGGAAAGAATAGTCTCTTCAATACATGGTATTGGGAAAACTAGATAGCAACTTATAAAATTATGAACCTTGACCCTTATGTTACACCACAAACAAAAATCAACTCAAAATGGATTAAAGAGTTAAATGTAAGAGCTTAAACTGTAACACTTTTAGAATAAAACATAGTAAGATCTTTGACACAGGTCTTGGCAATGACATTTTTGGATTTGACACCAAAAGCAAAGGAAACAAAAGCAAAAATAAGTTGGACTACTTCAAACTAAAAGACTTCTGCTCAGCAAAACAAAGACTCAACAAAATTAAAAGGCATCCTATGGAATAGGAGAAAATATTGCAACCTACTGGCAGTTAATATGCAAAATATACAAGGAACTCAACCAACTCAATAGCAAAACAAAAGCAAAAACAAGACAATAACAACGATCCCCACATACAAATACAAAACCTAACAGACATTTTCTGAAGAAGACTTACAAATGGCCAACAGGTACTTTAAAGGGTATTCAATATCACTAATCATCAGGGAAACTCAAATCAAAATTACGATGAGATATTACCTCACACCTGTTAGATGGCTATTATCGAAAAGTCAAAAGATAAGTTTGTCAAAAATGTGGAAAAAAGGGCACACAATTTTGGTGGGAATGAAAACTGGTAAACCCACTGTGAAAAAGGGTATGGAGTTTTTTCAATAAATTAAAAATAGGACTACCATATGATCCAGGAATTCCAGATTTGGCTTTGTACAAAGGAAATAAATCATTAACTCAAACAGAGAGTTACATTACCATGTTTATAAAACATTCTGCACAATAGCCAAGGTAAGGAAACTACCTAAATGTCCATGGATGAATGAATGAATAAAGAAGATATGGTATTATATACAATGGAATATTACTCAGCCTTAAAAAGGAAGGAAATCTATCATATGTGTCAACACGGATGAACCTAGATATCATTGTGCTAAGTGAAATAAGTCAGAGAAAGAAAAATACTGGATGGTATTGTTTATATGTGGAATCTAAAACAATTAATTAGAGCAAAAATGCTAAACTCTCGAGTGGCTGCCAGGGGCTAGGAGGTAGGGAGAAAAGGATAGATTAGTAAAAGTATACAAACTTTTAGTTATAAAATGAATAAGGTCTGAGATCTAATGCATAACAAGGTGACTGTATTTGATAACATTGTATCACATAATTGAAATTTGCTAAGAGAGTATAACTTAAATATTCTCACACAGGAAAAAAAGGTGAATATGTGAGGTAATAGGTACATTAGCTAAATGGTAGAGAATCCTATCACAGTGTATACATATATTAAATCACTATGGAATTTACATATTTCACACTCAATAAAGCTGGAAATAAATACAAAGTCCCACTCCCCATTTTCTACTCTTTTATTCTGGTTTAAACTTATCCTTGGCAGTTACTACCATATCTCATTTATTTATTTGTATATTAATTGTCTGAGTATCCCCAGTAAAAGTAAGCTTCAGGAATGTAGCAACGTATGCTTATTTTGTTCATTGCTTTATCTCTAGTGCTTAAAACGGTGCCAAAACAAACATTTGTTGAATCAATGATTACACGAGAGAGTGTGTGAGTGAATAAATGAGCAGTTCTACATAGACTCATCTCCTGACTTGAAGATTTTTGGCCAGACCCTAGCAGGAAAACACAGCACTTTTTTTAAAGTAACTTTTTAAGTCAATGAATAAAAATGAAATTACCAGAGATATCAACATTACATTGTTAATTCTGATTTGACTGTAGACCTAATATACCCAGATATGTATTAAATACTAGCTTGAATATGTTTCATAATAAATACAGAATAACTTTAGTATTATGGAATTTAGTGTGTATAGCAACTCTTTCTTACAAAAAATATACTTAACTGGTTTTAAAATGCTAAGCTTCCAGATTACAAAATCCTTATGAATAGCAGGCGAACATGCCCACAATTTGAGGATAGTGTATTATCACCTTTTCCTTGTTGACATTATCAACTTATTCATGTATGATTACTATACAAGTTTTAAGTAATATAAATAAATAGCTAATGTCCAAATACAGGCAACATATTGGCAAATTCAGCGAAATTACTTTAATATGTTAAATAGTTTGCAATTAGGATCATAGTCAACATATTAATAGCAAGGTCATTGTTGGTCACTCTCTAGTTTCCACAGAAATAAACATATACAGTATTCAATCTTATACTGAGACAAGCCATCATTTCTAAATCAGAATCAGAGATAACCATAATTATAATTCTGCCCATTTTTATGCTATTCCTTTAAAAATCTGCCTAGAGGTCAATCTGAGATTCACTATTTCTTAACAACATGATCTTATAGTTATTTAACTTCATCCTAAACCTTAGTTATTAATAACTGCCACACAAAACTTTGGTTAAAATTTAATGAAACAATTCATGCAAACTCCTTAATACATTTTTGACATATATTAAGTTTACAAAAAGAGTGTCCATTTTTAATTTATTCCTCATAATCATTCTTATAATTATATCATTAAAGAATTAAGCAGGTATAACTAGAGCCAAAAGTATAAGCAAAGCTACTAAGATTAAAAAAATTAAAAAGTAGGCAGATATACAAAAGTGACTTGTATCAAATGTGAAAAATATTAAGCTATACAATTATATCACTGAATAATTAATTCATGTATTTAAGAGTTTAAAATTGCCATAATCATTCAGGGACTAGTTAGATAAATCATATAATGTTATTTTTCCTGACATTGTAATATACAATTTGATATATATAAAAATATTATTTTACATTTTAGTGTTATTCTTAATGTTTTGGGAAGAGCCAGCATCATAATGTGTATTACAGCCTAGCCATTAAGAGCCTGAGTTTTGGCCCTGGCTGGTGTGGCTCAGTGGAGTGAGCATAGGCCTGAGAATGGAAGTGTTGCCGGTTTGATTCCCAGTCCGGGCACATGCCTGGGTTGTGGGCCAGGTCCCCAGTAGGGGGCACATGAGAGGCAACCACACATTCAAGTTTATCTCCCTCCCTTCCCCTAAAAATAAATAAATAAAGTCTTTAAAAAAAAGAGCCTGAGCTTTGGATTGAGGTGGTTTTAATTGGCTGTGCCACTTACCTGCTGTATGATCCCTTGGTCTCAGGTTTCACACCTGTTAGCTGGGGAATATACTAATGCTGACCTCATAGGGTCTTTATCCTAAACAACTACATACAGACTGCTCTGTGACTTTGGACACATTACATAAACTACCTGTTCTCCAATTGTCTCACCTGTGCGATGGGTTACAATAATGGGAGTGATTTCAGTCATTTGATGTTGCAATGAATTAACATATCTATATAAAGAACACAGAACAGTGAGTGGAACATAAAAATCATTCAATGTTGGGAGAACTAGTAGAAATAGTAATAGTAGTAATAGTGGAATATATATATTTCACTAAAAATACCAATACTCCATCATAAACTCTAAAAAAGATAGTTCTTGTTTTAAATAAAGCCACATTGAAAATAAAATTAGTTTCCTTTCACTTTCTTCTGAGGGTCAGATTCTGGATAGCATAACTACAAAAAATGAGGAATATTGATGAATTAAATTTTTCACATAATACAACTGAAGCAAGTTAAGATCAAGTAGTAAAAAGATTTAAAATTATAACTAGAAAATATTAGACAGTAAAAATAAGAAAAATGTGGTTTCAATTAATGAGATGAAGAAAATTAGATAAGCATAATAAAAATTATAATTTATACTTATTAAACAAAGAAAGTCAGCCTACCTTTGACAGGATTTGCATCGTATCCACACGTTTTGTTAAAAATATGATGATCGCCAGAAGAAGGTATTATTCTCGAGTCTGATACAGGATGGATCCCTTTAAAACGTTCAGCTATTGTTTTATGTTGCTCATAAAATCCGAGTTTCCTCGGGGAGCTTGTCACCAACATTGTATCACCGTTCTGTAAGACCACATGCTCTTCTCCTTGAGTATGTGCTGATAGGTGAGTCTCTGAGTCACTCCCATTGGTAACAGGGAGCTCAGTGACTTGCAATAACACTTCCTTCTGATTAGCAGCAGAGGTTTCTGGTAAGGAATTAGATTCAGTGCTACAACGACCTACTAACCTATATTTCCCAGGAGACATAATTGCACAGGAAATAGTTCCCATAGGGTCTATTGTTGCCTTTGTAACCGCAGCAGGATTGCGAGAGACCTGAGAGGTAGAATCATTGTGGTCAAAGTTGTCGCAGTGGGATGCCATGCTTCCACTTTTAGAAAATGCGTCTGCTTCAGACACAGAATCTTCAGTCAAGGCTAAAAACTCTGAAGGTGTCTGAGCTGTGGTAAGATCAGCAGAAAGCAAGGGAGATTGTAAAGAGCTTCCAGCCCGTTCTGTTACATCCACAGAACAAGATGGAGAAGCTCTTACTAATTCAGGTTCTCTCTCTTGGTTCTGTGTAGTTTCCAATGAGAATTCAGACTGTTGGTCCAACGAAATGGACTGGCTCTGTGGAACTGGTTTAGAAAATTTATAGTGAGATGAAAAAGATTTAGTAAGCAGCTTTTTTGTTGACTGCTTAACAGAACGACGAGTTTGTTCTTCTGTGAATCCAGAGTCATCCCCCTCGCTTTTGCCGGAACTTAGGCAATTTATAAAGACATTCTTATTAGTTGAGTGTTCCTTTTCCCTTTCAAAATCCTCTGTCAAGGATCTTGTTATCTTCTTATTTCGTGAACTACTAAAACCAACAGAATGTCTTCCTCTGATTTTAATATGTTCTTCCAAACTCAGTTTTTGCATACTGCTGTGACCAGGTTGAGCACCATTTGAAATACTAAGGTTCTGGTTGGTAGGTTCTTGCTTAGGTTCACTCCCCTTCTTATGGTGGAAGCTAATGGAAGGAGTACGGAATATGCTCCTGCGTTTACCTGTACTACCTGAGCTTGAGTTAGTGCTGGAAGGAGAGGAACTGTGGACACCAGCTGTGTTACTGGAAGAGGGTGAAGAAGGAAGAGAATCATGTCTTCTGCTGATACTTCTTCTGAATATTGGCAACCGGGAGACCAGGGTAGATCGTCTTGATCCAGAGTCCCCCATTGGGACCCCAAAGCTTGCACTGTGATAGCCAACTTAGCAACCTGGGAAAAGTTCAGACAAAAAGAAGAAGTCAATAGAATTCAATTGTAAGTAAGACATTTTAAAATAAATCACTGTTCTTCAGTACACAGAATACAATTAGGTTTACATTAAAACAATAAATAATAAAATTATAATACTTAAGGATTTCTTAAAAATTTACAAGTAGCAAAATTATCCACTATTTTGCATAGCAATTTAATAATGGTACAAAAATTTCAAGATTACCCATAATATTTAAAGTCTATTCAGAAAAGCGGGTGTTGGGAGACACAATATCATTATTCAAGACCCAGTCTTACCATTCACACTGGTTCTATAATTTGGTACATTGTATAATCTTAACTTTTTATGTCTATTTGTTTAGATGTAGTAGACATGTGATAGCTGTGGGCATTGCCTGTGATAGACCATGGATTCAACAAGTGACCCACCTGAGCTTAACAGAATCACACAGCAACCTAAGGTGTGACCTGACACTAGAAGCTCACTCATGGAATAAACAACTAAGACAAAGTTATGAAGAAACCACAACTATGAGTTGAAGGCCTAAATGAAAGCTAATTCAACTGGTAATATTGAGATAAATAAGAATAGAGACTTAGAGGAGCAGAAGCATAGAAAATTTCTGAACCATATCAATATCAGAGAAAGAAGAAGGAAGAGGAGAACGGAGTTCATCAACTCTGATCTACTAAGTACTTTTACATAGCTTATCTCTTTTAATGCTTCTGACTGTAGAAGTAGATAATATCACCATGGACATTTTATAGCAGAAAGAAAACTTGCCTAATGTCACTCAGCTATTAAGTGGTAAAGCAGGAATAAGAAACTAAGCCTTATCTAACCACGGGGTCAGCTCATGACAGCATGGTACATACAGCTTTCACAGTAGTGAAGAGCCCAGACCTTGTGTTGCTCAAGGCCCAGATATGCTTCCACTTCCCCTGAAGTTGTATGGGCAATCTTGCTATTCTGGTGACTTCCATTTTTCACTGGTTTTCATAATATGTCATGATTTGGTTTCTGTTTTGTTTTGCTTTGTTCCTAAATTTTACTCAATGCCTTAACTAGTATACCGCACACCCCCTCCTCTTTGTCAACTTGACTAAGGCTCTGTTTCATGTTTTTGCTTTTTTTTCTTAATTTTTTGTATCCTGAGGATATTTTTTCATTGCTTTTATCGACAGAGGAAAGTCCAGATAGCATGGTTGCTTCCTATATGCACCCACAATGGGGATCACATACACCCAGACCAGGAATCGAACCTACAACCCAGGCATGTGCCCTGACCGGGAATCCAACCCACCACCTTTCAGGTACGGGACAACACTCCAACCCACTGAGCCACACCGGAGAAGTCTGTTTCATTTTGTTGTTTTTGCAACTAAAACCAAGCAATAACAAATACAACATAAAATGACAAGCCTTCCATTTTACCATCCTTACTGATATATTTTTAGTTTGAGCAAGTAAAATACTTCCATGTCCTTAAAGAAGTATGTGATGAAAATGGAAAATATTTGTTCTTTCAGATATGCATATATATATTTACTATTTTGTTCCAAATGATATAAAATCTAACAGTTTTGCATTATATGATTTTTAGGTTGATTTTGAATTGCACTCACTGAATTTGAATTTAAATCAAACTATGTATGAACCACTCCCAACATATTTAAGCATTCTTGTAAGGCTTTGGTTGAAGAAACCTTAAAATATAAAAAAGACATTTTAGCTCTTGAAGTCTTGCAGAAATTAAAAATATTTAATTTTCCTCCCAACTTAAGTTTCCAAAGTGGATACAGAATACAAATTTTTCATGATCTCACTTATAATAATGCTTTAATGAACATGATTCTCAGCTGTGATTTTTCATTTATATGCAAGATTTGTTTCCATACAATGTCCAGTGAAGATTTTGTTCTAATTACAGCATTATCAACCATAATGATATGCAGCTGTGGTGAACCTATGGCCTTCAATGCATTTATTTCAACATATTTATAATTTTTATTGAAACAGTTTCAGAATTTATGCATATTAAAATATTTCTGGGTCTCTTTTATTTTTTGCATTTGTATCAGCATTTAAAAATAAAAAAGTGACTCAAGTTCCATATATTTTTAGCAAGTATTCAAAGAATTTAATTTAAAAATTCAGAAAACATTATTATAATAATTACTCCTCTTCTCTAGTACTTACTGAAAATGACCAGGCTTCCAATGGATAAAAATAACCCATTTAGGCTACTAATATATTTTTCATAATTTCTTTAAGTTGTATATCACAGAGACACTAAGAAATATTTGCACATTGAATTGATGACATGGAGTAAATGTAAAATATATTAGAGACACAAATCCTTTAGATGTCACTTTGTTTACTGATAATTTTTAAATGAAGTTCTTTATTTCCTACTGAGAACTTTCCAGCTAAACAAGACACAAATAAAAATATCTATAGTTTGGAATTATCCATATTTTCTTAGATAGACTGTTTAAGGCCTATACACTGTCTATTCAATACATGTCCAGATTCACTCTTTCTCTCCTTACATTTCATTCTCTAATCACACTGATTATACTTTCCATTTTCTGTCCACTCTCACCTGCTGAGCACCTGCAGATGTGGGTCCACCTGCCTGGGATGCCTTTCCTGGAGTTCTGGTGCCAACACTCCTATTTCTATAACATCACCCCTTCCAGGATGCCATCCCTGTTCCGCCCTCCCCACCCTTCCCACCCTCCTCCATTTTAGATGGAATACTCCTTTATGAACCCTCAAGTATTTTATATAGTAAACATTTGCTTATTTATCTGACTTTACTATTTTTCTTTTTTAAAAGATTTTATTTATTTATTTTTAGAGAGAGAGAAGGGAAGGAGAAAGAGAGGGAGAGAAACATCAATGTTTAACCCCTTGGTTCACAGACCTGCACTCAATCCACTAAGCTACACCAGCCAGGGCTGACTTTACTATTTTTCCGTAAGTTCCTTAGTAGCAAAGCCCACCTCTGCTTTGCATTAAGTCCCCAATGCCTAATATAATACAAAATTGATACCCACAGAATAAGTGAATGTCTAAACATGAGGTTTTAACTTGAACACATCAGTATTTCAAACATAAACAATCATGTTTTCTGTCTCATTACCATAAATAAATGCTAGAATTCAAGGTCAATTGTGCTGAATTACAACTTTTAGAGATTCACAAGTTGAAAGCATTTCAAACTAGTATTATTCAATAATCTAACATCAGCTAACATATGAAAATACAATGCTGAATAAGTTTAATAGAACAGTATATCATCACATCAACTTTCATTATTAATGAAAGACAAATAGAACATTACACCACGTTAACTTTATTTTTATTATAATTAGAACAATTACCTTTAATTCCTTTTACCAACCTTGAATTACCAACCTTGAATATATTTTCATATACTTTTATAAAAATTTCAAAATCAGATAAAATAAACACATTTTCTCAGTCCTCCTCTACTATTTCTTGGTTCAGAAGTCATAGTCATTTCAAACATAACATGTCCTAAAAATATATGGGTTGGACTAGACCTTCCCATTGTCCAGGGACCTTTACAAAACCATAAACATTAATTATTTGGAAATGCACATTCATTATATAAAAAGAGGGTCTTCTAATTATATCTTTTAAGCTGTATAAATAAGCAAAAAATACCGACTATTGGGGAATATTGCTACACAGACGCATACTGACCCTATAGAACTGGTGTGAAACTCAGTGTGACCTCAACTGAAGGAGCAACATCCTTTGTTCTTTAGCACTGGAGCTCACAAAACTCCCAGACTATTTCCTTCAGTGCTCTCTCAGCAAACACTCTCACTACCCTTTACAGAATGCAACATCCTATGATGGATCTATCCTGAAGAAAATGACAGGGGGATTTGCTTGGCATGGTTAAGGATGATGCGGATTCCAGTTGAAAGGATTACATAAATTGTTAACATGTTGCCTATTTAAAGTTAGAGTAAGCATAAAATACATTGAAGAAATAAGAAACACTGCAAAAAGAAAAAGATTTCCATCATTCCAAAGGCATAAAACAACCTTGCAGGAATTCAGAGCTATCATCTTGGAAACTTATTACCATACATACAAACAAGGATGTCTTTCTGTGGAGGTGAAAGAAGCAAAACAAAACCCCCTTCCCTTTTTCCTTTCCCAGCATTTTTCAAAAATTTCCCTAGAATTTTGACAACCCTCACATTTTTTCACCATGAACGAAAGATGTGGTTGCCTTATGTTCACATCTGAGATAGTCCTAAGTATCCTTTGTTTGTCTTTCTCCCAAAACCGATGGTATTTTGTGGTGGGAGGGGAGCAAAACTAAACAAAAAATACCTCTGACACACACTTGCAATTAGCAAAAAATAAAAATAAAAAATAAAATTTATTTCAAATCTGAGCTCTGCCATGTACTAGTGGCATAAACTAGAATATAGGTAACAATTATTTTAGAGTGATTTCTTTTAAGGATGCAAAGATGCAACATAGAGAGAAATTTAACACTCTACCTGGTTACAGGGTATGTTTTCAGTTTCTTCCTTTCCTATGAAATACATTCAGACAAGTGGTGCACGGTGGTGCAGCACACACACAGAGTACCTATGAAAATGAGCTACTCTTCAAAATCTATCCCAAACCCTATGTCTAATGACACAACCTAAAATGTTAGGGGGAGATACATAAATTGAAATCAGTATGTTAAAACCTTATGGTGAACCTCCCCAAAGTATACATTTTTATTGTAATTTAAAAATAATGATCAGTATTTGAAATGTTTATGAGAAATATTGCATGAGATAAGTCTTGTCCCAATTTCACTCTTTCTCAGATTTCAGAAAATAACTCAGTAAAGCCTAAATAACCATACTGAAAAGAAAATCTATGATACATGATAAAATGGAAGACAGAAAATTCACAGAAGCCAAATAAATATCAGGGTAACCATTTTTCAACATTAAGAAAGTGATGGCAGAAAATAAATCATATGTAAATATATCAAAGGGCATTGATCAGTTTTTACCAAAATTAAATAGGATCATGGCCAGAGGAAATTTCCAAAACAATATTATCTAGTTATGTTATTTAGCCACAAATTTAAATGAGGCTCACACCTGTTAGGTGTTTAGTGTTTAGCTGGAAAGCCTTCCATACTCTTCCTACTACAAAGGTCACACAAATTTCACTTCAATATCCTTATACTTTATGGTATAATTTATCCTTAAATGTATATCCAAAATGTTTTGTTTCTCTTAAATGAACAGGGAATTAGCAAAATCACTTTAATAGATAAATCACCTGCACAGCATGACAAAGGGTCGGTGAGGACCCTTCAGCCAGCAGGGTCAGTGAGGAAAATATGAGACACACTGAAAGGATGACTGATGCTGATCATGTGGGTGGCTGCTCACAGGGAGAGAATGAGGTTGTCAGTCTAAGGTAGAGTCAGAAATCATAGAATCAATTGGATGTGTTTAAGTAGCAATTTGTTAAATTTGCATTGAGTACAGTAATTTTTTAAATAAGCAAAAACTAATAATACTGAGTCCATCAGAAATACCTACTTTTATGTGACTACTAAAAATGATTTATCCCTAAAGATGGTATGTAAGTAGAGAGAGATTGCCCCTGAATAAATCTGTATAAACCAATCCCCTAAGTAAATGAGAGGGAGGGAGGGAGGGAGGGAGGGAGGGAGATGCCAAGTAAGCATGATAATGGGACCTGTTACCACAGGAAAGGAGAATACATTTCAAAGAGATTATTCTAGCAGACATGAGGGAAGAAATGAGTTCCTCGTCTGAATTAATAAAAGGACACTAGATGGGTCGTGATGCATATTTAAAAAGACATATAATCCTGAGACCCAGCCAGATATGATCTTAGTTCTTTGGTGACCAGAGGTGACAACAGAGAAAGAAGATAAAGAGAAAAAGAATGGACTTTGGCTGGAGATTAGACAGAAATTAGTAGGGACAGAAGAAAGAAATCTAAAGCCATATCTAGATATGACCAGGCTTAGGTAAATACAAGAGTACCTTTATACTTAAAGCACATTATATATCCTGGGATTTACACAAAATGAATGCATAACTGTTAAGAATTCAAATCCTCAGGCAAGACTCTAGATTTGAATTCACCTCTACACATAAGAGTTGAGTGGCTTAAAAAGTTAGTTAAACTCTGAATCTAAATCTGAAGACAATAGTTGCACTGTCTTAAATAATTTTTATGAGGATCAAGTAAGTAAATGCATAAAGGTATTTAGAACAGGGTCTAGCACATGATAAATGCTTAATAACTATAATTTATATTTGAGGAAGATTAACCACACTTGTGCTGTTTCACAGCAAATATATGTTAATTTAGCTTATAACTTCTCCAGCCTCTCTCAACTGGAAGTTCAAATCCTGTCTGCTGGTAGGCTAATATTGTCATTTACCAGTCAATCCTGAACAGCACAGAAATGCTATTAGAGCAGCAGTACCTATATGTCAGTGGGGCTTGGAATTAGTACATCTATCAATCTAGTCTATCTACCTATACTGATTAAATAGTGATGTAGGCAATATTACAAACACTTTTTAAATAGTCTCTTACAAATAATTTTATTGAACCATGGCTTTCTTATGACCAAAAAATATTATTCACCATGTTGATCTCCTTGCCGATTACAAGTTCAGTTCAACTTTTCATTAAATAAATAGAGTTTAATTATACAAACTTAGCTTTTAATTTAGAACAAAATAATCCAGACTTCAAGGAACAAATAAGTGAAAATATTATGAGTATTCAAAGACTTTGTCTCAGATGCTGAATGTGATCCACAAAAGAAGACTTTGATAAATTTCTTGAGCAAAGCCAAAGTCAATATAACAACTATACCACTTTAAAGAGGGATAGAACACATCTAAAAGTATGTATGTTTGTTAATAAAAAATAATTGTATTATTTTTACACTCATATCTTACAATGGAGTATTTGGTTTTGATTTTGTTTTTTAATACTATTTTGGGGAGAAAAATTCCTCATAGATTCCTAGGTTAGGTTTCCTAGAAGCAGAACCTGAGCAAAGGATGCCTGTTTTAGCAATTTATCACAGAATTTACTCCCAGGAGAAGGTGAGGAAAGAAGGTGTGATAGGATAGAGGGAAATGCTAACTAAAGATGTGGTCCCAGATGGAGACCAGCCACAAACTGATCCATAGGAACTGGGGCAGGAATTGGTATCTCGAGAGAGTGGCTGGCCCTTGAATCCCCATGCCAGTCAACCATTTCTAGATTTCTCTAAGGAGTGGGAGAAAATATTTGAAAAATATAAAACAGGCAAAGGATTGATATCTGGAATATATAAAGAATTTTTATAAATCAATGAGATAAAGGCAACCCAAAAAGAAAAATAAATGAGTAAAGAATATGAACAAGCATTATGTAAGTGCATAGGAAAAATACGTAAGGCTGCACATTTCAAAGTGTGAACAATGGTGATGCTTGATGAGCACTTTGTATTGAGAGTTGTCATCAATGGGGACAATAGTGCTATACGAATGTGCTATGAGTAATATGAAATCTCAACAATGATCATACATTCATAAATTACTTTCATAAGTAAAACTTAAAAATTTAAATTAAGGTATAAAATATATGGTTTATCAAAAATTACATAATGTTGAAGGATATAGGCATGTAAATGGGTTAAAAGTAATTTGAAGGGTGCACAAAAATTTAAAGCAGTTGTTGCCTCTGGAAAAAAGAATGAGCAACTGGGAAAATGTTATTTCTAAAAATAGTTTGACCAACAGGGACAAATACAAATATCAATTTGAGTGTTTTAATAATCCTTAAATATTTTATATTCTAATACAATATATTTAAATAAACACAACCTATGAAATGTTAAGAATCCTTACAATAGCACACCCGCCAGAATCGCTACCATCAATAAATCAACAAATAATAAGTATTGGTGTGGATGTGGAGAAAGGGAAACCCTACTGCACTGTTGCTTGGAATGTAGACTGGCGCAGCCAGCCACTCTGGAAAATAGTACGGAATTTCTTCAAAAAGTTAAAAATGGAACTGCCCTTGGAAAGAAGTATTCAAAGTCATGAAAGGCAAGGACCTACATCCAAGATTACTCTATCCAGCAAAGCTTTCATTTAGAATGGAAGGGCAGATAAAGTGCTTCCCAGATAAGGTCAAGTTAAAGGACTTCATCATCACCAAGCCCTTATTATATGAAATGTTAAAGTAACTTACCTAAGAAAAAGAAGATCAAAAACATGAATAGTAAAATGACAACAAACTCACAGTTATTAACAACCTAACCTAAAACAAAAGCAAACTAAGCAAACAACTAGAACAGGAACAGAACCACAGAAATGAAGATCTTATCAGCAAGGAAGTGGGACTGGGAGAGAGAGAGAAAAGGAACAGAGAATGAGTAGGATTGATGGTAGGTAGAAATTAGACAGGGGGAGGTTAGGAATAGTATAGGAAATGGAGAAGCCAAAAAACTTATATGTATGACCCATGGACATGAACTAAAGGGGGAGAATGCAAGTGGGAGTGTGCAGGGTGGATGGGAGTAAAGAGGGGGAAATGGGACAACTGTAATGGCATAATCAATAAAATATGTTTTAAAAATGGAGCTATAGGAAGAAGGAAAAAAAAATGGAGCTGCCTTTTGACACAGCAATTCCACTGCTGGGAATATACTCTAAGAAGCCTGAAACACCAATCAAAAATCATATATGCACCCATATGTTCACAGCAGCATTATTTACAATCACCAAGATGTGGAAACAGCCCAAGTGTCCACCAATAGCTGGGTGAATAAAAAGCTGTGGTTAAGTTTACACAATGGAATACTGCAGTGCTGTAAAAAAGAAGAAACTCTTACTCTTTGGGACAACATAGATGGACTAGGAAAGCATTATGCCAAGTGAAATAAGCCAGTCAGAGAAAGACAAAAACCATATGATCTCACTTAAATGTAGAATCTAATGAATAACATAAACTGATGAATAAAACAGAAACAGAGGCATGGATGCATGGAGCAGACTGACATCTCAGAGGGGAGAAGAATAGAAGAGAATGGATAAAAGAAGGTGAAGAGATTAGCCAAAGAACATATACACATAACCCACACACACAGACAGTAGTGTGGTGAAGGCCAGAGTAGGGGAAGTGGGGGCTGGGTTGAGGGGGGCAAAGGGCAGGAGTGGTGAATGGGAGACATCTGTAATAGTGTCAACAATGAAAGAAAAAGAACCCTTACAATAATATAAAGACTGTATTTATCATGGACCTAAATTTTTAATACCAAAAATTCATATTTTATGTCAGTTCAAACTTCACCTTTTTAATGAAACAACATTTAGCTGGAGTGCTATTTAGTTTAATAATTAAAAGCTATTTCCTCCTTCTTAAAAAATTCTTCATTATTTCTTTAGTAAATAACTCATCTCTACATATTGCCAATGATATGTCAGACACAAATGATTCATTTGTTTTTTCACAATCCTCTAAAGATTGTGCTATTTCCACAATACAAACACTAACCCACCACAGATTACTTTGAGCAGGCAGCTCATTAATTTAAGTTATATGATGACTTGGAAGCATGTAGTGCTATGACTTTTAGTTATTAATTACAAGCTGATGCCCTTATACCACTCTTTTCAAGGCTAGTAAACTAGACAGGTTGGTCTCATATTTTCTCTATCCAAAATGAATACTTCCTTTAGACATTTATAATAGTTTATTTGTTTAGTAAATATTAAAATGGCTGCATCTGCATAACATTTTATTTTCTTCACTAAAAAATTAAAAAAACAACTTTGTAACAAATAACCTGCGGTTGCATTTACCTATCAGCAGAGGGTGGAAGAGATCTTCCCTAAAGTCAATTTCTTTCTTTTAACTTTCAGAACCAATTTAAGCTATTGGGCAGTTAATCATGAAAAATATCACAAAGTCCTTTATGTAAATAAAAAATAAGTCTCCAAATAAATTTTAAAGTTAAATCTTTGGTTAATTAAAACAATTAGTATCTTAGAAAAATAAATTGGCTTTAGAATCAAAGGAAGGCTCCAACTCAACTTGAAAATTTTAAACAAGAATTAGAAGAGTAAAACTAAAATATTTTTTAGTATTTAATGTGTAAATATGTGGACTTAAATTTTAAAAGTAATTTATATTCATATATATCAATTCAAATTTATTATTTATTGTTCAATATTTCCTTCTCATTGTTTTTGGAAAAAAGGAAAATGTACGTGCCTCTTTGGAAAAAATATATTGGTTCAAAAGGTATATAAAGATAATAGCATATCTTCTTCCTATTACATGTTGTAACTATCCCTCTTTTTTTTTTAATTATAACAGTGCATAGAACAGCTCGTGGTCACAGACACAAAAGTAAAAAAAAAAAAATACTACCATATGCCAAGATAAAATGATACAAAAACTGGAGGAAAATAATTTTTAAATACAAATCAGAGTACACATTAGGAGATTTGATTTGAAGGTAGCTACACTCACTATATATAACCACATGCATGTCTGTGTCCATGTCTTCATCATCAGTAAAACAAACATGTGACCATCTAAATCAGTATAAGCAGTAATACAAAATCCAACGTTTTCAATGTATGCTCCAGTTCAATTATAAACTGGATCAATCTAAATGTAACCATAAACTTAGATCAATATAATGGAAAGTAGGCATTGGTCTTGTCAGAGGAGAAAAAGATGGTATGGTATATCCAAAAGTCATTCCTGCCTTGTTTCTGTTATAAATGTTACAGTAGTTGTAGCATTCACAATGCTAATGGAAGCATGTTAAAGAATATACTAATTTCCATTCATGCATGTGTTGGCATGGAGCACAGTGTCTGTCAGAATCATTTCAAAAATGGAATCTTGGATCTGTCATTGTATTTATTTTTTTTATCCTTACCCGAGGACATTTTTTCATTGTTTTTATCTTTTTTAAGACATAGACTGTTTTATATATATTTATTTTTATTGTTTATGCTATTACAGTTCTTCCCACTTTTTTCTCCTTTTCTCCCCTCCACCCAGCCCCACTCTCTCCTCTCCCTAAGTCAGTCCCCACATCACTGTCCCTGTCCAAGGGATATGGGTAAATGTTCCTTGTTTAATCCCTTCGCCATCTTGTACCCCTCACCCCTCTGGCAGCTGTCCCAGGTGTCTATGCTTCTGTCTCTATTTTGTTCCTTAGTCTGTCGTGTTCATTAGATCCCACATATAAGTGAGATCAAGTGGTATTTGTCTTTCACTAACTGGCTTATTTCACTTAACATGATATTCTCCAGGTCCATCTATGCTGTCATAAAATTAAGTTTCTTCTTTTTTACTGCTTTTGGAGAGACCGGCAGGGAAAGAGAGAGAGCAAAACATTGATTGGTTGTTTTCTCATACGCACACCGACCAGGGATCCAACTGGTGACCTGACCAGGAATCAAACCTGCAACATTTGGGTTTCCTGGACAATGCTCCAACCAACCAAGCCACATTGGCCAATGTCTGTTTGTCATCTTAAAGTGTTGTCTTTAAAGTTAACATGTGATGATCAAATGTATCAATGACTGTTTCACAATATATCTGTGGATATAATTTTTCTAGGCCTGTTTCCCCATTCATAAAATTAGAGAACTGAATAGATAATTCTATGAGTTCCTCTAATTTATTAAAATATTTCCATATAATGTGAAATTTAGGTTACATACTCTGTAACACAAATACAATACACATATCTGATAACAAAATGCCATTCAGATTATCATTTTTTCCACTTCAAAGTTTTTAACAGCCCTGGCTGGTGTAGCTTACTGGATTAAGCGCGGGCCTGTGAACCAAGAGATCACGGTTCGATTCCCAGTCAGGGCACATGCCTGGGTTGCAGGCCAGTTCCCAGCAGGGAATGCACAGGAAGCAACCATACATTGATATTTCTCTCCCTCTCTCCTTCCCTTCCCCTCTAAAGATAAATAAATAAAATCTTTTTAAAAAAAAAGTTTTTAACAAACCACATTCAGTATTGTTCCATAGATAAAAAGGTAAAAATAATGTTCTGTAAATTATTACCACAAACACAAATATAGTGTATCTTACAAAAAGAGAGCAAAAGTACATCTGGGAATGCAGTCTTTTTGCTACATGATAAAATTAGAAGTATCATTAAGTTTCTTTCTACCCTTATATTGTATTTCCTCATGTAACCAATTAGCTTGACCAAATCAAGTACATATTTTCTTACTTTTCTCTTATTACTTAAGATTGTGGTTTATAATTAATGAAATAGAGCAGGTGTTTAGTTTTTAGAATCTAGGAAGAAAGCCATGGCTGATATTTAATATATTTTGAAAACAAAATCATCTGATATAACATAGTATCATATTAAATTTTCAAATTATATTGAGATAAATTTCAAATTGGTAGAAAAGTCCAATATTAACCTAATAATTAAAAGATTTACTCTAGATTCATAAAATATAAATATAAGTAGATTTTACTAAATATAATAAAGCATATTTTATTACCTATACTGTTCTTTGAGTTAGTTTTATTTTAAAAGCACTTACATAACATATTACAATGAAAGGAACATAATAAATTCAGGTAACTTCTTTCTTTAAAAAAATCCCTGAACATTGTTAATAAATTCACTAAATTGTCTTCTTATGAGACATGGTATTGCATCAAAAATCAGCGAAGGAGTGACTGACTGTTATTTAGTTTATACTGAGTTGTATACTGTTAATTTGGTAGAAGAATTACTAAGAATGAAATCCTGAGAGAAAGCCCTATGTGTATGCCAAACGGCTGTTTTAGCTGCACTTGGTAGCAAGGGGAATGAATGTGCCTGCCCTGAGTTGAATTGAGGTGCAACTTTAGTCTAGAGGGAGATTCTGCATATTGGAATATTTAAAGAGTTCTGCCTTCATGAACAAATATATAGAATTTTAGCACTCAAAGGCAGATTTCTTATTATTGTTGTTGTTGCTGCTGTTGTTATTAATTTATTGGTTTCAGCTGTAGAGTTTAGTGGTTATGATTGTATAACTATACAATCATATAATTTACATAGTGTTCCCCTCGAAAAGTGGACTTCTTTTTGAGAGTGAAGAAATCAAAATCAAAGTTGGTTTGGTACTTCATTCAAAGACCCACAGATAAATGTTAGTACTAACATTTATAGAGCCCAGTGGTCCTGATAATGCAACTAACTCCAATCCAATCAAATAGAAGCAGAAACTGTCACTGCCAGAATCTTCTTATCTCAAACAAGCAAAAGGACCCTTGCTCTGTAAGCATCTGATATATCTATATAACTAAATAGCATCACTATTTGTGCATAACTGTAATATATAATTTATGTCTCAAGGAACTACATGAACATAATATCTCATTTCCCTTTGGCTTTTATTTTAAAACTTAGTGTGATCTCATATGTAATGAGTATGTAAATTATCTCATTTTAATCTTCCAAACTTTGTTAGATAACTGTAAATACTATTCTGAGTATTACCTGCTGTTGAGTCAGCTCCCACTTCTGGTGACACTGTGAGTGAGTGAAGTCCTCAACAGCCCTGCTCAGCTCCTGTAGCCTCATCACGCCTATGGCTTGTTTTATGGAGTCACTCCATCTCATATTTGGTCTTCCTCTTTCCCTGCTGCCTGCTATTTTCCCCAGAACTATTGTCTTTTGCAAAGAACCCTGCCTTCTCATGATATGCCCAATGTAGGACAGCTTCAGTTTTGCCACTTTTGCCTCTGGCGATGTTTCAGGTTTAATTTGCTCTAGGACCCATTTGTTTGTCCTTCTGGTGGTCCAGGGTATTTCTGATACTCAAGACAAATTTTGAAATTCTACCACTCTGCCTGAGTGCACAAAATAGATACAGTGATAATAATATTATATGATATTAAATAATAATATTCTTATTGCTACCCTAAAAATGCATAGTCAGGAATGGCTTAGTATTCCAAAGACAGATCTATTGCTGAATAATCCAGAGGAGTTTTAAATGACTCTCCAATCACAATAGGACACAGGGAATATTAAACCTTCAGAACAAAAGATGCACCCACTAGCAAAGAATATGCAGAATATTGAGTTTAACAGCAAGACAGAGAGGGCAGGGAAGGAGAAACAGAAATAGTTGTGCCAATCTACAAATTTAAGTAAGTTCAATGTCCAAGACTAAGTGTTAAACAAGGACATAATTGGGACCCAAGAACATTTTGTGATTCACAATAAAATCTTCAAAGAATGAAGTAGGTAAAAGAGCATATCATACAACAAACAGATTAGCAGAAAGTGGAAGAACCTGCAGGGTGCCATGACAGCTTTGTTTCTGGAGACACCACATAATGGTATCGGAACACCATCTACAGTTTTATACTATATAATATATACTATGTAAATACTTTAATAATATAACAAAATAATTACAGAATGAGGGTCACAATCATCTCAAAATTTTTTTAATCTCAAGTATTATTTTTGTTTTCTTCTGAACAACTTAATCTCTCATTCTGGTTTTGTTCTGTATTGTCTATGGGTTAAATTTCTGGATTTAGTTTCTGGCTTCTACACTCACTAACTTTGGATAAACTACTTAATGGCCCTCTTAGCCCCAGGTGCACTATCTGAGAAATGCAGAAATAAGCAGCACCTGCCACAACAGGGCTAACTACTATGAGGACTAAATGAGGGAATACATGTTAAGTGCTTAGACCTGTGCCCAACGTACAGCAAGCACACAACAAATGTTACCTAATTTTATTATTACAAAATTATTTAAAGTGTATCCAACTTGCATATTTTCAGAGTCTGAAAAAGAAATGTGTCAAGAATTTAATGCTTTGAATAGGAAAATCAGCAGCACCCTTTCTGGAATTTTCACTAAATAAGGATTATTTGCTCCTATGTGAGCTACAAGTAAACAGAGTATATATCTGGATAGAGCAGATAATATCCCTCCATAAGCCCTTAGTGTAAAGAGCTGTACTGTTACTATGGAATCAAAGAAAGATGGAGACAATAAATCTTAACACTCTGTGTGAAAGGCAACCTCTTTTTTAAAATTTTCTTTTATTCAACTATATTTTATACTGACACCTTAGATCATTTTATGTGGTTCCTATTACCTAACACAATAATTTCAAGCTTGTTTTACTAAAATAACTAAAATTCTATATAACCTCTAGCACACTTTAAATGTTAACCACTAAAAATTTTTCCATTTATTTAAATACAGCAAAGGATGTATTTTTGTGCCATGTTCTATACTTTTTATGTGTTTTAAATAAATTTTCATTAATATTGTCCAGTGACATATTTAGCTCATTTAAGGAAAAGGTATGTAAATATGTGTTGTTATGATCTAATTTTAAAAAGCAATCCTCACTGTCAAACCAACCAGGCAATGAAGAGTCTTCAAAACAAGAAAAGGTTTAAATCATCAAATAAACCTATTAATACTCCAAGTCAGCATTCTCACTTACTCATTTTTTGGAATGTAATAGAAAAAGGAGGAGGGAAGGTGGAAGAAGGAGAATGACTCAAAGTATTTCTTCATGAAATAAGGCACCATGTTCTCCAATATTTCTTTAGAATGCACTCAAGGAACTCCCTGAGGAATTAAACTGATGATTGATACCTTGGAGGTTTTTATAAACTGGACAATAAATGCATCCTAAAAAGATTCAGAAAAGGTGAGAAGTTTGCCTTTTCTTTAAAAAAAAAAGGTAGGAGACTGTGAAAGGCAAAATAAGGAAGATGAACTGACAACCATCAAAAACTTCTTGGGCAAGGAAATTATATGGAAAATCACAACTGAAAATTGAAGATTGAGAAATGAATTCTCTTAAAGGTATTCATACTTATGTAGACCAGAAAAGTCCTTGAAACCCTGGGTCAGCACACAACAATCTGAATACCACTGCCTCTAACATACATAACGTGCTTGGTGGATTCTCTTAAATCATTTTTAAAAAAGTAACCATAGTCTCTTCATGTCACAAAGGATTCAAAAGATAGTAAGAGATACTAGGTCTCTTTTCTAGTAGAGTATCTAGTTCAGTGAGAGAGACAGAATATAAGTTAAAAAATCAAATTAACATGACAGAAAATCCAACAGTGATATAAGAAGTCTGTCCAGATAGTATCCAGCCATGTACTATGAAAAATAAGAGACATTTATTAAAGAAGATACAAGATACAAGAAACATTGTAGATAGGACAATGATGCCTCAGTCCTCATCAAAGTAGGGGCCTTGGGACCTCACACTGTTCTCCCAATCGCCATCAGTGGCCCCGTCATATTTTCCTGAATCTCATCAATGGTCTAAAATCTCTTCCCTTTCAAAGGTTATTTTAGTTTTGGAAAAAGCCAGAAGTCACAGGGCACCAAATCTGGGATGTAGGGGAGTGGAGTCATCTGGGTGATTTGATGTTTTACCAAAAAACTCTCCATGAAACATAATGCATGAGTGGGTGCATAATCATGATGAAGCTGCCAATCACCAGTTGCCCATAGCTGCAGCCTTCTGTATCATACAAATAGTTTCTGCAGAGGAATGTCCCAGCTTCATGCAAAACATGATGCAGATTCATTGCTCTACTCACTCGGTCATTTTGAATGTGACAGCCACACAGTATACATGCTCACTCAACTGCGTTTACCACCCTCACTGACTAGTACAGTGAAGTCATCATTCTTCATGTATGTGCATCCAGTCCACTCTCCTTGGCTGCCAGGTTACACTGATGTCACACAAACAGTTCTCGTTATATTAACAGTGGCTGGACTTTTTCTGGACAGACTTTGTTGTATGTCAGGTAAAAAATAACCACAGTAAGTAAATAAAAATTCAAGAGGAAAATGTGGAGGTGGAAATACTTGAGGTAAATGAAGATCAGTGGGAAGAGTATTTTCAGGAGAGGCAACATCAAGTCCAAATTCCCAGGGGCAGGCCTACATTTGGTCTGTGCAAATGAGTATGAGTTAATGAATTGTGTATGAGATGAGACAGACCATGAAGGCAGAGGGCCAGATTCTGTAGGGCCTCAAAGGCCTTTGTAACATGCATATTCCAGTTGCTAGAAAAACCTATCAGTGAGTTAAGTTAAAAGAGATACCATCTCTTTGTGGAGGAGGGATTGCAGTAGTAGCTGGCCAGCTGGAAAATCAAAGGAAAGATGATGGTGGTCTAGGTTGGATAGTCATAGTTCATAGGCAATAACTACAAGAACTGCTGATGGATGGACATGAGGTGTGATAAAAAGAAGAATCGGAGAAAATGCCTAAGGCTTTGGTTTTTTATTGATATTGTTGTTAGTGTGCTATTTGTTTTAACTAGGGAAAAAACTACTCAAAATAACCATCATAATAGTAAAGTCATTATGGAATAAATGAAAACAGATACCCAAACTCTTAAATTATGATTTGGTGTTGACTCCTAAATAATGTCTTTTTTCATAGTGAAAGCAAAGTGTTCCAGCAACATAGCCTTTAAACAAAGTTCACTTTTTGATCTCAAAGTTAGAAAATATGGAAAATACAAAGAATATTAGAAATATAAAAATTAAAGACACCCAATCCTATCCATGGTATGCTGTTAGTTTATTTGTAAATGTAGGAGTCTTCGATTTGCATGATACTGTGATAACTGAAACGTGCATACAGGAGCGGCACCCCAGCTGCGCACAATTCTGTAGTACTTAAATCCCATGAGTCTCAGTTAACACAGTAGATAATGCAAATCAGTGCTTATTTTTTTCAGTAAAATTTACATCTTTGAGATAAGACGCATATATAATGCATCATTTTAGCAGTTTTTCATGTATTATTAACATTTAAAAAACTTTGAACAATTGGGTGGTATTTCTTAGAGGGAGTTATCAGTTTAAATTGTTTCTGTTAAAAAAAATAGCAATCTTGTACTATACTATTACAAAAGTAAGAAATCCACTTTATTCCTAAAATAGTAATTTGATAGCATTAAATGCCTGTTTTTTAGCTGGCTCAGTTTTTGGAATTTTTATTAATGACAGAACTGTAAGTGATGTTTTGGATTTCAGTCTGATGGCTGTATTTCTTCTATTATCAGTGTAGCTGGACCAACATCCTATATGTAAACCCCTTCTTCACAATAACTGAAGCTGCTCTAAAGCCTACAGACTCCTTTAGGCCACTAGGATAGCATTTAGTAAATTACCACAGCAACAGCACACACACTATGGCTGCAGCCACCAGAGGCAAAAGTGCCTTCTTACACCATGTTTTTTTGTCCTCGCGATGTCTCTCTCCCATTCTGCAATGATTAATTCATCTGAAGTTGTATAGACAGAGTTTCGAGCACCTCTCTGTAGTACTTCAATTTGATAAATAAAGTCAAGAAAGCAGGCAACAAAGTGAAGAATACTGACATTGAGATAGGACATTTACAAAGAATGTAAATCAATTTACAAGTAAATGATTCAGGCATACTTTATTAAAATCTCCTACAAAGTGGAGCACCTGTACCAAGCATAAAAGGAAAATGTAAAATAAATGCAGACTTGCTCCCTGACCTTCAGAAGTTTATGATCTAATTAAATTAACGTAAAATAGGCCAAATGTGAATGATACTGTGGTATTGACTATAAATACAATTATAGTTCCGAGAAGACAAGAAAGTGATGCAGAGTAGAGAAGACAACTATTGATCAAGGAGCAAACGAAGGCATGAATATTTGAGACAAGAGTTTTCATGATGTTTTTGAGATCTTAAGGAATTGAGGAGTTCATTTATTCATTACATACCCAGGAAAAGTCTATTCTGTTTCAGGCAGGATGCTGAGGACGCTCTTCTCTTTTTTCTCTCTCATCTGTTTGTTATTAGGCCACAGGAATGCAAGAGCTATAAAGCTATAAAGCACTGGACCTAAGTGATGACCATGGGAGCCAGGAAAGAAGTGGTTCTAAAAGTATAGGAGGTCCTCACTTAATATCTTTGATAGGTTCTTGGAAACTGACTTTAAGCAAAATGATGTAAAACAAAACCCATTTTACCATAGGCTAATTGTTATAAGTTAAGTTCCTATGGTGAATATTGATAACACCAAACTTTTAAATGAAGACCCAAAACACGTCTAATATTACTTTTTCCCATAGTTGTATTGTTGTTCAAGTACACTTATCTCCATTATACCCCCACCACTACTCCCCACCCCAGCCATCCCCACCTCCCACCCTTGATCCTACTCCCCTTTGGTTTGGTCCATGTGTCCTTTATACATGTTCCTGAAAACCCTCCCCCTTTTCCCCCATTACCCCCTCCCACTGTCCCTCTGGTCACTGTCAGTCTGTTCTTTATTTCAATGTCTCTGGTTATATTTTGCTTGCTTGTGTGTTTTGTTGATTAGGTTCCACTTATAGGTGAGATAATATGGTATTTTTCTTTAACACTTCTAATATTAAACACTGAAACATGTGAGCAATACATACACTTAAGAAAAATTAATTTAAAAATTATTAAGATGATTATTTTCCAACCGACTTATTCTTGTTCAGGTTCCTGGGTGGCTGGAGCTTTCCCTTCAGCTTAGGGCACACTCACACCCACACTGACACTCACACTGGGCAATCAGACATGCCAATTCACCTCAAGTACACATCTTTGGGATGGCAGAGGTGGAAACCAATGTTCCTGGGGAAAACTCACAGGGATGTGAGGAAAATGTGCAAACTCTACACAGACAGTGGTCCTGGCTTGGGAATCATTTTTTATTCCTCATCCTTATAAGGAATCAACAATAGACCAAACCACATTATCCCAGGACCTACTGTATAGTTCCCAGTCCAACAGCATCAGCATCATCTGAAAAATCATTAAAAATGCAAACTATTAGGCTACACCCCCAGAAATGCTCCATCAGAAACTCTGGGGGTCTCACCAAGCAATCTGGGTGTATTACCAAGACCTTACGATGATTCTGATGCACTGAGGCAGGCTGGAGAGTGAACATCACTGATCTAAGTTAATCAAGGACAAATTTGGAGACTAATCTGAGGTAGTTATTTGTTAGTTAACTGCAGAACCAAAACTAGAAGCATGATATCTCACTCACAATAGATAGTTTTTTTTCCACTATAAGATGAATGCAAATTTTCTCTTGGTTCCAGTAATTTATTTTTTTCCTCTTGTCATACATGGACCTTGGAATATTTAGCTGCTGTTTATAAATTGTGTGAACTTGATTAAAAATATATTCTCTTTTCATTTTGTGATAACTAAGCAAAGTAAGACTCTAGTTGTAAAATATCAGATTTTTTTCACTTCAAAAGTAAAATAGAATTGCTTTAAAAACACAGTAAAAACCATACAAATAAGAAAACTGTCTTCCAGTGTTTCTTTTCTGTTTTTCTTTGGGCATTTTCTTTTATTCCTTAATTATTTGTTAGTTTTCTTTATATATTAAGGATATAGCTCTTTATAATATTTATTGTAAATATCTTCCTATTTCATTTTTTAATATTTTTTTCATTTTGAATTTTTTATATTATATGAAGCTCACATTTTTTAATTATTCAGTACTTAATGCTTTGAAAAGTTTTATTTTTTTCTAAAAGGAGGTGAAAATTCACCTACTATTTCTTCAAATATTTGTGAGTTCATTTTTATGTTTAACTCACTAATTCATCTATATTTTTTACATGTTAGACTCAAATTTTAGTGTTCATGAAAATCACCTGGAGGGCTTGTTAACGCACAGATCACTGGATCTCACTCTCACGGTTTCTGAATTAGTGGGTCTGACAAAGTAGATTTAGCATTTCTAACAAGTCCCCAGATAACTGCTGCTGATGCTGGCCCCAGACCACACTTTGAGGTAAGGGAATCAATGAACAAACACACATCTTCCATGTGCACACATGATTTGGGTATTGTGTCCTGTACTAGCAGTGGTACTAAGTGTTGGTGAGCTCAGAATGAAATATAGAAATGATTTGGGACTAGAATGTAGATATCTTTGAATATTATGAATATAAATTTTTCTCTGAGGCATAATACCCCTATACAAGATTAAAGAAATATATCTATAATAAATGCTCAATGAACTTAAAGCTTCAAAATTCACTCTGCCTGAGAGATAATGTTTTTTTAATTATAAACTAATTACTTCTCTTGGAGTTATGTTAACTTTCATCCCTGGAAAAAATTTATAAATAAAGCATCTAGCAAGTAATTTGTATAACAGGATAAGAGTGTTCTATAATTATTTTTAATAAACCAAACTAATCATTCTTCAACAGTATTGAAATTTAATTACAAGTATAGTGACATCATAAAGCCTGATTTCATTCCTTTTCCAAACAGTGAAATTGCTAACTATAAGAAAGGGGAAAACAAAAAAAAAGAATTTAATCTGAAAAATTTTAATTCTATTTAATAGAGGGTGGTATGCAGTAGTACATAATGTAACAATCATTTAAAGTGTAACATAATCCATAGCATCAGTGCTTTGGAATCTGACTTTAAAGTCACATCAATGATATATTTATATCACAAAATACCACGAAGTATTAGAGTTTCTATGAGAAAGAAGCTGCCCTAAAATTTTACCTAAAAGATGTCAATAGGATAGCATGTTATAACGAGGTAATGGTCACCCATTGTTGTAAACAGTACATTACGTGGAAGAAATAAATGAGAAATAAAAGTCTAGGTAAAGAAAATCTGTTTATTTTTAAAACAGGACAGAGCAACCTTACAGTAATGCTGTATGAGGATCATTGTACTGCCTTATATTAAGTCCTTTGATTAACTTTGATAACTTAGCACTTATATATCCTTTTCTCAGGATAAAAACTCTTATCAGCATCAACAGGATCTAAGAGTGGCTTGAATAGAGTAATGGACCTTAATCTGACTGTGTGAAATACAGTGACCCATAATGTCTCCTCACCAAATCATGCAACTCCTTTAAATAGTTATTTCCAGCAGCTCAAAAAAACTGTGGCTTCTACAGTAACCTAGTGAAAACACAGTATATAGATTTCGTGAATTAGACAATATAGTGGATTTGTAACAGAGCTCTTCTCATACAGTAATTTGGGTAAATTGAGACAAGCATCTGAAACATCAATTAATTTAATGTATATAAGCTTCAATTTTCAGTTCTATAGTGCTTTTAATTACTTAACCACTTAAAATGCTTTAAAAACACTACTGGTAACAAGTTAAAAGTTCATTCACATCCTATACTGCATTATAAAAATTAACTATTAGCAACAATGAAATACATATGAGTGTATAATGTATTATACATTATATGTAATATGTATTATAGCTATCTATATTTTGCTTTGTATAATGCACACATTTTTGCCCAAATTTTTTAGGAAAAAATAAGGATGCACATTATACATGGGTAGTACTAATTCCATATCTGTACAAATGTTTTTAATTCTTTTATTTATGCTAATGTGTCAAAAGTATAACTCTAGAAAGCAATAATGATATCCAATGCAAAATAATCTCTTAAATGCTATAATCAGTTTTGCTTCTAAATATAAATAAATTGAAAAAAGAAATTAAAACGAGTTCTGGACAAAATGGAGGAATACAGAGATACACTTCACTTCCTCGCACAACCAAAAGAAGGATAACAACCAATTTAAAAACAAAAACAACCAAAACTGCTAGAAAATTGAACTGTATGGAAGTCTGACAACCAAGGAGGGGCAAAGATAGGAAGCCAAGCAGAGAGGACATGTAACAGGGCAGCAGCTGGCCAAGCGGGCAGTCTCACATTTGCATGTGGATAAACCAGAAGGAACACCTGGGGAGTGAGACAAACCATGCAACCCAGGGTCCCAGCCCAGGAAAAGAAAGTCTCAAAACTTCTGCCTGTAAAAACCTGTGGGGGTATAGCAGCAGGAGAAACTCCCAGTCTCACAAGAGAGTCCATTAGAGGGTCCCACGGGATCATAAAACCCTAGGAATTCAGCATATAAAAGGGCACATTCCACTTTGGGAAGCAAAGGAAGTGACTGAAAGTGGGGCAAGAGACAATCAAACATTGTTCCCTCTTGAACCCCTCCCCCACATGCAGTGCCACAACACAGCAAAGTGGGTTGCCCCACCCTAGAGAATGTCTAAGGTTCCAACCCTTACAATGTAACAGGTAGCCCAAGACAAAGAAATATGGCCCAAATGAAAGAACAGATCAAAACTCCAGAAAAAGGACTAAGGGAGGAGAACATAGGCAACCTCTCAGATGCAGAGTTCAAAACACTGATAACCACGATGCTCACAGAAATGGTTGATAATGGGCACAAAAATAAAGGAAGAAGTGAAGGCTTTAGTAAGTGAAATAAAGAAAAATATAGAGAGAACCAACAGTGAAGGGAAGAAAACCAGGACTCAAAACAATGACTTAGAACAAAAGGAAGAAATAAGCATTCAACCAGAACAGAATGAAGAAACAAGAATTCAAAAAACTGAGGAAAGGCTTAGGAACCTCTGGGACAACTTGAAACGATCCAGCATCCAAATCATAGGAATGCCAGAAGGAGAAGAGAAAGAGCAAGAAATTGAAAACTTATTTGAAAAAATAATGAAGGAGAACTTCCCCAATCTGGCTAAGGTACTAGACATGCAAGTTCAGGAAGCCCAGAATCCCAAAGAAGTTGGATCCAAGCAGAAACATACCAAGGTACATCATAATTACACTACCTAAGATTAAAAATAAGGAGATAATCTTAAAAACAACAAGAAAAAAGGAGACAGTTACCTACAAAGGAGTTCCCATAAGACTGTCAGCTGATTTCTCAAAAGAAACCTTAAAGGAAAGAAGGGGCTGGTAAGAAGTATTTGAAGTCATGAAAGGCAAGGACCTACATCCAAGATCACTCTATCCAGCAAAGCTATCATTTAGAATGGAAAGGCAGGTAAAGCACTTCCCAGACAAGGTCAAATTAAAAGAGTTCATCATCACACAAGCCTTTATTATATGAAATGTTAAAGGGACTTACATAAAAAGAAGATCAAAACTGTGAACAGTAAAATAACAACAAACTCACAACTATCAAAAACTGAACCTAAAAAAACAAACCCAAAAACTAAGTAAACAACTAGAACAGGAATAGAATCACAGAAATGGACATCACATGGAGGGTTATCAGTGGGGAGGGAGAGGGGGGAAATGAGAGAAAAAGGTAGAGGGAATAAGAAGCATAACTGGTGGATACAAAATTCACGGGGAGGTTAAAAATAGTATAGAAAATAGAGAAGCCAAAGAACTTACATGTACGACCCATGAACATGAACTAAGTGGTGGGATGCTAGAGGGAGGAGTGTGCAGGGCAGAGGGGAATAAAGGGGACAAAAAATGGGACAATGGTAATAGCATACTCAATAAAATATAGTTAAAAAATAAAATTAAAAATTAAAATGAAGATTTTTTTTTCTTGAAAGTTTGGGCCAAAAATGTGGGTGCACATTATACATGGCAAAATATGGTAAAATTTAACTTCGTTCACAGAGGAATTGCTTACTTTTTATACCATTTTGACAATAATAACCACACCCAAAATGGTGTTCTTATTAGGCATAAAAAGAATATGACATATGATGTATGGTAATATAAAATAGTAATCCATTTAATAAAACATGTATGGTTAGAAATGCTTTTAGTGAAACTGGAAATAAATGCTTTATAACAAAATATCAACAACTAAAAAGCACTCAACGTATTTATCCAAGTCTAACTGGTATGCAGCTGCAATTAAGCTGATTCAGGGAGTATAAAACCGAGACACCATATGGCTCCTAGTTCTACAACACTGCAGACATAAATGTGGATTTCATACACTGGTATCTGAGCACAGCACCATTGACAACAAAATGCTTTGCTCAGTCATCCTTAGTGTCTTTTGAAAATCTGGTTTAGAAAATACAGTGTTTTTATTTCATCAAAATGTGTGAGAGTGAAATGCAGCCAAATAGGCAAGTCAATCATGGGTATCCTCATGGTGATTCTAGTTGGATTTTTTTCAATGAATAAACCAATGCTATCTCAGTCCTACAAGTCTGCTTATGTTCAAGTTTGAATGTTGAGGATCATGAAGTAATTGAAAACTGTGTGCATTCATCTAGCTGTATGAAAATTTTGAATGGAATGGTTACTATTCATAGTTTTCTGACTTTTCAACACAGTTAATTGAGAAAAGCTAACATACATTAAAACAGGTGAGAATGGCAGTGATTGATTCCTATGAATTACTTTACAAGACATGATTGTGGTATTTTTCTGCATATTCTTATGTAGGATCTGAATAAAAAAATACCTGAGTGTGGAAGAGCAAGGGAAGCTATACAACCCAAGTCAGCAATAGTCAAAAATAAATTTAAAACACACAGGAAAATCTGAATATCTATGCTACTACATAGCTAGATTTATTTAATAAACAATATGACACCATTGTGTTTAAAATACTTTTGAAGTTAAAAACAATACAGATATGTATAAATATTAGCCAAATGTTTCTGGCTTATATAATTTCCTATAATTTTATATATGAACAAACGCTGGACTGTGTAATGTGAGCATGTGATTTGCAAAGCAATAGGATAGAACTGTTAAAATAATCTGTGCTGAAACATAACTCTAGAGCTTTAGCTCCACTTTATTGGAAGTCTTCCAATGGCTCTTCAATCAGTGTGATAAAATATTTAGATTAATGGGTTAAAGACATTCTCATGTGTCAAGAGAGCCTGGCTTTCTTATTCTAAATTCTAACTTGGCAAGCGGATACTCTAACTCTCATTGAAGGAGAGAGGAGGATAGTTGGGAAATTTATATCCACATGTAAATGAGGACCTAAGTCAAGTCTGATTTACAGCCTCTAGATTCTATTTCCTTGGTTATGTGTGTGTGTGCATAGACTTCAACTCTTAAAAAGGGAGCCCATTTATTGAAAGTCCAGCAATCGCACAAGAAGAAAGAGCAGAGTCCTACCATTGCATTTCCTTCCTTCTGTGCAAAGCTGTGACATTGTTCTGTGCTGGATTCAATTAGTTATTTGAATTTCTAATAAATGACCTAATTATTTGTCCATAAAAATATTTTATGGGGGCCAAAATACTCTTCATTAGAATTTGTCCACCAGATGTGGGGTAGTGGATTCATTCCTTCAGTCCTCAGGTTCCTGAAATCAAACATGGAAACACTTTCAAATGATTGGTAAGTCTGTAATCCTTTTACCAACTGCTTAGAATTTTTTTCTTGATGTTGCTCAGCAAATCCCCCTTAACTTCATAATTTATTAATATGGGCTTCTGAAGTGCATTTGGCCCCATCTCTGATACAAATTTACTTTGAACAAAGGCCCTTTAACTCTTCTCATTGTGATATAGTATGAGAATTTTAGATTCTTTGCCTGGATTGTCTTGACAGGGAAAATGTCAAAGATTAATTTTACAATAAGCTTTTAATATTTGATTAGAATTCATAAGCCACATTATACAATTTTCATTCACAGCACACTTTAATACCAGATGAAGTTACTTCACATAGCTAGTCACATCTAGAGAGTGAGCTCCTAAAGCATTTTATACTATTACAGCCAATGGCTTGCACTAACCATTGGAGGCAGTGGGTAGTTATGGAGGTGGGTAGTTATGGCCATCTGCATATTAATGGAATAAGGAATCATTTTTCCTAATTGGTGTGTCCTGATACATTGTGGCTACTTTTACATAATAAAAGTAGCTTTATACATTTTTGTATGTGTCTATGTACACATACATGTAAACAGTACAGCAAGGAACAAAAAGAAAGTCTAACACAAGATTTTCCTTCATTGTGGAAATGCTATAGGTAGTTGCTTGATCTTTCATTCAACTTCTATTCCATTTCTTTACCTCATCTGCAGCTACCAAAATCCTCCTAGATAATTTTCTGTTTTTCACTTTGTATCATGTCTATTTGGCTACTTCTTCCAGTATATGATGATTATTACAAAAACTCAGTGTTAGCTTCCATACGATAGCTTCCATAGTAGATTGGCACATGATCTTCACTCTTTCCATTATGCCTGTCTCCAATTCCCATCACACTGATAAAAAAGTATTTACATATAGTCTATTTTTATTCCACAGAATATCAGAATAAAAGCATCCAGAAGAATACAAGCATCTATATATCTTTCTAGTCACCTAAGTTTCATACATTCCAGTAATGATTAGATTACAATGTCTCAAAAATTTCAACTGGTGTGCTGCAAGTATTTTTAATACATGCAATACCTGACTATTTAGTCAGGAGCACTGACCTCCTGTCCTTTAGATTGTCAAATAAAAAATTACAACAGCCAACACAATAGCCATCCAGTGTGAATGAATCAAAATTATACCTATTTTTGTCAAGTTGACCAAAAATATATATTTTAGTGTGCTGCACAATTTAGTAAATAATTTATGTGTGCCATGACATGAAAAAAGTTGAAAATCACTGCACTACACCAAAATGGGAAGTAGGTTTTAGGTGAAGCCCAACTTAGATTAATTAGTGGGCTTACTTTGAGTGGAGTACTGAGGACAATTGTGAGGTATTTCCAAGCACAGTAGTAAAAAAAAAAGCCGTAACAGAATATAATGCATGACATGGGTAATGGAGGGAAAGCTGGTAGCCTATGACCTGTGTATTTTGTACCATAACCTGGACTCTCCCAGATATAAACCTATTCTTATGGGAAAAACCTGAGGTTCATTAAAGTTATCAAACACCTGATTTGCCAACCACCAATTAAGACATCAAATTTTCATTTTATTGACCTATATCCTATCATCTCCCTTTTTCAATAAAAGCTGTTACTCTTCTTTCCTTCTTTTTCTCAGTTCTGAATTCACTTAAGAGAATTCCTCAAGTGCAATCTGAGTTAGAAAACACTTTTCAAGACATCTCTAATAGAGAATTAAAGATTGAAGAGATACACACAATAAAAAAACTCAGTAAAAATGTTGAGATGTCCTATGTTGTGAGGTAGGATGTTTTAGAATCAATAAAGATACTGTCTTAGGCTTACGATGTTGTAAAGATCACTAGTGACAGATCATATTTTCCCCCAAACCCTTAATGCTGACTGTGAATTCTATGGCTTTGGGCAAATGTATAATAACAACGTATCCATGATTATGGTATTATACAATGCATTTTAATTGTCCTAAAAGTCCTCTGTGTTCTGTCTAGTCATCCCTCCCTTTCCCCACTAGTTTCCTCATGTCTTAGTTTCCTCAACAGCAAAACTGATGTGATAACAACTCTTCAAGCAAACACAATAATAAAGTAATATGACAATGCATACATAGTATGGAAAAGATTGCTCAGTATGTCTTTATGTACTGCTTTTAAGTCCAGTACTCTACAAGTACCTGGTAATTTTCTTACTTTTTGTCACCATGACTTCTATACCTGATGACATGAATCTATCGAACTGTTAAAAGAAGTCTCATGGGCCTCTTCTTTTTTAAAGTTTGGATAAAGCTCTACTCCAAGACAAACTCATTCAAAGTTAGATGGGGTGGAAGGGAGAAACAGCAGAGAGTTTGAACACAAAAGGATATTGAAGACTTGGGATTGTTTGGAGTTCATGTCTCAAAAACATTTGGGTAGCATTCACTCACAAATAATTTTAATTTGCATTACTCTTTAAAATGAAGGGAGACAACATTACACTGGGCATCTCCTGCACTCCCATCAAAACACGGTTGGTAAGATCCAACGACCTTAAAGAATGCCCCAGTGCACAGATGCCTCCTTCCCTTCTTCCTTCTGTGTACTTCTTGTCCCTGGGAGTATTACTTCTGCTGATCTGATTTACTGCACAAAAGGAAATCACTACTCCGAGGCTGGATTTTGGAATTAGGAAGAATTACCCTCATGTCTCAAGCTTAACTTCAGAATGTGTTTTTCAATAGAGTCAAAGTTATGCATATTTAGGAGATAATGTGATAGGATGTGGCTGTTATACTAACTAAATTAGTTATTGTGAGTTAGCCTAAAAAATTCATTACTATAAAATGAAATTTCTAACAAAAAATGTTTGATCAGATTAAGAACCCCACTTTAAAAATATGTTTTGGAGTATGCAGATGAAAATACTTGAAATTAACAATAATTTACAAACACTGTAGAGGAAATAATTTCATGGCTTTTCTAAGCCACATGACAATCAATTCTGGTTCTAGAGTGACAATTAACATTAAGTTCTTTAATGGCAATTATCAAGGAAAGAGGGGAGGGAGAGAGGGGAAATTGATTTACAACGTTTTAAAAATCTGTTCCAATACTTTTATATTGGAACTTTAAGATGAATGATGGTAGTCCCTGTCCCGTTATCATAAGAATTATATTTATTAATGCTGTGTTTTATATGATGATTACAGTTTTAAATATTTAGCTAAAGTCATAAGTAAGATAACTTAAAGGTGAATATTACAGTTTCAAGGTCCTCATGCCTCAGGCTATTGAACAGCCAAGGAATTTAAGTATGTTGCTGCAAAATATCCAAAGGCTACAGCAGAACTAGATCTGAATTTGAAGGGCTAAAAATACCATAAGGTTATAACAGAAGTGTTGAATCAGAGCCTCAGGATGTGACTGTCAGAAGACAGCAGTGCATTTTATTCTGTGTGTCTATTCAATCAAGAGAATGGAGTACAACAATGAACCAAACTATTTTTCCTACAGAATGGTACTGTAAAAGAGATTCTTATCCTTAAGATCATGTAATTAATATTTCATAGAGTAAAACAGCTGGATCAGCATTAAGCATGAAAGGCATACTCACTATACCCAGAAAGATACATTTGATTTTCAACTAACCCTGGACATAAACCCATAGTAGAATACAAAATGTTTGATTTTAATTTCTGATAGATTCTTTTACTGGCATTCTTTAAAATATAGCAATATGAGCAGAGATACCTTTAAAATGATTTGATGTAATTACCTAATAATTAACACATTTTAATTTCTGTATCATTTTAAGAGTAAAATTATTATTAACCACCTCTAATTTTACACTGCTGAAATTTAGACATTTTCCACCAATTCACCAGATTAGTTTTTACATACCTAACTAGCCATGTTTGTCCTCTAACTTTATATCTATATATATCCACAAATATGATTATTGTAAATATTAAAATAACCTTTCTTAAATGATTTTTAATATAAACACTCATCTTAAAATCATTTTAAAAATAAAGTTTTAAAGATGATATTAATTATATTATACTGCCCTAGCAAAACAGGCAGGCATAATTATTTTGGTATAATTACTATATGCCAAATATACTAATTTTGGTGTAACTACTTTAAGAACCAGAAATGGTCAAATAAGAGATTATAAGTAGTTCATGTCCTTTTTCCCCTCAACATAAATCCTATAAAGATTTATCTGTTCACAAAAGGTAAATATTGTAATAAACAAGCTAAATGAAATTCAAAGTCTTTAGTAGATACTATTTTTATTCTTGTTTATGAACATGAAATGAAATTATACTCCTTCTTTAAAATAAAGTGGATAAAGAAGAAGTAGTATAAAGATGTGTTATGTTTAGTGGAAAAATGTTATGCAAAATTTATTAAAGAGACTTCTTTTTAAAGTAATAAATCCAGAATTAATATATCAACTTAGAGAATGAAAAAATAAAAACTTTTAGTTAATAATTTCAAGATAACCTTAATATTCTGGAGAGGAATATTAAATGCTCAGATGGGTAGCTGGGTAGTTCGACAGACAGACAGATAGAAAGAAAAAGAAATGTTTCAACCAACTCCATTCAGAACGTCACCCAAACTCACTGAAAAAAAATTAAGTGTGCCACATAGCTACGTACACATTGAACAGAGCAGTGGATTTTCTAACTCACACCAGATAGAGGAAAAGAAAGTTTAGAAACATAACCAGCCCCAAAAAACTACAAAAAAAAGCACTACTATGAATAGGAAAGTATAACAATGTGAAGGTTGCTCTTGTTAGTTCTAATATTATTAGCTGGTGTTGTATGGGGTGTACAGGGTGACAAAAGTAATCCTAACATGAAAATACTCAAAATGAACTAAACTTTTTTAATGTTAACAGTCAAAAAATTTCTCCTATCAGTTAATACAGTATCTCCCCAGAAATCATATCAATGTCTTTGAGAATTAAGTTTTTATTGTAAACAACCAAAAAATTCAATGCAAATAAAATTCATAGGTTCCAAAGTGAAATTACAGCATATACAAAAATTGCAGGAATTCACTAAATTCATGAAAGTGAGGAATAAAACTGTTCAAAACACATACAAAGCCATTGACAAATCAAAACTATAAGATATAGCCTTATGAAAAAAGAGAAAACAGAATACCTGCAAAATTTGTGTAAGAAAAAAAGCATTCTTTGAATGCCACAGATGACCTTGAAGGAATTGATGAAACCCTTAAATATTTTCACTAGAGATTCTCTTTCTGATGGTGTTCCAAAATTCACATGTGCAGTGAAAGCTGTTGCATCTTCTACTACATCCTTATGTCTGCAAAATTCCTTTCTGAAATCAACACTTGATCACCCTTTTTCTGCTCCCTGTATTGAAGTCATGGTTGCAATTATCATCTAAAATATATTTATATTTTATTTAATTTTCAGACAAAGTTCTAAACTTTCTCTAAAGTATTTACTCTGAATTTACACCCTGATTTCATTTATATTATAATATATATTTCTGAAACAACCATTTGCACCAAAACTAGTTATATAACATTAAGTGTTTCCTTAAAGGAATATATTTTAGAAAATTTACAAAAAATTCAATTACGGTTAGAACACATCTCATTTTCCTGTGAAACTATCTTCTAAGCTATGGCCAAACTCTTATTTAATAGTATTTCTTGCCAAGTCAACTCAAAATTCTACAACTGGACTCCCTGCCTCCATCACTTGTCCCTTCACAATCTTTTATGCATACCAAAGACATGTTTTTAAGAAATATTTTTATCATACCCTCACTTAAAAGACTTATTGAAAGACTTACCAGTATACTTAAGTTTAAATCCATATAAGTTATATACACTTGACAAAGTCCTACTTCTTTGCTTTTTATAGCAGGTTATCTACCCTCCCTGCTTGTGCTGTTTCTGCCACAATAGCCTTTTTTTTCTTTTCATTGCCCACACCGAAGGCCTTTTCATTCACTCTTGCCTTCTCTGCTCCTGCATTTGTGCATGGCGGGCTTATTCTTGTTATTCAGGTCTTATTTCAAATTATACCTCCTCATAGAGGCTTCCAGATCACTTTTTATAGCAAATTGTTTGTTTTCTGACCTCATCACTCTGTTTAAGCACATCTCCCTACAGCCCCCACTTCCCTGCTCCGTAGTATTTACTCACCTCTCAAACTGTCTTGCTAACCTACTTCCTTCTTTGCCTACTGTCTGCCTCTCCAGATAGGAGTGTGAGTTCCAAGTGGGCAATGACTTCATCTGTCTTGCTACCACTGTACACTATCACTTAGAACAATATCTAGATTAAAATAAGCATTAAAGAATATTTGTTTAAAAGATGAATGAATAAAATGGAAATTATTTAAAAGTATCTGTAATGTTTTTATTAGAGGTGCATTTCCAAAGTTTAAACAATTATGAGCTACATGCATTGTATACCCACAGATTAATACTTTGTTTTTATCATTTAGAATCATTTGAGGGCCTGTCATTAAGTTAATCCCTAGATACATCAATTCTTTATATGTTTGCATACTTTCTGAATTAACATTAAAAGAAATCTTCTGTGTTCTCTCAAGAGAAAAATGTTCTCCAAAATGTCTATAACCCAAAACTGCATTGTCTTAAAACCACCATAAAAATAGTTCAAAAGAGTGAGATAAAAGGATTTGAAAGAGACAGAAATGGGCTCTTAACGTTTAATTTCAGTATAATGCTACCCCAGAACCTCTGACAAAAATTTAAAATTACATCAGATAAACGTTAAAACCAAAAAGTAAAGATCCCAAGCTTAACATTAGAGTTTTATTCCACCATCCACTTTTGTGAGGAAGTGAAAATATTTTTTCTGATATTCTATGACCCATCTGCTGCACACACAAAAAAAAAAAAAGAAAAGGAAAAGAAAAAAAAAAC
>CM052538.1:88424941-88494038 GCA_028533065.1 Trachops cirrhosus
GGCTGGTGTAGCTTAGTGGATTAAGCGCGGGCCTGTGAACCAAGAGATCACGGTTCGATTCCCAGTCAGGGCACATGCCTGGGTTGCAGGCCAGTTCCCAGCCAGTTCCCAGCAGGGAATGCACAGGAAGCAACCATACATTGATATTTCTCTCCCTCTCTCCTTCCCTTCCCCTCTGAAGATAAATAAATAAAATCTTTAAAAAAAAAAAAGAAAGAAAAAAGAAAAAAAAACAAATAGAAAAAAGAAGAGGATTTTGGCCTTGTAAATTATAAAATGGGATAACGTGTACGTACTAGTCAAATATGGATGTTTCTAAATATATTTTATATAATTCATTTCATTGTTTTTCATCTATGAATATCAACTTTATTTTCTCCAAAAATTTTCCTTAAAATTATCTGAATAATTGAAATATCCAGCTTTAATGAATTCATACATATCTAAACAGGGTATAATGTTTACTTTAAAAGCTGTACTTTTAAGCATTTCTCCATAATGCATGTAGTAACAAGGCTTTTATTAAATTTAATGATTACTTAACTTACCATAATTTACTTTTTTTAATTTCCAAAGACCTTATCACAAATAAATGCAATTCCATCCAAGTTCAAAGTTTTAGTTTTAGTTTATGGTCAACATAATAAAGTGCTTCTAGTATAATAAAATGGCCCAATTAAACTTATTCCAGAGACAAGAAATTCATACAGAAACATAAAAACAATAAACCTTTAGTTTGGAAATTCCTAAGAGTTAATCTTACCCTATATGTATAACCTCTGAAAGACCCAGAAGCTCAAATTATACTAAAATTACAAAAGTGTCTTTAAACAGAGGGTTCTTATATGCAAATCTTTTTAGAAGCTCTCAGTAATCATCAGATACTTCCTACTATTCCCACCATACCAAAGTATAATTTTATTTTCATATAAATATACAAAGAGACAGATTTATTCAGATATTATCTTAAATATGTGACAGGTGTGCAAAGGATAAACTAAAATTCCCCATCTATTTAAACAGGTACCACCCCCCATAATTTCTATCCTATTGAATTAATCCACACGAAAATCACAGTAAGAATATGACAGTAGAATCTTCTTTAAAAAAATACTAATACCCGTTTGCAGCAATAAGGTTATATCCAAGCATTACAAACTAGCCTAGGCATGTCAGGCTTTCACTGTATCTCATACATTTTAGAGGCACAGTGGAGGTATAATATGTCTGCAAATGTTGAATAACAAAATATATAGCTATACTATTATAATTTAAAATGTACCTTATGAGAAATAAATAAAAGGCTCCTTATGAATGAAAAATCAAATATAATAATACCGTATCAGTTTATACAATTGATATAAAATATTTCTCAAATAAGTAATTTAGATATTGGGTTGGCAGGTGACATTGTTCTGAAGACACACAATTGAAAACTATTCATCATTAAAAAAGATTATGAAAGAATTTCATGACAAATTTTCAGTCAAAAACACATTATATAAATTTATACTATGAATGATATTAAGTAGAACATGGTATGCATATGAGGGGCTGCCATATAGTTGCTCTGCTCAGATCTTCCTTTAGGAGAACCTCAAAGGAAGGGGAGCATTACTGATTGACAGCTCCAGCAACCACCACCTTTACATCCACCATGCTGATCTTGCTGAGGGCACACTTCCCCAGTCTGTTCTCAGTCAGTGACTGAGCATGAGGGAGCTCCTAGAATCAAGTCATTCCTACTAGACACAGGATTCTATTAAGGACAAAACTCATTTGAGGACATCTCAATGGACTGGCTGAGACCTTCTCAAATGATTTTGCTGTCTGAGCTTCTTCCTACCCAATTTTCCCCCACCACTCTTTTTACAGATGTCAGATCATCACAGTGTGAAAACTTTCCAAGACTACATCTGCTCGCTCTCCTTTGTCCTTCACAGGTGTCTCCTCCATTAAACCTCTTGCACATCTGGTTCTATTCTTACATCTGTTTCTTGGGGACCCAAACAAACATAGCAGAAATAATTAATTCCACTTGTATAGAAAAAGGGCTAGAAAGAAATATTTCTACCATTATAACTATTTACCTCAGAGAAATGCAACTATAATAGAGAAAATATTATTTTTTAAAATCATGATACACATTTGTTTTAATTTTTGCATTTCTTGTTTATAATTATTTTAAATGAATAAGTCATTAGATAATAACCATGTTTCTATAATGGCATGTTAGTTGTCACCAAATACAAACTGAAGTGTCAGAGTTTTTATTCTATAAAAACTGTAATATATTTGCTAGCTACCAACCTTTTGCCATCAGTCTGGAGCCTTAACTGCAAGATCACTTCCGTTCAAATGACTAAACAGAAAATTGAGCAGTGGGATAATTTTATGCCTCAACTTAATTGGTCCACAGGCTGCCCAGATATTTGGGACATTGCTCTGCTCCTGCCTTTGTGCTGGGACTCAGAATGGAACTTACATGACAGCTCTCCTGGGTATCCATACAGCTGCCCAACTGCAGATCTTGGGATTTCTCAGCCTTCATAATTACATGAGCCAATTCCTTATAATAAATCTCAGTCTCTCTCTCTCTCTCTCTCCCTTTCTTTCTCCTTTTGTGTCCTTCTCTTTCCTTCTCCCTCTCCCTCCTTCTCTCCTTCCCTCCCTGCCCCTTCCTTTCTAGATAAACCAGACTAATAATGGCTGTATGTTACCTAACCCACAATGAATATCTTTTCCACTACCACAACCAACATAAATCCCTGTTTTGCTTATTTGAGTTTTAAATACACTGAAATATATTTTGTTTGCTCCCTTAATACACATTTATTGAGTGTCCATTTGTGTAACGTTTTAGAAATTAAAAAAAGAACTGTACATGGTCCCTGCCCTAAAATTGTACGTGCTTATTTTAATAACTAATGTTTTATAATAAATAGAAATGCTGTCTTGATAGATTACATTTTATGACATACAACACTGATATTGCATGTAATCTTTTTTATTTGCTAAAATCATGTTAATGTTCAAGAAAGTTTTACATCTATTAATACCACCACCATTTTCTACAATGAATAAATAAAACTATTACTGATCTACTTTATAACTGTGTGGTTTATTAATCTTCCATAGCAATCTCAAGGTGAACTATGTAAACATTTCTTATGACTAGTCTTTTGTGATTCTCAATTTTTTGTTCTTTATAGGGTCAATAATAACTATCTCCACAGAAACATTCTCATGATAGCTTACTCAGAAAGCCTGAAATGTCAAGCATGCAGGAATCATCTAAGGATATGACAGGAACTACTGGAAAAGAGCCATGTCTTCAGATCAAATGGACATAATTCAGAACCGATACTTAAAAACTATGGGAGCCAAAAGCACATTAGTTAGCCTCACTGACTCTGTTTCTTTATCTGTAAAACTGGAGACAACAATGCCCATCCCACAGAATTTTACCATAGATTAAATGAGATAATATGCAGATAGCACTAGAATAATGCCCAGAGAACTATGCTTTGGCCTGGCTCTTATATCCTTTGTCTTAACTATCTGCAAATTATGTATTTTTGCACTAGCGAGAACAGGCCAAGTCACAAAGCCTGCTGGAAATATCCATCACTATAAGGGATAGCTTCCTCCATCATTCTAACTAGCCAAGTTGAAAGAACAGAGAGAACTCCAGCTGCATCTGGAAGAGTATCAATAAACATGTGTTTGAAATCTGTGAAACCTAAGGAAATAAACTAAAGAAAATGAAAAACATAATTTCAGATGCAATGTAGCAGAGCTGGAGTTAGGCTGCTAAGGTACAGGCCTCAGTCCCATCATTAACTAGCTGTGAAACTTAGATATGTCACATGAACACCCACAGTCTGGGTTTCCTCTTCTATAAAGCAAACATGTTCCTACCTATTGTGACAACTAAACAAAAATACACATATAAAGTGGACAGTCTCCAAAACACTGAAAGCAAACATTAGATATACTTGTGCAATGGCTATTGATGGTCTGTTTTCTAAAGACTTCCCTTGCTTAAACTGTCCTCTTTCACTCTTCTGTGGTTGGTCACAGTTATAATGTTAGTGTGAGATACTGCATTGAAACGAATGCATTCTTTTGCATTAAAAGGAATCTGTAATCAGTAGATTCTGTAAAGCTTACTCTAGGAATAGAGATCTGAGATTGTTAAAAAAGGCAAATGTTGACCTTGCAAAATATTTCGGTGAATGTCAAAACTTTGCATTTATCATTTTGATTTATACAGTAAATCTTTAGAATTACTAAACTTATGTTTGAGATGTCCTAATTTTTATAGGCTGTATTCCTATAAATTGCATACAATTTATTGGCAATAGAGCCAAGAGGGTGAAAATGCAAAAATATAGTCAAAACAAAGTGGCCTGATACTATGAATCACTCCATTATTGAAAATTAACTATTGTTCAGATTCCATAGTCACTAAGCAGCCTTCTGATTATAATTTTACTTCCCATGTTTATCTCTCTAATTAAGAAAATATATGATGATCACGCTGATTCAACTAGTTCTTTCTTTGTAATAATTATAATTATCTTTGTAAATTAATAAATTGGATTCTGATAGTATTTTTAATGGGACTGGGAAATAGTGTTAATCAAAGTATTGTACTGGTAATGACAAGCAGTAGAGTAAATTTTCCCTGACACGTGGTTTGAAAACCTCTACCATTTAAAAAAAAAAGGCATTTACTGGTAGAGGCAGAATACATACAGGGAGGAAAAATATGTTCATAAAAGGAAATATAAGTATCACCCCTGGCTGGTGTGGCTCAGTGGATTGAGTGCCGGCCTGCAAACCAAAGGGTCAATGGTTGGATTCCCAGTCAGGGCACATGCCTGGGTTGCGGGCCAGATCTGCAGCTGGGGGCATATGATAGGCAACACATTGATGTTTCTCTCCCTCTTACTCCCTCCCTTTTCCTCTCTCTAAAAATAAATAAATAAAATCTTTAAAAAAGGTAATGCACTTTAAAAAAAGAAATATATGTATTGATGTATACTTTATAAACATATACAAATTTTTGTAAAACAAAGTAAATGTTAAGAATGCTACAGGAGGAATCTCTTTCAAGAACTCTTTTGGGATTCCTTATTTTTTTATATTTGTATTTTTCAATTATTTTTGATATTCAATATGGAATTTCTTATTTTAAAAATTAATACATTTTCATAAGTATATCTATTCTAAATGTCCTCTTTATATATTTGTTCTACTTAAAATATAATATGCTTGCAGATCTCCACATTTTACCTATTGATATAAACTGTATTTCAAAACTTCATAAAGATACCAGTAATATTCAGTTAAATATTCTTTTTTTGAATTTTTTATTGTTGTTCAAGTACAGTTGTCTCCATTTTCCTGCCACCACTTTCCCCCACCCTATCCGCCCTCCACCTCCCACCCTCAATCCTTCTCTGTTTGGCTTTGTCCATAGGTTCTTTAGAGATGTCCCTTGATGACCCTTTCCCTTCTTTCTCTTGCTAAATATTCTCAAATTAGATTCCTGTGGCTACTGATCCTTTAAAAATGGGATTATGCATACCAAAGTGTCCAACTTTGTTTTCTGAGAAACAAAATTGGGCTAGGTTAGTCAGGAGTTTCCACAATCTAGATCAGATTTTCACTTTCCACACATCCTTGGTAAGCATTACCAAACAACAATAAACACTTGAGCTGCTTAGTATAAGGTTGTTTTACAAGTCCAAAGAATGAATAATCCATATTGGATCTCTGAAATTCGTTGGTTTTTCACACCCACCTAAAGTCTCATTAACCTACAGAATATTTCAATTTCACAATGATCATTTGGAGATGCACACTATGCAGACAAAAAATAAATACATTTGAAAATGTGCTTCCAGAATAGAGGTATAAAAAGCTCCCTAGATTCCTTCCTTGGGGAAACAACCATAACAGGTAAAAATTATGTAAAACAACAATTTCAAATGTCAGGAAATCTAAAGAAATGCAACACGAGAAACATTTATTCAACAAAAGTTGATAAGTCTCAATGAAAACAGTAAAAGTCTATGGCATTTGAGCAATGACCTCCTTCTGCCTACCCAGCTCAGCCTAATGGAAGCTATACTGCAAGGATCAAGGATGAATAGCCAAGAACACAGAGCTCTCTCCCCCACGATTCTACTCTAGGGCTATGGTTTCTCCCCAAGAGGAGCAGTTCACCAGCATTCCTCATCTTGCCCAGCTCAGTGTTAACAAAACTATTCCAAGCAAGAACAACAAAACGACTACCTACATGTGTCTTGATGATGGCCTTGGCCCTGATCATCCTTGCATAATCAAACTCCTAGCATTCAGGTTCAATAAAAAGGCAAGAAAAAGGGCTACCATCCCTGACAAATACTCCACTCATTATAACAAGGGTGTCACTCCTAGAAAAGTGAGCCACTGCCTTCCCCAGTTCTGAAACAATGGTTCAAGTGTTCTGCCCAAAAGAAGGGGCATGCCATAAGAACAAAATGTTCCATAGGTCTCTTTAAGGAAAATGATTTTATTTGGGCCAGATCATTGAAACTGCAAGTCTAAGGATGCTTAAAAAGATAGAAGATTTTATGGTGATAAAGTGAGACTAGTTGCTCCATGAGAGTTAAAAAAAGATAACAGCAGACAAGCTACAGGTTTTAACAGAGAAAAGTCTTATCCTAAAGAAAGACTATGAAATGGACTCAAATTTAATTGGCTCAAACTGCAGAGAAATCATTTCCCTAGGTGTTGTTCAAAACAATAGAGCAATCTGAATGCAACTAGAAGAGGCTAACAGCTAGGGATGATACCAGTGGAGACAGAGCAGTTAGAAATTTAACAGGGAAACCAGAGTTAGAGATAGTCAAAAAGAGACCGACTGAAGCTACTTTGACCTCTTGATAAAAATGGATGTCAGGGTGACTGTGCATATGCCCAAGGCTGTGCCCCTGAGGAACAACATCAGAGCCTACAAACTATGGAAGAAATGGACTTCATTAGAATAGTTGGGAAAAATTACTAAACAAATAAATATACAACAAGTATGAGAAAATCTTGAAAGCAGCAAGAGGAAAACAATTTGGCACATAGAAAGACACCCTCTGAAGAATGACTGGTTTTTCATAAAAGACAATGGAGAATATAAGGCAGTGGGATGATATTTTCAAAGTGCTGAGAGGAAAAAAAGCCAGTCAAGATTTTCATTTCAGAGTTCTGGCCAAGATGGAGGTGTAGGTAGAAGCCCTTTGCTTCTTCACACAACCAAAAGAAGGATAACAACCAATAAACCACAAGAAGCACCAGAAAATCAAACCAAGAAACTCCAACAACCAAGGAATTAAAGGAAAAATCAATCAGAACAACCAGACTGGTAAGGCGCCGGGCTGGCCAGCAGAGAAAAACCAGGGCAAGTCAGCAGACGTTGGGGACAGGGCTGGCTGCAGCAAGGTGGCAGGCTGCACAGCTGCACAGGCGGGGATAACTTAAGGGGCAACTGAGACTCAGAGTTGATATGGGGGTTGCTACATTGGGAGAAACTCCCAGTCTCACACGAGTCTGACAGAAAGTGCGCTAGGGAGCGGCAGGGGAGCTGCATCGTTCCCTCCCTGGCCCCTCCCCCACAGGCAGAGCCACAGTGCAGCAAGGAGGGTTGCCCTGCCCAGATGAATACCTCAGGCCCCTTTGCAACTTATCAGCTACGCCAAAACAAAGAATATGGCCCAAATGAAAGAATGGAGCATAACCTCAGAAAGAGAACTAAATGATGAGGACATAGCCAACTTATTTGATGGAGAATTTAAAGCCCTGGTAATCAAAATGCTCACAGATCTGATTGAGCTTGGTCAAAAAATGAAAGAACAAATGAAAGATACCCAAAGTATTCAAGGGAACCAACAGTTACAGGAAAGAAACCAGGACTCAAATCAACAAGTTGGGACAAAAGAAGAAAATAAACATCCAACAAGAGCAGAATGAAGAAACAAGAATTCAAAAAAAGTGAAGAGAGTCTTACAAACCTCTGGGACAACCTGAAATGCTCCATATATCCGAATTATAGGGGTGCCAGAAGGAGAAGAACAACAGCAAGAAATTTAAAACTAATTTGAACAAATAATGAAGAAAAACTTCCCCAATCTGGTGAAGAAAATAAACTTCTAGGAACTCCAGGAAGCCCAGAGAGTCCCAAAGAAGTTGGACCCAAAGAGGAACACACCAAGGCACATCATCATTAAGTTACCCAAGATTAAATATAAAGAGAATATCCTAAAAGCAGCAAGAGGGAAGGAGACAGTTACCCACAAAGGGGTTCTCATTAGACTATCAGCTGATTTCTCAAAAGAAACCTTGCAGGCAAGAAGGGACTAGAAAGAAGTATTCAAAGTCATGAAAGGCAAGGACCTACATCCAAGATTCCTCTACCCAGCAAAGCTTTCATTTAGAATGGAAGGGCAGATAAAGTTCTTCCCAGATAGGTCAAGTGAAAGGAGTTTATCATCACCAAGTCATTATTATATGAAACGTTAAAGGCACTTATCTAAGAAAAACAAGATAAAAATACGAACAGTAAAATGACAACAAACTCATAACTATCAACAAATGAATCTAAAAGAAAAGAAAAACAATGAAAACAAAAACTAAGCAAACAACTAGAATAGGAACAGAATCAGAGAAATGGACATCACATGGAGGGATTTCAGTGGGGAGTGGGAGGGGAGGAATTCAGCGGGAAGGTACAGGGAAGAGGCAGCAAAATTAGTAGGCATAAAATAGACAAGGAGAGATAAAAATGGTATAGGAAACAGAGGACTCAGAGAACTTATATGTACAACCCATGGACAGAAACTAAGAGGGGTGGGGAATGCTGGAGGGTTAGGGGGTAGGGAGGAGGGGGGATAAAGGGAGAAAAATTGGGCAAAGTGTAATAGCATAATCAATAAAAATACTTTAAAAAAGATTTCCATATTCAGCAAAATAACCTTTCAAATATGAAGACAAATACAGACATTCTCAGATCAACAAAAACTGAGAGAATTCATTATATAGCCAGCACATCTGCTTTCAAGAAATACTTAAGGAAATCCTTAAGGCTGAAAGCAAGAACCATCCAACAGGAATGTGCACCCACATTAAAAAGTAAAATGTGTCACTATAGGTAATTATTAAAAAGTTATAAAAGACAATATAATTGCATCTTCTCCTTTCTTCTCTTGACTTATGATAATGTAGTTGTATAAAATAAAATGTATATAATTATATCGTTGGGCCTATAACATACAGAAATGTAATATATAACAACACAAAAAAGTGGGAGAAAAATCATAATGAATTAAGAAAATGACACCTTATGGTAAAGTGAATCCAAAGAAAGAAATGAAGTGGTAAATAAAAAAGTAAACATAACAAAACTCTATAAATATATACTGGCTCTCCCTTACTCTCAGCTTTCTTAAAATACATAAAACACATCCAAATTAATAATTGCAACAATGTATTATCTGGTTTGTAACATAAGCTATCTCTCTGTGTGCTTCTCTATCCACACATACATATGCGTGTGTATACTTATGTGTGCATGTATACACATACGCACACAACAGGAAGCAAATGTAGAGCCATACAGGAGTAACACTTCAATAACTCATTGAAAATAAGTTAACATAAATCTGAGTAAATTATGATGTATAGTATATGTCCTATACCAAGTAAGAAAATGATATACATTTTACACACGTCATATGTGTGTGTGTGTACCCACACATATATATAGTATAAAACAAAAAGTTAAATGGCAAACATAAATCCAATCATATCATCAATAACATTAGATAGGGATATATTAAACAATCCAATCAGAAGGAGAGTCTTAGCCTGCAAAAAAACAACAAATACCATCCAAAATATGCTGTCTATGGGAAAGACATTCTTTGTATTCAAAGATACAAACAGGATGAAAGTAAAAGTATACCATACAAACAGTGATGCAGAAAAGCGAAAATGGTTACATTACTATCAGACAAAATATACTGTGAAAGAAAATAATGTTACTAGAGATAGATTCACTGAATAATTGAACTGAAATCACACAAAGTGGGTCCTTCAACTACAAAGAAATAAAGTTAGGAAGTAATAACAAAAGGAAATTTGGAAAACTCACAAATATGTAGAAACTATGTAACACATTCCTAAATAACCAATGTGTCAAAAAAAATCAAAAGGAAAATTAGAAAATCCTTTCAGATGAATGAAGAAAAAATAAAACTTTTAAAATGTAGCATAAGCAATGCATTGAAGAATATTTATATTTGTAAACACATTAAAAAGGAAGAAATATCTCAAATTAATATTATTAACTGTTACCTAAGAACAGTAGCACTGTAAAGGCAAATGAAATCTAAAAGAAGAATAAAGGAAATAATAAAGATTAGTATAAAAATTACTGAAATAAAGAAGTGAAAACCAATGCAGAAAATCAACAAAAAAAGCAAACAAATCTTCAGCAAGATTGAAAAATTTCAGCAAAATTTCAGCAAAATCTTGGAAAAGATTGACCATGAAAAAAGGGAAGACTCAAATAATTATGATAAAAAATGAGAGAAAATCACTATCAACCTTACAGAAATGAAAAGAATTCTAAGAAATGCTTTGAATTTGATGAAAAGCACAGATCGAAAAAAAATAAAAGGCAATCGAATTTGACTCAGTAATAAATAGAAAATCTGAATAGACCTACAATAACTAAATATTATTGATTAGTAATTTAGAAACTTCTCACAAAGAAAGACCATGCCCATACCATTTCATTGGAGAATTCCACCTAATATTTACACAATAATTAATACTGACTCTTCACAAATTTCCAAAATATAGGAAGGAATACTTTTCAATTCACTCTACAAGGCCAGATTACACTGGTACCAAAACAAGATAATGACATGGAAAAAGAAACTAAAGACTAGTATCTCTTACGAATTTACTTGCAAAATCCTCAACCAAATCCTAACAAGCATAGTAAAAATCATCATACAGCATTATGAAATGGAATTTTTCCAGAATACAAGGTTGGTTTAACATACCAAAGTAAATCAATGTAACACACTGTATCAACAGAATAAAAAACAACAGCACATTATTGTCTCATAAATGTAGCAAAAGTACGTGATGAATACCATGACAAAAACTGTCAAGAAGGGAATAGAAGGAAACTTTCTCAATCTGATAAAGGGCATGTACACAACATTCATTGTTATCATTATACTTAGTGGTAAAAGCCTGAATGTTTTCTACCTAAAATTGGTAACAAATAGGGATGTCCATTCTCATCATGTCTATATAACATTACACTGGAGGTTCTAAACAGGACAAGAATAAAAATAATAAAAATAAAAACAAACAAAAGAATGAATCCAGGTTAGAAAGGAAAAATGTAAATCTAACTCTACTTGCAGACATGATGTTACAACCCAGCATCTAGAAAACCCTAAGCTGTACGCACACATACACACACACCTATTAGTGGTATCCTTTCCTTACTGAACATGACAAATAAGAAGATTCAATTGCTACAAAGATCAACATCCCCTCTGGGCTATCCTTTATCTCCCCAACTTCTCTGATGGCTAATATGAGTACAGCTATGAAATACGGTCTATATTATGAGGAATTAGAACTATATCATATCTTTGCCACAGAACAGCGCTTTCATTTCCCTATAATTATAACTTACACATTTGTTACCAGTGAGGGGCTCAGGAAAAGTAACTAGGAATTTCAATATTCTACACGTAAGTTAGACAACGGTAAAGTAAAGAGTTCATTTGAAGCTACCCTCAGCCAGAATCAGGTAGCATATAAGACCTAGCAGAGGAGTGGAACCTGAGAGTCACTAGGTATTTAGTGGCAATACATATCCAAGAGTTCTGACCTGAGCAGAAGATCAGTGTTAAGTGCCCACCATTTTGAAGCTCTCCACTTACTGCTGAGTAAATTACCAAGTATATCATGATTGTGAGGTGGAATGTGTAATGCAGGGCCAGGAAAGCAAAACCCAGTTAGGAAGTGGAAAGCAAGCAGCAGTAGTCGAGTAACATGAAGAATCTACTATGCAAAATTACCATCAAAAGTGGGTGGAGGGATTGAGCAAAAAGCAAAAGGACTCATGGACATGGACAACAGTGTGGTGATTGCTGAGGGGAGTGTGGTGTTAGGGAACTAGATGGTAATGGGAAAAATACAATAACGATTAAATAAAAAAAGAATCATTTATGTCCAGATTTTCATCTTAAACCCTTGTAATTTAATACCTTAACTCATCCAATACATATTAATTAAGAATCTATTATATGTCAGGCTCTAAGGAAAAAGTGATAGGCAACAGAGAAGGTCCTCCTGCTGCTGTTATATGTATCTGTTTCTAAAGTCCATTCCCCAATTTACCACATTTTCACTTTCGACACTTACACATAGCAGTGTTTTGATGATTTATGCATGTGTATATAGGTACATGCATATTGACAACAAGTTGAAAAGCTATACTCTTGGCAAAAAAAAAAAATAAAGTAACAGCTATTTTGGCCATAAAAGTTCTATTTATCACCTCTACCAACTGTTCCAACAGTTTATTCCTCAGACTCTATTGTACCACATACGGGCATTAAAAAAAGCTTCAGATTAGCCCAAGACTCACCTAAACAATAGGATGCAAAATGTGTAAGCAGACAGAGGTTAGGTTTCACATTCAGATTCCAAGAAAAATGCACACAAGTAACAACGTTCTGATAATAGTGGCAGAGAAAAATCTCACTGGTAACTTTCCACATCTTGCCAACCCACACCATTCTTCTTGCCTGCACTTTGGATTATCCTGGGACCTGTACTTTGCTCTGTCCACACACTCCTTTTTTCATTTCATCTGGTCCCAGTGTGATGACTCTCAAATCTATGTATTCATCCTAGATTGCTTCCTGGCACTTTAGACTTACATGTGCAATGACCTAGTAGATACCTCCATGAGGATGTCTAATATATATTAGGTTGAACTATATGAAATTACCATTTTCAATGGACAAAAGTTGAATATAAGAAGTTTTACATGGTTCAAACTAATCCTTAAACTACACTTGGTCCTAACAAAACACTGAACTTCTCAATCCCACTATTAAACCTGTTCTACCTTGCATTCTCTTTTGTCAATAAACGGCATCATCACCTTCCAGCATACACAACAAAAGTCAAGCGGCTACTCAGGGTTCCTCTTTCCCCTCACTATCCACATCCAGCTCATTGCAGTGGAAGTCACATACATGGCTTCACCTCCAGGTTGGCCGTGGCAAACATCTCTTCTCTGGGACCTTTGTTTCCATTCTTGCCACCCTCACCCCGCCATCACCAAAGTACACACACCACCAGAAACCACAGGAGTCACTTTGTCTATCCTCTAATTAACCCCTTATTGTGTTTTCCAACTGCACATAAATTATATACCCCTATGTGATCTGACCCAGGTCTGCCTTCTAACCTCATCACCTACCACTCTGCAATTACTACCAGGATAACTTAGGTCCTAGGTACCAATGTACATGAATGAATGAATAAGTTTTTATTGGGAACAAGATACAAATATATTTTGTATTTTAGTCAGCGAGGCACTTAACATATAGTTAAGTAAGAAAACAAAGCTACGTGACAACAAAGGTTAAGAACTGAAATCCAACTACATTGTGTTGAAGTTTCATTGCCAATTTTAAACAATATGACCCCAAAAATAAAAAGTTTGACTTCTCTAAGCCTTAATTTTCTCATGTGCAAAATGAAAATATAAACACACATATCATTTTTAAGCACAAAAAGTGCTGAAAATCATAATGGTTTCATGTGTGAAGTGCAAATATAAAATTCTCAATGCTTAATAAATCCCTCACCAATCCACAAGGAGCCACAGCATGCCAGCTGATCAACTGGTCAGTAATCTTATTAAATAACAATGCTCCCTTTTGTGAGAGGGATAACTACTTCAAGATGACTGAATATTTAGAGAACAGTATTAATTACCTTTTCTATAATTTCTATTTAAATTTATTCCCTAATGAGAAAAAAAGAAAGAAAGCTACTTATTCTGTTCATTTGTCCTAGACTACTAGAGTTCTTATAATTACAAACATTTTATAATGTGTTCTGCAACATCTTAATAAGATAGATAATCTTAACATTTCAAAGCTGAACATCATGATTGCAAATGACCATTTTACAAACACCAGAAAGTGAAGGAGACAGTAGAAGAAATTGGCCTCAGGGAACACAGTAATATAGGATCAAAATTGGTATCACTAAACAACTATTTCAACTAAAAATTCCTACACTCACTTGCAATTGAAGCATAAATGTTACCTTGATGTGTAACACTCATTTTTGTAAAATTGCTTTGGTTTTTACAATAGATATGAATAAAACTCTACAGTTAATTTTCAACTAACAATGGGCTGTCATAGGAGCACGTAATAAAAGCAACTCACTAAGAATGTCTTTTTCCTGAACTCAGTGACTTATGAGAAGGAAGCTAAAATGAAACAGATTAAAGATCTTAACACACCCTTTAGTCTAAGGTAGCTTAACTCTTTCAGATGAGGAGACTAATTACACCATGAAAGAACCAAACCATCAGGCTAAATTTTTTAAAGAACTAAGTCATTGCACATGTTTATCATAAAAATAGAATTTAAAATTCTTTTTCAAATGCTATTCACCAATTTAAATATTGTTTAATATTCAAAATCCCTTGATTTTTCCTTACAGTATTCATAATATTAAAAATCTTAAATACTTCAAATAAACTATATCAAATAGACTTTGATATTTACAATGAAAAGGAGCTAGATTTTTTGAGCATCGTATGTGTACCAGATACAATTCATTCATTATTCTGGTTAATCCTCACAAAAGCCTTACATAAGATATGCTATTATTTTTATTTTATAGGTGAAGAAACATGACTTAGTGAGATTACTCAACTTGCCTAAATTCACAGAACTAATGATAAAGCTGGAATTCAAACTGAGGTCAAGTGAATCTAAAGATCATTCTCTATTCAGTTGCTCATGATGCCTCTAAGCCCATTTCTAACCAACTTTTAGAACTTAGACTTGTTTCTAGATTTTTCTGGTAGAGCATTTAACCTTTGCCAGATGTTATCACACCACTTCAGTGCAAAACATTTGGTGAATTTTTCTAATGCTAGACAACTTCTCAGGGTTTTTACTAACGAGAAAGCATTTTTTATACTCTCAATATATAAAATATGCATATCATCATAATAAACTAATCTTATCAAGAAGTTAGGAATGTCCAAGTCTATCAAGCACCTTGTTACAATTTTAAAAACCCTACTTCATAATTCACTCTCACCACCCAGAATAATCTGGTGTTTAATCTGTACTATTTGTTATAGAAAAACCTCTGTGTTGTCTCCCTCATTAAGAGAAAATGGTGAAATGGCGATACAAACTTTAAAAAGATTATTTTTCTAATTGGAGAAATAAGAAATAAACCTGAAAATTCTCTAAACATTTATTGGAATAATAGGATAATAAAAAAAGAGAAATTTGATAATTCACTAGTGTCCTATTATTTTCATTATTGCAATACTTAAGAATTAATGTTAGAAAACTAAGAACCTATAGATAAGCCACAAAGAGGAAATCAATACACTCAGTTTTTGTTATGTGAGCCAAGAATGAAAGATGATGTTACCAGTGAAAGCTTCAAAGCTTTCAAAGCAAAGAAGGTTCCCAGGTATAGAAAAGAAATTATTTTTAAAAATTATAACATATTTACTTTGATCACTCATATCACACTGTAGTTTTCATCTATTTTATACTTTAGAGGGGACAGACGTAAAAGTTGAGTTACTACAAATCTAATGAAAATTACCAGCTGAATTTTTAGTCTTTAAATGCAACATATAAGTTAATAAAATGATCAAGTACTTAACATCTTTAAAAAATGTTTTAATTACTTTTAACTTTTAGAAGCCATAATGTGTAGTGGAAAGGGCCTGGGCTTCAGGGATGTGCAGTCCCGGATTTGTATCTCCATTCACTACTTTTGGCTGTTTAACTCTGTGTACCAAGTCTCCTATTGTGTCTGAACATCCATTTAAAATTAATTTAAATGCTGCTGCTTCCAATAGTCAGTGTTTCTATTTAAAACACAGGGAACAACAAGCCCTCATCCTCAACCTCTCCCCGCACATGCCCCAACCCCTAACTCCCTTATGAGAAAGAAGGTCCTCTCCTCTGTCCCAACCTCTTCTTAACTGGTGGGGCAGTCACATTGGGAGAAGGACCAGAAGATGTCTGCCACCAGCTAAGTCATTGTGCTTCCATCCCATAGAATTTGGAGTCTGTGATGATGGCCCCAGACCTGGACGGCCTCTTCCTGCAAACAGGTCTACTGTCTTAAGAGACCTGCAGCCTTGTTCAGGGGGTTCTTGGGCATGATGCATTCCTCATCTGACTCTGAACTAGAGTTCGAACTAGAAGATGATTTTCTAGCTGTCTTGTCCTCAAGGGGATAGAGTTAAAGCTAGTTTTTGTAGATACTTTGTTTGAAACTGTGTTTTTGATAGAGGACCCTTCCTTTGATAATGTGGTTGAAATTTTCTCTGAGAACTTTCTGACCTCCAAGATGACATTGCTGAGACCACCACTCTTTGATTCATGATAAGACTCAGACTCTGAGGAGGACCTGGGACTATATTTTACATGAAGGCCCATGCCACCTCTCCTTTGGCTTTAACCTAGACAGTCCACTCCTTGACTGTCTGTGCTTTAGGAGACTTGGGATTCTTTGTCTGTTTTCTATATACACATTTCTTCTTTTTCTTTGGTGATGGTTTTTGGTCTCTTCTTCATCATCACCTACTACATCACATTTGGCTTTGTTTCTTCTTGTTTTTTTTTCTTCACACTCTGATCTGTGACAGTTTTTGGTTCTAGATACAAGGTGTCATCAGTTTTGTTGTTCTCTTGCCTCTTCAATGCTTCTTTGAATTTCTACAATCAGTGTCTTCATCTTCTTCCAACTTAAGTGACTGCTGCTTTGCTTTCCTAGGTAAGAAATGAGTAGCATCACCATTACAAACTCATCTACTATTATCCAGAATCCAGTAGAAACACACAAGAAGGACTATAGTCTGTCACCATTGTTAGCAGCTGTCCCTCAAGTTGGAGAAAATATTTCATTTAAGCTTTTGGAATTAACATCCAATTATTCACCTGATGTCTCTAACTACAAAGAAGGAAAAATATTAAGCCACAATCCAGAGACCCAGCAAGTAGATATAGAAATTCTTTCATCCTTACCTGCCATGAAATAACCTGGGAAATATGATTTGGTTTACCACAATGAAAATGGAACTGAGGTAATGGAGTATGCTGTGACACAGGAGAAAAGGATTGCTGTTTTTTGGAAAGAGTTGATTGATCCAAGACTGATGGATGAACCTTCGAATAACACGTCAAATACAGAGCTTGCCTGAGGATGATGTCTTCACCTCATAGTTCATAAATGCCTCATTTGTGAAAGTGACTATAACCTGAACTTTAAAAAAAGATCTGGAAGTTGTATGCATTTTTTTGTTATCTTCACTTTACTGAATAGGAGAAAATATTTACCTCATCATTTAAAATGCATGGGTGTGTTGCTTTTCTAGAACTTTTTCTTCAGGTTTAATTTTAGTAACAAAAATTTAAAACACGACATTTCCTGCAGGCATTGTTATATACCAGTAGGTATGGCTTCTTATCTTTTATATTTTATGTTTTGACCATCAAGTAGCCATTGTCAGAAGCCATTTGTAAATACCAAGTACAAGAAAGTGTTGAATATCTTTTCTCAGTAAGATTTATAAGTAACACTGTAAAACATGAAAGCATGTTACTTGACCTAATTTTTTACATTTGAGTTGTTCTACTAAATGTGGAACATCTTACAAATCTCAAGTATTTTATACTTGTAATTGTCAAGAATTAACAAATAGTTGGGTTTGTTGCAGGCAGTAAGTTAAAAAATCCTTTCACATATTTCTCAACTTTAAAGTGAAGGGTTCTTAGGGCCCCGCGAAGAGCAGTCCACATGAGACCTGGTGTGTGTGTGTCTGCGGCATAACTCCTGTTTCACTTGGTGAGAGGATTTACTACAGTTCAGACTGCGAATGTGTTATCTTTCTAGAAGATCTCAAGCATCTAGCTGAGTATGCTGGAGTGAAGATCCTGAACAGAAACTTCCTTTCCTGTTTTTATTCAACAGAAAGCTGAAATGACTAATATACTGTGAAAATTGCTTTCTTTTAACAAAATATCAGATCCCTCCTTCAACTTTGCAGATTTTTAAAGAAAATTATATTGAACTAAAAAAATAAAATTAAGAGGTCCTGAATAATATGCATTTTAGAGGACTATATAAGGATCAGTAAAGACAACCAATTCTGTAGTCATCTAATTAGAATACCCTCAATAAATACTATCTGTGATTATTCATTGCCCTTTTATAATAAAGGAAAATGAACTTAATGTTTTCAAGCTTAATTTTCAGAGCCATGGAAATAATGCATTTTATGAATGTCTATTAATTGATAACCTACTATATATCATTTATTAGCTCTATGTTTTTGTCCATCCTTTTCTCTCCCTTTTCCACCTTTTTGTTCTCAATGAATTATGTATTTTTGACTCAACTATTTGATACATTTCTTGGTAGTTTGGCAAAATCAAAATATCTACAGTTAAAGAGCTATTTTAAGTTCATTGAAGTCAGAAATAGTCTTACTTCTATATCCACTACAGCATATAATGCTTTGCTATATCATGATAGATGGAGATGAATTCATTCATAGAACTTATTATCATGCATTAAGTCAGGATTAGTAGATTTTACTAATGTTAGAAGATATACCAAAGGCATATGTTTTGTCCTGTAATTATTCCATTACTCGTTTTATAAAAGTGTTTTATAATGGTTTTCACAGCATCACCTGTTTTTTCCACACAATAAATAAACCACTTGCACTGAAGTATTAGTTTTTCAATGCTCACGTTTCTGCAACACTCTTTTAAAAAAGGAAATTGCAAATAATTTACCTGTTGGACTTATCCATGTAGGAATTCTTTAAATCATGTATAAAATATCCCCTCCCCCATCTTCTTTTACATAAAGGGGAGGAAAAAAGCACCTTGAGGAAAGATTATAAATCCAAAGAAAATTGCCAAAGCAATTATAGTATTTCCATCAAAGACTTTATTTTTCCGTTAATATAAGAAAGAATAAACCAATTATAACAAAACTGTTCTATGTCCTGGCTGCTAAAAAAATTGCTTGCCAGTGGTAATGCCTATGTTAAAGCAAGAAAACTCATAAATATTTTGAGCACTTTAGCACATGGCTGTTACTGTGGTTCATAATAAACCAGCTTTATCAAGGAATTACTAATTAGTATATACCTTTTTAAACACTGTTTTTAACACCTGTACACCTGGACCCCTGTCTCTTACATATACATAATATAGTTGACAACTTATTGACATATGATTATAACAGTCTATAAATATACTTGTAAATGCAAATGATAGCATCAATTGAAGACTAAGAGGCAGTCACTAATAATAACCCTTTCTCACCTAAGCCACAATAATGGCTGTACTAACAGCAGAGAGAAAAAAATGACTGACTACTAACAAATTGATCTGTACACTTGCATGTTCCTCAGTGCCTCAAAATCAATATTGCCCTTTAGCTGTGCCAAATGAACTGTATGCTATTTCTAGTGCAGACTCTAGGGGTAAACAGTTTCTTCACTAGCTTATAAAAGAGATATGAATGGCTCTAATTAGAACACAGTTTATTGATACTCCATGGGTTTCTTCCACTAAGGCTGCTCAAACATTTAATCTAAAGAATGTGGGCAGACTTTCAGTGGCATATATAGATAGGCTATATATCCTATCCCACTGCAAAAAACTAGGTGTAGTGCGTTTGAAAGATATAGTGAAAAATAAGCACAGGCCTAAGCTCAGTTACTGAAAGCAAGGATCAGGTGACTAATCAGGATAGACAAGAACAAGGGGCTAAAATTAAGGTACCAGTAAACAACATGACATTTCTAAGAAAATCAGAATTGTTGGTTTCACAGTAACTAGATAGTTTGTAGTTAGTTGTAGCTACAACTAACACCAAAATGTGAGTTAACATGTGCCTGTTATGAATTACAATTCACCCTTGAACAATGCAGGGGTTGGGATGCCAAACCCACATGGAAAATCCATGTATAACTTTTGACTCCCCAAAACCTTTACTTGAGTAATCCCATGGTACCCATGGGGAACTGGTCCCAGGATCTCTGCAGATGCCAAAATCCATGAACACTCAAGTATTTTACATAAAAACGTAGAACAATACATCATGCTTAGATTACCAACCAAAGATCAAAAACAGTGTTTTCTATCCAGTTGGTTGAAACCATGGATGTGAAAACTGGGGATATGGAGGATCAACTTGTATATTTATTGAAAAAAAATCTGCATGTAAGTGCCCCTGAGCAGTTCAAACCCACATTGTTCAGGGGACAACTGTAATTGCCTCCCAGCTGCTACTGCACTCTTCAATAAGTACATGTTTTGTGACCATAGATGGAAATCCTTTAAGAACTTCTCTAACTTTACAATAAGCATGATGTTAAACTTTCTAGATAAAGAAGCTGGAGGGACACTGCAGGACAAAGGGGCCCTCACAATTTCCACTGCCAAGGGGTTCAGGCCTTCTAATGGGCAGTCACCAGTTTGACTGCTGGTATCCAACCTGCTTTCTCTGCCACCACCTTGTCCAGCAACTTGTGGACCTCTCTGATGCATGGCCAAATTTCTGAAGTTCTCTGCTGTCTAATAGGAGGAATTACTACAACTTTTCTCAAGAGATCTGAACCCCTTCTAGGCTTGTTCTTCTTTAGTACACCCCTCTGCCCTAGGGCATCCTATAGGTTTCCCCATGTCTCCTAGTTATACTCTTGCCATAGTTTAATTATTTATTTATTTACTTATGTTACTGTTTATACTATTACAGTTGTCTCAATTTCCCCCCGTCCTCCCCTCCCCCAGCACACTCCCCATTGCCATAGTCATTCCCCACACAATTGTCTATGTCCATGGGTCTTTCATATATGTTCTTAGTTAATCCTTTCACCTTCTTTTAAGCAGTCCCCACCTCCCTCCTCCCATCTTACAGCTGTCAGTCTATTCCATGACTCCATGCTTCTGTTTCTGTTTTTTTGTTGCAGATTTTTTTTGAGTTTTTTAATTGCATTTTTTCCATTACCATTTAGTCCCCTTATACCCCTCACCCCTGGTCCCACAATCACCACACTGTTACCCATGTCCATGAGTCCTTGTTCCTTTCTTCTCAATTCTTCCACTCTCTTACCTACCCCCCACCAACAGTTGTCATCTTGCTCTGCATCTATGAGTCTATGACCATTTTACTTGTTAGTTCAGTTTGTTCATTAGATTCCACATATGAATGAAATCATATGGTATTTGTCTTTCTCTGACTGGCTTATCACACTTAGCATAATGTTCTCCAGGTCCATCCATGCTGTCACAAAGAGTAAGATGTCCTTCTTTTTTTACAGCTGCATAGTATTCCATTGTGTAAATGTCCCATAGCTGTTTTATCCACTCATCTACTGATGGACATTTGGGCTGCTTCCATATCTCAATGATTATAAATAATACTGCAACGAACACAGGGATGTTTATATCCTTTTGAATTAGTGTTTTGGATTCCTCTGGATATATTACAAGTGGGATCACTTGTAATGTGAATCAAAAGGCAGATCCACTTTTAATTTTTTGAGGTATCTCCATACTGCTTTCCACAGTGGGTGCACCAGTCTACATTCCCACCAACAGTGCAAAAAGGCTTCCCTTTCTCCACATCCTCACCAGTACTTGTTGTTTGTTGATTTAATGATAGCTATTCAGACACATATGAGGAAATATCTCATTGTGGTTTTAATTTGCATTTCTCTGATGATTAGTGACATTGAGCATCTTTTCATATGTCTATTGGCCATCTGTATGTCCTCTCTGGAGAAGTGTCTATTCAGGTTCTTTGCCCATTTTTTAATTGGGTTGTTTTTTTGGTGTTTACTATTTTATGTTCTTTATAAATTTTTGATAGTAACCCCTTATCAGATATATTGGAGAATATATTCTCCCATTCTGTGAGTGGTCTTTTTATTTTGTTGACATTTTCCTTTGCTGTGCAAGAACTTTTAGTTGATATAATAATTTTTTATATTAAACTCACTTATTTCACCAAACATGGCTTTCATCTCCTGAATGCACAAACTGATACACAATTCTACTGAAACCTGGTATCAAAACAATCTGCTTACAAGACAACTAGTGAAACAATTATGAGCAACATGTAAGAATAAAAATATACACTTGATCAATTTTTTAAAAAGGTAAATTAGAAATTGACTACACATAACAATACTAAGTAAATGAGTTATTTTTAATATTAGCAAAAGAGTATGACATAAGTTTCAAATATGTAGCAGAAATAAATTTTTTACATTAATGTGCCCATCTTTCTATGCCAAAGATCAATGTATTAAGTTCAGTCCACATCTCAGTATCACTTATATAATCAATATCCCTGACTATAGCCTACAAAATGATTGCTATTTATAAAGATTAACTTCTATGGGACATAGGTGCATTGTTTCCTAATGAATGTCCAAAGTGTACTTTCCCTTATGTGAAACAGTTCCCCAAAATGTGTTTTCATTATTCATTTTTCTAATTCTAGAGGAAAATCCACCAACATAATAATTAAAATAAACTGTTTGCAGAAATCATCCACATAGTGCTCCATTAGAGATAAAACAAAATTCAAAATATATGTTCTTTTTAGTATTATAGGGACATGTTTAGCAAACAATGTATCCTTGATTACATGAGAGTGAGAGAAAGAGAAAGAGGTGAAACTGTCACCATTGGCACAAAAAAGTCACATCTAACAGGATAGTTCTGCGTCCAGGGCACTATCACCGTATCAATAGAAAATAATTTGAGATTAAATATAAAAGCAGTAAGAAAATCTGCATTGTAGGCGCAGTATTTTTTATGGAAAATGTTAGCTGTTGCATTATTTTACTTTTGGCAAAGCTTCTTCTCCCCACATGACCTTTCAGTTACATTTGAAGAATGCCAGACTAAGCTCTCTAATGCTCACCCTCCAAGCATTACTTCATTAAGAACTTTCTGTAATCTAAAGGAAACAGGTTGTGCAAACCTTAATCAGTCTCCCAACAGCAGCAATGATTAACAGACCCCCGGACTATTCGATCACTGGCATGCCACTCCTGGAGTTTATAGGAGGATATCACATACCCCTGCCGCCCCATTATTCTAAATAAACAACTGAAGTTATATAAAGTACAAGGGCTTTAAAGAAAGGTTTGACTTTTTGAGCTAATTATTTTTTTTACAAACAATGTATCTTGACAGCATTTTGCTGATTCTTATCAGCACCCTGGGATAATATAGGTTCTCATTACCAGCACCTCGTCCAGAAATATGCTGTTTCTGCTGTTGAAGGCTTTGATAAACATACAATCACTTTAACACACTCTCTAGGGAGCAGGACACACAATTTTGATTAAGAAAACTGTTGAATATTAACTAGCAGTGCTCACTGAGACAATAGCTGAGCAACTTGTCCTTGAAAAACACCACATTAAACCTACTTTCAGAGAAAAATGTTGCTGTTTGACAGCTCCTACTGCTCCAAAAACCCAGAATGCATCTTATTACAGTAGTAGTCAGCTTTCAGTAAAATCAACACAGTTAAGCTGCTATCATTATTTTCAATATAACAGTTCTCCTTTCACAGGCTGATAAATTCATACATTTAAAAAAATCTACTCATCAGTAATATTCAGTAGCATTTCCATTTCCAGAGACACACTGAGTAGTTTATAGTTTTAATTATTTTATATTTTTTGTTAATTTTCTATGGACTTATGAAATAAAGTTTTCTATGGTTGTGTACAGTAAATATAAAAACTGATATTAATCTACTTAATGAACTAGCTAATACTTCCTTGAAAAATCTATTGAGAAAAATTTTCATTAGTCTGCTCAACTATGAACTCTGAATTCAAGTACTTTCAAATCTCATCTGTGTAAACAGACTGGGAGCAAAAGAAAAAGAAAAAGTCTATCTAGAAAAGGATCTCTAAGTATGGCACAAATATTTCTTACACATACTATTCAAATAAAATGAAAGTATCAAGTACAGAAGATAGAATACTCAATACTCATAAACATTAATATTTAAAATGCCATTGGTTGTCCTACCAACATTTAAAAGCTCTTCTTCCTTCATAACTTTAACTACATTAGGAGAACATTAGTATCTTCAAGTAAGACACATGAATTTCTACTAAAAACTGGAATTTAGGCAGGATCAAAAAAGTAAGGCAACTATCATTTATTTTTTTCCTGCATTGCTTTTTGTTCTTCATTTTATCCATAGAGTTCTTTATAACATATGCTGGCATGCAGCTCATAAAATAACAAAACACATATGTAGATATGATGCTTAAACACCATAACATTATTAGATTGTTTTTTATGTATCATATGTTAATCTATTTTTCTTTCACTCCACCTTTAAAATTAAGAAAAACCACTCAAATAGAAAATAGGCACACTTAATACACACACAACAACATCCACACATGTCTGTTAGGATAACTAAGAAAACAAACATTCCTAAATTAACATTTATATATGTTAAATAAAATTCTGTTTATCATGCAATTTACTGGGGGGAAAACTGAATCCTGAATGCAAATTCATTCTATAACTCCATGGGTCTGACACATCAAAAGGCTCACCATACCTGAAATGCATGTGTTTAAGTATTACTTACCAATACACACTTAATTAAAAATAAAACACAAAACTCTCAATCATTATTGCACGTGAAATGGAAATATAAACTTGCATTATACTCAAACAAGAAAATTGACCACTTGATCATGGATGGACCTAGAGAACATTATGCTCAGTGAAATAAGTCAGTCAGGGAAAGATAAATACCATATGTTTTCACTCATGTGTGGAATCTAATGAACAAACTGAACTAACAAGCAAAACAGAGACAGACTCATAGACAGCAGGATGACAGCTCTGGGAAGGTAGGGTTAGTGGGTGGAGGCACTGAGGTAAAAGAAAAAAGGACTCATGGACATGGACAACAGTGGGTGATTGCTGGGGTTGGAGTACAAGGAGGCTAAGTGGTAATGAATAAAATACAATAAAAATTTAAAAATGAATGAATGAATAAATAAATAAAGGCCTTGATGAGGAGAATCTTGACCAGAATCTCGATACAACAATTATTTCCTTGCTATACTATTTGTAGCAATAAAAAATAAATAAAAAGAAACAGAACAGCTTTTTAGCATTGAACTAAGAGCTCTTTCAAACTAAGAGCTCATTGCCTCCCATAAGTTTTGTCACAGTTAAAAACTTCAAACTTTTATTTTCAATTAATATGATAAAAAATTCAACATTATGATATTCTTTACCTCCAGTTAAATACTCCTTATTTTGCATATCCTTAGGTAGAAGTTGGTAAATTTTCATGCTATTTCCTTCTTTTCTAGCTTTGAAACAATGTTGTCATCCCTGTGAGTTAGAGTTGGAAGCAAAAGTAAAGAGAAATCACTCCCACCAACAAAATCACCTTTTCCCTGGAAGGCTTTTGATATAACTTATATGAATTATTAATAGGACTTCAAAGATAGATTTGACTTTCTGAGTTCTAGTAATAATTCCTTTCTACATATAATGTAAATCACCCTACCATCATTCCTAGACAGCAAAGTTACATATACTTACATAGCAATTATTTAATAATTAGCATGATTGGATTCTTGCACAGATAAATATATTTTTATGATTACAAAATTTAAGTGTTTTTTATTATTTTTTCAAAGTAAAATATCTAATGTGCTGGGCTTTCCATATTAAGACTAAATTATGTTTGACAACTTCTGAAATTCTATCAAATAAGCAATAACCAGCCTCAGTAAGTCCCCAGCCCCTGAACCTCTTCCTAAGGGGCCCCAGACCAGGTACTAGCAGCAGGCAGTAAAGATTCACATCTTGGCTTCCCTGGAAATCTCCAAGCCCAGCATAAGAAGCAGCCACCTCAAGTTGCTTTATAGTTTAGGAAGGGCAGCCCCAGGCAAAATACAGGTGGGGGCTGAACTTGGCCTGCACCACCTGGGAAACCCCAGAGATGGCACACCCACTGGATAGTACAGACCACATGGAGAACCACCACTCTGCCCCTGCACAGCTGATCCTTCAGGGAGGGTGATGGTTGGCAGTCAGTGGTCACAGCTAATCCCTACAGCTTGCCCGTCTGGATAGATCCCTCCCATTGACCTGCCAACAGCAATCAAGGCTCAACTACAAGAATAAGGTGCACTCAGCCCACACAGAGGGTGCACCCTGAGTACCCAGCTTGGGTGATAGAGGAGGCTATGCCACTGGACCCTACAGGACACCTACTACATTAGACCACACTACCAAGACACAGAGTCAAAGCAGCTCTACTTCATATATGCAAACAAATACAGGGACGCTGCCAAAACAAGGGAACAAAGAAACACAGCCCAAATGAAAGAACAGATCAAAACTCCAGAAAAAGCCAAACAAAATGGAGATAAGTAATCTATCAGATGCAGAGTTCAAATTACTGGTTATAAGAATGCTCAAGGAACTTAGTGAGGACCTCAACAGCATAAAAAAGATCCAGTCAGAAATAAATGATACAATAATTGAAACAAAGAACAATTTTTAGGGAAACAGTAGACTGGATTAAGCTGAGAATGAGATCAACAATTTGGAACATAAGAAAGCAAATAACAACCAATCAAAACAAGAAGAAGAAAAAGAATTCAACAAAATGAGGATAGTGTAAGCAGCCTCTGGGACAACTTCAAGCATTTTAAAAGTCACATCATAGGGGTGCCAGAAGAAGAGCAAGAGCAACAAATTGGAAATATATTTCAGAAAAAATGAAAGAAAATTTCCCTGATTTGGTGAAGGAAATAGACATGCAAGTCCAGGAAGCACAGAGTCCCAAACAAGATGGATGCAAGGAGGCCCACTCCAAGACACATCATAATTAAAATGCCAAAGGTTAAAGATAAAGAGAGAATAATAAAAGCAGTGAGAGAGAAGCAGTTAAGTTACCTAGGGGAAGCCCCCAATAAGACTGTCAGTTGATTTCTCAAAAGAAACTTTGCAGATGAGAAGGTATTGGCAAGAAATGTTCAAAGTCATGAATAGCAGGTGCCTACAGCCAAGACTACTCTACCCAGCAAAGATATCACTTAGAATCGAAGGGCAGATAAAGCAGCTTCCTACACAAGAAAAAATTAAAGGCTTTCATCACCACCAAGCCATTATTATATGAAATGTTAAGGGGACTTATCTAAGAAAATCAAAACTGTGAAAAATAAAATGAAAATAAATAGATGCCTATCAAAAATTTAATCTAAACAACAAGTTAAGGAAATAAGAACAGAGACAGGGTCATGGATCCATATGCAATGGAGCAATTGATGGTTGCCAGATGGGAGGGGTTGGTGGGAGAATGGGTGAAGAGGTGTGGGGATTAAGAAGTACAAATAGGTAGTTAAGAATAGTCATGGGGATATAAAGTACAGTATAGGAAAATGAGTAGCCAAAGAATTTATACACATGACCCATGGACATGAACAATGGTGTTGGGATTGCCTGAGGTAGTGGGGGGTGCTGGGTGAAGGGGAGAAATGGGGGGAAAATTGGGACAACTATAATAGTATAATCAATTTAATATAATTTTTAAAAAAGAAAGAAAATAAGTTACTGACATCAGCAAGATGACAGACGATACCAGTACTCATCCCTCCCCCACAAAAAACCTATATACATAAGTACATAACATTCATTCTAAGGTTCAAGTTTTTATGCTCCTGTTTCCAGGGCTAGTGGCACATTGCATGAAGGAAGAACCTCTGAGGAAAAGAAATCTCTAGAGAAGAAGAGAATAGAGAATAGAGGTTCACATGTTTAATTCAAGAATAGTTGTCCCAGATGCTAAGGAATATAAAACATACCTCGACCATCTTTTATCCCAGGCTCCAGGTATTTAAGCCTGAGTCCTAAGGCAAAGGATCTACAGGTAATGAGCCAGTAAAATTTAAAAGCAGCTGCTTGTCTAGAGAATCACCATGGGACACTCAGAGCCCAGGGCATCGAGAGCACTGGCACCAGCAACAGCAGGGCTGGCAGTACTGGCAGCAGCACTAATGACAGCAGCAGTGCAGTTAGTGATAACAGAGAGTCTGGCAGCCTGCACATCGTCTCCCTGCACCTTGAGCATCCACAGCCTGGTCTCAATGGCAGCAGAATTGATACACAACAGCAAAGAAGCAGCAGCAGCAGTGTCTTCCATGCCAACCAGTGGCACTTTGGGTTCTCAGTGACTGACAGCTCAGCAAAGCAAGTAGGCGAATAGCAAAGCCTAGGTAACACAGTGGCAATGAGAGCAGAGATCTTGCACTCAGCCATAACTGGGTTAAAACCCAGGCAATGCCAATTATGAGCTATAGTGACATTGGTCAAATTATTTAACCTCTCTAAACTTGTACTTGTTGTGTGTAAAGTGAAAATAACAATAGTTCCTGTCTAATATGATTGTGGTGATAATTAATGAGATAATTTACCTAAGAAATTTAGCATAGTATCTAGAAAATGATAATGGCTCAATAAAGGTGGCTTAAAAAAATAGGAGACAAATGAAAGACTCCAAGTGCCAAGAAGGCTATGTCTTATTATCAAGTCTCATATGATATACCCAGGATTCCAAAATTTCTCTCAAAACAATATGAGAGGTGTTGGCATATTCCTGAGAAGAATGTTAGATTGTGGCTGCTACTTTTGGCCTAGTTTTACCCCCTGTGTAAGCACAGGTGGTCTGGGAATCACAGGCTGGATTAATAACCATATTTTCCAAATTTTCTAACTTCAAACCGTCAAAGCAAGCATTTGTTTTCCATTCATATAACATAAGCACAACATTAAAAAGCAAAACCTTTAAAGAACTTCATTAACTCAACAATAAGTTTCTTTCAGTACATTTTAATTTTTTACAATCATACATATTCTAAGAAATTCATAATTTAACAGTATTCCTATTTCAAAACTGATTACTTGTTATGTTTTATGTGCTAATTATGTAAGATTTGGGTACATTGTTCATATTAATGATACATATTAACAGGAGAGAAAAATGGAAGATTATTCTCCAAATTATAATAAGTAGCACCATGATTAAAAGATTTTTCCACTCTTTCTTTAATCATCTTCAATGTTAGTGCTACCTGTCCAGAAAATGTGTAGCAAGAAGCTTACATAGTCCTTTTATTAGACAATGATACATTTCCATCTTTTTTTTGCTGAGTTTAGCAGATTCAAATGACTCTAGATGGTTAAAAATATTAGTAAGTGAATTAAAATTGAAAAACCACAATACACATGCATGTTTACAATTTTGAAGAAAATATACATTTTCCAAAGTATAAAGTTTGATTTAAATAGGTGCCGGTCTACTCCCTGAAACTGTCTCATGCCATACATCTTAGAATTGTTGTGATGCAATTATCCAACTCTGCCTAGGAGCAATTAGGCTTCAGAGCATAATGTTACAGGACTGCAGAGTTGGAAGGACCCTTAAAGTTCTTCTAAATTGAGCCACCTGTCAGTTTAGCTGCATCAATTGCATCTCGCTCGGGTCTTAACAGAAACATATGCTGAGCCAGAATTAGGAGTACAAGATGTTTATGGAGGAGTACATATACCACAGATAAAGAGGAAGGAAATAAGATTATGCAGGGGAAGCCTTCAAATCACAAAGCAGATCCAACATTTGTGGGGAAAAAATAGAGTAGACAGAACTGGAAGAGAAATATGTATGGAATAAACGCAGATATCACAAAGTTTTGACCAATTTAATGGGAATTTCCAGAGCAAAAGAAGAGTCTTGCCTTGGCAGAAACGGCCAGCACCTAGGACCTTCTCATGCTTACCATGCTCAGTCATTAGTTGGGGGATAATCTGGAAAAGCACTGCCTTAGCTTGAATGCTAAAAAGGATTCTACTGATTCTGCAGCTAAATATCTGCTAACTATACTCCTCATAGCTATAAAACAAGTTTTCTTGGAAGGCAGCATGACTTCATGACTGCCACACATCTCAAAAAGGTGGTAAGCCAAAGCCCCCTGACTGTCCTGCAATGGAGAATATACTACTTCATTGAGCACAGGTTCTATTTTTGAAAATGTACTATGTGTGACAGTTCCATATTTAATTTCAATATGAGGAAAGCTTCATCACATTGAGATTAAATGCATGTATTCATATTCGGCTTCTGATTATTTTTTAATATTTTCATTCCTTCAATTCTCAAAACCTACTATATTCCCTTTATCAAAACAGTCTTTGGATAGTTGAAAATAATTCTTAACCCACTTGAATTTTCATTTGTCCAGTGTTAACACTTCAAATTCCTTAAATTTCTCCAAACTCCATTTCCTGGAGAAATTAAAACCTCACACTGACTGAGGTCTCAGTATCTTGAAATACTCATAGAGATGACAGAAAATAATACTCAGTCTTAAGTACATGGAGACAGAGTAAATCTGGAAGTCAGTGATTATTACAGACACCTATTTCTACTTGTCACTATACTCCAAAACTTAGTGGCTTAAAAACACAAGCATTTATTTGCTTATGAGTCTACACTCTGAGCACAGCTCCATTAGCTGGGTGTTTTGGCTTTTCTCACTTAGATCACTCATGCAAGAGACATCTTCTAGAAGCTGAAATGGGGATGAAATCCAAACAGCCTCACTGATATGTCTGATGCTTCAGCTGGGGTGGCTGGACCCACTACTAGCTAACCTGTATCTCTCTAGCTGTCTCCTCACAGACTCTCTGGTGGGGTAGCAACCTACATTACATGGTGACTAAGGAATCCACAAGAGTGAAAGTGGTAGCTGCCCACCCTCTTTAAAGCTTAAGCCCATAACTGGCACAGCATTACTTAAGCCATGTTGTAGTCATCAAAGCAGGTCCCACAGCTGTCTCCTGGATTAAAGATGGTGAGAAATAGATTCCACCTCTTGGTGAGAGGAGCAGCAAAATATTTATGGCCAACTTTAATTGACCACTGAGGTAAAGCTATTATCAATCCAGTAGTACATTGGAAGCATCAGTCTTCAGGGATTGAGACAGAAATAAGAAAGAAAGAAATAGAGCAAAAAGTGGGTGTGGCCCAAACAGAACAGGTAGGTTCTATACCAAAGATAGGAGCAAAGGAAAAACAAATTACTTTAGTGTGGCAAACTAATCCAGAAAAAAACTAGCAATGGACCTTTAGATCTCACTTAAATAAGACAATATTTTGTCTTACTAAGTATTTGATACAATCCTAGTTTCATACCCTCTATGAACCTCATTTTCTTGACTAGCAAGGAGAGAATAAAATATCTATCTCTTTAGGTTGATATGAGAATCAAATGAGCTAATGAATCTATGAAATCTGTCCCACTCAGGAGTGGGGGTTTTTAGTTTGATTTTTGCTTTTTGTTTCTCCTCTTAACTTCAAGGAGAGGTATCGAAGGGCCTCTCTCAACCCAGGAAAGGTTTATTGTCAGAAGGGTGGAGGCTGAAGGAGTTGAACCAAATTTGGTGAAGTACCATGGGCTTGTCTTGTGATTACAAAGTTGTGTGTCGGAGTTTTGAGGACCTGCATAATGAACCATTGAGGGCTTCTTAGGTTTACATGTTAGAGACCAGAAGCTCCTAGTGTTCTTGGAAAATTCGGAGTCATCTGGAAGTATACTAATAAGACTTGGGCTAATTATGACCCTATTGCTTGTCGTTGTACCTCTGGAGCTTCTGGAATACTGGAATAGCCAATAGCCCTCTGTATCATTTATAAACATACCAATTACAAATACAATCACCCATTTATTTTTAAAAACCTGTATTGAGTGACTGTTACTTGACAAACATTACACATGGTTATGAAAAAGGCAAAAATCCCCTCCTCCTTAGAATATTATCTTAATTAAGTGTAAAACAAACCATATTGTGTTTCATTCACTAATCATTATATGACTGTAATATACAATAATCATTAAAATATTTAGGAAATGATTGTATATTATAATATTTAAGAAATATTTAATAGTTACCTAAAATATTTAGGAAATTAAAAACACAAGTTATAGTACAGTAGAACAGCAAATGACAAAACACAGATGATAAAATTACAGCATAAATGACTTCCAGCCACTAGACCACTTTCATTGGAGCCAGGGGTTTTCAACTTAAGCTTGTTTTTATTGAGCAATGCAGCACCCTGAGCAAACCATTACAATCAATTGTTTTATAACAATATCTTTAAAATAATTTCAAATATTCATTAGTTGATACTGACACCCTATATGCAAATAGAAAAGGAACAATAAAAAAATGGAACAGAAATGGAAACACTGAAAATCCCCTTGTAATATATTAGCCTCAGGAGTCTGCCTTCTCTCTGCTTCTGATGAATGCTAGAGCTCTATCTAGGAACAAACTGATTAGCTTGGTGATGTACACAGCTGAGTATAGAACCCCTTGCCAGTAAGATGTGAATGATGCTACTACCCAGAAATTCCAACCTATCTCATAAGTATATAAATAAATAAATAAATAAATGTTGATTTTAAAAAGTACTGAAATTATATATATTTCCCTAGAGCAATTTTCCAATCTAATAAAACAGTTATTCAACAAATATTTGCTGAACTTGTTTTACCTAAGCTTCTAAGATTCAAAGACAAAAAAGACATCATTTAACTTCATCAAGTTATCAATATGTAATTGTTAAGAATATTAATTTTGGATTTGGGGGGGCATCTTCTTTTTTCCAGCTTTATTAAGAGAAAACTGACATATAACACTGTATAAATTTAGAGTATATAAGGTGATGATTTAATACATGTAAGATATTATAAAATGATCATCAAGATAAGGTTAGTAACACCTCCATCACCTCACAAAAATAGTACTTTTTGATGCATGTCACTGACCTGGTGCCTGGGCATGCCATAGTGGGGTCAGAGTCGGTGAGCATGGTCAGCAGTGGTTCTTTGAGGACTCCAGCACACTAAGGCAATAGCTGATACCCAAGTGTGACTCTAGCCTTGATAAAATTAATATTTTTAATGAACCATTTAAGTTTACTCTCAGCAACATTCAAGTACATAATATAGAATTGTCAACTCCAATCACCACACTGTGCATTAGATTCCTAGAGCTTATTCATCTTATAACTGCAAGTTCGCACTCTCTGAACCACATCTCTGCATGTTTCCCACCCACAGGCCTGACAAGTACCATCGTACTCTGTTTCTGAGTCTGGCTTTTTACAACTTCACATATCAGTGAGATTACACAGTATTTGTCTCTGTCTGACTTATTTAACTTAACATAATGTCCTCAAGGCCTCTCATCCATACTGTCATGAATGGCAGGATTTTCTCTTTTTCATGGCTGAGTAATATTTTGTTGCATCTTCTTTATCCATACTCCACTGGTGGACACTTAGGGCTGTTTCCACACCTTGACTATTGTGAATAATGTGTCAGTGATCACAGAGGTACAGATATGTTGTTGAAATGCTGATTCCATTTCCTTCAGATATATACTGAGAAGTGGGGTTGCTGGATCATATCATAATTCTAGTTTTTGTGGAACATCCATACTGTTTTCTATAGTTACTGCACCAATTACATTCCCTCCAACAGTACACAAGAGTTGTCTTTTTCTACCTCCTCACCAACACATCTTCCAATCATTTTTTTAATAATAGACAAGGAATATTAATTTTATTTCTTTCTCATAAATAAACTGATAAACTATACAAAAACATACAATTTGGGGCCTACAACTGAACAAATTTCTATGTCATATTCAATGCAATACAGAATTTTTTAGTTATATGGTTTCTTCTACATCCACAGTCATGTCACTATAACCACTGGATTAATATTGTTCACATTTAATAAACTCCCTGTAGTATGAGTCCTACAAGGTCATAAAACAAGCTCAAGATAACATAAATTACTAGATTCTTTGATTCTAAATCCACCTTTTTCTCTCCACTAGTGACACTCCTGATAATACCTGGTCCATGTTACAGTCCAGTGATCAATGTTCTCATGAATCTCCCACATTAAAGATCGATGCAATCAGTACTTTTGTGACCTAGTCACATACTTCTTGTTGATAGTGTGTAATATTCTAACCACTTAATTGGCTCCCAGCTCCTTCCACTAATACCAATAATGAAGAGTTAGTGATTTCCATATATTGCAAAAAAGTAAAAAATATTACTTATCCTGAACTTCTAATAAGCATTGTAAAATAAACTGTATTTCATTATATTTTTAAAGTCTCACGACAAAAAGTATACGGTGAAAAACTGCATATTGTGTTAAACACATAGAGACAGTCAACCCAAAAAGGTTACACACTATATTATCCCATTAATAAGACAATTTTGAAACAACAACATTTTAGAAATGGTGAACATATTAGTGGCTGCCTGGGGTTAGGGATGGAGTGGGTGAGGTGAAAGGGATGTATGATTATGTATGGGCAACAGGAGGAACCCTTGGGGTGATGACACTGCTCAGTGTCTCGACCAACTTCTGCATATGAAAAAATTGTACAGAACTTACACATGAAACACATATAAATGAGTACAAGCAAAACTGGTAAAATCTGAAGATTGGTAGATTGAATCAATGAAAATATCCTACATGCAATATTGTATTGTAATTTTGCAAGATGTTAATACAGGGGGGCAAACTGGGTGAAGGGTCCATGGTAACTCTATATGTGACAACTGCATATAAATCTAGAATTAGCTCAATTAAATTTCAACTAAAAGGAAACAGAGTTTGTGTTCATAAGAATCCCAATATAAAATGATACAAGGATAAAAGATATCATGTAAACATGAGATATAAATATACAATATATAAGGATTACCAAATGTAGTATTTTCAAAATGCTATAGTGACAGAAACAGGAATTTAATTTAAAATTTAAGGACTTCCAGTCAAGATGGTGGCAAACAGGGATCACCTTTTCATACAACCACATCAAAATTATGACTAAAATACAGAACAGCATGAACAACCATCAGAAATCAAATTGAATAGAATTCTGACAACAGACTGAGCCACAGAGCCCATACCTGTGCCATATCTGAGGCTCCATCAACCTGGCTAACACTATTTGACCTGCCTTGGAGAGCCCCAGAGACTCCACCCCACCCAACTTACAGGCCCACCCAGCCTGTTTTTCCATATAACGGCTGGTCTTGGCTTATGCTACACAACTTTCTAAGTCCTCTGAAACAAGCAACAGCCCCAGGCCCTGCACTAGCAGCAGCCAGCCTAGATTCACAGCTTGCTTGGCTTAGGAATCTCCAAGCCCAGCATAAGTAGCAGCCATCTCAGACTGCTTTATAGCTCATGCAGGGTGGCCTCAGGCAAAACACAGGTTGGGGTTCACTTTGGCCTTCACCACCCAGGAAACCCCAGAGCCAGTGTGCCCAGTGAACAGCTACAGACCATGTCAGAGCACCAACACCCTGTCTCTGTATGGCTGATTCTCCATGGAGGGCAATGATGATTGGTGGTCAGTGGTCACAGCCAACCCTTGTAGCTTACTGGCCTGGGTAGATCCCTACCAGGAATCTGCCAACAGTAATCAAGGCTCAACTATAAGAAGAGGGTGTTCTCAGGCCACACAGAGGGCACAGCTTGAGTACCCAGCTTGGATGATAGGAGAGGCTGTGCCAGTGGATCCCACAGGACACCTACTACATTAGGCCACACTACCAAGACAGAGTCAAAGCAGCTCTACCTCATACATGGAAACAAACACAGGGAGGCTGCCAAAATGAGGAAACAAAGAAACATGGCCCAAATGAAAGAACAGATCAAATTCCAGAAAAAGAGCAAAATGAAATGGAGATAAACAATCTATCAGGTGCAGAGTTCAAAATATTGGTTATCAGGATGATTAAGGAACTCAGTGAGGACCTCAACAGCATAAAAAAAGATCCAGTCAGATATGAAGGATACACTAATTGAAATAAAGAACAATTTATAGGGAATCAACAGTATACTGGCTGAGAATCAAATCAATGATACGAAACATAAGAAAGCAAAAAAAAAAAAAAAAAGAACCAATCAGAACAACAAGAAAAAAAAAAGAATCCAACAACGTGAGGATAGTGCAAGCCACCTCTGGGACAACTTCAAGCATTCTAACATTCACATCATAGGGGTGCCAGAAGGAGAAGAGAAAGAGCAAGAAATTGGAAATATATTTGAAAAAAATAATGAAAAAATACTCCCCTGATTTGGCAAAGGAAATAGACATGTAAGAGCAGGAAGCACAGAGAGTCCCAAACAAGATGGATGAAAGGACACCCACTCCAAGACACATCATAATCAAAATGCCAAAGGTTAAAGATAAAGAGAGAATAATAAAAACAGCAAGAGAAAAGCAGTTAGTTACTGACAGGGGAGTTCCCAGAAGATTATCAGCTGATTTCTCAAAAGAGATTTTGCATGCTAGAAGGGAGTGGCAAGAAAAGTTCAAAGTCATGAATAGCAGGCACCTACAGCCAAGACTGCTCTACCCAGCAAAGATATCACTTAGAATGGACAGGCAGATAAAGAGCTGCTCAGACAAGGTAGAGCTAAAGGAGTTCATCACCAACAAGCCATTTTTGTATGAAATGTTAAAGGATATTCTTTAAGAAAAAGAAGATCAAAACTATGAACAATAAAATGGCAAAAAAATACATATCTATCAATTGAACCTAAAAAACAAACTAAGCAAACAAGAAGAACAGAGACAGAATCATGGATACAGAGAGTGTTTTGATGGTTTCCAGATGGGAGGTGTGTAAGGGGGAATGGTGAAGAGGTGAGGGGATTAAGAAGTACAAATAGATAGTTACAGAATGGCCATGGGGATGTAAAGTGCAGTAGAGGAAATGGAGAAGCCAAAGAACTTATACGTATGACCCATGGACATGAACAACGTGTGGCAAGGTTGCCTGAGGGAGTGGAGGGTACCAGGTGGAGGGCAAAGGGGGAAAAAATCAGAACTCTAATGGCATAACCAATAAAATATAATTTAAAAAATAAATATAAAATTAATTTACATTCAATTTCCTTTGAATTTTAAATACCAATATAAAACACCATGTGAAAATTATATGATTATTCCCTTGAACTTATTCTTAGATCTTCATTTGAAAACAATATGCTAAGCCAAATTTTCAAAGCAACTCCAAAATCCAACCAAGCCAAAACTTGCCTTTAAGAAAAGAAGAAGTGCTATGAAAAACAATTCATCCTCTGAACTGTGCACATAACTTCTCCTACCAACTATAAGGAATGTTTAGCGGCAGTGCTATGATTTATGAGGTGAGAGAGAAGTAAGGAAAATTACTTATAGGAGCACAAAAGATTGAACTGGATTAAAGCATATTTTAAATCCCAAATCTTTTATGCAAGTCTCCCTTTTAATATGCTAATTAGAACTAAGACAGTCTTTTAGCAGAAGAAGGTTCTAGGAACATCCCACTTAAATATGTCCAAATATGAGGCATGTGTGCCTAACCCTGTACCTTTTAAACAATGTTGCTTATTCATCCAACTTTCAATAAAATGAAGCCTTAGGCAAGTCATGGAGCATTAGTCTCAATAATCATATTAATTATATCACTGAGGTAACTCTACATCCCACTTCTTGAGAGATGCCCCCTTTCACTCTAAAAGTGTTCCTGTTGGATCATAGTTTGTATGGTCCCCTCCTCTACTGTGGATATTGTTTATATCCTGCCTGTGGCTCTGCTTCTTAATCCTGACCTCTACTACCCAAGTTTGGCATTGGCCCAATTGATAGGTAAAGTGCCCAATAAAGAGATATCAAACTATGGTGACAAAACAATGCACCAATTTACTTATTAATGTAAACTAAAACTATACTACTTTAAAACTTATAAAATTTTTAGCATCAGCATCTATTTCAGTCCCAAACCCAGAGACCTAAATAATAAAGAAGGTGATGAATTTTCAATCTTTCTTGGACTGAAAGAGAATCTTTGGAGAGATTGTTCACACAACTAGGGAAGGATAGTTCCTTAATTTGATAGGAAAAGTCATGGTTGAGATTTCATAGACAATGTTTAGAATGTTCTTTATAAATACAGAGTACCAAAAATTATTGAATACACAAAACATTCTTTCCTAAGTAGGTAAATCGGGTGTGTTGCCTTTGTTTCTACAAAGATACAGCCTGGCTCCACCCCCACAGAGGACTATGGCAGAAAACACAGAAGCATGCAAAAATAATGGTGAGAAATAATGGACTTCTCTAAATTTAGGAGACTTCATGAAGCCATTCACAACTTCTCTGTTAACTCAGATTAATTTCTCATGGGCATCCTCACCTCAAAAGTAATTCCCATGTGCCCACTGACTTTGTTATACTAGCCTGAGAAATTCAAACTCACCTGATGTTTTGATGTGCTTGTATTAGTTATAAAGTGAAAATACATGAGTCATTCTTAGAATACTACACAGAAAAAAACAAAGAATAACTTAAGGTTTGGGGTATGGATTTTATTTATCTAATATATAAGATGTGTTTTATTTAATTGACCATAGCAAAAGCAGCCTGGAGTAGCCCTACTTGATATGTAATGTAGGCAAAACAAATAAACAACTCTTTACGAGTTGGTACTTATTTCCTGTGTTCTACCAGCTCAGTTAAAATTCAAAATAGTCAAGTCCCCTAAAATTATTTCTACTTCCTCTGTCAAAGCCTACTTGAAGAGATTATAATCATTCACACCAAAAGATAGATATTTATGAATACAAAGAATAACTCCTCCCAGTAATTTCATATATACACTAATAGTGAGAAAGTTTTAAGTTCTGAGGTTTAATGAGTAGAATTTCAGGAACCAAAATGTGGCAATAGTAAGCATCTGGAGGGCATCAGACCCCACTGTCTGTTACAACATTTTGTCTAATGCACTGCTGACATGTGAAAATGGCTGGTACAGCTCTTGGCATATGATGGATGCTATATAAATATGCTGAATTTTTAAAATCCTGTAAGAGTACCTTATAATCATGGACAAGCTATCTAATCCAAATATAATGGTAGCTCCTAATGCATTTCAAAAAGATATAACTTCCATATAAGCTAAGCATCAAGAAAATATGACTTCTGCATATTATGTGTAATTAACTTCTCCCAAGATTATCTTCTCTTATACAACTACTAGGCATATCTTCGCTAAAACTCTATAATATTAGTTTGGCCAAAAATTCTGTTTTTTCCATAAAACAAAAGGGACATTTTTCATTTTCACCAATAAATTTATTGACTTGGATATTTTGAGTATGTCAGCTATCTCCCATTATTGGCTTCCAGTGGGTAGAGGCCAGGGGTGCTGCTAAATATCTTCCAATGCATAAGACAGCCCCACAGCAAAGAATTATTTGGCCAAAATGTCAATAGTACCATGAAACTTCACAAACCACTTTTAATACATTCAAACAGTCACAGCACCTTCTCCAAAAACTGCACAATTTTTTTAATGTTTCAGTTGTTTTACCTTTCTTAAAATAATAAAGCATAATATGCCAAAATGTGTATTATCTTCCATATTCAAAAATAAAAATGGCTGCACAAAAATTCACAAATTTTGGTAGTTTTTTTTTAATGCACACTGATATGACAACTGTTACAATCCAACAAAATTATTTTCAATGAAGTTAAAGATAACTAAGCACTACTAGAGCCATTGTATGGGAAAAAAATATTAACAGACTTTTTGGCCAACCCAATATTTTCAGATTTCATGTATTGTATTTTCTGTTCCTCACCTGAGGTCTAAACTATTTAAATTAAAAATTGATAACACAATTTGCTACTTTCAAAATAATGATTGTTACTTTAAAGTATATAAAGTGGCACAAAATACTCTTTTTATAAAAACCAATCCCTGATCATAAAAATTTAATTTAAAAATTATCCTCAACATTTAAAAAAGCCAAATTATATTACAATCCATTTTACCAAATAACTAAATTAGCATATATTTATAGTGGTATTTATTCTTCCATAATAAAGATAAAGTCATAAAAGAATAAAAATATAAATATTTTTTATTCTTTATATTCTTTATTCAATATAAAAATAAAGAGGATACTAAAAATGTATTTCTATACATTTATGGCACAAGGATAAATCTAAATTGCTTCTGATCAGTTACACTACCTTGAAACAATACACATATCTATAACGATTAAGACCAGCTCTAGCTGGTTCTTACAGATAGCCTTGGCAAACAGTCTGTTGCCTGGTAAATTAAAGTGATTCGTCAATGTCGATGCTGTCGCAAATACACAAGATTGGCTAGCAGAGATGGATACAAAGCACAGAAAAGGTGTCAGCTGTGTTGGATGCTTGCACTCTTTTTCAAACAGGATATACGCTTCAGATAGGTTGAAGTCTATCAAACCTGATTTCTGTTTTGCTATGTTGTCAAAATTTTTTTTATTAAAATCTTTCTAAGAATGATAGCTCCAGTTACAAAAAAAAAACCACACACAGCACCTTAAATATCCTTATAGGCATCTGTATTTTCTTCCCAAATCAAAAGTAAATAAAAAAAAGAAAAATCTAAGCAAATATTCATGATCTGGGGAAAAATGACATGGACGACAAAGTCAAAAAATGGGCAAAGATCATCAGAAAACAAATACTAGAGAAGTTTTACATATTTTTCACAAGTGCTAAAGTGAAACTATTTTCCTTATTTATTCATCATCATCATGCCCATTCCTCATATATCCATTTCCTCACTCCTAATTTACAGAACCAATTTCAAGTCTCAGCTGTCCAGTGTTTAATGCAATAACTATTTGAATGTGGGGTATTTCTAAGGTGCTGTTTTCAGACACAAAAGTGACACTAACACAAGTTCTATCACCAACCTTGTCCCAAAGTAATTATGTTTCTCACAATCTGAAACCGAATAAAGTCCCATTTGCCATATGAAAGTAGCAGGATTAAAAAAATCCCCACTTCTACTTCCAATGAATATCAAGGCATAATTTTTATTGAAAATAAGTTTAAGCTCTCAGTTACATTTGGGATTTGGGCTCTGGTGAATGATCTAGACTGAGAATGTAGATATGAAGGCATTTATATATTAAATAATTTGAATAATGAGAATAAATATTATAGAAAATATAATTATCTCAAGGTAGTTAATATTTAAGGAATGAATACCAGATGTCTATTTACCAAGCATCTACAAGTGGATATTCAATCTAAAATAAAAAAGAAAGAATGATACATAAATAACAGAATCGATCACTTCCTTCCAAACTAACTTCTCCTACTATATTTCAAATCAGGTTTTTAAGGTCCAAAACATAGGAATTAGCCAAGACATCTTCCTTCTTCTCACCAACCCCCAATAATCAGTGACTGTATCCTATAGATTTTTCCTCCTAAATAGTTCATTTCTCCCCATCCCTATTTCTCCATGTCTAATTCATATTACCATCCTATTTGCCTATAGTATTCAAATAGAGACTAGGTTGTATCTGTCTGTGGTTTTATTGACTACCCTTCTTTGCCAGTATTAGTCATCAAAAGTGCCAACTTCAAGCCCTATTCTAAGCCTTTCCACAACTTCTCTTAGCCTCCAGATAAATTCCAAAGCCTTTCAGAGGGCATAAAATGCCAACCCCACATCTTGCTAATATAACCCCTTTCTCTATCACTAATACCAAACAAACACATTTACAGACACTTTACATTCTAGGCATACTACTCAATTTTCATTTATTCAAAAATGTCAGGTTTTCTTTGTACCCTGACTTTTATTTGCATAATTTATGCCTCTGTCTGGAGTTCCAACCCCACTTTCAGTCCGTGCATAGGCAACTACTCCTGAGCAATCACGATGCTGTGCAGTTATCACTTGCCCTTATTATGTAGCTAATTGCGCACATAAATAAATAATTAAAGCCAGATCTCCTCACAGTAAGTTTAATATTTTATTTCTTTTATTTTTAAAACTTTTTTTTAATTTAGCAGCAGAAATCCCTTTTACAAATGTAAAACTCTAATGTGCCTTAAAATAAGGTGCTCTGATTGTTATAATTTTGAGGTTGTACAATCTCAAAACACCTCCTTTCCTTGGAATCTCTTGGGCTATTTCAAAAGCACTAAAAACTTGACAATAAGAGAGTATGAACTTCACTGTAAATAGAAATCCTTATACTCCTTCCTTATAGTATTCCTTAGTTCTCAGAAGAAGGAATTGATAGCAACATTTCTGGCTTCTAGAGAAGTGCTTCCAAAATTCAGTGCACAAACAATTCACTGATGATAGAAGGGAATTCTTGTGAGAAGCACATTCTCGATCATACCTCTAAATTTAGTAGCTAGGAAAATCTGATGTATTTACTGTACAAACCTACTTCTAAAATGTGTATTTGCTAATCAAATACACAAAACATCAATTTTGAAAAGTGGGCATGCACAAGTATTGCTGCATATTTTTAAAATGAGATCAACTGTTTTTCCTGAACTTCCAAAAAGTCTGCTCATATTGATACCTGTACAGTGATAGCTTACTCACTCATCATTAGAGTTGCTGTTATGCTTCAAGTAGAAGGTAACTATTGATGTTTCTTGTAAGCAATCTTGCAAGCAAGTAGGTCAAGAAGATCCTTTTCCCAGTCAGTATACTTAAGAAATATATACTGTACATTGATGAGAGGACTTTAATAAATGCTCATCCAAGTGAAAGACTCTTTGAAAATGCTTTAAATAGAAAACATTTTTATAGCTAGCTTTGTAAAGTATGGCTACAATGTAATCTTATATTGTTAATGACAATGCCTAGCTGAGTATTATATTTCAACCTATTTCTCAGGAACAGTGCACATGAAATTTTATTTAACTCATATCTGATCATTTTTAAACAATCTATTTCTTTGATATAATTCTATTCATCCAGAAGAAATAGTATAAAAAGAAAAATATAGCACTCAAAACATTAATTCAAAACATGTTTCTTTAAAATTAATAAGGTTTTTAAACTGGAATTCCTACTCATCTCTCTCACTTTAATAACAAATCTGCCAAAAAATTTAAATAAGTGTGCAATCAAAAATAAAATAAAAAACCAAACAAGCATGCTCTATCAGAAGGCATAAACTACAATAAAATGTAACATTCCTAGGAGATCATACCTACTACAATCTTCAGAATTCTCTGTGAGAAGATTCACAGAAGGTAAAGAATGCCTCTATCCTCTCTGGACCTCTCAGTTTCTTCACTTATGAAATTAGGAAAATGTTCTAAAGACTCTCTCTGGAGTCAATTATCTCATGTGTATATGATAGTTCATATCTCAGGGTTTACTTCACTCAAGACTGAATTAGTAAGAACTCTGATGGTGCCTTTGCTACTTACCAATTCCATGGACTTGGCCAGACCTTCCAATGTAATGCTCTTTTTTAGAAAATACATCTGCTTTCCATTGTTTTGTAATGACCTACCAACCACAAGACTAGATGCTATTAAAAGAACAGGAAAATACACAGTTAATTTATTTTTGTCAACAAATATTTATTGATCACTCTGCTGATTTTAGACTCACAGAATTTAACCTCCAGTGTATCCTGGGAGCTCTCCAGCAATCTAGTCTGTTAATCTCTTTCCACCTCACTTAGATTGTCTGTTCATAGCTTTTCCTCTCCCCTAAAACCTTCAATACCCTTCCTACATCCTCACTGTCAGATCTGCCTACCACTAACTTTTGTCAAAAAAATGAATGATCTTTATACTGCTAAGACTACTGTGGAATTCATCCCTCATCTTATGTAAGACCTATCAGCAGCACTTGTCAGAGTTGACTAGTCCTGTCCCGACTCATCCCTTTCTTTACTTAACTTCTGGTACAACATACTCCCAGTTCCCCTGCCCCCTCCTTGGTTTCTCATTCCCAGTATGCTCGCTAGTTTTTCCACATCACTGCCACAGTCTCCTAATGGGCACACTCCTTAGTTCTTGAATCTCTCCTCTTTCTTTTTTCATATTTCAATTACAGTTTACAATCAATATCATTTTGTATCAGTTTCATGTGTACCGCTTCCCCAGGAGATCTCACCTGAATTCACATTCCAAATGCCAGCTATATACTGTATATTGCCAGACCTGCATTTCCAACCCAGACCTGAAATCCAGATTCACATATCCTACAGCCCACTCAACATTTCCACCTCACTGTCTAATGGACATCCCAACCTTAACATGTGCCAAATTAAACACCTCGTTTTCCTCAAATACCTGCTCAACTCACAAACCTCTCCATATCAGTAAATGGCAATTCCATCTCTGCAGCCCAGCCTCTAAACCAGTCATCCCCGAGGTCCCTTTCTCTCACACCTCACATGAAGTCTTTAGGAATTCAATATGATTCCACTCTCACTGCTATGGCCCTCATAAAAGCCACCACCTGCACTCTCCTGGTTAGCCTGCTACCAGGGTAGTGCCAACACTGAAGCCAGACTGCACCTGTTAAATACAGTCTTCTCACTCATCTTTAAAATCACTCATAACCTTTTCTGTATCATACAGAATAAAAGCCAGGTTCTTTACAAAGCCATTCACTCATAATCTAATTTCCCCCATACACGTTGGGCCTCATCTCTCAGAAGGCCACTCTGTGTAGACATTCTCCTCTTTGTCCAACTCAAACAGGCCAAGTCCTCTCCTGCCAAGAGGACCCTGCACTTGATATTCTCTTTGACTGAAACATTCTTTCCACAAATCTGCCCCCAAATATCTCTGCTTAAATGTTCCCCTTTCAAAAAGACCTTCCCTGAACATCTGATGTGAAAATACAACTGCTACTGCATGCCTATTATGCTACTTTAATTTTCTCTTTAGCACTTGTTACTGTCAGACATACTAGATATCCACTGTCCTGTAGAGCTAAGAATTCAAAACTGCCCAACATTATTAAATCGGATATGAATATTTTTGTAAACAATCATTTAATATGATTAAGTATTTAAGATGCTTTATTCAGGGTTGAAATTATTTTTCACTTTGTTTTTGTGTTCCTATAAAACTTTATAAAGTCAATCCTCCAAATGCATTTGCTACATGAGATCTTTACCCTTTCTGAGTGATGCAACATTAAAAATAGTAAACTTGATGCAAACAAAATAGAAATGTAATATGCCTTAACATGGAATTATCAACATTTTTATATTCAGTAGTAATACAAATATTTCCAAATAAAAATGCTGTATAGACACTCAAATATATCAGTTTCCATCAAAAATACAACTAATTTGTATACTGACATGTCTGACAAACAAAAGAAATACAGCTTCTCTTTCAGTAATCTTCAAAATTTGGGCTCTTTGCAATAGATACTTAGGAATTCAAAATAACAATATCTTATGGTAATTTAAAAATCTCTGCCCTATACATAAGATACTTTCATTAGGGTTTTATAGACAAATCAAAGTCTCCAGAAGAAAATACCCAATTTGACAATACAACTTAAAATTTTTCTACCTAATGAAAGGAGGTATTTAATGAGAGTTGTATTCAAATAGAAAAGGGCTCATGACATTGCAGCAGTTAGGGCTGAGACAAACTCCCTCATGCCCACCCCCCACACCCCACCTGCAAGAAGCACATTTGTACTCCTCTTACATTGACATTAAGAACACATTTCTAACTTCTGGTCAAGATAGAGGTGTAGGTAGACATGTTTTGCCTCCTTACACAACACAGAAAAAATTACAACTACATCTCAAAACAAGTAACACCCAGAGTGATCAGAAAATTTATTTATATGTAAGTCCAACAACCAAGGATTTAAAGAAGTCACATTCATCCAGATGGGTGCCTTTTCTACAATATGCCACACTGCTAAGACAAGGAGTCAAATCAGCTCTACCTAATACACATAAACAAACACAGGGAGGCTGCCAAACCAAGGAGACAAAGAAATAGGGCCCAAATGAAAGAACAGAACAAAACCCCAGAAAAAGAACTAAATGAAATGGAGATAAACAACCTATCAGATGCAGAGTTTGAAACACTGGTAATCAGGATGCTCAAAGGACTCAGTACAGCAACATCATAAAGGAAGAAATGAAGGTTAAACTAAGTGAAATAAAGAAAAATATACAGGGAAATATCAGTGGAGAGGTAGAAGCCAGGATTCAAATCAACAATTTGGAAATTAAAGAAGAAATCAGCATTCAACCAGAGCAGCAAGAAGAATTCAAAATAACAAGAATAGTATAAAGACCCTCTGGGACAATTCTGGGACAAACACACCAACATCTGTATCATAGGGATGCCAGAATGAGAAGAGGAAGATCAAGAAATTGAAAACTTATTTGTAAAAAAATAATGAAAATTTCCCTAATTTGGCAAAGGAAATAGACATACAAGTCCAGGGAGCACAGAGAGTCCCAAATAAGTTGGATCCAAAAGGGGCAAAACCAAGACACATAATAATTAAAATGCCAAACGTTAAAGATAGAGAATCTTAAAAGCAGCAAGAGAAAAGCAGAGAGTCACCTACAAAGGCATTCCCATAATACTATCAGCTGATTTCCCAAAAGAAACTTTGTAGGCGAGAAGGGACTGGCAAGAATCATTCAAAGTGATGAAAAGCAAGGACCTACAACCTAGATTACTCTACCCGGCAAAACTATTATTTAGAATCAAAGGGCAGAGAAAGTGCTCCCCAGACAAGGTAAAGCTGAAGGAGTTCATCATCACCAGAGCATTACTACATGAAATGTTAAAGGGTCTTATTTAAGAAGAGAAGATCAAAACGATGAACATTAAAATAGCAACAAATTCACAACTATCAACAACTACATGTAAAAAAAATAACAAAGCAAACAACTAGAACAGGAACAGAATCATAGGTATAGAGATCATTTGAAGGGTTATCAGCTGGGAGGGGAAAGGGGGAGAATGGGGGAAAAGGTGCATGGATTAAGAACTGGTAATTGGTAATGGCATGGGTAGTGGGTAGGTACAAAATAGACAGGGGGATGTTAAGAATAGTATAGGAAATGGAGAAGCCAAAGAACTTATATGTACAACCCATGGACATGAACTAAGGGAGGGATTGCTGGAGGGGGGAGATTGCTGGAGGGAAGGGGAATACTGAGCAGAGGGAAGCAAAGTGGGTAAAATTGGGACAACTGTAATAGTATAATCAATAAAATATTTTTTAAAAAAAGAAATGGGATGACATCTGCTTGATGCCTACATTTAAACTGGGTGGCATTCCACCAAGATACATCAGGTAAACTACTAGAAAGAGTCTGTCTCATTAAAGAAGTATTTTGTGTTTCCTGCTACTTTTAAGATTATTTGATACTTTTTTTCATTTCTACTTCTTTCCATTCTGTCTATAGATATGCTCAAAACACTCTTGAATTTTTTTAAGGAAAGAAATGAAAAAAACAAAATACAATGAATTTCCTTGATTATTTTATTTCTCTCAAAAATTTACCAGTAAACTTTGTAAAATATATTTCTGATTATATTATTATCCCTATCTAATGGTATTCAATAACTCTCAATCACCTTTATAATGAAGATTCACAGAGTAATGTATTGTGGCTGATTACATTTCCTAAGATGGCTATAAGAACACACCCATCCTTCCATCTCTTTTTCAGTGTGATTTTGCAACTTTTCTCATTTAGAAGCAGAGTCAATTCTTGCATCTGGGCTGGCCTTAGTGATTTTTTTTATACACAATAGAATGTAAGAGATTCCTATGGAGATCTCATAGCACAGGAGTTCTTTGAGCAACACCCAAGAATCTCATTTTAAATGTAATTACACCAGTTTCATAACCATTTTCCTTCTCTGGAACTGTAGTGCAAGCAATGATGCTGGAATGGCGCTGAACTAGCCATGGCTTGACTGAACCCAAAGGCATCAGCAGCAGAGACATGATTCTTACAGATGGTTAAAAATACAGTAAGAGTTTGAGAAACAAAAATTTCTAGATTGGAGAACAGAAGACAGAATTGAAGAAATGCTTATATTGTAGCACAAGGAGATTTGAGATGCTCTATTCCTTCTAGGAGTGATTTAAAAGGATTCCTCAAGAAGTTTACTTTGACCCCAATGATGTATGAAAAACTACTAAATTCCTAGCCATTTTCATATTGTTTTGCAAAATAAAACATCTATGAAACTGAAATTTTTTAATACTTAGTGGACCATTAAGGAAAATATAAAATGTTGAACATGTGAGAATACACGCAGTACAATTTAAGTTTAAAAAATACATCTCTCCCATAAGATAATTATCACAATACTAATTAAATCTTATATAAAAGCATACTTGTGAAAAACAGAATTATTTTAACAGTAATCTATGGCAGAATTAAAAATTAAAGTAAAATATTTCAGTTCTAGAACATAATATTTAAATAATTATATTTAGCCACTTAATCTATAAAAATAAAACTTGGAAAAACTATGCCATTGTTAATAAATACATGTATACATTTCTCATTATTTATGAAGATCATGAAAGATTCTGAAAGATTTCTTTAAATATTGTTTATATAAAACCAAATGTTTATGCTCAGTGTCAATGGGATTTGAATATCAGTTCTCTGCTAAATTTAACTCATAGTAGGCATCTGAGCTCCATCAAAACAACTTTATTAATTTTATATCCTTTACCTTTTGACCATTAACTGAAGCTTAATATAAATAATGGAATGTTTTCAATAATAATTTTAAATATTCTACATTCATCCAAAGTACTGCCTAACAAAATCAAACAATCACTGAGTTTTGACACCTGTTACTTCATTTTATTAGCAATGACAGCGGAATATCTGACACTGCATACAGAAAGCACTTACAAGCAATGCAGATCAAGACAACTGTTTATACCTTACAATTCAAGTTTAAGAAACAACATACTATGTACAGTCCATTTTACAGTGTTAATTTTTCTATTATTTTATAGTTTTGAAAGGTAAATTCTCTGAAACAATAACTGATTTTTTAAGTCTTTTCATTTTTATTGAAATATTGGGGTGATATATTATCGGTCTCAGGTATACAATCTTATGATACATCATCTGTATATTGTATTGGTGCTCACCACCCAAATCTTCTGTCATTCACCATTATCAGCCCTTTACCCTCTTCTTCCTCCTCCCACCCCCCTTTTCTTCTAGTAATCACCATACTGTTCTGTGTTTATGAGTTCTTTTAAAATGATGTAAATAGAAAAGATTGAAGCATAGACCATTTGCTTGCAGGTGCAGTTCAAAGAAGGGAAGGGTAAATGATTGCTCAATTTCCTTCTTTTCATCAAAAGACCTTTCCCCTATATACCATATTTTTCAGACCATAAGACACACCTAGGTTTTAGAGGAGGGATACGGGAAAAAAAATTTTGAGGTAAAATATTTAATAACATAAATAACACAATATTTCACCAATGTAAATGTAAACAGAACTCAACAGCAGCATTAACAACCATTATTCCTCCCAAATTTGGGTGGGGGATGAGCATCTTATAGTCTGAAAAATACGGTAACTGTTTCTGGGGCTACTGAAAACAGAATGCAAAGAGAGCCTGGAAAAGCAAAGAGGAGATTCCCCTGGTTAGCAGTACACAGGAAATCTAATTTTTCACTGTATTAATACTAGGGCATAGAAAAACTGCAAGATACTGAAAAAGAAAGGCTACAGTAATTTTAATACCAGACAAACTGATTAGGAGAAATTGCAATTATGTATAGTACTGCTACACACACATGGGATGAGTTGGGTCTACTGGTTTTACTCAATATTTACAGGGGGAAGATAAAATATGGTAGGCCTTTAACAACAATTACTAAGTATTAATTCTTAATGTGGTTAAAACAAGACTATACTAAACCTTGTGAAAAAATAATTAGACAAACAAATACAATGAACTTAATTATTCAGAGAAATTTTGTTTGGGGAGGAAGTTCTAAGAATTCAATCTGGACCAATCTGCACCAAAATAAAGGGAAAACTGAAATTCAAAGTTGAACAGCATTATTCTTAAATAAATTTAGAACTGTCTTAGCTCCCACTGATTAGATCTGGAGGAAGCCAGTATTGTATGTACTTTGAGCAAGGTCTTCCACTAAAGGCTTGGGGTTTGTGTGTGTGTGTGTGTCACAGACCCCTCAGGTAATTAGGACATATGCAGTTCAAAGAAAAGCATGGCTACACTTCTGTTCCGTACAAGTGATCCAGCTGTGGTCAGGCTGCTGGCTCTCCTACTTATCCTTATCCTTATCCTTAGAGCAAGATGTTGTTGGATTCTGTCCCTCCACCATCTGCCCCATCCTGCTGTTTGTTGCTAGACCCTATTCATTTACCCAGATCCCTATCTATGCCAGTACTACAAAGAAGGATGCTCCAAAGGTAAACCCACTCCTTTGTGCTAGGTTTGACTCTGGCAGCCCCTCACTTGAGTTTCCATGACCAGAACACTTAGTATTCATTCCCTTCTGTAATCAAACAGCTATCTGTTTCAGTGGATCATCCTCTGTAGCTTCTTTACAGTGAAGGGAGGCAACTAGGAATAGAAGACTCTCTCCAAATGGTCACTGTAATGGGCCCGTGTCTTATGCACAGGTAGGCCTCTGGGCATCTTCTGGAAGGACAAAAATAAGAAGACCTGAAACTGATATTTTCATTTATTTTCAATACAGAGCCTAACAAAAGCAATATATATGAAAGAAAAATCAACTGCTTTGAAATAAACAATTAAATACATATTTAAAGCAGAGTCACATGACAAATTATTTTATCTCCTCTATCTACTAAAGAATATCTATGGAAATCATAGTTGTTTGTGGAGACAAACTACAGGAAAGTAATTTGATAATGTTAAGTAATTAAACTTATTTTTTTAGATTATTTTTATTGTGTTCTTTCCAATACCATTTAGTCCCCTTACACCCCTTCCTGCTGCAGTCACCCCACCGCTGTCCATGCCCATGAATGCTTTCTCTTTTTTGTTCAATCCCTCCATTTTTTAAAAAAACTAATGATGAAAAATTTAGAATTCCCCCTAATTTTTTGGAAATCCATTAAAAATCAGTGGATAATCAAACACATTGCAAATATGCCTGGGCCTTTTAACTGCAGAATATTTAATGAGGTACAAAGCATGGTGCGTGTCATTCATCAATTTACATGAGCCATTAGAAATCACATAGGCAACTGTGGCTTACAAAAAATGCATTTCCAAAGATAAGCTAGATAGCAATTTCAGTGAATAAATGAATAAATGAATAAATGTCATCATCTAACTAGATGTGACAAATTGACAAAGTAATTAGAAAGACACAATTAAAGTATTCCTAAATCCTGGCAATGAAAAACACTCCCCGTACACCTCTCATACAGACCTATAAAAATAGAAAACACATTAGAGCAATGCTCCCAAGCATATGTTCCATGGGGCACCAAGTCCATGGCTGTTACAGTGGTGCTGTGGAAATGAGACCCCTTAGTCCAGCAAGTTTGGGAAGACTGGATTAAACAAAATTAAAATTGTTTATTTACAAGACATTAAAAATGTATTATTCTGGGATCCACTGTAAATCACCAAGCATGGTTATTTAGTTTTTGAACTCTATTTAAAACAAAAAATTCTATTTCCACATAATATCTTGAAGGATTACTATTCGGCTGAATATCCTTTTGGAAATGTTTTTCCCAATGTTCTTAGAAAATATAGTAAGAGTAACAAATTGACTATTACATACTTCCCCAGTTGTATATCGATCTTCCTTATCAGTAACATGAAATACATTATAAACTGGAAATCTACTCAACAACTGAAACTACTATGACCATTTTCAGTAAGTTATGTTTCAAAGTCTAGCATTCTAACAGATATATAATTATATCTGTTTCTTCTTTTTTTAGGACTTTTTTAATTTTATTGTTGTTCAATCACAGTTGTCTGTATTTTCTCCCCACCCCTCCCCACACCCCCTCCAAACCCACCTCCCTCCCTTGTTTCCACCCTCCCCCTTGTTTTGTCCATGTGTCCTTTATAGTAGTTCCTGAAAACCCTTCTCCCCACTGTCCCCTCCCCTCTCCCCTCTGGCTATTGTTAGATTGTTCTTAATTTCAATGCCTCTGGTTATATTTTGTTTGCTTTTTTTCTTTTGTTGATTATGTTCCAGTTAAAGGTGAGATCATATGGTATGTGTCCCTCACCGCCTGGCTTATTTCACTTAGCATAATGCTCTCCAGTTCCATCCATGCTGTAGCAAAGGGTAGGAGCTCCTTCTTTCTCTCTGCTGCATAGTATTCCATTGTGTAAGTGCACCATGGTTTTTTGATCCACTCATTTACTGAAAGGCACTTAGGTTGCTTCCAAAACTTGACTATTGTAAATTGTGCTGCCATGAACATTGGGGTGCATAGGTTCTTTTGGGTTGGTGTTTCAGGGCTCCTAGGGTATAATCCCAGCAGTGGAATAGCTGGGTCAAAAGGTAGTTCCATTTTCAGTTTTCTGAGGAAAATTCCATACTGTTTTCCACAGTGGCTGCACCAGTCTGCATTCCCACCAACAGTGCACTAGGGTTCCCTTTTCTCCACATCCTCTCCAACACTTGCTTGTTGATTTGTTTATGATGGCCATTCTGACCTGTGTGAGGTGGTATCTCACTGCGGTTTTAATTTGCATCTCTCTCACAGATATCTGTTTCTTTTTAATTTTTAAAATATGGTTACTGGAAAACTTAAAATCACATGAGTGGTTTGCATTACACTTATACTGAACAACTCTGGTCTATGTATATTACCCATTTTATTCAACTATATAATATTTTGTGCTGATTATATAATAACTTCTGTTAATTTATTTTCTTATCTCTATAGCATGATTTTGATACGGAAGCTAAAGGTTTATATAGAACCTAGAAAAATTAATATGAATACAAATAAATGTTTTCAGTTATCACATAAAGTAGATATTACTTATTTTAATTAGTAAACTGGTTCTAAAATTAGGGTTTAATTCACATATTTACCTTAAGAAAGGGAAGGGGATGGCATAGCCAAAGCTGTTTCTATGACTCTATGAGTGTATGTATGTACCATGCCCTCTAAGATTTCATATACTGAGACAAATTTAGGGATTTTTGTCAAATCTAGTTCTCACATTCAGCTCTGAAAAGCCTGAGTGCTAGGAATAAAGCTACCAGAAGTCAGAAAGAAAAGCATGTGTGCATGTGTGTGTATCAAGGTGGACATGGAACAGCAAATTAATAACATAATGGGAAAAATACTGTGCTGGGGTCAGACACCACTGATTTGAGCCCTAATTTTTCTACTTACTTGCTATATGATATTGTTTAAAATATTTAGGTGAGTCCAGAATTGCTTTTTCTGTGAGAATCAAATACCAAGATTTGTAAGCATTAGAAATAATATATGTGCCCTGGCAGGTGTGGCTCAGTGGGTTGAGCAACTGCCTGCAAACCCAAATGTCACTGGTTCAACTCCCAGTATGCCTAGGTTGTGGGTCGGGTCCCTAGCTGGGGGCATGTGAGAGGCAACCAATCAATGTTTCTTTCACACATTGATGTTTCTATCCCTCTCTTTCTCTCTCCTTTCCCCTCTCTCTAGGGAAAAATAAATAAACTCTGTAAAAAATAATTATTTAAAGAACTGATACATCAAGGTCTACAACACATGGTAATTATTATTACTATAAACAAATGTGAAAAAAGACAAAAACCAATGGCAACCCATGTTAATAAATTTTACAATAAATATAAAAACCAGAATAATTTAAAAGGTTTCAAGACATTTATGTTGGCAAAACTATCCTGTTCTTGTAAAGCCTTGTGGATATATATATTTCTGAAAAAAAACTTTATTGATTCTCCATCACTTTTTTTCAGAGAAGAAGCTCTTCTGGACTGATGGATTTGCACATTATCATCAAAAAGTCTCTTACATGATTGATCTGAAATAGTTCTTTTGAAATTTAAAGGCCAATAAGCACCTCCTTTCATTCTGACTGTAGTTGGTGAATTGAAGTTTTATACAAAAGCTGAATTCTCCTAAAGTTGAAATTCAGCAAAATGAAGTTCACTGAAATTTCACATTAGACCCAACATAAGGTCTCAGTTTGCAACAGTGAGGGTCAATAAACATTTTACCTTGGCATAGAGTTTTTAAAATCTGTTTCTATTCCTATTGTGACATAGTATCAAACCTGTATGTTATAGCAACCTACGCTTTACTTTTATCTCAGAAAAAGTTATTTCAAACATTCAAGTGCCTTATGTCCTGTTGCTTGAACAACTGAATGCCTAATACATTGAGGTTAGGATTAATTTTTTTAAACTTCACTTTTATTAAAGTGTGTCAGGCATGCCTATTAGTTATTTAAAAGATATATATTGGCCTTCCACATCCACAGGTTTCACATCTACATATTCCACCAGTACCACCAGGGATAGAAAACACTTTTAAAAATCCCAAAAAGTTCCACAAAGCCAAACTTAGATTTGATACTCAGGCCAAATGCTTCATTGAATCCACATGAATGAAGGGATAGGTAGGCATATCCTACTGTAGCCTATACACAAATACACTATATTATGCAAGTACTAACCATTTAATGTAAGAGACTTGAACATCCCAGGATTTTTATATTTGCAGGGGGTTCTAGAACTCATCTGCCCACCACGGATACCAAAGATACCTAAAAACTGACCAGAAGGTACTTAATTTGGGATAGTGTTCTGATTGTTTTAAGGCAGTTACATAGCTAACACAGCAAAGTTCTCCATTTCAATCTTTCCCATATCTTATATGAGAACATTTCCTATATACCTGAAACTCACAGAAGAACTTAGTTCACTTTCAAAAAACAATTTCTACATTTTCTTCAGAAAAGCAGTAGCTAAATTACTAAGACTATAAGAATTCCTTCCTTTTATGTTACTTAAGTGTTTTTCTAATCTGTTCTTGGTTTAGCTAGTAAGGTCTGAGCTTCCCTGTCATTTTTAGTTTTTGAAAAACAAGTTTTGTTGTTATTTAAAGAACCTATTAAACATTGGCCCTCCACCAGCTATCCAAAGTGAATGATAGGTCATAAAGTAATAGCAACAATCAAGACTACAAAAAGAGGTTAAGTATTCTAGAGTTCAATAAATTCCATATTTGCATGGTCAACTTTATAGATACAGAGCACAAGTTATTTAACAGAAATCAGACTTTAACAAATTATAGGTTTTAAAGCTGAAGAAAACTGAAAACACCATGAAGTCGAAACCTCTCATTAAAATATAGTAAGCTATAGTGAATATAACTGAGGTATTGGTAACTACCACAAATGAAGTCAGACTAACAAGTACCCAAATAACAAGAGATGCCACCTACTGAGCATGGTTTGCATGGTGAACACTGTACCAATTACACTTAAATCATAATTTTACTTAACCTTCATAATAGTAGTATGGCACAGACAATAGTTTGCCCACTTCATAGATGAAAAAATTGAGGCTTAAGTTAAATTAGTTGCCTAAAATTACATTACTGATAAGCAAGTGGGCTAGAATTATGATCTAGGTTGTTTGTTTTAAACCGTAATCTTCTAATTGTAATATCACTGGCCTAGAAAAAGAAACGGAGCTCTTTTCTTTGTAAAGCATCCTGTTGTGACTACTGATCCACTGCACCTACAAAGGCAACCCAAATTAGTACACCAACATATTCCAAATGAACTTAATGACTCCATCGGAATGGATGACTGAATGTTTACTATACAGTCCATATAGTATATTTAAATGTATAAATATTTAAAATGTACATCATGACCACCTAATATGTTATATACAGAATAAAATCTAAGTCCCTAATTTCAATATTTTTGTCCATCTTTTTAACTGTAGCTCCCTTGTCCTAGGAGCTAGACTTTTATAAAATTTGTTGAGTGTGTCAGTGGGCATTTTCCTGATCCATTTTTTTTCTTTATTTTTTATCCTTTTTATGAGGTGAGGTACAAGTTAAAAAACATACAAATATCTTCCTGTAGGTAGAAGTGTTCTAAGCTTTTTAATGGCCCATATTTAAAACTAACTAGACTGCTACTATTACTGGGCAAAATAACTAATGCTAAGTGACTTCTCAGACTGCATTCAAGGGGGTGCAGGTAGAAATGAGATTAAAGAACTATGCAGTGGGTAAAACTACGTAATTAGGTGATCATATGGAGTAATAACTTTCAATATGTATTTCAACTTCTCACTAGAGGAGGCTGATGGCGGAAATACTATCAGCACGTCTCCCTATGTCCTTGTCAGTTCCTTCCCCAAATACGAGATGTCTGATCATGCAGAACCTGAGATGTTGCTGGGACTCTTTTCATAAATAATTGGAGTCACTACTGGGTAAAGGCCAGTGTGTACTCATGGTGAGCCCTCTCCTCCTTTCTACCATGTTTTTTTCACTTGCTGCTGGTATTGTAAAACGACTGCCTCTCTCTCTAGCCACTTTGCTTCTTCTTGGTAAACTGGACTTGAAACTCTCTTGTCCAGGGATTAAATGATCTAGGCTGACAAAGGGCCAGGCACTCCAAACCAGCCTGGCATTAGGCATTGAGAACAAATAACCTTTTTCTGACCACCTATTTCATTGTAGTGAATAGGCTTCACACCAGATTTTACACCCCACCCACATGCAGATTGTAATAATGCTCTTATACAATAGAGAGACACACAGAGCGAAAGAGGCCTCATCTAATCTTCTACTCTAAGCAACACCTGACAACTTTTTGTCTAGAAAGCCCTGAACTGGAAGGATTTGGACAGCCATGTATGCTACTTTTCCTGTAAGGCCTACAACTTACTAAGCATTAACATGAATAATTGCTCAGTCAAACTAGTCCAAAGAAAAGCCAGAAATTAGAGGAAAGATAAATTCCTTAAATATGTTTAGACATGAAACTCAATTCTCATTTAGGTTCTTTTGGTTATTTTTAAGAATTTTGTTGCTCTTTTTCCATTTGTATTAGCTATATAGTTTTTACTTCCAGGAATATTTTGTATGTTATACTAGGAGAGTTTCAAATTTTCTATTTTCAAGCTGCTGCTGACAATAATCGTCCTGTTCCAAGTACCAGGAAGAAATCCTTGGTTCCATTAACAGCTGCACCTGCCTCTTGTCCAAAGAAGTGTTCTTTTCCTAATCACTTAAGAGGGCTGACAAGAGATAACAGAGTAACCAGATGGTGGTTTGGCAAAAGCAACACACATGGGGCAAAGTAAAGTTTGGGATAAGTGAATTACTATCACTAATGTCTGGGAGCAAGTGGCCAAGAATCGCTGTTCCTTTAAATTTTGTGAATGTGTTTATGTTAAGTAACACACACACTCTCTCTCTCATACACACACACACACACACACACACACACACACATACACACACATAAATCTGTGAATAGATCCTCTGGTGTTAAGATGTGAGGAATGATATTTGAGAACTGAGAATGAATACTTTTTCCTTTACTGCAAGTAAAAGTAGCAAAGCAATTGTCTGCATTCTGATGAAGTCTGACTAAGACCAGCTCACTGTGGATAACTTCATTATCAAGAGACAGCTTACTGGGGTGGTTCTTAACAAAAAAAAATAACCAAGGCTTTGAACTTTTCACACAATGACAGTTGCAGGAGGTTGTTTTTCATCATGATTGCATATACTATTGTATTTACTTTTGGGGAGGAGTCCTTTCTGTAGTTAGTGTCTGACCCAGAGGTAGGAGGTTTTATTCATTGTTTCAGACATGGTTGCTAAGTCAAATGGCATTTTTGTACTTTGGCTTCTTGACCAACTGTAGTTATTAAGCATTAGAGCCAAATCAAAATGCACAAATGCTCAATTATCCATTGTTTCATATATCTAGCAGCAATACCATATTAGAAGTCACCTTATTAACAAAATAAAAGTTGATGTTGATTCTATCCCACAGCTCTCTTCTCTAGTGGTAACTAAATATCATGTGTCACCAATTTAAACTATATGTTGTACATTTCTTTCTCTTCATAAATAAAGTTCATACTGTATTGAAAATATGCCTTTCACTCAATAAAGAGACACACAGCTCTCTCTTAGGAAAATATCAAGGATAAAATCATAAGAATATTTAAGAAGGAAACTTAACCATTATCCCTGGAAGTTAATTCCAGGATAATGTGTTTGTCATGCAACTCCAAAAGTAATTATTTATATTTTTATAAAGCAGACTTAGAACTTACATGGAGAGAGGGAAGATGGAAAGGAATGTGAGAGAAAATTTTGTATGGGGATAGAGGATTTTAAAGAGTATAAAATATTAGACACAGATAATTTTACCATGGTATATATGTTTACATATACACATATACACATATTTATACATATATGCATAAACATATCTGTGTGCACACACTTAAACATACTTGCACATACTTATATGCTCAGTGCATTTCATAAGCCAACTATCTCATACTTGGAATTATGGAGCAGGGAGGGGCATTAAGAGGTTATCTGAGGAAATCCTTTCCTTTGGGCAGGTCAGAGCTTAAACCACTCAAAGACCTGACTATCTATTCTATTTTTAGAGCTCTCTACGGATGGAGATTCATTATAGACTACATTGTTCTGTACTTGTAATAGACTCACAGGTGCCTTTCTTGACAAAACCATATTTCACAGATCCTTGGTCTGACAGACTTTCATTAGGATTTTTAATACCCCCCCTTCCTTGCGACAGCTTGGCAGCTAAAGGATTTAGTTTCACATGAAAATGCCGTCAAAGAGTTCAAAAGGTACAGATGTGCATATAAAAATGATGTTAATTTTTCCAACTAATATCATTCCCAAAGCCCCTGGGCTAACCCTATGAAAATATAAAGAATGTAAAATTTGTTTTCTTAATCCACACCCTCCGGAATCCTCTTTGTTTGCAGCAAGCAGCCTTCTCTTGCCATTGGTTATCAACACCGAATCAGGTTTATCAGGTTTTTCTACTCTCATAATAACTGTCTGATGCCCTTTTTCTTGGGCACCCAGATCACTTCTCTTTGAATACTGTTAATCTGAAAAACACTAATCCTGGCTGACATATTAGGAAGGAGCTAATCGGTTAATACTAACATTTCACAGTTAATACAGTTTCTAATTTCAATAAGTGCTATGAAAAATAATGGGTCTTCACATTTTCAAACTTCATCATTTATTTTGTAACCTATTAAACATATGCATAACAGTGTCCCTGCAAAAACCAACACTGCTTTTAAACCTTTGGAAAACTTGTAAATATAAGACTATGATAATAGAAGTTAAATTAAAACCCCATTTATTCCCAAAGATTGAAAAAATATATACTCACTGTCGATAATGAAAATATGACTGGTAAAATGTTTTTTAAAAGCTCTTAATTCCAAAATCCTAATCTTAAACTTAAAATTATGAAATTTAGATATACCAGAGGAACATATATTAGTTCCTCATAACTCATACCACTATGTGCCATTTGTGGTGCAGGATGGGCAATGGAGTAGAGCTGGGTGAGGGAAAAATAAACAAACAGAAATTGCAAAGAATTATTTAAATAAATGTTCTTGCCAAGAAATGGTACTACTTAGCTGCTTCAATAGAGTAAACCAATCTAAAAGGAGGCAATAATTTGCATGGTGGGAAATTGGAGAGCTTTCTTTCAGCTACAGCTTTCAGTCTCAAGAGCACAAAGAGCTAAATTTTAGCCAATTTTCTGACTGTTTTTTTTGTTGTTGATGAGATTGCTTTTCATTCTACAATTGTTTCTAATGTCTTCTAAAAAGAAAGAATGACACTAATGCTTTTATTTGAAACTGTGTATCGCATGATCAGTAATTAGAGATACAAAGCCTTTTCATCTTAAAAAGGATAGCCAGTCCTTCAAAACACTATATTCATTTGTGGTATTTACTCATATTGATCATTTCTCTCTCAAAACAAAGTGAGACAAAATAAAAGAAATCAAAGTATTATAAATGTATTAAAAATAGCAAATAGATGCTATAAATACATATTTCTAGTGCAGATTTCTTAAATATGTTCCTAAACCAATTTTGGGTACTTTAATATGGAAAAAAACTCAAATTTTAATTAAAATTTCCACAGAAGCCAGTTAGAAAATACCAATGGCCCAATGGTGCTAGGACATGTGTTTATTTACATGTATTGACTTTGTATAGAAGTGAGTTTTTGTCTGTGTGAGAATGAAATATAGTAAGGGAAGCAGGTCCCACCTACACTGAGGCATGACTTGAAGGATGGCAAAATACAGCTACTGTATTTCATCAAATGTAGTATGTCCTTGATTTTAAGACACATTTTTATTTTATGAATCATGAAGAATGAAAAAAGCATGCTTCCAATTAAACTGTGGCACAGGGTTTATTATCACACCAGTTTTAAGAGTGTACCCTTGTTCTTGGAAATGTGAAAATGTGGGAAAAAATCTAACATGGAACTTCTCCATAGTGATTTGTCAACAGATTTTAAATTCTCACACTGAGTCACCTTTTCAAATAAGGTTACAATTACGAAAAGCTTCCTTTTAAAATGCAAATATTGTACCCATGAAGTATAGCTAATTGAACCATTAACAAATTTTTTGTATTTATTTATTCATTTATTTTAGTTCATTCAGTACAGTTTCTATCCTATATTCCCATTCCAGCCCACCCACCCATCCCTCCCCCCCTCCCTCCAATTTCCAGCCCCCCTAGTTTTGTCCATGTGTCCTCTATATTTGTTCCTGTAAACCCTTCCCTTCTCCCCTGAAATTCCCTCCCCTCTCCCCTTTGGTCACTGACAACCTGTCCTCTATTTCAGTGTCTTTTGTTATATCTTACTTGTTTCTTTGTTTTGTTGTTTAGGTTCCTGTTAAAGGCGAGATCATACAGTATTTATCTTTCAATGCCTGGCTTATTTCGCTTAGCATAATGCTTTCCAGCTCCCATAGGAAGGAAAATCTCAGATATTGCACGCAGAAACATTTTTACTGACATGTCCCCTAGAGCAAGGGACATAAAGGAAAGAATAAACAAATGGGATCTCATCAAAATAAAAAGCTTCTGCATGGCTAAAGAAAACAGTATTAAAATAAAAAGAGAACCAACTGTATGGGAAAACATATTTGCCAATGATACCTCAGACAAGGGTTTAATCTCCAAAATATATAATGAACTTACACGACTCCATTAACAAATTTTAACATGCATTAATCTATTACCAGTCATGAAAACTTTAAAGAATATTAATTTTTCAGCTTATCAGAGAAAAGAGAAAAAAAGGATGCAGAAAGAAGTAGAAAAAAAGAAAAGGTACTCAGTTTATAGTGTAGTCTAGGCCACTACACCAAAGAGGCTTCTGGTGCACCATGAGGATACCAATGAGGACACCCATGCCGCAAAGCTGAGGTATAAGGATACAAAGCACAGATAATGAGAGAAGCAAAAAATCAAAAAAAGAAAAAAGATCAACAACTCCACAGTTTTGCCTATATACTAATATGAAGACAATCGGACATTCTTAGGATATAGGAGATACCTCTAAAAAAATCACATTTCTATTAAGACTTCCAAGAACATTCAAAATTTGAATTTCCTAATGACAGTTATATGTGTGTATGTGTGTATGTGTGTGTGTGTGTAATTTTATATTCTTAAATAATAAGTACTTCAGCTGTTCTCGAGACCAGAAAGAAGTTTGTTTGTTCATGGTTTCTATTTCATATTTTATGATCTGTGACACCTTTTTTCTCTGTAAGGCTGCTCCTTAAGATGATACTGATTTGTCCTAAAATGAGTCAACGTGTTTGCTTTTGACACTGAGCAGAGTTCAAAGTCACCTAGAGTCAAAGATCTTAGATTTTATATACAGCTATGCCACTGAATTCCTGCGACATGTAGAAATAATTTAACCTTTTCCCACAGAAGTATAACTACCTGAGACATATTCTTTGAGAAAGACAGTACCATTTTTAGTTTATGATAGAAAGGCCATATAAAAGATGAAATATTCTGTAGGAGCCAGCAAGGACCTTAACCTTTTATCTGTCTCATCTCTAAAGTAGAAATAATATTATCTGCCTAAAAACAGTGTTCTAAACAAATTATTTCTTGGCGATCAAGATCCAATATTCATTGGTCTGTTCCACTCTTAGATATCTAAGATAACTGGGAGATGTTGAATGTGATATATCGCTTGAAAATGGATAATTCTACAACTCAGTATGAAAATACCTAACAGTTGGGACAGGGATGCCCATCTCACTGTTTCTATTTAAATAGTACTGGAAGTCTTAGCTAGAGCAATTAAGCAAGAAAAAGAAATAAAAGTCATCCATACAGAAATAAAATTATCTCTGCCTGCAGGTGATCTTTCATATAGAAAACCCTAAACATTCTACTGAAAAACTGTTAGAACAAATAAATAAACTCAGTAAAGTAGCAGGATACAAAATCAACATGCAGAAATCAGTTGCATTTCTATCACTAACAATGATCTACCAGAAAAAGAAATTAAGGAAGCAGGGCCATTTACAGTAGTATCTAAATCAATGAAATAGGAATAAATTTGACCAAGGAAGTTCAAGATCTGGACAACAAAGATTGTAAGATATTAATGAAAGAGATTAAAGAAGACATAAATAAATGGAAAGATATCTCATGTTCTTGGAGAGACTTGATATTGTAAAAATGTCAATCATACCTAAGAAATATATATATTAAATGCAATCCCAATCAAAACACCAATGGCATTTTTTCACAGAGATAAAAAAATTGTTCTAAAATTTATTGGGAACCACAAAAGACCTTGAAAAGCCAAAATAATCCTGAGACAAAAGAACAAAGCTGGTGAATCAAACTACCTGATTTAAAGCTATATTACAAAGCTGTGGTGATCAAAACTATATGACACGCGTAAAAACAGGCACATAGATTAGTGTAACAGCATATAGAACCCAGACACAAACCCACACATATTCAGTCAACTCATTTTGGTAAAGGTGCCACGAGCAAACAATAGGTAAGGACAATCTCTTTAATAAATGGTGTCAGGGAGACTGGGTATCCACGTGGAAAAGAATAAAACTGGTCACATATGTTATATCACAAACATTAACTTGAAATTGATCAAAGACTTAAATGTAAGAACATAAAGCATTAAATGTCTAGAAAAAATTAGGGGGAAAGATAATTGACATTAGCCTTGCCAATGATTTCTTGGATAAGACACCAAAAGCACAGGTAACCAAAGCTAAAATAAACTAGTGGGATTACATCTAACTGAAACTCTTCTACACAGCAAAGAAAACAATCAATAAACTGAAAAGGTAACCTACAGGATGAGAGAAAATATTCACAACCCACAGATCTCATAATGTGTTAAAATCCAAAATATATAAAGAACTCAAACAAATCAATAGCAGAGAAGCAAATAATTCAAGTAAAATTAGGTAAAGACCCTGAGTAGACATTTTTCAAAAAAAGACACACAAATGGCCAATCGGTATTTGAAAACCTGCTCAACCTCATTAATCAGGGAAATGAAAATCAAAACCACAATGAGACATCCCCTCACATCTATCACAATGGTTGTTATCAAAAAGACAATAGATAGCAAATGCTGGTAAAGATATAAAGGGAACTCATACACCACTAGTGGGAATGTAAAGTGGTCCAGCTACTATGGAAAACTGTATGTAGGCTCCTTAAAAAATGTAGAAATTGATCTACCATATGATCCAGCAATCCCACTCTTACACATATATCCAAAAGAATTTAATCAGTATGTCAAAGATATGTCTGCACACACATATTCATTGCAGCATTATTCAAAATAGCCAAGATGTAGAAACCACCTAAGTGTATGTCAATGCATAAATGGATAAAGACAATGGATGCACACACAGACACACACACACACAACTAAATATTATCAGCCATGAGAAAGGAAATCTCACCATTTGCAAGGACATGAATGGACCATAAGGTCATTGTGGTGAGATAAGTTAGACAAAATAAGACAAATATGTGGAATCTAAAAAGCTGAATTCATAAAAACTGAGAGTAGAATGGTGGTTACCAGGGGGCAGAGGGGTGAAGCAAGTGGGGAGGTGTTGTTTAAGTGTACAAACCTGCAACTAATAAATAATTTCTGAAGATCTAATGAACAGCATAGTTAATATAGTCAACAATACGATATTATAAGCTTCAAAGTCACTAAGAGACTAGATCTTAATTTTTCTTACCATGACAAAGAAATAAGTATTTGGGGAGATAAAGGTGTTAGCTAAGGCTCAGGGGCAATCATATTGCAATATACGAGTATAAATCAAACCAACACTTTGTACATCTCAAACTTTTCTCTGATACAAGTCAGTTATTTCTCAATAAAAAATACATAGGAAGTCCTCAGAAAACATTTGTTGAATGAATGCATGTTGAAATAAAATCTTCAGAGATATAAAAAGCAGTTTCTCCTCATAAAAGTTGGAGATTGCTAATCCGAACAAATTGTGATGGTGTGAAGGTGTTCTCTCAGGCTCCCTTGAAGTCAGTCTTACACTCAGTACTACTGACTGCCAGCCTTGTGCAGACCAGACACCTGAAACAGTGCTGGAGATCCAATCCGGAATGGCATGACACTGATTAGCCTCACTCCCACTCCCTAGGGTCTAGTAACCTCAAATTTTTGTCAAAGCCTAGGGAATGAAAAGTCTGTGGCAGAAAGACAGGAACTGTTGCTTTCTTTTGTCCCAAACTATGTAGAAAATCCGTAACTTCAGAAATAACTGGTATGTAAAGTACATCATCTTTTCAGGGTCCAAGGTCACATTTCCACCACAATCCTGGCTTCTTCCCTCCCTCTGTCCTCACAATGTCCCACCCAACTGCACTAAAAAGACATTGCACCATATTGTAATTCCTTTTCAGTGTTTACACTTCTCATCCCAGGAGGGGAAACTACATCAGGTGTGTCAAAATCCTTGGCAGGCTAAGCAAAAATTTTACCTGCTTAAATTCAGAATAACTTTAGTTTTGACTTTTCCAGCAGCGAATTAGAGTGGGGTGTTAAAAGCATAGAAAACTTCCATTTTTATTCAATTAATAAAAAGCTTCAATAAAATAACACTATATCTTCAGTCCATTGCAATCTCTTCCAGTATTATCTGCAGAAGGTTCTGTTGCCGGTTGCTCTATTTCTCATACCTCAGAGATATAAAAAAAAATACTGACATCTGGGTTCAAAGAGTACTAAGTCTCCAAAGAAAAACTTTAAGAAGTCAAAGCCAGATCCTGAGCCATCCTCCCAGATCATTTTGGATTTCATTGTAAATCTGTTCCGCGGTGCTAAATCTTTTGTCAACTCCCAACAGGGGTTAGTGATATAGATCAATATGCGGTAGGATTGGCCAATACTGTGTTTTTCTTCAACTGAAAGCCTCATGCCCCAGGTCTTACTCCCTCAGTATTGTGTCTACTTTCCATACAAAAATCAAGTAAAGTAACAATTGAATATGCACAGACATGTTACATGCTAGCCATGACTAAATGTCTTACTGGTTTCAAGAAATATGTTCACACTTTAACAGAACCTCCTCCCCTATGTTATTGCTGGATCAGCGCCAGATCCTTCAGACACACAGCAGCCACAAGGGAGATTATTTCCACTCAGATGTGCTTTATGATGTTCTTCAAAATACAGTTTTCTTTCTTCTAGAGGGAGGCACAAACAACACATAGAGTTTTACAATTTTATAGTATTATTCATTGATTTCCTGCCCCTTATATGGTAACTTGATATCATATAAATAAAATCTAAATTAAGTTTTTCAAATTAATAAATAATTACCCTGAAAACACAGCTAGGTTCAAAAGCATGTGAAAATATCCTTCAAATATATTACTTGCAGTAAATGAAATTGTGCTTGACACTGACCCATTGTGACAATAGGAGAGAATTTAATTTATAATAATTCTAGCGGTATCCTCATGAAAACATTTAAAACTTGGCAAAGACTGCCTTTGTGGGTTAAAAATCTAGTTAGTGGAAAAATGCATCAGAGTAGTTGGATAGCGGGAAGAGCACCTTCCAGAGGCGTCATAACAGTTCACTGTGCATCAGTCCCTCCACTACAGTGCACCTGCACGCACGTGCCCGTGTGTGGTGGGGGAATGATGAACGGCACCAGCACGCCTTGCTAGGGAAAGTGAAGATTTTTGTAATCTTTCCACTCAGTGGTAACTCCCCAACCTCCCCACCTTTTATAAACTGCAAATGAATTATCACAGACTTTATACTGACAAAGATCCTTTGCTTGACCAAACTTTAGTCAGGTTCCTGAACTTTTTCCTAAGTCAATCTGCAAATCTCCTCATAAAATCCAGTTTCATCAAGAACTCTCCTAAATCACTGAAGGAGAATCCCCACCTTAAAACTGAATCACCCTCAACACCTAATCAGGTTTCACATCTTTTACCACCCCCTACACGCAGTGACATCTCATCACTCTGGCCTGCCTTTAGCAAGAATCCTGTTGGCCAGGTTTAGCCAGGCCCTTCCACCCCTGGTCTTTAGTAACTGTCCATCTACCAACCTCCACACTGCTCCTTGGCACAACAATCCCCACCTTTTTGTGTGGTATTTGTAATTGAACCTGGTTCTATAATGAGGTGTCTTTTCCCCTATTGCAAATAGTTCTGCATCAATTCTGTTGTCACCCCTGGTTTTTCTTTGACAGTTCTTAAATTATTATCACTTTATACCTCTAGAAAAAAAGATTACTTATTATACCTATTGGATGGATACAGGGTAGAGAGAGAGGGAGTGTGAGTGTGTGTGTGTCTGTATGTGTTTGGAGGTCACAGAGCTACAAATGGGGAGGAAATCTAGCAAGAGAAATTAAGACAAACCACCTACTTTGTAATTTTGCTTATAGAGAATACTGAATATTTGATTCAGTATTATCTTCTATGTCATAATCTAAACATTTCCCCAAGATCCACCAATAATTTTTCAGCAGTTTCCTATTTCAGAATGACAATATATAGAAAAAAACATATTTTATGTTTTCTTATATACCAAGTGAGAAAATTGAGGATATAAAACTTAGAGAAAGGAGAACTACTGAAAAAATAATTTTTCTCTGTTTAATTATGAATGGATTCCTTCACTTCAGCAGTTTAATGGTAAATATAATTTAATTAAATATATTTTTTATTTAAGCAAACATCAGTAAAAAGTTAATACTTTCTCTTATTAAACCAATTTTTAGAATATGTTCTTCCATTCACTTCAATTATAAATGCAATTTCTTTCAGGATGAGTGTATTATATATCTACCTCATAAAAGTATTAGGTGCATATTTACTTTTCAAAAAGTCAATCCATCTACTACTAAGTGAGAGAAGCAAATTCAAGAAGGCTGCATACTGAATGATTCCAACTGTATGACAATCTCAAAAAGGCCAAACTATAGAGACAATAAAAATATCAGTTCCCAGAGAGTAGCTGGGGGAGGAGAGAGATGAATGGGCAGAGCATTAAGAATTGAAAATACCCTGTATAATATACTAATGAATATATATCATTATACATCGTCTATTCCCACTGAATGTACAATCCAAGAGTGAACTCTTCGATAAACTACAGACTTTGGAAAATTATGATGTGCCAATGTAGGTTCATCCTTGTTAAAAAGTGTACCATTCTGGTGAGCTATGTTAATAATGGGGGAGGCTACGTATGTGTGGGGATCAGAGGGTATATGGGAACCTTCCGTTCAATTTTATTGTAAACCTAAATCTGCCCTAAAAAATAAAGTCTTTAAAAAGTGTTTTTAAAAAGTATTTCCTCCAAGCTTATATTGTCCCTCCAATCTTCCTTTCTAAAACAGAGGTGGATATGTTTTATTAAAAATTATCCAATGATATTAAAAAATCTGCAATTGCCTAAATAAAAGAAGCTTTAATAGTCAATTTTTTCTCTGAAAACTTAGCCTCAGACATCATGATTTTTACCAAGACTCATCATTATCCACAGAAACTCTCTGATCTGTCCTGCAATGCCTCCTTCACCTCTGGGTAAGGCAAATTGACTATAGTATCTGAGAGAGGTCAGCAAAGAACAGCAGAAAGACTAGTTCTACTTCTGGGCTAACAACAAAGAAAAAAAAATCACACTGATTAAACCAATTTTGCTTCCTAGAAATTTCATTCATCTTAATCATAGATAATCTGATTTATATCTCTTTTAGGTCAAGTAAAGTGAATCAAGCCAAAAGCAAATATGTTCTCAGTGTTTTAAAACTATAAGAATTATGTTCTAAAGTACAAGAAGTCACATTTTATAATATGCTGACAAAGCCAATTCAATTCCATCCCAAAATTAAAGAAAAATTATAAAACAAAATTATTTCGCCCTGGCTGGTGTGGCTTAGTGGATTAAGCGCGGGCCTGTGAACCAAGAGATCACGGTTCGATTCCCAGTCAGGGCACATGCCTGGGTTGCAGGCCAGTTCCCAGCAGGGAATGCACAGGAAGCAACCATACATTGATATTTCTCTCCCTCTCTCCTTCCCTTCCCCTCTGAAGATAAATAAATAAAATCTTAAAAAA
>CM052538.1:88494538-88626628 GCA_028533065.1 Trachops cirrhosus
ATAATTATTTCAGTGTAGCACATAATTAGAATTATCTTTAGAGTTTTTCCTAACATTAATTAAAAAGGACTTTTTATCTCTAAAATATCTGACATCAAATCACTTTTCTTTTCTACAAATTAAAAATTTTATTTGAGAAATACAGTGCCCACAGACTCTGTATACAAATAATCAGTTATTGTCATGTGACCCCTTATTTTATTCCAAATCCTGTGACTCAAAACCCCCACTGTTTCTCAATCCATCCCTTAGATATTTACCAAATGATTCCTTTTATGGAATGCTCCTTCCACTCTCAGAGGACTGGAAGAAGTAGAGAAAGACAGATAAAAGCTGTCAGTCAGCTGACTCACTGTTAAAAAATCTCGCCTTTGTCAGTAAATCTGGAAGATTTCAGAGTCTGCCAAGTCACACTGGTAAAGATGGAAGTTACTGGGAAACTTAATTTTTTAATCAAAAAGTTGTCTTTTGAAGCTTCATCAGAGAAAAATAAAACCAACGAGTTCATTGGAGCAGTGGAAAAGGCAGATTAACCTCCTCCCCTGCAGCTCTTCCTCTGTCTATTTTGCTTTTTTCTTTTGCTTCTTTCTCCTACCTCTTACATATTCCCCTTACTCTTTTCCTTCCATTGTTCTTTCTGGAATGGGTTACAGATGGGGAGTAGAAAGCAAACATAGAAGAAGATAAGTAAAGAGATACTCAGGTCTTTGGTGTCTAGTCATTTTCCTTAGAATAATGTCTTTAAGTTTCATCCATGTTGTAGCACGTATCAAAACTTTATCATTTTTACATTATTTTTATATCACATTGCTCATATATTTTCCTTTGAAAAAAAATAAATCACATTTTGTATGATTATATTACTACCACCACTAGCTAATTAGTTTCAGTGCTTACTTTGTACCAGAAAAATTCTTTGAGAGAGAATGGGACAAGAGGGTGTGGGAGAGAGTCATTGATCAATTTTCTCTCATACACACCCTAACTGGTGATCAAGCCCACAATCTAGGTATGTGGGCCTGACCGGGAATCGAACCCACAACATTTTGATGCAGAGGATAATGTTCCAACCACCTGAGCCACCTACCCAGGGCAGAAAACTTTCTAAGTGTTTTGTATGTAAGCATGCATATGATCTTCACAACATATAATATGGACATTATTGTTATGCACATTATATAGTTAAGTAAATTGAAGCAAAGAGAGGCTTAATAACTTGCTCAAAGATAGTTAATTTGTGCCATGGTAGAGTATTTGAACCAATATAATGTAGCTCTTGATCTACTGTCTTAGCCACATTTCATTTACATGATGATGTTCATTTTAAGTGTTATTTATTATCAAATCCATTAAATATTTATTGAATACCTATATATTCCTTTTCTCAGTTTCTCAAGCCTTAATGAGAGTGATGACTGTGTCTCTGAAGGTGACAGGACTGGTGGCTGAAAGAAAATACACTAACTCATTTATTCAAAACAGGATTTTTAGGGAGGGGACTGACATAATAATGAGAACATGACGGGAAAAGTTTTTGATAAGAGATAGACAATTACTGAATATCTCTTTTAATTGTGGCTTTAAGAGTTAAGATGTCTTATGTACACAAAAAGTGTGTTCCAACTCTATAAGATATATACACAATTAAAAGGGTGGTAAAATGCCTAAAGGTAACAACAGCAAAAACAGAATATAATAATACTAATATATCTTTCAGAGCAACAACTTTCCTGTTTAGAAATTAAAATACATTCATAGGAAAATTATTTAGTAGCCATAACAAAATTTAGCCTAATTTATTTTTTTCTTTCTTCTTTCCCATTATACATTAGAGGTCCTTCATCCTTCCTAACTTGATAGAATACGGTTATTGCATATTTTATTTGGTTATTGTGCCTTGTAAAATCACAAAAATATAAAACAATGAAGGTTTCAAATCTTCTGTGGAGAAACAAAACCAGGAAAGGCTTGTTAGTATGTTTATAATTATACTAGCTAGAAATAATGGAGTTTAACTGACTAAAGAAAAATTGGGTTAAACATCAGGAAACAATTTCTAAGGAAATCAGCAATTATGTTATGCAAAAACAATTCAAAGGAAGTTACTGGACATCCATAATTGGAACCACTCACAGGAAATGGTTAAAATACTTTTAGCTATACCTCAGAAAATTTCTTGTGCATGTTGCAGATATGGAGTTGAATAACTTTCCATTCGTGCCAAATTACCTATTTACTTTAGACGCTACTTACTCTTAACTTACCTCTGGGCTATATCTACTTTCTTCTACTTTAACTTTTTCCTCGTAAACATACCATGTCAAAGGCTTTCATTCGAATATGTTCTTTAAGGAAAGAAAACTGATTACTTGTTCTGATTGTTCCTAAAGTGCCTGAGGATACTATTTTCTTCATAACACAAAGCAATCGCTGTATAAAATTAACAGGAGTAACTGCTTACACCAGCATCACTTAAAGTGTGATAATCTACAGAAACTGAAAATAATCTCCCTGAGGATGTGTGTGTGTGTGTGTGTGTGTGTGTGTGTGTGTGTGTGTGTGTAAGTCTCTCTTACAGGAAAAATGGTAAGAAAAAACAACCATAAGAGTAGCTGCTTATTTAGCCAGTTCTAAAGATTACTATATATCCATATATCAAAAGAATTTCATATTTTGGAAACATATCATACAGAATTTCATTGAAAAATACAAGCAGTTTTAAAAATCATAAACATAATTTAACCACCCAAACTTTTTTCCTTAAGAGTAAAACAACTAATTCCATAAGTCTTGGAGAATTACAATTGTCTTTCAAGGATGTATTGTTGTATCCATAATATTGTCTTTTCATAGTCCAACATATTCTCCTGGCATGGTTTCTCATACCCTACCCCAACCTTTTCTCCTTTAATGAGTAGGAATAAATTATTCTTTACAGGCCACCCAGGACACTAATTAACACTTATTTATATTCAACTTCCCTGAGTAAGTACACATAACCCTATAATAAATGTCACATTTGGAACTCAGAGTTTTCTAGAAATGTCTTCACTACTTCCAACAGAAATCAACATCAAACATTTTGTCTTTCAAAAAAGCCAACATAAAATGCCTGATTCGAACACTGTCCTAAAATAGGAGGTAGCAGAAACAGAAAAACAAAATTTTTTCATTAGAAGCAAATTGTTTCCATTAATTATAGCTGTCTAATTTTCTTTCCAGTTACTGTATTTTTACTATAATTTCAATAAGCTTTATTTTTTTAAAAAACCCAGAAATGCCAATTTTGCAAATATCCTTGGGACACTTTTCTATTTATGTTCTAAATTTTATACTAAATTGCTGCATTTTAGTTTCAAACAAACAAGAACAATTTTTACTCTCAAATAAAATGTGTTCAAAACAATGTAATAGTTCCAACATATCCATTTAGGTGATCAGTGCCTGCCCTAACTGTTAAATAAGCATGGTCAGAACAAGACCTGGGCATCCTCCTTGAAATGTAACACATTTTATGACATGCTATGAGAAACCATATGGTTTCATCACAACTTATAATGAAAACATGTACAAAAAGAGCTACTCTTGTGAAGAAAAGCAGTAATAGCTCCCTTGATTCTAGACTTACAAATGCAATGATGGATTTAACCTCCATCATCAGAGTGATTTTTAGGGAGAGTGAAGAGGGGTGATGTTTTGAGGAAGAGAAATGAAAAACATAAAAGAGTGAGTGAGTGGAAGAGTCTCAGTGACCACTTTGGTAAGACCTACAACATATTCACAGAAGAGCAGTCTATGCCATCAACAGTCTTCTCCACAACTGGAATGATGATTACTAGGTCATTTCAGCCAGGAATTCCCACTCCTGATTAGTGATCTGGAGAGGAAACTGAAAACAGAGTCCACTCATCATTAAAAGCACTTTAAATGTCCCTGAAACCTTTGAAATAAAAAGGAAAATTGGTAAGTTTGTTGCCACTGCTGCTACAGTTGGTGTAGTCACTTCAATTGAAAAGACCAGTTGTCAGAGATCAACATCTTCATTCCCTTTATACACTATTTTCTCTTTTCTTACCCTGCAACTACAGGGAAATATGGCTTATTTTAAAATAAACTGTTCTTTGATTGCTGAGCATGTATCTATCACAACTTTCATATTTAGAGGTAATGTTCACAATCTTGCCATTATCCATGTGTCCCAGACACACAGTTTATCTGAAAATATCATGGTAAATTTTACCAGAGGGCACTTTTAACTTATTGCTGATAGAGTCTGTCACTTCAACTCTATCATCGCTTCATGTACCAATACAACATTGCAACCCTTTTGCTCATGTTTTGCTTATAATGTAATGCTAACTCATTTATCAACAGCAGATTGTTCTATTATGAACTAAGAGAATATGACTGTCAGCAGCCTAATTTGTACCTAGAAAACAACACAGTGGCCTAAAGTACATTTATTATACTCTTCAGAATTGCCTGGTTCCCACAGAAACTCAAAAAAGGAAAATGTCAGCCTCCCTAGCAGGGCCCTCCTAATTTTAAGTTCTCCAATATATTATTCATTCTGAAGTCTAAAGATGTCAAATAATTTTAAACCTATCATAATGTTAACAGTACTTGGAATGGTTCTAAGACTTCTCAGAGTTTCTTCACACCTACAATAGGTCCAAATGTAAGCCAATTTTTTAGAAAAAAAAAACACACACACAGACAAATTTTCCCACCAGAAATAACCCTCATAGGAATTCACCAACCTTGACAGGGGATTTGTCTCCCTCTCTCTCTCTCTCTCTCTCGCTCTCTCTCGCTCTCTCTGTATTCTCTTAGAAGTCCTCTTAACCATTGGATATTTTGACACAATTCCTCGCAAATACCCATTCATTATGTTTACGGAAGAAACTAATGTCTTATTGATAAAGCCTTGACCCTTTCAGTCTTCCTCTTCTCTAGGATTTCTCTTCCAACAAAAACTGTATCCATGTTTCAGAAGCTCTTTTTTACCAAATTAGCCTCTTTAATACTATAATGACTGCATTTTCCTCCACATCTACACCTTTTTAAAAAAATCTTTATAACTCTTTTTCCTGAATTCACTGAACTCGAATGCTTCTGAAGACTCAATTTACTATCCTCTGCTCTTCTGACAACAAGCTCCTTCCTTCAGAGGGCCAGTCTAGTCTGGTAATTCCAAGCATTCTTACTCCAAAGATACCACCAAATTCCTTAGTCAATCATTTAAAAGTTTCAACCCATCTCACTACTACTTTTTACCGCCAGTTGGCACCACTGTAGTTGAGATCACAGCCTGTTCAACCCATGATAATTCCATGAATGCCACTTTGATGAGTCTAATTATTCATCAGAGGTTTCCATGTATTTTTCATCCCTACGAAAATGTTTACTTTTTTACTTTTAACACACAACTCACCCTTGTATAGCTTTCTTCAGTTGATCGTAATTTATATTCTCTATTTCTCTCTCACACTCTTCTAAAATAACTATTGCACATACTGTGTCTACCCTTCATTTAGCGATATCATTTGTTCACATTCTTTTATTAAAGCTTTTTGAGAATCACCATATAATAAACTGTACTTCTTAAGATGTAGTAATTGATAAGTTTTGGCATATGCAGGAACCTGTGAAACCATTACCAATCAAGAAAATGAACAAATCACACTGGCCAGAGTAGCCCAGTTGGTTGGAGTGTTCTCCCATACACCAGAAAAGGTTGCATGTTCAATCCCCAGTCAGGGCACATACCGAGGCTGCAGGTTCAATTCCTAGATGGGGCATGTACGGGAGGCAACTGGTATCTCTCTTTCTTTATCTCTCTCTTCTCTCTCTCTCTCCCCCCTCCCCCTTGCCTCTCCACCCCCCAAAAAATCAATAAACATATTCTCAAGTGAGGATTTTTTTTAAAAAAGACATCTGATTTATTAAAAAAACTATTAACCCTAAGTTTCCTTATTTCTCATGTAACCAGTGAGTACCCCACCAGTGAACCACAGAACTGATTTTTATCACTATATTAGTTTCATTTTCCAGAATTTAATATAAATTGAACCATATACTATGCATTATTTTATTCTGGATCCTTCCACTCAGTACAATTATTTTGACATTCACACATTATTATAGCAATGATCCATTGCTTTATATTGTTGGGCAATATTTCATTGTATGTATATACCAACATTTGTTTATCCATTCACTGGTTGATGGCCATTCAGTTTGTTCCCAGTTTCTAGATTTACAATTAAAAGTTGTAAGAACACATGTGTACAAGTCATTGCGTGAATATATGCTTTCACTTCTTTTGTGTATATACTTATGTATGGAAATACAGCAAGGTCATAGGTAGACATATGTCTGACTTTTTAAGAATCTGATAAGCTGTGTTCCAAAATGGTTGCCACATTTTACATTCCTACCAGCAACGTGTCAGGGTCCCAGTTTCTCCACATTCCCATAAAACTGGATATGATCAGTCCTTCTAACTATAGTCATTCTAATAGGTGTGTGGCTATTGGCGGCGGGAACTATGACTAGCCCTGTGTGAGGATCAGACACTGTTACCTCTGTCTTGTAAATATTTCTTCTACTGGCCTTACGTAGCTTCCTCACACACATATTCTACTTAGTACTCAGCTAATCAGGGAGATACTCAGATCTCTGGGAGTCTCCCTTTTTGTGCAGCTCCTTTCCAGAACTGTGTCCTACAATCTCTGGTTGCTGTTGTCTCCCTGAACTTTCAACTCTGTCTCTTCATCACAGACAATCTACCAGGTTCCACCTGAGTTCCTCCTCCATGCACCAAGACTTGGAAACTCTCAAGGCACGAAACCTGAGTAAAAATTTAAGACACCTCATTTGTTCTCCAACCTTTATGATTCACTGCTCTCTGTTGGCTGATATCTAGTGTCTTGAAAAGGAGTGATTCATATATTGTCTGTTTTTTGCTGTTTCAAGTATAAGGCTAAATGGGTCCATCAAATGCCATTTGTTAATGTTCTTAATTATAGACTTTTGGTATGCTCTGTGCTATAAATTAGTTGTAAACTCCTAACACATGTAGATTGTTCTTGTATCTTTGCATTCCCACACTGTGGCGATTTGGGCTTTCTAGGTATCTCAGACCATTTGTTATTAGAAGGCATTCTCTAGGCCCATACCTCTGTTGCCCACTGCTTGAGAGTACAGAGAAACTTTAGCTATTAAACAAAATTATCAGCTACTTTGACCAAAATAGATAATTTAATCAGGTCTGATGACTGCCAGATGATAACTACACAGGTTTAATCAACACTCCTAAAAAATCTGTAACTGACCAGAGCAACATATAAGTGATCTATGAAAATGACTTTGGCTATTTTCTCAAGTGAAAATTATTGTTTTCTTTCCTATTCTTTATTTTCAACCCTTGACCTTGTGCCTAGCCCTTCTGGATTGACAATAGAGTGAAATGGTTTGTCTGGATTTACTTTGGCACCATTACAAGATTCTGCTTCTTGGAGTGTTCACTTTAATCACATATTACAGAAAAATAATACTCTGCCCCAGTACTTGTCTGAGACTCCTAGGACATTGCACTTCAGGATGAGATTGGGGATGCAGGCTCCTATTTACCAGGAAGGGGCACTGGAAAGGACAAAAGTGAATAAAGTGAATTCAATTGAGCTTGATCCTGTAATGCTGGAAATTGCCTCTGTCTGGTGACCTTCATATTATACAGTACAGGGATATAACCATCCAGAGAAATCTCAAAGTATTTGTCATAAAGAACTAATTTTAATATCAATTGCAATCAATATTTCTATAAATTAAAATAAATATGACTTATTCTTAATTCTGACTGGTAATAATTTGTGGCCCAGTATTGACCCATTGAATCCAGTGCAAGTAACACTTTTTAAGCAACATTTTATGCTCATAAATATTTGTACTAGGCAGCACAACTACTAAATTAATCCCTTAATTTGTGTTCCTTAGGGGACGGTCTGTTCTGTATTCTAAAATATGCCTTCTGGGTATCAATTTCTTAATGTATCACAGTTGGCTCAACTCAGAACAAGAAAACTGAACTTTCCTTTCCATATGGGTCTCACAACCATCCTGCCTTTCTGTAATTGATGCCAGCACTGTTCCAATCATTAGTCTAGAACCTAACAAAAATTTTGATACTACCTCACCTCCGATATTTATATCCAATCACAAATTACTTCAGATTTTATGGTCTTACTTCCTGATCTCATAGCACACCACCTACTATCAAACTCCAAACAAACCAAGCATGCAGACAATTTCAATTCAATAGGTCACTATTCTATTTTTCCATTCCAAGCATAACTGGTGTGTATGACTTTAAAGGTTGCATGTAATATTTTATCATTTTCCCAGAGCAATGAATAATATAATAGTTAAGAGTACAGGATCTAGAAACAGATGCCTAGTTTTGAATTCAGTTCTCCACTTAGTAGCTGTATGCACTTGAGGACAGCTGATTAACCTCTACACACCCATGTCTTTATCTATAAAATGTTCATTGTAGTACCCCTGACATAGTTGTTCTGTAGATCAAATGAGTTAATATATTTAAAGTACTTAACTGACCCCATAACTAGTACATTATGAGTCAGTATAACTACTACAATTATGCCCTATCCAATCTTATTCCCATGCTCTTCCTAAAAGAGCCTTTCTGCTATAAATTGACAAAAATCTATTTATTGGCTTCCACATCAGAACACCATAAAAACCTATTTTAATTTACATGCCTTTGCATAAATTCTTTCTCTTATATTTTGATTTTCCCTGTGTGTATCTTTATCCTAATCCCCTTCAAAACACAACAGTTCTCATCTCTTCCACAAAGCCTTGCTAGGTTACTTTAACCTACCTTGTTGTCTTCTAGAGCAACTATATACTATACTCACAATGGAAGTCATCATCACATAAGGACTCAATGTTATTTTATGAGTGATCATTTATTTATTTTTAAATCCAACTGATTTATCATGAAGAAAGAGCATCACCTTTTCACCTAGACAAATTTGAATTCCAACTCCATATAACTGTTGAATTCCTCCCTGTATAAATTTTGGCATTTGTTTGACTTCAAGGATTCTCAGTTTCTCTCACTTTTTATTATTAAAGTAACACTATTAATAACATAATTCTATAAAATGCCTGTAGTAACATGTACAAATCCCTTCTTACAAACTGATTGCAGAATTCCTGAGAATAGAAATCCTGTCATATTTTTCTATATTCTCTATCCCAAAGAGCAAATAATTATATATAGAGTAGTACTCAATAAAATTAGTTGATCTGATGTTGCGTTTTAAAGAGGGTACTGGAACATAACATGTTTATCCAAAACTCTTCTAATTGTACTACTCAAACATTTACTGCTCTGTATTCTCATGGTGTACCCTCTCTCGTTGTGCTGCTAAGTAAAGAACTCAAGTAATCTCCTTGCAATATACTAACCCCCACAGGCTGTAATAATTATAGCAACTTCAAGGGACTTACACAGTGGAATTTGTTTCTAAGTAAAGAAAAACGTCTAAAGTGTTTTTAACTTAAAACATCTTTATTATTTGGAGGTTACACTGACATTACCAAAAGAAATCCAAATTAATGAGGTTATAATTAAAAAGGCTTTTAAGAAAAAAATATATAGTAGACAAGAGAAAGCTGAGTGTTTAATAGTAGTAAATGTTTACATTATGAATATTCCATTTTTGTGAGGGCAGATTGGCACAATAAGCATTTAGGTTAGATTTTAGAAGGAACTTAGTAACAATATTTTTGAAATTTTAATTTGAGTAAACAGTCCAGGAAAACTGGGAAATTTCCTTAATCTAAATATTTTTTAAATATTTTTAAATTATTGAGTTTAGTGCCAGGCAGATGGTAAAAAAAAAGATGTTATTATTAAGCTGCATGTGTACAGGGTTGGAAAATGGAGAGAAATTTCCAGTTCTTTTCACACAGCCATGGCTACATTTCAATAAGTTCATAGCAGGGGAGAAGGGAGACAACAATGTAAATCTTATCCATGATATAACAGGAAGTATTGAATCTGTTTATATGTCCAAGTACAACTTCTATAGAAACCTAATTTCTGATGTAGAAACACTAGCATGAGGTAAACTGCCTGTGTTCCTGGGAAAAAAGTCTGCCCACCTTTGACTGGAAATTTCAGTAGGGTAAAATGAGCATCTGATTAGGTATGTGCCAAGATGCAGGAGCTGTGAAGAAATATGGAAACTTTTAGAGGAACCTGGAAATAAGTAAGAGCCAAAGGAAATCTTGTATGATATGAACCAGAACAGAGGTGAGTCATCTCTTTAGGAGAGATAAAAACAGAAGGACAGAGGGAAGTGGGAGGGTAGGGGAGACAAGGAAAGGGGAGGTGATACAGGTTAAGTGGGTTGCCAAAGAAGAGCCAACCTGGAAAATCAAACAAGAGTATATGCTCAGAACTAAGAATCAAACGGAGGAACACTAGATAAATACACACAGTAGCCCTGTGGTTCACACCCACAGAAACTAACAAGAAGCACAAAGGTTAACTAATGAGGAAGGAAGAAATGCTGTGTATGTACGGAGAAGGAAACGACTGTTCTCATGATCCACATAAAAACTTTTGCTATGGTGTAGAGACTTTTAAAAATAATGCATTTCAGCAACAAGATGGTTTACAGCAATGCCACAATTTTTCAAATGATATCCTTTCTCTTTCTTCTTCTGAGAGTAACTTGGTTTTCTCATATCCAATTAAACTTATCCCAAAATGTCTTTCCTATTATCTTTTTGTATAAATCACTACTTATCAATGCTTGGATTAGTAATGTCAAAATGACAATTTACAATCTTATTGAAATATTCTTGTAAATTTCTTAAATTCATAGTGTATTCTTACCTCTGTAATAAAATCCTTAAAATCAACATGTGTCTAATGGCTGTGATTGAAAGATATATTTAGTAAGTAGCTATCTACTTTAAAAAGATATTTTTAAATGATTAACTTCATTGATGTTTTAATATTTAGCAGCTTTGCAGTTAGTTAAGTCTGTATCTTTAACATAAAAAATGGAAACTTCCAATTTATATTGGTGAATTTACCTGCTTTCATTATGCAAGGTGAAGTCATGTTTATGACTATTGATTATAATAAAATTATACATAAGATAGCCTAAGGTTATGTTTTAATAAAGTATAATACTTCTACTAAATTGATGTTTCTAGCAAGGAACTGTCTTAGGAATTAAAAATATAATGAAAATAGAAAAAACTACTTAAAAAGTTACATGGCCTCAGTTCAAGAACATCATGATCCCAAATTGCTTAAATACTAGTAAATTAATTAAACTGTCTAAGTAGGTTAATTATATACTATTTAAATCAAGGTGGCACACAATGATCCTTTAAATAAATTTTAAAAGCTGGTATTTAAAACTCAATTAACATTTGCAAGAAAAATGCCTGTATTTGGACTATAGTAAAGCAATTAGGTGTTTTTTGCCTTACAGTTGTTTTTTTTTCCCCCTTTTTTTAAATCCTCATCTAAGGACATGCTTATTGATTTTAGAGAGAGGTGAAGGAAGAGAGAGACAGACAGACAGAGACAGAGAGAAACATCAATCTGTTGCCTCTGGCATGCACCCTGATTGGGGCCCTAACCCTCAAACCAGTCCTGTGCCCTGACCAGGAATCCAACTCATCACCTGTCAGTTTACGAGACAATACTCCGACCAACTATACCAAACCAGCGAAGGCTGCCTTAGAACTGTTTTAACTGCAAGTGATTATTTTTACTGCAAGTGATTACTTTTGTAAAATTATTTTAGAAATCACAAAAGGAAAGCTTATTGAATTATGTTCTTTAAACTTATATTTGCATTTCATTTATACTGATATTAGCAAGGACTTAAAATTTGAGAATTATTCTCACTTTGATTTTTTAAAATGCTATAAACTTTTAATAATCTAAAGAAAATGCATCCTTGAAAGTTCTATTTCCAAAAACCACTGTGTCAAGTTTATAAATATTGTATAGTGTTTTATAATCTAGGATCATACACTTACTTTTTCCTATATGTAGCTATTCTAATCTTCCTATTATTTGTAATATGAGTTGTACTCATTAATTTACAACTTGAACCACCATTCTTAACTTCTGGAAATCGAAATATCCAGTTTTATCCTGGTGCTCCCTAAAATTTTAACTAATTTTAACTAATTAATTGAACTAATAATCCTCTGGTTTCACTCATTCCTAGTTTATTATCTCAATTATACTTCTACTTCTTAAACTTACCTTGCCTCACCCACTGTAAAGTTTTCAACACAATTAATCTTTACCATTCAGATTCCTCCCCATGCCAACCAGCCCTTTACAGTTGAAACAACTCTCTGATTATTGTCTTACGATTCCCTCTGTTTTAGCATTTACATTTGTGTGTCGTTATAATGGAAAGACACATTTAATCTGTTTATGTACCTGTCTTCTCTAATATATAATATGATCCATGACATCAAAGAAAGTTCTTATTCATTGTTGTATCTCTAATAACGGAGCTTTCAGCAGCTTTTTCTCCTTTCCAAAACAGTTTTCTAAGCCATCCTCAAAGGAGTGGGTCAATAATAAGGTAATATTAGTGTATCTTCAGGAATTCCAATTCACACCACATTCCCCAAACTAAACAGGTTGAGTATAACCATGTCAATAATTAGGTATAGAACAGTAGCACTTTTTTTTTTATTTTTAACAGAGTTTAGAGTAGTTTTAGGCACATATTAAATAGGCCTTTACCGATTCCAAGTATAGGTATAATACTCGCTATTGTGTTTAATGAAACTTAGTATTTGGTACAGTTGGTATCAGAGAAGATTCTATCAACTACAAGACATGGACACTAAGGTCAGGAATTTAGATTCTCACAAAGAGTGACAAGTAGATAACAGATTTACCCTGGGAGCTAAGGATTAGAATCCAGGGGGGAAAACATGTAACTAGTGATTTTCAACACATTCAAATTATGAAAAACCTATATGTTTTTGTGTTTTGGGGAAAAAACAAATTAAATACTATTCTTCCTTACCATTCTGCCTTATGGTCTATGTCTGCACGCTGTCTATAATACTCATAAACACCAATCCACATTAAAAGACTTGAAAAAGAAAATCCAAAATCATGCAAAGTTTACCAATTGTCAAGAGGGCAGCAAAGGGAGCAATAAAAGAGTGGGTGGGTGAATTTGGATATCAATACAACAAAGAGTAAAATATTTTTAAGAACATCAGATACTTGTCTTTAAACAATCATCACATAAAGTCCAGTAGTTGCATCACAATTTTTTCTCTCTCACTATTTTTTTCTCTCTCCATTTCTGTAATACTAGATTACCTTTTATTTTCATTTTATCTTTATTTCTGGACCTATTTGTTCAGATTATTATTACTGGGTCTATTCTTTTAAGTCTACTTCTAAAAATAGGTAGTTAATTGTGTGTTCTCTCTTATGTAACTCATTATACCACCTCTGCTACTTTATAATCCCTACCCATTATTCTGATTATCGGAGAGAAGACCTCAAGAACCCAGCAACATTCTTTAGCCAACAATTATTGAAGAAAAAGCAAGTATTCCTTGAACTTTCTATGATTTTCATCCTATTTTCAATAACTGAATATAAATTTTATGCTAGCATACAAATGTAACCACTAGAATAGATTCGTCCATAGGTAAGCAATAGCAAAAGCCAAGATTTAAAGAAAAAATTAATACTTAAGCATTTAGGGAATTATAGCTATTATTTTCCTTCATGGTTTGAAAAAAGAAGAGTCCTTATTCAATTTGTACTATGGAATATCTTCATGTAGCTTCTGAAATTATACTAAGTCATGAAGGTTTGAGAACCCTTAGACTGACAGAAGGGAGTAATTCAGGAAGCAGTCACAACTGCCAAAGAGCCTGCTGTTCACCTGAAGATGTGTGACATCTCAAAGGTGCTCTCAGCCCCTGAAAAATAGGAACCATGAGAGCAGCAGATACTCAGTTACAAAAACGGCAATAAAGTACATTGAAATCCAACTCTTTACAAAATGGAAGATGTTCAGCAGAAATGGCTGCAAAATTTCAAAAAATTCAAAAGAAATGCTCTACTTTTCAGTATGCGAAGGCCAACAAAGGAAGCTTTCCTAGTGAATACAGTTTTTCTCCCATTTTCATTCCCATTTGATTACTGAGAAATCCAGAAAGTCAGGTGGTATGATAAGGTTATCAAATGTCCTTTAATTTAATAGTCCTAACCTTCTTTGGAGTGTGGGGACAAATCTGGAATTAAGTCAAGTCAGAGAATTTATAATAATCTGGGCCTCCCTCCCCTGCCTTCTACTTGACTGGTAAAGTTACTTAACCTTTTCTGTACCTCAGATCTATCATTTCTAAATAAGAATAATAATAGAAAATACTTCTTTTTATTGGATTTATTGGAGTGACACTGGTACACAAAACTGTACCAGTTTCAACTCATTACAAAATCACCTGTACACTGCATCATGCACCCGTCACCCTAAGCAAAGTGTACTTAAGCCAGTCAGAGAAAGACAGATTCCACATGATCTCACTTATATGTGGAATCTAATGAACAAAACAAACTGACAGGCAAAACAGAAACAGAGGCATGAATACATGAAGCAGACTGACAGAAAATACTTCTTGTCAGTGTTGCAAATTAACTTACATAATACATATTAAGTACCTAGAAAAGTTTTAGGAAGAAAGCAAGTATTTCATCCAGTATACATTAATAAAAACATATAGGGCCCTGGCTGGCGTAGCTCAGTGGATTGAGCATGGGCTGCGAACCAAAGCATCGCAGGTTCGGTTCCTGGTCAGGGCACATGCCTGGGTTGCAGGCCAAGTCCCCAGTGGGGACCACATGAGAGGCAACCACACATTGATGTTTCTCTCTCTCTCCTTCTCCCTCCCTTCCCCTCTCTAAAAATAAATACATAAAAAAAATAAAAAAAATAAAAAACATATAGGAAAAAGTGTGAGTTTATAACCTAAAAGTCAAAGTCCTCTTTATTTTTCCATTTACTGATAAAAGGAACTATTAAATTCTTTGATCAGAAAAAAAAAATTTAATTTTCCTATATATTTATCAATATAGAAAGGATGATTATAGCAGATTAATACACAATTTAAACCAAATCCAAGACCTAGGGATCTAAGTGTGTAAGTCCTGAGTCAAGTATGTTGTTCACTTTCCACATAAGCTATTCATTCCACCACCAGATATAATTAGGAAATATGCTATTAATATTTCTATTTACTAACACTAAAAACTACCTTAAGATAGTTACTTGCCTTTAACAATGCAATTAATTTTTGCATCGTAAACTAAAAATGTCAGAAAATTCTTCAATATTGATATATGAGAAAGCACAAAAATATTTGAAGATGATTTTATTTGAATATGCATAAATAGCTTACATCTAAACTAAATAGCAAAATAGTTGTAAAGTAATAATCATATGATTCTCTTCTTTTGAAATGTATAAAAATATAATAAACTGAAACATATACATGAATAAAAATAATCTTGAATTGTGACATATTTGAATAATTTCCTCAGTTTCTTACTCCCTGGGGGAAACACAAATGTTTTAGACTATTCAATTAAGAGGTTGTCTGGTGACCTGAAATATTAACACACTTATCAATGCCACTGTCCCTGACATACTCTAATCCACCATTTTTTAAGGACATGGTTCTTCTTACTTTCATATTCAAATGTTTCAAATACAGAATATTGTAAATTCAGTGAATGAAAATCTCATGAGGCTATCCTTCTATACCATAGAACAACAAAAGGAACTTTTTTTGTCACAGATCAAAAGACAACAACCACATCTTTGCAGCACCCTGCTGCTTCTGAATTAATTCAGTTTATTTCTAACTCCTGGACACTCTTCTTGTCACTGCTCAAGTCACCTTCTACCACTGATGGGGTTTCAATAACTCTTTTCTGGATGACTAGAACACTGTTTTATGGTGTTGGTACTCTCATTTAAATACAGGGTAAGTTTTAGATGTTCTTTTCAAACTGAATATGTAATTTATATTTTGTTAACTTTTACATAAAGAAAGTAAATACAAGCATTAAGAGCTAATTTTAATTAAATACTTTTTATTCAAAATGTCACTATCAGAAAAGAAATGATGCAAGAGGAATATATAAGAATTTTGCTATTACAATTACAAAATATTAATGCAACGTGAGAACTTATTATTCCAGAGTCCATAAAGTATGTAAATTCATAAAATAATCCTTCAATTTGTGAACAAAGGGAAAGTGAATTAATGAAGTAAAAGCCTCCTAACTTTGCACTGGGTTGGGGGCGGGGAATATGTAGGGCAGTTTCTTAACAAATATCCCAATGAGAGGGTAATAGTCAAAATGAGCCTGCTAAGTCAGAAAGAGGGTTGGTCTGAGAGAGCATGGCTTATACCTTCTGCCTCCACAACTTTCAACAATTTATATATCCCTTTCCCACTCCACCCCATTCCACCTCCCAAGACACTGCAGGTTTTCCCTTTCCTACCTTCTGACCAGGAGAGTAGACCTAATATTAGTATTTTTTCTAACCAATGCAATATTTTCCTACTTACTTAAAAAAACTCTCTTTGATAAAATGGAGCTCTTTAATTTCACAGTTTCAAAGTGATTGTTTGAATTAATAATAGCAGAACGCAAATAGCTAATTCATCAAAAAGCATGTAAACCCTGTATTTCAGTTTTTTCATTTGCAACATTTGAGTAAAAATAATATCTAACTCAAAATCCGTGGGAGTAATAAATGATTTATTATTTCCAAGCCATTACAACACAGCCTGGGACATAGTAAGTTAAATAAATGTTAACTGTTATTGTAAGCTGACTATGCAATCTTTTCTTATTCTGCATGGAGCAAGGGTATAAAGAGAAGGTGGACACTGCATACTTGTAATAATTCAGGCTAAGGGTCATTAGCAAGAAGGAAGAGAACATAGAATGAGTAAATGTATGATAGGAAATTTGAAGACTTCACCAATTTACAGAATAAATTCATTTTTATCTTTACATTCACTGAGTACACATAACGAGTTGTGCATTTTTATCAAGCATCAGCATAGGCAAGCAGTTTTACTTTTCATGATTTATATTTTTGGTACCTTATATTTTGGGAAGCTAAGTTTGAATTTTAAAAATGTTCATTTCTAGAGAATTTATTAATTGTGGTATATGTAGGATTTGGCAAAAACATCTCACTGAAGCACAATGATGGTGTAGTCACATACCTGACTGAGAGCACTGAGCTCTTTAATGAGATTATTCCCAATTGTACTTTACTGTGGAATGTCTTTTTCCTAAATCTTCATCAATCTCTTCTTTCTCTAGTCTTCCTGTTAGAGCTATTTTTCTACTAGTGCTTTCCATTCTATTACTTTCCATAGCCTCCAATATCAAGCTACATTACCTATATTATCTCCCTCGTGATTCTTGAAGATTCCCTCTCCAGTGGGATCTCTCTCTGACTATAAAGAGCCACTGCACTTACTCATTAACCCAATTTCCAGTGCCTTCTGTTACTGCCGCATGTTAAAACCTGGTGTCTGAAGAAGCCTCTAATGAGTTCCTTGTCATCCGACCCCAGAGGTTTTTTTCTTATGTCACTGGAGAATTTGGTCATCTTCTTTGTTTTGAAAATCTCATCTTCATTGCATTCTTTGTCACTAACATTCTTTTCTTTAAATAATTTTTTAAATTTTATTTTAATTGTTGTTCATTCTTGATAGTCCTAACTTTTTAGTTGCTCAGTCATAGTTTTTGGCCCCAGATTCTGAATCTAGATCTCTGTTCTTCTCTTTCTCGAATTCACCCTTGTAAATACAACCTAAACTCATAGCTTCAATTCCCATCGGTAATGTACACTACTGTGATATCTACATCACAGCCCTGTTAAGCCTAGCCTTTGGATAAATTTTTAGTCTCACCATTCTGATTTCCAAACTCAGGTATCTACAGTCTACCCTCTCTCCTTCAATAAGCTACAATACCATTTGAAGGATTTACTTTGATGGCAACAATGTACACTGGTTTGAGCACAACAATTTTATAGAATCAAATCCTGCTCTGCCCCTTTGGGTTGTGTCATCTTAGGTATATTACATAACATCTTCAAGTGTAAATTTTCCAATCTATAAAATGAGAATAACAGCACTACTTACCATAGGTTGGTTATTAAAAGTTCAGCATATAATACATGAAAATTGCTTGACAGTGAAAGGTCATGATTTAAGTATTCAGTAACACTAGATACCAAAGACTTCATCACATTTATCAAGTACATATTGTTAATAAGACTAAAAATGATTTGATGAAATTCCTGAAATAAAGTGATATTTAATAAAAGTGTTATTATTTTGACAAAATGCATCAATCTGTACACCAAACATGGAAGCAGCTATGAAAATGGAGAGAGTACTGAGCTTACAGTCAAGTACACTGGTTGTAAAAACTGCCTCCAAAATGTAAAACAATGTGAATTGAGTAAATCACTATACATTCTGTGAATATTAAATTATTCACCAGTGAAATAAATAGCTTTGAAAATTGAACTCCAAGGGCTCTAATATTCAATGCCTCCCTGAGTACCTAATTCAGTATATCCAAATATTTACTCCTCATCAATTCCTTCCTCCAATTTTTTCCTGCTGTGCTTTTTCTTTCTCGTAAAGAAGCAAAATCTTCCTAGACATGCACAAACTGCCTCATGTCTTCTTCCCTATGTCAGAATATGACATCACCATTCAACCACGTGCTAAAGCCAAAACTGTAATCACTTTTAATACCTTAAATTTTTTTTAAATGGGCACTGACAAATTTAAATACTAACAGCAACTCTAAGTTTGATTTACTGCTCAAAACACTGAGTGCTTTCCATCATCTACAGAATAAAGTTCAACTTTCAGCTTTCAAGGTATTTCACCATCTGATCCCAATGTGCCCTTTTGCTATTATTTCTACAACTTTCCTTCTGGCATGCTCTACCCAGTCAAGTTGAAATGATCAGTTCTCTGTATGTGTGTGTGTGTGTGTGTGTGTGTGTATACATATATAGAGATAGACAGAGATATAGAGATATATAGTGAATAGATAGACATATATGTATATGTACTATAATATATAGTATACCTATTATATACTATGCTATATATTATATATTATATAGCATTCTGTATATAGTATATATGTACATGAGTGCATATGTGCATGTAGATGTACATATATGTACATATATACATATATGCATATAAATATGTGTGTACATGTATATGCCTATATATACATATATATACTATAAACAGCCACTGCACTTATTCATTAACCCTATTTCCAGTGCCTTCTGTAATGACAACGGAAGGCTCTGGTGTCTTATGTAATATATATTCCATCTTTTATGTTTTCTTACAATACACTCTGCCTGAATATCCCCCCTGATATCTGAAAGTCTACATAAATCTCACTTTAGTGAACACTGCAGGTTGCCACTAAAGATCCTTTCTCCTTTTCCATCTTCAACAATACTTACATTCTCAGAGCAGTATCCCAAATCTCTCCTCATGCAGACATACTCAAGAAAAAAGAAGTCTCATTTGCAACTCCAAGGATGAGCCTTGGGTCATTTATGCCAATTGCACATTCCTGCATCCCAGCCATGGGTATAAAAAAAATGAACATGTATCCTAAGCATGCTGATCATCATAGATTTCAGAACACTTCCTTTACAATACTAGGGTAGTGTTTCTTCTTCTAGAGACTATTAAGTACAAGGTGTAAGTCTCAGAATTCATTTCTGCCACCCTCCTACCAGTCAAGGGAAAGAGCAGAGGTAATGACATCAGAGAGAAATAGAGTAAAAGCTCTGAATGGACTGTATCTGTCCACTGCTCTCCATGTGAACTTTTAGTTACATCGCACAATAAATTCTGTGTTAAGATACTGCCATTACTTGCTAATAGGAAAAAGCATTTCAAATTTATATATATATGTATACACACATACACACACACACAAACTTCATAACCAAATTAAAATAAAATACAATATACAGGTGAAGATAAGCTTTCCTTTAAAATCATACAGCTTTTTTAAGTATGCATTTTAATGGCATTTACATTCTATCTACCTAATGCATTGAGATATAAAGTGCATCTGTCATAACCACTTCTTTAAAACACAAGCCCATCAAGGCCAGGTCCATGTCTGATTCACCCTGGTAACCTTCACAATGCCTTATACATTGTAAAAATAGAATAAATAACTACTTTAATACTGACTAACTGAACAAATGGAAAAAATCAATCCATGTGATTATCTCCTAGAATCAATTATTTTAATGAAAACATAAAACAATTATTTGAATTTCCTCTTCAGTTTATTCTCTGCACCACGTGTCTTTCTAATAATACAAAATATTCTGAACCTCTATCACTGTGCCCTACATTTTTTAACATTTAAAAGCATTAACAGAAAAGTACATATTAAGTATTAAATAACTGTTAATATCTTTTGCCACTTCAATATCTGTATCCCATTTTTATTTTATTTTTTTTAATTTTTATTTTAGTTTATTCAGTACAGTTTCTATCCTTTATTCCCATTCCAGCCCACCCACCCATTCCTCCCCTCCTCCCTCCCCTCTCCAACACCCCTAGTTTTGTCCATGTGTCCTCTATATTTGTTCCTGTAAACCCTTCCCTTCTCCCCTGAAATTCCCTCCCCTCTCCCCTCTGGTCACTGACAACTCTATTTCAGTGTCTTTTGTTATATTTCACTTGCTTCTTTGTTTTGTTGTTTAGGTTCCTGTTAAAGGTGAGATCATATGGTATTTGTCTTGTATCCCATTTTTAAATGAGTGATTTAAAATTTAAATTATAAAGAAAACCCCAAAGTTTAAATTTTTTAAATTCTATATAATCACTTTAAAATTAAACATTTGAAACAATTAGATATTGCATATTGTAACTAAATAATTTCTAAATCAAACATTACAAATATAACTTTTTACAGAAACCCGGTACCATCAAGCTTTTCAATAAATCCAAAATATATCAGAATATATTAAAGTGTTACATGAACAATATTTCCTCTTTTGGCTTGTTATTATTCCATTCCTCTTATTCACTATCATTCATTTTGCATAAGTACAATTTTGTTAGGTACACTGGAAATGTTTGCTCCAGGCACTTTAGCTCTAATTGCTTTGACACCTTTTCTTTAAATCTTTCATATTCTCATTCATGCTAATCAACTGAACAAGTTTCTGTCAATTCAGAGCATGTAGTGGAAGGTTTTATTGATTCAAATGCTTTACTTATGTGACGGGAGTAAAAAACAATAAGTCATTCAATAAGATTTTAATGATGATATTTCAAATAAATTCCAACCCCAAAACAATAAAATAATAGGAAATAGTGAAGATTTTTTTTTTATTTTAATTGTTGTCCCAGTACAGTTTTCTGTCTTTTACTCCCATCCCTGGCCACCCCCCGAGTCCTCCCCACCTCCCTCCCATTTCCATCCACCCCTAGTTTTTGTCCATGTGTCCTTTGTACTTGTTCCTGTAGGATTTTATATATATTTGTTTACTGAACTAATAACTATGTAGGATCCTTTACTACAGAAGTTATTAAAACTGTATATAAATACTAAACATATACACTACTTCAAATGTGTCTTCTATAAATATATTTAGATCAAGAAAAGCTGGCTTACTTAGTAAGATATTGTTTTTTATTTTTAAAAGTACAGTATTGTCTACATGAAAAAAATCATAGTGATCACTATCAGTTTTAATAACACACTGCTCCTTACATACAGGACATTGACAATGGTGATAAAGATGAATGAGGTACAGTACAAATGCATGTTTCTATGTTCAGAATGTTTCACAAGCTAGTATTTATCTTTTAAAAAAAGGTGCATTTCTACACATATACAATGGGTCACAAACCATACATCTCATTAAAGTGGCTAGAGCAAGGACTGATGACATGTGTTGCCACTAATGATGAGGCAAGAACTTAACAGTATAAAGGACACATGGACAAAACCAAAGGGGCTAGATTGGAGGGTGAGAGGTTGGGATGGGTGGGGTAGGGGGGCATAGTGGAGGGAAAATCAAGACAACTGTACTTGAATAAAAAAAAAACATTATAAAAAAAGAAATGTGTAAAATTCCACATGCTACCTATATCTGCAACTGACATTATTATTGAGTCCTTATTTAAAAAAAGAACAGAGGAATAGATTTAAAATCTAGGCTAATTAATGTTGATTTATATTCCTTTGGAAAATTGAATACAGTTAAGAAAGTCAGCATAAACACTGGTTACTTTAGACTTTCTTATTGTATGTCCTGTCTATAAAGTTTCTAATTATTTTACACTGAAAAATATAATATGATTGCTTTTATGTATAACATAGACAACTTGAATTAAAAAAAATACATTGGTCAATTTAATTTTTATTGAAAGTTTCAATATTTCCTGCATCACAAAATATTTTAAGCAAAAATCTAAATAATTTCAAGATCAATGATGTTGTAAAATAAAAGTTTTCAGCTAACAACAAGCTATGGAGAGGACCCCCCAAAAAATGGAATTATCTTCTGAAGGGCAGGCCCCTGGTAGTAAAGGTTTCCCCCACTAGTGTTCTATAAACCCATGTGTATCACTGTGCCATATGGTGCTACTGTGAGAGGCTGCATTCAGCTTCACTAAATTTTTAAACTACATTTTATTGACTATGCTGTAATAGTTGTTTTTATTTTCCTCCTTTTCCACTCTCCTGCGAGCACCCCCCATTCTCTCAGGCAATCCCGCCATCACAGTTTATGTCCATGGGTCATGCATATAAGTTCTTCGGCTACTCCATTTCCTATACTGTACTTTACATCCCTGTAGCTATTCTGTAACTACCAATTTGCACTTCTTAATTCTCTCACCTTTATATTCATTTCAACACACCTGCCCTCCCATCTGGGAACCATCAAAACATTCTCTGTATCCAATCCTGTCTCTGTTCTTGTTTGTTTAGTTTCTTTTTTAGATCCAATTGTTTATGGGTATGTATTTCTGCTATTTTACTGTTCATAGTTTTAATCTTCTTCTTCTTAAATAAGTCCCTTCAACATTTCATATAATAATGGTTTGGTGATGATGAACTCCAGTAGTTACTTCTAGTCTGGGAAGCTCTTTATCTTCCCTTTGATTCTAAATGATATCTTTGCTGGATACAGCAATCTTGGTTATAGGTGCCTGCTTTTCATGATATTGAACATGTCTTGCCAGTCCCTTCTAGCTTGCAAAGTTTCTTTTGAGAAATTAGCTGACAATCCTATGGGAACTCCCCTGTAAGTAACTAACTGCTTTTCTCTTTAACGGTTGGCATTTTAATTATGATGTATCTGGAAGTGGTTCTCTTTGCATTCATCCTTTTTGGGACCCTACATACTTCCAAACTTGCATGCCTATTTCCATCATCAAATTAGGGAAGTTTTCATTATTTTTTCAAATAGATTTCCAATTTCTTGCTCTTTCCCTTCTCTTTCTGACACCCCAATGATGCAAATGTTGGACCTCTTGAAGTTGTTCCAGAGGCTGCTTATGCTATCCTCATTTTTTTGGATTCTTTTTTCTTTTTGTTGTTCCGATAGGCTGTTTTTTGCTTCCTTATGTTCCAAATCATCTATTTGAATCTCGGCTTCATCCACTCTACTGTTGTTTCCTTGTAAATTGTTCTTCATTTCAATTAGTGAATCCTTCATTTCTGACTGGATCTTTTTTATGCTGTTGAGGGCCTCACTAAGTTCCTTGAGCATCCTTCTAACTAGTGTTTTGAACTTAACATCTGATAGGTTGCTTATCTCCATTTCATTTAGCTCTTTTTCTGGAGTTTCGATCTGTTCTTTCATTTGGGCCATGTTTCTTTGTCTCATTTTGGCAGCCTCCCTGTGTTTGATTCTATGTATTAGGTAGAGCTGCTTTGACTACATGTCTTGGTAGTGTAGCCTACCAAGGTGTCCTGTGGGATCCAATGTCACAGCTCCCCCTATCACCCAAGCTGGGTACTTGAGGTCTGCCTTTTGTGTGGGCTGAATACATCTTACCTTTGTAGTTGAGACTTCATTGCTATTGGCAGATCATTAAAAGGGATTTACCTAGGCTAGTTGGCTGCAAGGATTGGCTGTGACCACAGACCAAAAAACCACCACCCTCCATGGAGGATCATCTGTGCAGGGTGGTAATGCTGTGATGTGGTCTGTAGCTGTCCACTGGGTACACTGGTCCTGAAGTTTCCCAGCTGGTGCAGGCCAAGGTCAATTCCCACCTGTGTTTTGTCCAGGTTCACCCTGCCTGAGCTATAAAGCAATCTGAGATGGCTGCTACTTGTTCTGGACTTGGAAATTCCCAGGCAAAGCCAAGCTGTGAATATAGGCTGGCTGCTGCTACTGCAGGGCCAGCTGTTGCTTGTTTGAGAGGATTTAGGAAGTTGTGCAGCCTGAACCAAAACCAGCCATTTATATGGAAAAGCAGCTTGGGTGGACCCATAAGTTGGGTGGGGTAGAGTCTCTGGGGCTCTGCAAGATGAGTCAAACACTGTTAGCTAGGTTAATGGAGTCTCATACATGGCACCAGCTCGCTGGCACTGTGGGTCTGTGGGTGCAAGGTTTAGAAAAGGGACAATGACCTCTGTCTGCCTTGATGCCAGACACTTCAGTTTCTCCCAGTATGCCATTAGTGCCTTTCAAGCTGTTACCCCGGTGCTGGAGCTCAGAGGGAGTGCATATGAGTAGGTGAGTCAGTGTGTGAGTTCTCTGAGAGGAACTGCTTGAAGTTCCAGCAGTTTCTTCTACTGACTCAATCCCTGCTGAATTTTGCAGCCAGAAATTGTGGGGACTTATCTTCCTGGCAATAGAACCCTGGGCTGGGGGTGCCTGGTGTGAGGCTGGGACTCCTCACTGCTGAGAGTTCCCTCCTCAATTTTTATCCACCACACATGGCTATGAGACTGGCCCATTCTGTGTCTGTGCCCTCCTGTCAGTCTAAATGGATGTGGTTTCTTTAATTCCATGGTTATCAGACTTCCATTGAACTTGATTTCTGATGGTTCGGAGTCATGGTTGTTCTATATTTTAGTAGTAATTTTGATGTATTTGTGAGAAGCAGTGAGCCATGTCTACCTACACTGCCATCTTGACTGGGAGTCAGGACGACTGATCTTCAGTGAATATTTTAGACTCGCAACACATTTGCCCATTTCATCGTGGATGGTTTACAAATGCACTGCCTACACTATGCTGGGTGTTCAACAGTTTTTGACCAAAAACAGCATGACCCCCATGCCCCACCCTCCCTATTCACCTGCTCTTGCCCCGAGTGACTTTTCTTTGTTTTCCTGAATGAAAAAAGTCCTCACAGGGAAACATTTTGCTGATGGTAAAGAGGTGAAACCAAAATGACAAAAGTACTAAAAGGCATCACAATCCATGCATTCAAAACTATTTTGAACAGTGGAAAAATTCATCTCAATAGATGTATTGCATCAAATTGAGAGTACTTTGAAGATGACTGAATTTTAAATATGCAAGCATAAATACACAATTTTTCATAAATAAACAAGTTTTGTGTTTAGTTCATTATAAACAGTCTTTCCATAATTGTCATATAGAGGACAAAGTTACCCACCAGTATATTTCTAATTTCTATCCGTTACTTCCCTCTCCCAAAAAGGGAACACATTTTTTTAAGAATCACTAAAATTTGGACTTGACTAAAAGGAACATCAGCCATCTACTGGTCCAACTGCTATAATTATTTCCCAGCTGATGCTGGGTTAATAGCACTACCTCTAATGTAAGAGTCAAATGCATTCTTTAACTACCAAAAAAATAGTAGTGAACTATTATTTCACCAATACTAGATTTTCATAGTTTTTGAAAGGCTCACCAAATGGCTTGGACTTACAACAACAAAGTTTGTAAAATGTATGAAGAATTCTTTAGTTAAGCTCCATGTTTATCTAGTAAAGTGATTAACAGCATAGATTATGGACCTTGCTCAACTACTTCCTATGTGAAGCTGGCCTATTTAATTAATTAACATCTATAATCTTTCTTAAAGATTTTATTTACTTATTTTTAGAGAGGGGAGGAGAGAGAAAAAGAAAGAGAGAGAAACATCAATGTGTGGTTGCCTCTTATGCATCCCATACTGGGGAGCTGGCCTGCAACTAAGGCATGTGCCCTGACTGGGAATTGAACCAGCGACCTTTTGGTTTGTAGGCTGGCACTCAATCCACTGAGCTACACCAGCCAGGGCAACATCTGTAATCTTCAACATTCTCATCTGTAAAATGAAGAAAATATCACTTACTCCATCGGGTTATTATGAGGACTAAATGAGTTAATATGTGTAAAATTTTTAGAACAGTGAGTGGTAAATCTTGAAAGTGGTATCAGTATTGCCTATTACCTACAATTATAAATATCACTGTGCTTCTGAAATAGATGCCAAAAGAAGCAAAGTGAAAGTTCTTATAAAATGAAGATACTTTCACATTCTAAAATATATTTTGTTACTCATCTTTGTTATAATGATCAAACAAATATGCATATACTAATAATGCAAAAGATTTCTATATAATTATTTTTGAATGAATATTTCCACGAGACTAATAATAAGTTTTTCAAAGCTATTAACATTCTAGGAGATCTACACACTGCTGGAGTTTACAAACACTATTTTTTTGTTTATGTGCACATGCTTAATTGGGGGAAAAGGACCATTTATTTCCTCAAATCCCAAAAGGTGCTGATGACTGAAAGTTTTAAATTAGAAAATTCACACATTGAAAAGATCTTCTAATAACTTATCTCGTTCAAAATTAACCATATTCTAACCTACATAAATTTACCATATTATACAGTAGTATATTTCCTTTAATAAAACCATATTGGTTAGACTAATAGAATGGCATTTCTGTTTTTCAGTATAACTGTGAAATTATTTTAAAGACTTGTGTTTATTGATCTATTCATTTCATTTACAAACCTGAAATAATTATGTCATGGAGATTTCCTAAAATTTTAAGCTTCTTGCTCCCAGTACACTTATTTCTTCAAACACTAATGGTTGTGAAGCATGTATTTAATAAAAGTATGTTTTTCAAATAATTTATAGTAACCACTTACGTATTTGAACATTTCCAATATTACTTTCATATCTATAGGTAGAAGATGAGTACTTTAATAAACCAGAAATAACTTCTGGTTTGTAAAGTCCCTTTTATAATGGAATACTTTATTTGATATAATAAAGTTATGTAAGATAAAGGGATATAACTTATTCCACCACATACAAGCCATGCAGTCATTGATGGGTTAATTTTTCTGTGCCTCCACATTCAAACAAAAACAGATTAATAAAAACAATCTCTCTCATAGGATGGTTCTAAGAATAAAATGAGATCACGAATGTGGAGCATTCAGTGTTGTGCCTTGCACACAGAATGTACTCAATAAAAATGAGTATTTAACCTTACAAGTTAGTTTTTGTTTGTTTGTTTTAGTAAGAGTAAGGAAGGGAGAGTGGGAAGGGGAGAGAGGGAAGGGGAGGGGAGAGAGAGAGAAAAAAAGAGAGAAACAAAATTAGATGTGAGACAGAAACATCAATCAGTGGCCGTCCATACGAGTCCCAACCAGGGGTACAGCACACAAGGTCAGGTATGTGCCCTGACCGGCAACTGAACCCACACCTTTTTTTTGTTGTTTTTTTGTATATGGGGATGATGCTCCAATCAACTGAACCATCAGGCTAGACTGTTAAATACTTTTGTAAGGATACGGTAGTATCTTAAAAGGGAAGTAGTGTGTGTGTGTACTCAGAGTCAGAGATTATTAGCAGTACTGATGCTGATTTGACAAAATTCAAAAATATAAGACCATGGGCAAAGCAGTGCCACCTCCTCAAGTTAACGACAATTAGTCAACACCCAGTCAAATATTTTTAAAAGCATGTTGTCCTAATAGATGTGTCATCATCTTTGGATAAATAATCATCAACTATTAATATATTTTATGAACATTATCTGGTTACATAATGTAATATTACATTGATTTACCTTTGCCAATTTCAGTGACAGTTAAAAGTTAACAAAATTGTTAATTAATACTAAACTAAATCATCCAGCCCCACTTCCCTCTATTATTGTATAACTCACACCATTTTTGTGATCTACTCCTTGAACTAAGTACAAGCTTGCAGACCAAACTTGCCAGGAATTAGAATGATGGTCATTGTTTTTGCAGGTAAAATCAGAGGTGCTAAGCACCACTGGAGATCATTTAAAGAGAGGAAAAATGATTTGAAAGTCAAACCCTTTCCATTTGTTAAATTTAAACATGGGATAAAAGCATAATTTGGGGAAAGCATTATTTTACACTCTATAAAAATTTAAATACACTTTACATATTAAAATATTCCTCTGATCTTCTATTCTTGCACTATAGATTGCAATTCTACCACAGTAGAAATTTGGTCCCACTTTTAAAAAGAATGTAAAATACAAGAATGCAAAAATAAAAAGGTGACAGAATCATGTATCAAAAGAACCATACTTATCACTTGTTCTTATTCACTCCTTTAGTTTTACATTGAAACATTTTTTTCCCATTTAAAATTAATGCTCTATTTAACTATTAGGAAATAAGACTCCCACTTCCTAGATACCCAATAGTAGTTAGCTTACAGCAAATTTCAGCTATAAAGCTATATTCACAGACTATTTCAGGAAATTCATCACCACTTTTATCATTTGTCATTGTCACTGCAAAAAAAATCCATCCTAAGAAAATGCCTGTGAGTGCATGGATCTCATAACATGAAGACTCTGATCTTATTTTCAGCTTATATTATCTGTAGATTTTATTTTATTTTTGTTTTTATTACACATACTAACCAAGGATGTAAGTTTTGGCTCCATCTTTAAAGATTTCCAAAGGATTAAGACACAGTAAAGGAAAAATATATGTATAATTTTGATTGTGAGACTCTTTACAGATAAAAATGTATTAATATGTTCAAAACAATAATGAAACATCTACAACATGATCTTTAAAACAATAATTGCATAAAAATCATATTCCTCTAATAGTTTAAATATTTGAACTCAGTTACTATATCCACAGATTGTGAATTTAAAAAACAAAATCACTGTTAGTTCAAGAGATTGAAATGTTAAATATATCTTCAGCCCAAGTCTATGGACAATGTGAATCCAAGTATAAGTGGAGTATAACACTGAAGAGAATATCAATATAGCACTCAAATTTCACTTTAAAGGCAATAACATACAATATGCAAGGCAGGCAGAGCTATGTTATTTCTTTTACTCTTTCTGGTTTTATTTTATAGTGTAACTCTTTAATTATTTAAGTGTTACTTTGATTATGTGGCATTCCATATATTCACTAAGTTGGATTTACCACATGCATAAAAAGTGATGTATTTTGTTAAATCGGAAAGGTGCTCTACTCTTATATTTTGATTTGATATTTGAGGCCCATGATATCAGAATATTTTAAAGGTAGAAGGTAACAAAAGAATAGGATTCGCATTTCAAATGTCATCCAGAAAGCAAATTTAATTAAATTATTTTATATTTTTATCATATTACTTGATATCTGGAAGTTTACTGGCCATCAGACTTTTCTCATCAAAATTACATGTAGCCAGAAAATAGATTTTATTTACTACAATAAAAAAAATAATGGCCTAAAACTTTGAAGAAATATTATTCAAGCAATAATTAATTTAAATAAACTGATCCCTTTGGTTGACCTTTTACAATGTTAAATAATAACACTTTGATTGTTGGATGATACAAAAAAGTATGTATTTTAATAAGATGAATAAATGGGACATTTGAATTCTCAAAGGGGGAACTAGGTATTAAAATAAAATATGTTAAATAAAAATTCTCCACAGGCATGTTATTTAGTGATTGCAATAATTTCATATCTGCATTTGGGCTCGTATATTTGTGCTCTACAGAAAGCATAAAAACTCCATGTGATCCTACTACCATATTCTTTAAGTACTCTAAATCACTAAGGCCACCTAAGAATCTAACTGGCATTCCATACCTAAAATGATGATTAGATATGCTGTAATTATACTCTACTACTTCATCATTTACTTTTCCTCACCACTTAAACAAGTTTTTACCCAGCTGCTTCACTTTGTGCATTGACTAAGTCAGAGTTCACATTCACAAAAACTTCAACTAACTTATACCCAAGACTGTGGCAGTGAAGCAAGTATTAATAATTGGTGGGATTAATGTTACAAGATGTATATGGTGATCCCCATGTACCTGACTTAATGATGTTCCACTTTAAAATAATCTAGTAACCTACAGATCATATTAAATGGGAAACAGCAAAGATGTCATCCACAAGGTTTGAAATTACAATTAGTAGAGGGTACATTCTACACTCAAATTCTCTTGACAAGAAGCTGAATAAAACCTAGTTATATCTTTACCAGGCAAGCTGGAGCTATACTAAAGTGAAATTTAAAGAAACAAATTCCAACTATTAAGTTTGGGGAGAAAAGACAATAGATGGGAAAAACAACAGTTTCTATCTTTCATTTTTAAAAAATATATCTTATAGCTTGGGTGTTGAAGTGACCTTATAAACAATGGGTACATTGCTTATGACACTGCTTGGGAGGTGCAATATGAAAAGAATTGACAGCTCAGGTACACTAAGGATGTCAGCAAACATCTCTCACATAGCACCTGGGGCACAGCTCAGGCTGAGTGACTGTGAGCAACTCACAATTTCTCTGAGCATCAGTTTATTCCCCGGTAAAAAGAACAAAAATTAGTTTATTCTACATTAAACTCAGTAGCTATACAACCCTAATTTTTTTCTCCTTCCCCATAAGAAATCACTACCCAAAATTTGGTACACAACATATAATCTTATACATATTATGTATCCATATACAATGTGTAACTTTGATATACAAGTTTAAGACTAATAATTTAAAACTCTTACAAATGTATATCTGTAAAGCGTCATTAAGACTGTTGCCAGCTATTGACTACTTTTAAAAATGCCACATTGAAATTTTTAATGTATTCTGATGAGCAATTACTCTAATGTAAAACCTAAGAATTGCTTGATTATTGACTCTTCATATCTTCAACATCACCGTATATTACCAAAGTGGTCCCCAAAGTATTTATAATGATTTACACTCTCACAAAAAATGCATACCAATAATACTCTGCATTCCCACCCAAACCAAGTAGTGCCAAGCCTTCATTTCTATTATTTTAAGTGCTATAAAATGACTTGCCACTGTTTTAATTTGCATTCCCTAGGTATTAATAAGGTTGACTATGTTTACTTTCCAGTGACTTTCTTATTTTATAAGCTACCAGTTCTTATCTTTTAACCCACTTTTTTCCTACTGGGTAACTGATGACACTATTGTTCGGCTGTTGGCTTCCCTTACACATTCTGGGCACTTAACCAGTGATATTTATTGCAAATATTTACTTCTTGTCTGTGATTTGTCTGTTCACTTAATTTATGATGCCTTTTGATGTTTAGATGTCCTTAATTTTAGAAGAAAATATCAATAGGTTCCTTCAATAACTGTCAATTACATCAAGTTTTTGCTTTTAGGGCCTTCTTAGAGTTATCCTTCTGTAATGAAGCTTAATAGATACACTGTTCCATACTTTCTTCTCTCAGTTTTTAGATTTTGTGCACTTTTTTAGCTTTTCAGCTTTTAGAAGATATAAATGTAAGAAATTCTGGGGCCTATGACATTGGGCCTTTTATAATATATTTATAAAAATTTATAAAACAAATATATAAGCCACAAACCTCCACAAATTCATACACTACCAGGAAATGTGATGGTAACAAAAGTGATATGGATAGAAAATAAATGACTCATGCTGGGAAGCATTTTCAAAGTTTAGCTATTATAAAATAAAGAAAGAAAAATTATTTTATCCATTCATCCATTCACACAACTAAAACTTAATAATTACCTGCTACATATATATGTATGTATATACACATATGCATACACATGTATTAATGTGTATACATTAATGTATACACATATTAATGTATATTAATACCTGCTGTGTGTAGGTGTGGGGGTGGGGCAAAATTCCTTTGCCAGGAAGTGGAAATACATTGGTCAGAAAAAACAAACATGAGATCTGTTCTCATGAAGCTTATCATCTAAGTAAAGTGTGTGTGCATGTGTATAATCTAAATAATCTCACAAATTATGAAATTATAGCTATCTTAAAGAAACATGCATGGTGCTCTGAGAATTTAAAATAGTCTAATGAAGTGACACTTCAGTTGAGAGAGGAAGTTTGGGAAGAAATTGGCTAAATAATACAGGAATGAAAGAGCATTCCAGGCAGATGGAGGAACATAAACAAAGGCCACCTTTATTTTTTACTGTCTGTCTTCCTCCTTATCTACTAAGCTAAACAACAGAACCACCATCATACAGGATTTTTGTTTAGTCTCATTGTTCATCTTTCACACATCCAAAATTAGCACTAGTGTCTGGCACATGATAGATGTTCAACAAATATTGAGTGATTTGAAATAAATTTGTTCAATGCCTCCTCTTGCAACATGTGTGTTTTCATTCTAAAAAACTAGACAATATAACAGAGCTTATCCCCCCACCAAAATAGGGCTTAGCAAAAACACTCAAAACTGATACAACTAATAACACAAACTTCTAAACAAAACCATAAAAATTTTAATAGAAATCATATATACCAAAAAGGAAATGTAATATTTCTAATAAAAAAGAAAGAATATAGTAAATACATGAGCTTTTTTCTTTTAAAAAATGATGAAAGTAGACTGATGAAAGGGGTATCCCTCTACTGCGTTGTGCATTTGCTGATAGCAGTGTACTTTGCATTCAGCTTTAATTACTTGGTAAAGCTAAATATTAATGTGCTGGGAAAACCACACATTAGCCAATTTACACATTTTACTGGCATAATTCCCCTACTTACTCATCATGTAGAAGCTAATTCACATTACATAAAATTACACTATAGCAGAACAAACTATATTTAATAGTCTGGTACCGACTAAGTATTGTTTGAGTTCACAACTCAAAGTGCAGCAAAGGACACTCCCAGGCAGGTTAAAGTCGTCCTGGGAGGTTTCATGGAGTAGGCCTGTAATGACAGCTGAGAATTGCATAAACAGATTGAATGCATATTCTGCGTGTGCGAAGGTGCTCTAACTTACTTGACCTTAACAAAGTGAAAGATCTATGTTTGCATTAACAAGGTACAGTGAGCTTACAGAGCCTTAAATTCCAGGCAGATAGTTCCTATTCCTTGAAAGAGAAACAAAATGAGGAAGTATCATGAGAAAGCACCCATCTAGAGACACTAAAGAAAATGTTTATTGCTCTATGTTACATGAAGAACAAGATTATCAACAAAACATGATAGTCCAATTGTCACACCTGTTGAGTACATACTGAATCATCTTTGCATAGGCTGAATACTAATACAAATCTGGTAAAGTGCTAAAATAAATGAATTTGTGGCCAACATTGTATAAATAAAGTTGACCTGCAGTGGACAAGCATACTTTTCATAATCCAATTTTACATGAGTTATACTTAAACTAGTAAGGAGAGTAAGTTAGCCTATTAACCACTGACATGATTTTTCTTTTTTGGTTGCTCATGGGGAAAATAACATTTAATTGACAAGGTTGAAAAACTCACATTAACTCTTCAAACGTACTTATTTAATATATATTTGTGAATCTTCAACTAGAATGAATACACTTAGAAGATATGGCCTCTCTCATTCATTTTCCGTAAATTACTCAATTGTTTAGCATTGTCTCTTGCACATAGTGCATGCTTAAGAAATAAATGATTACAAAATGAATAAAGAACAAATGAATCACAAGTTATGCCTGCAAAGCCAATAACTGAATAATGGTAAAATATCTCAGGCCAAATAAAAAATATGTATACACCAGCTTATGCAAACCAGAAGAGGCTTGTTAACATACTATACTTCTCCCCCTGTGATGGTTAAATTGTATGTGTCAAGTTGGCTTACTCAGTTATTTGGCCAAACACTAGTCTAGATGTTGCTGTGAAAATAATTTATAGTTGTGATTAATATCTATAATTTGACTTTAAGTAAAGTAGATTACCCTCAATAATGGGAGTGGGTCTCATCCACTCAGTAAAAGGCCTTAAGAGTAAAATTGAAGTTTCTTGGAGAAGAAGGAATTCTGTCTCAAATTATAATATAGAACACCTGTCTGAGTTTCCAATCTGTCCTACAGATTTCCAGCCTCCTCAATCATGGGAACAAAATTCCTTTCAGTAAATCTTCTTTAAGATTTATTGAAAGGAATATATATATATATATATATATAAACTTAGTTCTATTTTTCTGGAGAGCACTGACTAATTCGTCCATCCCCCTCAAAAAAATTAACTGAAAACACCACCAACATTATTAGAAGAAATGTAGATGAGATAGGTCCCATTATAAGACATTGCATTACTGTGTATATATAAACATACACTGTATGTTTACATGCAGTACACGGTATGTTTGCATAAACATACACTGTATGTTTATACATACACAGGTATGACAAAAATTGATCCAAGTTTTGACTTAATGTCAGATAATATTGTAGAAAAACATTTTAATTTGGTAATATTTGTACATGCTTGTAAACTGGTTTTGCTGGGGGTGTAAACTGCATTGCCACCTTCTGTTGAAGAAGAAAGTCTACCGCAGGACCCATTTTACCTGACCACACGCTAAATCAGAGTCCATCACCACCTTTGGATTCCTAGATTTGACCAGGTGCTGAGCATTCTGGGGGCTATGCTTATACAGCACAAAAGATTCACATGATTGCAAAAATTCCTCTATTTCTCCTCACATTTTTATCATAAAACACCTAAAGAGTGCACACACATCACATTCACTCTTGAAACAGTTTTAAGGCAACTTTTCTTCCAGATAGGTTAAACATAGTTTTTAATGGAGTGTTTCATCTCTGGCATTGTAAGAAAAATGGCTCTAGTAGTTTTTAATCCATAAAATTAATTATGATCATATTACTTACCATAATTCTAAATATTTAGCAAAGAAATGATTACTTTTCCAAACAATTAGTTCATTTGAGATGGTTACAGAACACCTTGCTTCAGTCATTTTTTACACTTTAAAAACCCTTTCTTTTACATCTCAGTTGTTTTGAGTCCTTATTATTATTTCTCTAATATGTATAACTAGGTTCTCAAGGGGGGAATCAATAAGAATTAGAGCTTTTCTTTTTATACTTCAAAACTGCTAGCATTCCTGCTAGCATTAAGCAAAAGAAAAAAGAACAGGAAAACACATGACCTACAGGATAAATAGTATTCACATTTCAAAAATGTGAATGGTAGAAATACAAAGTGAAAATATTCTCCACATAAGATCACGAAACCATTCCATGGTTCATGCACTGAAATATATGGAATTTCTTAACAAAAGATAAACTATGGTATATAAACTATTCCTGGAATGTCCCAATAAGAGAAGAGATAAACAGGCACACAAACTACCAATATCATGTTAAAGTGACAAATTAGTCAACATCACACCAATGACAAAATGCATAACATGTAAGTAAAAGTGTTTTTCTATGATGATACAGTCAATTGTTGACACACTGGACACTCAGAGCAATGATGTGTGTGGGGACAGAGTAATGGGAACAGAAGCACACTCACTCTTCATGGCTGCCCAGGGAGTCACCAACATGGCTACCAGAAGACAGAGAAAGAGGGTCTACCGACTTCTACTTTTACTAAGGACCATGGATAATATGGGTACTCCAAGCAGAAACTAGACTTTATGCTTCAGAAGGACAAGAACCATACATATTTCATTAACTGACACATATAAGGGGCCTATTAACATTTGTTTACTGAATGAAAGAATTCTACCAGCCTCATATGTCCTCATACCTGCAGACATTTCAAAACGTGGATCCGGGAAATCAAAGGAAATGACATATTCCAGGCGTGTGAGACAGTGAATGTGGAGTGGATGCTCTAAATTCTGCTTTGAGGAAGTAAAAATCCAGATTCCCCTTTGACCTCCATTCTCCATATCATGTTTACTGCTTCCCTTCTTGCTCCCTTAAACTTTGCAGATCCCTAATGGCCACCATATATATTCCATAGTTGCTAGAGTTCCTCCAGTCCTTTTTTTTTTTTTATGACGTTTAGCCCTCTTAGATTACTCAATCCTAAATTGCAAAAAAAACTTCAGTCCATGAAAAAGCCATGACAGCCAGTATTCCAAGTAACCTAAATGTGATTCAGGACAGTGGCTAGCAGTGGAAGTAGTTCATATAAGATGGACAAAAGTCAGGTCACTCTTTATTCACTCATTTATCAACTACTGAGGAACCTCACATCACTGATTTCAACCAGCTGATTTAAAAAAGAGAATACAATACAAAACTCCTGCCTTCACAGAGCTCACAATCTAGTGGGCATGAAGCACAAGCAAGTAGTAAATTATGATACTTTAAGTGGAATGTGATAGTGATATAGACAGGCTGCTACTGGAACTCAGCAAAGGCCTCTTGCATGGGTTTGGGGTAGGCTATCTTTAATTCACATTTGAACTGAGCCTTAAAGGACCCACTGGAATAAAACAAAAGATTAGCTACTCCAAGTGAATAATGTAGTGTCTGCCAATGGATGGGAGGCCCTAGGACTGGCGGGGGGGTGGGGGGGCAGGCGGGGGGAGTAACAGAATTTGTTGCACAAGTTTGCTAGAGAGAAGTTCAGCAGCAGCCTAGTACCCTGGATAGCTCCCTGGCATCAATTGTGATGGGAGAGACTGAGGTTTAGCAGATTGGAAGACCAAGTAAAGGATCTCCAGAACTTGAAATTTACCAGTCTGCCCTACATTGAAATTAAAACACTTTGCTTTTCAAAATATTTAACCCATTTCTTTCCTGCATTATACCCCTGAGGCTGTGTGTCTTCTCTATCTAATGAACCTGGTACTCCTTAGAAATATCCTGGAAGACAATTCCTTCCTTACTGAACAGCTCTGGAAGGTCTTTATCACTCCTGTTTCAAACAGCACTTCAACCTGGAACCCTCAAAATTCCCCCAGAGTTGCATCATATTATACTCTCCCTCCAAACAACTTATACCCTCCCACAGAAGGGCCCTTTATCATTTCAGAAGCTAACCAATACCATTATATTTGCACCTTAAGGTATGCTGTAGAATTTACTCTTTGAAGTTAATTTTAGCCATAATGTTGCTGTAAGTTTATACCCTTGTTATGTACAAAATTTTAATGATTTTTAAAGGTCCAATTTAGTAGTCCATACTTTATGTTTATAATTACTATTATAGGAGGTGCTTTCTAACTAAGTAATTCCTTTATTAATAAATATTTGTAGTGTCCCTGGGTCTGTTTATACATGAATGTAATATTAAAAATTGAAATCAAAATCAAATAATTATCCTTGAACTCTCTGCCTAAAAGTTTAGAATCCTGATATATACAGATCCATTGGCTTTGTTATCAATAAGATATTTTGAAACTTTACCTGAAATAACTTTCTTAGTCCACACTTCTAATATCAAACCTGAGTTTGGTTTAGAGGTATTTTCTTCCTTTACCTAACCTTCTCATCTGATATTTCTGGGATTTTTGTATGTTTTTCTGCCTTCAGACCTTTCTTCAATATCATAAAGAAGACTAAGTATTAGAAAGGAGTACTCTCTAAATATATTTCACATATTCAGATTTAATGTTCTGATAATTTGTGTAACTACCAAGAAACAACAGCCAAACAAACAAAAATAAAGGTAGTTTCTAAAGAAAGAATTCCCTAAAATGTTAAAGTCTACACTTGCACTTATTTTTATCATTTGTTTATTCATGTATACTTGTTTGGTTTTATTTATCAGCCTAATATAGGAATGTGGTAAATTGTCTCCTGATCTTGTCAAGAAAACAAAAATCAAAGAAACCACACACACAAAAAAACAACTCATTAACCAAATTAGCTAATTTCTAAAAAACAGCTAATTGCAGTGAATAGGCACATAAGAAATAGGATATGCTAGTTTAAATTTGGTTGATAAGGAAGGTATCACTAAGACAAACAGAAGAATTGAATTAGGGTAGGAAACCTGGCTTAACAATCACTTCTTAAACACAGGAATACTGTTAGTTTGCATTAATGACTGAGGAAAATTAGAGAAGGCATCACACCTTCTGGAATATGTGTCTTCAGCTACTCTACATTCCAAAGATATCATGTACAAATAAGGTTAAGAAGGAGAATAGAGAAGAGCCAGATCAACTACTGACTAGAAAAGTATAAACAGGCAAATTCTAAAGAAATCACATGTACGTACTGCAAATATCTGTATACACATATCACATATGGGTACCGACCAGCACACGGTAGAATGTGTATTTCATTTATTGTGAATTATGCTGTTCACAATATGAACCCTATGAACCATAGGAGGCATATTCTTTTTGAAACAGAATGGCTTATACATAATAAGCATTTATAAAATGTTGTCAATGATGATAAATAAAGGAGCTCTATAATAGGGCATACCCATATAAGGGAAGATTACATGTAGCAAAATGAGGCACTCTAGTGACTGTCAGAATCTGAAACAAGAGTGTTGTCTGGGAGTGCTACAGAAACCCAGCTGTAAATAGTTCCAAGAAGTTCAACCAGCCTGAGTATCTGAGGGTATGGCAATACACCATCAGTCATTGACATCACGGAGGTCCAAGAGTGAGTGCTGGAAATTCAGCATACGTCTGAGAGCTGGCAATGTTTAAAGATCTAGGAAAGTGGTATTTTGGAAGGAGTTTTCTAATATACAAAAGGACTCAAGAAATGAGATGGTTTCAGAGGGAGGATCCCAGTCTCTAAAGAAATAAAGAAGGCTCTGTCCATACAGCCTTGCTCAAACACAAAGAGAAATGGTGATAATAGGTAATTTATCAAGATGCAGGAAAATATATTAGGTGAGAAATCAGTTTCAGTTATAAAAAAGAAGCATTACTATACATATGTAATAATATTCGAGCTAGATGTCAAGGGTGGCTTAATGTTAAGTCCCAAGTTATTGGACTATAAACCAATCTTCCCACTACATAGAAGGATTGGTCCTGACTCAGGGGCTTGGCTGAGGCTCCAGCTAGTGATTAAATTATTCTAGCAACAGGAACAAATTCTGACAAAAGCTACAAAATAGGCTATATCTGAAATAGTTAAACAACCAATTAATTTTTTATTCTTGGTATTATGCATCTACTGTTATTCGTGTTACTGACTGATTTAAACACATAAATTATATAGCTTTGTACATTTAGTCTAGTAGAGGGGTTCCAATAACCAACTTTAACTTCCTGATTGTCCACTGACTTGTACAAAATCAGTCTTTAAAATCTTCCTTTGCTACAAACTTCTGAACATTGATTAAACCCACATTTAAAAAAGTGAATTGAAGATTAAAATCCAAAAGAAACTAAACTGATTACCATATGATATTTCCTTCTCATGGGAGATATTCTGGATTAATAGACTGTGCCAAAGATCAACTTTGCTTAATCGGGGTACTCAAAGATCTATGTGAACCTTTCTGGAAGATAAGCTGCTCATCTCCAAATATGGAGAATATGTAATGTTTGAACATTCTCTACCTAAAAGCACCTATTCTTAAAATTATACGTGGCTACATTTTAAAAGTGCACTAATGGGATGAGAGATTCTTGACCAAATAGGGTAAGAAGTTGGGCTTGTGTGGTACTGAGGGTGCACATTATGGGTATTGAAAAGAATAAAGTTTTTTGCAAGCTTTAGCCTTGCAATTCCTTCATCACTTGTTCCAATTACACAAAAAGCAAGAACAGCATCGTTGAAAATGGCAGCTACAGCACAGGTAATGCACAGATAGTGCTGGATCCTGAGTTCAATCAGGAAAGAAAAGATACACTCCTTTGCACTTTGCTATCTACTTATTCCATAATTTTTACATCACTGTAATAAAAAATCAAACTCTGGTTTAGAGAGCTTGGCAGACCATAGAGCAGAGCCTCAGTTTCCTTGTCTCTAAAATATGCAAAAAATATGTTTGTAATTTTAGATGAATCACATGGCATAACATATGTAAGCTGCTTATGATGTAGAAAGTGTTCAGCACATTATGGCCATTGCTGCTGTTGTTAATTTAAAAATATGTCATCATTTGTAAAATATAGAGGAAAGCAATAACTATGTCACATGTATTCTAGGACTCTCCTGATTTTAAAATCTTTCTTACAGTGTCTTTCTTTAGAAAAACATAAAACATCCATAGAATGAGGGCATACAGTTATTCAGCCAATATTTATTGGGCATCTACTATATATTGGGTACTGTTCATCCCTGGTGATACAGTATTAAATCAATTACACAAATAAACATAAGATTAAGACTACAGTAAGTACCATAAGGTAGAAGAACATGGAAATAAAGAAACATATAACAAGGTAACTGATGTAGCAAAGGAGGCCAAGGAAAGTTTCCTTAGGGAAGGGATAACTGAGCTCATATCTGAAACAGACATGGCAGAGAGTGGGGGCAGGGGGGGAGGATGGAGAGAAAGAGAGAGACAAGAAGAGGGGGAAGGGGGAGAAGGAAAGGGAAACTAAAAGATATACAGGATGTGAACACATTATCTTTGATTTTGAAAAATGTACAGATATGGTCTAAAATTCATTTCAGCAGTTAGACTTCTGGAACACTGTAATGTCCCAATGTAATGTTATTGTTGTGCAGCTAAAATAACTGTAATCTTATACAGAGAAAGAGGATTACTACATGCTAAGACCAAAAATATCACATAAGTGTAGGCAAAACTAAACAGAAAATGGTCAACATGTATACACTGTCAATATTTTTTGTTTTATAAATGACTATCAATAAGGTCCAGCTAGGGTCACTACTGTCCAGTTAAATTCTACACTTATTTACTGCTTCCCCCAAACAATACATGTGCACAAGAATTAGAAACTTGTTTAAATTGTTTTTAATTACAGTTAAGATGAAAATCATCTGGTGAAGAGTGTATTTTCAGGCCTAAACTTAGTTAACTCTACCAGTTAGCAAAGTACTTAGACACAAAACAGGTGGATGCCACAGCCTTCACATTTCACTGTACAATGCTCTCAGTCAGTGGTTCTCAAACTTTATTGTGTGTAAGAATCACATACAGGACCCCATCCCAGAGTTTCTCACTCCATCAGTCTGCGGTGGGATTGGCATTTTAACAGTTCACTGGTGCTGCTGCTCAAGGAACCACATTTTGAGTATTACTCTAGGTTAAGAATTTGCCCTTAGATAAAATGTTTTCTTATAAATGAGCTTTCCTTACAAATGATTTTATTTAGTCTCAGAACAGAGTTATGGTAATCAAAATTTTAATTGGTTTAATTGAAATTTAAAAATTGTTAATACAGTGTAGAATGAAAACCAAAAGCTATATTTTAAATTAACCTATGTACAGGGCCACAATTTAGCCAAACAACAAACTTCATCTAAAAACTTTGTAAAAATTTGTTAGTATGTCACAGAACCTAGTACTCATTTTCAACAACCACTTTGTTGGCATTTCATTTAGCCCACATGAAAAAGACTAAAATGCAATATGGCAATTTGAAAATAAAAACTGAATATCTTGGTACTGTATCCATTGCAGTTTAGATTGGTAATTTTTACAATTTTATATTATATTTAGTTTAAGCTACATATTGAAATCTCCCAATCTTTTTTCACTGCTTATCCCACCCCAGACCTTAACTTTTATTCTTAACTGATGTTCATGCATAGCAAGGTACTACTGCTGATAGAAGTGGATGTTCTCAATATAAAGCCAACAGATTTTCTCACTACCGGGAGGAAAATCATGCAGAAGCTGTCAGTCATATTTCATACAGTTCGAGAGATTATATTATCAAGGTGATACACCTGTGACATATGGTCCAAAACCAAACTCAAAAAGAGGCTGATTAACAGAGAGTCTGGTTTGTAATCAGACTACCTTGGAAACCATCCCATTCCTGCACAAATATGAAACTGGTGATTTAATAGGTTTTTCACTTTTTCTAATAACTCTTACCTGTTCACTGTCAACAAAATAAAGAGAAACTCTTTTAATCCAACTAATCTGAAAGTACAATAATTATATTGTTATTTATTAGTAGTCATATCTAATATTTGTACTATTTCTTTACTATCACCATAACATACTTCTGGGGTGTCATATTGAAAGACAGTCTCAAAGTCAATTCAGATGTTTCCCCTTGTAGTCATAAAATGGAGAAATGCATTATAAATACTTCTGTGTATTTATAATAACAACCATATGTATGAAGAAAAATAACTAGGACCAGAATGCTTGGAGATGTGTTTCTATTACCAATACAATCTATTTACCAGAACATAGGTAAAATATCCCTAAAATTGTTGCTACGATTTTAAAATTGTTCTCCACAAGCCCTTCATGGAAAATAATGGAAGCATAGATTAACTATTATGGGGATGCACTTTAATATCTAAAAAGATTTTAGAAAAATATGCCATTTAATGAGTTACACAGAATATCAGTGTAATAGAAAGCATTCAATAAATACTTATTATTATACAGTTGTTTTTCTACATATCTCATACTTTTTCCTTTAGAGCAAATCTAAGTAGGGTTGGTTAAGATGTACCTCAAACATGCTTTAAAGAGGTTGTATGTGCACATTTTTATTAATACCAAATTCAACATTCAGTGTGCTGTGGTATATTTAAATATTTAGGGTAAGAACTGTCTACAAATACATGTCAAGCATTTTTTTTTCATTAAAAGGCAATATAAAGTCATATTTGTCTTCTAAGGTACAAAATCATGTGTTGACAATTCATTCCAAGAATACAGTGTACAAATCTTTTATATCAAAAACAGACTCACCCTGCACTTGGGACAATAAATTCAACCACCTTGCAATATCCAAACCTATTTCAAATCAAACTTATATTCCCTCATATCTTTTGTTCTTTTCTATAATTCCAAGAGACTTGCATCTTATACTTCATATTCTCATCCATAAGCCACTAATCCTATTTATCCTGTAAGATCAAGACCAAGCAAATCTACCTACCTCTGAAGCCTTTTCAAACAAAATGCCCAGTATGAAATGTTATTATCATGCTCTGAACTCCTGCAGTCCTCATTAGGCATGCAATCTCTTATTGTCATGAGTTGTTAACTCTGTTCAAGCATGAGCATCAGATTCCCCCCAAACAGAGGGTAAACTCCTGAAGGGCTGAGAGCTACCAAGTCCTGTTCTCTACAATGCCTAGAAAGTTCCTTGCACATAACAGGTCGTCTGTTGTGAGTGCTACACTGAATAATAAAATGCAATAAAGAGTTGAATGATTATAAAATATATTTTCCATTTACTACTTCATGAGTTTGATCTACATTTACATCCTATAGTATAAATAATGCATTATTAAAATAAACAGTTCCAGATTCTCTGAGTGTCAAAAAACAAAATATCCATAAATATAACTTTTTAATAATCATAATACATTGTTAAACTCCTCCGTATTTCCTCTACGCTGCAGAGGAAACCAACCCTCAGTGGGGCTCTCACTCTACGTCCTAAGGTAATATATAAAACTGTACATGTGCCAACGTCGAAAATGTATTTTCAACTAATATGAACATAACCAAATCAAAATAACAAGTCCTTAACTCTGCTCTGTCCTCAAAATGAACAGGAGTGATAAGGAAAGCTACTTTCACACTGGGAGAAAAAAAACCTAAAAGAGTTGGCATGTTTTGATGAAAATAAGGCACTCTCTAATTAATATAAAAGGAAGACAGATGACTCTTACAATAGATTGACCAGTTTACTTCTCTTTAGTCTCTTGAAAATTATTGAAGGGGTGGTTGCAACATGAAATTTCAATGTTTTAAAAACATTGAGCTTGGCAGGCAGGCCTTAGAGATGTACCAGTTTAAAATAATAAGGACACTAGGTAGAGGGGGACAAAAGGGAAAAAACTGGGACAGTCGGGATAGCATAAACAACGAAATACTTTTAAAAATAAGATAATAAGGACACTGTCCTACCCACAACCCAGTTGTGTGTCTCAGTCACAACCCAGTCATTGGTTCTGTAAAAGCATAAGCTGCTAACTTTTAAAGTACATGCGTATTTGCTAAGGCACAGTCAGTAGACACTGTCTCAAGTTATATTTCAGTTCAAGTTATGCCTTTGGAATCTGTACCTGTTTAAAAGCAAACAGAAAGAGAAACAGAAACAAACTATGTTGCAGACTATATTAATAGTATTTTAAATCTTAATAGCTAGTTTTTAATCTTTTAATCGGTAGTAATCAATATAAACTCGGCCAGGTGTATGCTTCTCTTTCCTCCCCAACATTTTTAATAAAACCACCTTCACAGTAAAATGTGTGCATATCATTTTTAACAGCCTTTCTTAAGGGTAGGGATGGAGGATATGTGTTACATTTCAGTGGGAAACTATTCAATTGTAAAGATATTAGAAATGAAAGCTGTTGAAATCAAGTAGGTATTTTCTGTCTTGTGGGTCCTACTGCTGGCCTGAAGAGTTAAGAGTGGAGAGTAACTATACAAAAACACTAAAGGGCACGAGATCTTCTAAGAAGCATTCTTTCCACCTGTAAAAGACAAACGACTTTCTGACTTCATTCTTTTCATATTACAGGTCCCACAAGAGAAGGGAGAAAGCAAAATTGCTTCTGAGTCTGTGAACGAAGAGGGGAGAGATGGGAGAGAGAAGGAGGGAGAGAAACAGTGAAGCTTAGGATACAACTGAAAGAAACCCCGAGAAATTTCACAACTCTTTGCCATAAATAGTCTTTCTTCTCACTCGGGATACCTCCTCCTTGACATCAGCAAGGCTCAGCCTCCACGCACAGGGAGGCACCATTCACAAATCCCTCCGTCACCCCTTTCGGCACCCCTACCGCGGGATGCTACCGTGTGAGCCCCGAGAAACCAGCCAACAGATGAGAGGGCCCAAGGGGCCACCTGCGGTTTCGGCTCCGGAATGATTTTCTTTTCAGGTGAACCAACGCACAGATTAGTCGGCAGCGCGAGCACACACGAACGAACGAACACACACACACACACACACACACACACACACCCCTCCCTGGAGACCCGGACACGCCACCACAAAGCAATTTGTTCACACTAAGTCGCCGCTGTTCCTCCGCTGCCGGGGAGGGTCTCGCATCCAACCCAGGAAGCTGGAGCCAGAGGACAAGCACTCGGGGGCTCGAGGCGTCCGCGCGCCGGCGCTGCGGCTCCCGGCCGGGGAGCCCCGGTTCCCTGCCCCCTCCCGCTCCTTCCCGCTCCTCGCCGCCGCCGCCCCCGCCCCCGCCCCCGCCCCGGCGCCCGCAGCCGGGCTGCCCCTACCTGCGGGACGCGGGTGGCGACGGAGAGGAGCGGCCCGAGCCTGCGCCAACTCTTGCCTCCTTGGCCAGCCGCACTCCGCATCGCCCCGGAGCGACGGCCGCGGCGCGGGGGAGCAGAGCGATCGGGGCACGGAGTGAAAGGCCACACAGCGCCCCGAGAGTCACCGGTCGGCAGCGAGCGAGCCGGTCCGCCTCCCTCCCACCCCGCCCGCAAGGCCAGGTCCCCGCGCCACGCGAGCTGGGCCCGCTCCCGGCGCCCCGGGCCTGGGCGGGGGCTGCTCCCGGGCGGCCCGAGCACGCTGCGGTCACCTGCCGGGCGGTCATCCCCGCGTCCGCCTGGGGCTGGCCCCAGAGCCGACCCTCCGAGCTCAGGGCGGCAGGGGCGTTACTACCTTGAGGGCTCCGCGCCGCCTGTTAAGGCTCTTCCCGGGCACTCCGGGGTTTATGTCTTCGGGGCGCGGGGGTGTCTTTCCTGGACCCCGTCCTCTGCCCTCCCTCCCCTTCTCGGCTGGGGGGCTCCTTCTCTCCACTCCCAGTTGCACAGAGTCCAGCTGCGTTATTTAATAATCCTCCTGCTCCTCTCGCCTGCGCCAGCAGAGCCGCTCAGCCTGAGCCACCGCTTCCCAGTCAGTCATGTTGTTGAGAGAGAGAGGCGGATTGGCAGTCGGTCGGCGACTATTTGTGGTGAGAGAGCGGAGAGCAGAGCGAGAGGAGGGCAGGGGAGGGCCGTGGGGAGGCGCTTCCAAGTGTGCGAGCGCGCGGAGTGCGACTGTGTGGGGAGCGCGGGAGCCGCCTCCCGGGCAGGCTGCGTTCCGACTGTGCGGAGGGCGGCGGCGAGCACAGCCTTTATAGGGTTTGGTGGGGGGAGGGGCTGGGGCGGCGCCGGGCCAACTGCGCGGCCGGTGTCCACGCGCGCATACTCACATGTTAACGCGCGCACACCCGCTGCCGGCCGGCTGCTGAGTTTTCATTTTAGGGGCAGCCGTATCCGACCGTGCTGACTTGGCTTTCCCTTTAGCCCATCCCTTTGCTTAAGTCGAGTCCAAGTGCAGAGGCAGGTCAAGAAAGAATAAGAGAGGGAGCCTAAACCTCGAGGAAGGACCCAGAGGATGCTGAAAATGCACTGGATCTTTTCTCTCCAAACCACTGATACTGTCTTCTTTCCCTTCCTCCTCTCAGGGAGAAAAAGGGGAGACTCTTTCTCCCCTTTTCACCCTCACCCAAGCTACTAACATCCTGACAGGTCTCTCTTCCCTTCAGGACAGCCAGGAAAGAAACTTGGCTTCTCTCCTAAAAGCAGGTTACACCTTCCAGGAACCATTCACAGCCATCAGTTTTTCTGAGGGATAATGGAAGCGTTGGGACAGTGAACTGGTATGGAACTTGGGTTCCTACACATCTGGTCCTCGACAACGTAGGATTACAAACAGAACCAGCTACCATGTTGATATCACTTGAAGGATGGTTCCCTGGAAAAATTTGCCCTTTTAGCGATGGAGAAGACTTCGGATACATGGTGCTGTTGCTTACGTAATTTACAGTTTCCCTTGATTCTCCTTCCCATTGCACCGCCTCATTTCCTTTCACGTTTACACTGAGTCCTGAACTCATTCCTATCTATACCCTTCTTTATCTCTACTCCTACGTACGTACGTCCTTACCAGGTAGTACAGCAGATGAAATGCATTTAACTGTATGTGAAACATTTTTAACCCGTTATGTTGGTGTATAGGACCATTTCCACCTAGATAATACTCATACATCCCCAGTGTTAAGCTTATACACCTTACATCACCTCCCTTATACCCTTACTAGTCTCTTGCCCAGATTACAAGATCTTTGTGATCTGGTGCATTACTTTATTGGGAAACAGAGTCCAGGAACCAAGCTATCTATACTTCTTTCAAGGTTGTGTGTGTGTGTGTGTGTGTGTGTGTGTGCATTCTCTAAATAATCTAACTGGTCATGATCTGACTTCAGAAACGTGAATCAGTTGGGTGTAAAATAACTTTATTTTCGAATGAGTGTTAGCAGTTGATGTGCATTTTGGCATGAGGACAACCCTGCTTTGGTGGGGGAGAGCGAACAACTGGTGGGAAATCTTTTTAATAAGTGTGACAAATATTTAGGAGACTGCAAGGTGGTGGAAAGGTTGACAACTCAGTTATCATATCTTCTCTCCTTATAAGTCGTTCATGACCATTGCTATGTCTTCAGGTTTTTCATATTGATTTTTCTTTCCCCTAATTCCTTTATGTATCACATAAAGAGTTTAGAGTCTAAGTCCATTAAAAGTAACTTAAGCATACTAATTCTTCAATAAGTCTAAGAAAGGGCAGCAAGTTGGGACCAGTAGGCAAATATATCAATAACATATAAATACAGGACATAATAGCTTCTTTGATTATGCATTGGAAAATAGACACACTAACAAAGGATACTGGGATTTAATGTATGTATGCCTGCATTTTAAAGATATTATCATTTCTTCAGTTTCACAGATCACAAAAGTTAGGTTTGGGGAGGTAAGTAGTTAATCTTAGGTCACAAACAGATCAAGTGAGGAAGCTGGAACTCAACCTTAGTCTGTCTTACTTTACAGTCCATACAGTTCAGAACTCCTGGGTTAGTTGAAAATTTAAATACTTTCTTTAGAGCTTTTGCTAATCATGAAATGAACTGACCTACAATTTTTTGGCATTTTTCTTCTACCTTTTTTTTTTTCTGCTGCAACAATTTTTTACAAAATGTTCCTTTCTAAGGGTTGGGAAAGGATTTGAGATGTCCTAACTACTTAGACTTATAGATGAAAAACGCTAGGAAACTTTCCTGCTAAGTCTTTATTAAAGGACCCCACTATCAATGCAAAAGGAAATTTTTAGAAAAGATATTCCTGATCTGAACATTTGCGCTTAGCAAATAAATACAAAGGGGAACCCAAAAACTGGAATTTATTTATAAAAATTGTGTATTTATTCTTAGATGTTTAATTTTCAGTCAGCTTCAAAGTACTCTCCTTTTGATGCAATACACCAATAAAAACGTTTTTCCCCACTTCTCAAAACAGTTTGTGAACTCATCGAATCTGATGCATTTTAATGCTTCTGCTGTTTCTTTGTTTCACCTCTTCCACCTTGGCAAAACTTTTCCCTTTAAGGACATTTTTTCATCCAGGGAAACCAAAAAAGTGACTGGGGTTGGGATCAGGTGAATAGGGAAGGTAGGGCACAGGGGTCATGCTGTTTTTGGTCAAAAACTGCTGAACACTCAGAGTGGTGTGGGCAGATGCACTCAAAAATCACCCATCATGAAATGGGCAAACACACTGAAAGAGTCTTCAAAAAAAGTCACGCAAGCCATAGGCAACCTCTCACAACAATGCCAGCTCGTACTAATACAGAAGGGTTCCTAGAACACCCACTTAGTGGAGAGGGTGGGGGGAAGGGAAGCCTGTATTACAAGGAGCCCACCCTCCAGAAGATAATTCCAGTTTTGTGTGTGTCCTCCATCGTATGTGGTTTATTTAAGAGCTATAAATAGATATATTTGTAAAGTTTTGTCCCTCTTTAAGAATGATGCTTAATTATATAGGGCAAGTTTTGTTGCTTTTATTGTTCTACTTCTCTAATTGTCATCTATAATGATAATTTAATAATGACTGTATATTGCATACTTTAAAATTACATATTAGATCAGATATTTCAAGGGCATTTTTGGTAACCACAACTGATGGTAATTTTCACACTCTCAATTGCATCCATAATTAGTGAGAACCATGACAATCTGTCCATTGCCTTTATTCATTAAGGTATTAAATAGAGCTAACTTTTCTCACTTAATTTTCTAACAATTTTGCTTGCCAAATAAAGTCTAGAGTATACATATACTAGACACAAAAAATATATTAAAATGTCACCTAAAACACACTTCTAACAAGTAGATTCATTTTAACTATTTTGTATTTCTGTTAAAAAAACTGTACTAGAAATCCCATTTATAAATTATAATAAACAATATTTTATAAGTAAATGAATTACTCTCTTTTAAGATTGTTTAATGTCCCACGTAGAATTTCCCACATTGCTACACTTTCAATGATACAATTTTTGTTGTGATAGGAAAACAGAAAGTTAATGACTCTTTCCAGTTTGTTCATTTTCATCTTCTATGCCTGCTGCTGTTTGGTTCCCAAGTGCATTTAACTGGCAAGTTCAATGAAGATCTGGCATTGCAACACTGGATGAAAGCAGAAAATTAGGTTGCCAATTACATATGTGCCCCTTATGTACACTGAATTCCCACTGAAGTTATGAGCCAAATTAGAAATTCTTCACTAGTGGTACCTAAAAAGTAAACTTGTGCCTAGGGAAAGTGAGGGATATATTTTTTTTTCTTTGCAACCCTATTACTATAATGAAATTCATAAGATGTTTTAGAAAGTGAATTAACTTTAAAACATTTGCAAACAATGTTTGCAGATGAAGTATCAGAAAATAAATTTTAAAGTTGCATTTCTTTTTTTCTGTCCTTGCTATTTTATAGTAGTATGGTTTACTTCATACCCTATCAAGATTATACAGTCAGTATGAGGGCCATTTTCTCTGTTTGCTTTAGCTTAACAGTAAAAAATAAAAAAGAAATGAGAAAAGTAGGTGTGGTATTAACATTCTCGATTTCTTCCATATTACTACAGTATAATTTATCATTTTTAACAAAAGTATAATATGAAAACAGCATTATGTCTGCCTTAGAGAAGCAGAAGCCTGAAGCATACATTTGATTCAAAATCAAGGACTGGTGAGAAAGTGTAGCATTTCTCAGCTGCAGATCAGGGGCCAGAGAGCATAGGAAAAACTGAATCTTAACATTGCATTAACTGGGACAGCATACTGTAGGCAGAACACAGTAGGTGGAAATTTAGATATAATTTTTTTTCTGAAACCTAGTTGTGGTAACTAGATAAATTGTCTTTTTTTTTTTCAGGAGAAATTATGCCAAATGTCAGAACAGCAAGATCTATTCATGTTCTTGCTCTGAGGAGGAAACTAATAGGCCAGGCAAGTCAACTGACCGGGATTTCAAACAGGAATCCTTAGCAAAACCTAAGCCCAGATGACTGGGTCAAAATATTCACTGCATCAGCTGTCTTTGATGTGGAATCCACACAGACACCAAGGATCTGTCCCATGTGACAAACATGGCAGCAAGACTGTTAAGGTAAATATATGCCACTGTCCTTGTCACTGAACTGCCAGGCTCCAAGTTTTAAAAGTGATCTAGTTCTAAGCCCATTTAATGGACTGAAAGGAAAGAAAACAGAGTGTGTGGAGAGTCATTGCTTACCCAGCAACTGAGGTAACCCTGAGTTTCCAGGGAAAACTATCCAGTTCAGAGAGCTGAAAATAGTGGAAGGAGAACTGACTTCAGCATTGATATTCTCTGAATTTACACCTGTCTATTTTTTAATGGAAGTAAGCTGTACTGAAAATATTACCAAAAGAGTCTTTATAAGTAGATCCCCAATAATTTTATATAATTTTCTTGTTTTTGTTTCTATTTCCAGTGTGGTTAATGAGGTCTTTGGAGAATGACCTCAGGATTTCTCACCTTCACATGAGGTAATTTTTATGTCTGAATACTTGTTTTCTCTGATTGCAATATTAAAAATATTTCTAACCCAATTAATCGGTTCATTTGTTGAGTCTATGGGTTACATCTATCAAAGTGATTTTTTTAATTGGGTTTTTGAGTTGTTCTATTATGGATGTCCCCAGACATCTATGTATTTGTAGTAATTTCATTAAAGTAAACAGTATGACACATTTTTAGAGAAATTATCAATTAAAACATCTCTAAAAATTGTATATTGATAAAATCTGAAATCATAACAATAAATCTATGTACAATTCATAAAAATAGGTCTAATGATAACAACACAAGAATTGTAACATAGCAGTAATAGTGCTCTGTGCTACTTATATAGTAAAAATAGACAATGCTAATGAAATGATCTAAACCATATTAAACCAGTACTTAAGCAGGTTGGGAACTAGTTTTATGGTCTGTCAGTTTCTACATGGCAGTTTCTCAAATGAGATCTCTTTTTAACAAAACTAGCAGTACACAGACATGTGAATTCTAATTAAAAGGAAGAAAATACATTTCCTAGTTTTTGTCATTTGTATAAAATTTCTCTCATACATTGAAGTTCTAGGCTTATTAATTCATGTGAAATGGAAGTCACTTTTTATTTTGACAAAGTTATACATTGTTTGACCAAAATTTTAAAGTTAATAGTGAAGGTACATGCTATCATGAATTAAACTGTGTTTTCCTTATTTCTGGTTTATTCAGTAAGGATATTCAATTTTGAATCATACAACTGTAGAAGATAAAGTGGAATCATTTGTATGTTTTCATATGGCCTTGATCTGCTGAGGACTAATGTCATTGCTTTATATTCACTTACCACTATATTCTATAAATGAAAACAATACTGAATTTTATTTACTTTCTGGAAAAGTAAACCTAAGTGAGATACTTAACCCTGTAATGGAAAATTTGTTTACATTTTATTTTTGGGTGAATAATAGTTTCGCTGCTTTCTTAGCATTTACATACCATACAAACCAAAATACACCATGTATGAAATATAACTATTTTTTAATATTTATTTATTTATTTATGTATGTATGTATTTATTTATTTATTTATTTTAGAGAGAGGGGAAGGGAAGGAGAAAGAGAGGAAGAGAAACATCATGTGTGGTTGCCTCTCACGTGGTCCCCACTAGGGACCTGGCCTGCAACCCAGGCATGTGCCCTGACTGGGAATCAAAGCGGTGACCCTTTGGTTCTCAGCCCACGCTCAATCCACTGAGCTACACCAACCAGGGCTAAATATAACTATTTTTAATGCCGTGTATTGCTATGTATTGAATGAGTGTTTAAGAAATCAATAGTAATATAATTTGAGTTAAAAGCATATAAATTACAGTTAAAATAACAGATTTTCATTTAAATAGATCTTAATTTTTATTTTCACTCCCCATCTTCATCATCTTGGATGTTTTCTAAAATTTAAGTTAATGTACACATTAGCAAGATTTTTGACTTTTGTCTTTTCAGGATTCAATACGTACGTATGTATACATCTAAATCATTCACATCCCTAACATCATTGTGGTATAATGATGTTTTTCTTCGCACTGTCCCAATTCCACATTTTCCTTTAAATATTAACATTTTAACAAATAAATGGGTACCAAGATAGGAGTGAATCATTAAACCACATGTAATTGTATGTATCAAATATGGTTGTCACAAAATATCCCATTTGATACTGAGTTCTTACAATGAGATGTTGAAATAATTCTGATTGAATGATAAGGATTATGTCCCTTCTGCTTGAACCTAGGCAGACCTTTGTGACTGACCACACCAATAGAATGTGGTGGAAAGTGTGTGATTTTCTAGACTGGTTCATAATAGTGACAGTGACTTTATCTTTGTTCTCTTGGAACCTAGGGCCTGCTATAGGGAAGACCTGTAGCCTATATAAGGCCCGCATGGAGAACTAATGACCCCAGCCCTCAGCACCATCTGACAGACTCCACATGCAACTAGTACTGATTTGTCAGCCATCATGGAAGTATGTCCTCCAGCTACAAATCTGTGTACCTCCAGCCAACCATGTGGAGCAGAGACAAACTGTATTAGTTTTTTATTGCTGCATAACAAATTATCACAAACATAATGGCTTAGAATCAGTTCTGTAGATCAGAATTCTTGCAAGGTGTGGCTAATTTTCCACTCAATATCACAAGCTTCATATCAAGGTGCTATCCAGGCTAAGTTCTTATTGGGAAGCTGTGGGGCAGAAATCAGCTTCCTAGCTCTTTCTGGTTGTTGGCAGAATTCAGTTCTTAAAGTACAAAAGAGGTCTGTTTCCTTGACACTGGCTCCTTCCCCTTCAAGCCAGCAACAGCTGCTTTGAATCATTCTCATGCTTCAGGTCCTTAAATTTGTCTTCTTCCACCAACCAGAGAAATCTCTCCCACTAGACTATAAGCCAGTGGTGAGCCCATGACTGATTTACTTCTCATAGTATCCCCAGTGCCTTGGTGAAGCAAAATAATAGGTGATACAAAAGGTAGTACATATGACTGAAGTTTTACTTTCTTTATCATTTCCTGAAAATTATATGTAACAGAGAAGCCATATTGTTCATTATTTCTTTATTTTTCTTCATTATTCCTTTATTTTTCTTCTATTGGGAGTCTATTGTCTTTAAATATCTTTCATAACTTATCCTTCTTCTGAACTGACTTTGAAAATAAAAATTTAAAATGAGGGAACTCTTCTAAACTCATTTTATAATGCCAGCATTAACCTGATACTAAAATCAGACAAGGATGCCACAGGAAAAAGAAATTATAGGCCAATATCACTGATGAACATAGATGCAGAAATCCTCAACAAATGCTAACAAACTAAATTCAATAATACATTAAAGGAATCATACACCACATCAAGTAGGTTGTATTCCAGGGATAAAAGAGTAGTTCAGCACCTGAAATCACTCAATGTCATACACCACATTAATGAAATGAAGAATGAAAATCATATCATTATCTCAATAGATGCAGAAAAAGAATTTGACAAAAGTCAACATCAATCTATGAGAGAAAATCTCAACACAGCTAGGATAGAAGGAATGTACCTCAACAAATAAAGGTCAGATATGATAAGCTCATGGCTAACATAATACTCAATGGTAAAATGCTAAAAGCTTTTCCTCTAAAATCAGGAACAAAACAAGAATTCTCACGTTAACCACTTTCATTCAGCATAGTATGGAAGTCCTATCTGAACCACTTAGTCAAAAAAAGGAATTAAAGGCATTCAAATTGGAATGGAAAAAGTAAAACCCTTACTATTCGCAGATGACATGAGATAGAAAACCCTAAATAGTCTATCAAAAAATAGCCCTGACCAGTGTGGGCTCTAACCTGATCAGTTGGCTGGACATTGTCCCACAAAGTGAAAGGTCACCAGTTTGATTCCTGGTCAGGCACGTGCCTGGGGTGCAGGTTTGATCCCCAGTGGGGGCACCTTCAAGAGGCAACTGTGCATTCAAGAGGCAACCAATTGATGTCCTTCCCCACATTAATGTTTCTCTCCCTCTCTTTCTCCCTTGCTTCCTCTCTAAAATAAATAAGATCTTTAAAAAAAACTGTTGAACCAGTAAATATATTCAGTAAAGTTTCAGGATACAAAAATCAATGAGTGAAAATCTGTCGCATTTCTCTACACAAATAATAAATTATCAGAAAGAGAAATTAAGAAAATAATCCCATTTATAATTGTATCAAAAATACCTAGAAATAAATTTAATCAAAGAGGTAAAAGACTTGTATAATGAAAACTACAAGATGTTAAAGAGAGAAAATGCAAAAGACACAAATAAATGAAAGACATCCTTGCTCATGGATTGGGAGAATTAATACTGTTGAAGTATCCAGACTACCCAAAGGTATGAACAGATTTAACACAATCTCTTATCAGAATTATAATGTCATTTTTTACAGAAATAGAACAATCCTAAAACTATAAAAGACCTCAAGGCCGAAGCAATCTAGAGAAAGGACAAAACTGGAAGCATCATGCTCTCTAATTTCAAACAATATTGCAATGATATAGTAATCAAAAGAGCATGGTATTGGCACAAAACCAGACACATAGATCAATGAAACAACATAGAGACCCCAGAAATAAACTCATGCTTATATGACAAAGGACCCAAGCAAGAATATACAGTGAGGAAAGACAGTCCCTTCAACAAGTGATGCTGGGAAAACTGGTCAGCTCCATGCAAAACAATGAAACTGAACCACTATTTTATACCATACACAAAATTTAACTAAAAATGGATTAAAGACTTGAGCCTAAGACCTGAAACCATGAAACCCTGGAAGAAAACTTAAGCAGTAACCTTTTTGACTACGGTCTTGGCAATGATTTTCTAAATCTGACAACAAAAGCAAAAGTGACAAAAGCAAAAATAAATAAGTGGAACTACACTGAACTAAAATTTTCTGCACAGCAAAGGAAACCATCAACAAAATGAAAAGGCAACCTGAGGAGTTCCCATTAAGATGGAGGCGTAGGTAGAAACCCTTCGCTTCCTCTCATAACCAAAAGGAGGATAACAACCCATCTAAAATCAATAAACAACCAGAAGTGCCAGAAAATCAGACGCATGGAACTCCAACAACCAAGAAATTAAAAAAATCAGCCAGAACAACCAGACCAGTAAGGTGGACCCCATGAGGCAGGGGACTCAGAAAAACCCCCAGGAGGCAGCTGAGGGGTGAGGCTGGCCACCAAGCTCTGCAGAGCTGTGAGGGAGGGACTGATTTAAGGGGGAAACTGAGACCCAGAGATGACTGTGGGCTACGGTTGGGGTTGCCGCAATGGGAGATACTTCCAGTCTGACTCAAGAGTCTGTTGGAAAGTACACTAGAGATAGCAGGCGAGCTGCACTGTTCCTTCTCTGGCCCCTCCCTCACAGGCACTGCAGCAAAGAGGGTTGCCCTGCCCAGGTAAATACCTAAGGCCAGGCCCCCTTACAACTTATCATGTGTGCCAAGGAAAAGAAATACGGCCCAAATGAAAGAACACGGCAAAACCTCAGAACTAAGCGATGAGGACATTGCCAAACTACCTGATGGAGAATTTAAAGCTCTGGTAATCAAAATGCTCACAGAACTGATTAAACTTGATCAGAAAATGAAAGATACTCTAAATGAAATAAAGCAAAATATTCAGGGAGCTGACAGTGACAAGAAGGAAACCAGGATTCAAAGCAACAATTTGGAACTAAAGGAAGAAATGAGCATCCAACTGGATTGGAACAAAGAAACAAGAATCAAAACCTCAAGAGAGGTTGAAGACTCTCTAGGACAACCTGAAACATTCCAATATCCAAATTATAGGGGTGCCAGAAGGAGAAGAACAACAGCAAGAAATTGAAAACTTATTTGAACAAATAACAAAGGATAACTTCCCCAATCTGGCGAAGGAAATAGACTTCCAGGAAGTCCAGGAAGCCCAGAGGGTCCCAAAAAATTTGGACCAAAGAGGAACACACCAAGGCACATCATCATTAAGTTACCCAAGATTAAAGACAAAGAGGAAATCCTAAGAGCAGCAAGAGAAAAGGAGACAGTTACTCACAAAGGAGTTCCCATAAGTCTATCAGCTGATTTCTCAAAAGAAACCTTACAGGCAAGGAGTTGGAAAGAAGTATTTGAAGTCATGAAAGGCAAGTACCTACATCCAAGATTACTCTATCCAACAAAACTTTCATTTAGAATGGAAGGGCAGATAAAGGGCTTCCCAGATAATGTCAAGTTAAAGGAGTTCATCATCACCAAGCCCTTACTATATGAAACGTTAAAGGGACTTATTTAAGAAAAAAGATAAAAAAATATGAACAATAAAATGACAACAAACTCATAACTATTAACAAATGAACCTAACAGAAAAGAAAAACAATGAAAACAAAAACTAAGCAAACAGCCAGAGCAGGAAAAGAATCAGAGAAATGGACATCACATGGAGGGAGTTCAGTGGGGAGGGGGGAAGGGAGGAATGGGGAGAAAAGGTACAGGGAAGAAGAAGCATAATCAGTAGGCATAAAATAGACAGGGAAAGAAAAAAATGGCATAGGAAACAGAGGACTCAAAGAACTTACAACCCATGCCCATGGGTTGTACGTAAACCCATGGACATGAACTAAGGGTGCAGGGAATGGTGGAGGGTTGGGGAGCAGGGTGGAGGGGTGATAAAGGGGGAAAAATTGGGAAATCTGTAATAGCATAATCAATAAAAAATAATTTAAAAAAAGAAAAGGCAACCTGAATAGAAGAAAATATTTTCAAATCATATATCTGATAAGGATCTACAGTCCAAAATATACAATGAACTCATACAACTCAATAGCATATATATATACACACACACACATATATATATCATTAAAAATGAGCAGAAGATCTGAGTAGATGTTTTTTCCAAGGAAGACAGAGAGATGGCCAACAGGTGCATGAAAAGATGCTATACATCATTAATCATCAGGAAAATGCAAATCCAAACCACAATGAGATATTACCTCACATTTGTTAGAAGGACTAATATCAAAAAGACAAGATATAGCAACTGTTGCCAAGGATGTGGAGAAAAGGGAACACTTGTGCACTTTTTTTGGGAACGTAAATTTGTACAGCACCATAAAAAACAATATGAAGATGCCTAAAAATTATTTCACTTATGTGGGGAATCTAATGAACAAAATAAACAAACAAAGCAGAGACAGACTCATGGATACAGAGAACAGACTGACAGCTGTCAGAGGAGTGGGGCTTGGGGGCTACATAAGAAGAGTGAAGGGATTAAGCAAAGAGAAAAAGAAAGACTCATGGACACAGACAACAGTACAGTGATTGCCAGATGAAAGGGTTAAGGGGGAGTTAGAAAAGGGTAAAGGGAGATAAATGGTGATGGAAGGAGACTTGACTTAGGGTGGTAATCACACAATACAATATACAGATGATGTATTGTAAACTTGTATACCTGAAACCCATATAATTTTATTAACTGATGTTACCCCAAAAAATTCGAGAAAGGAAAGGAAGGAATGAAGGAAGGAAGGAGAAGGAAGGAAGGAAGGAAGGAAGGAAGGAAGGAAGGAAGGAAGGAAAAGAGAAGGGAAGGGAGGAAGGAAGGAAGGAAGGAAGGAAGGAAGGAAGGAAGGAAGGAAGAAAGAAAGAAAGAAAGAAAGAAAGAAAGAAAGAAAGAAAGAAAGAAAGAAAGAAAGAAAGAAAGAAAGAAAGAAAACGAAAAAGAAAGAAAAGAAAAAAGAAAAGAACTACCATATAATCCAGCAATTCCACTTCTGGGTATTTATTTGAAGGAAACAAAAACACTAACTCAAAAAGAAGATGCACCCCCATGATCACAGCAGCATTACTTATAATAGTCAAGATATGGAAGCAACCTACGTGTCCATCAATGGATAAATTGGTAAAGAAAGTGTAGTATATATGCAATATATATATATGTGCAATATATGTAGTATATATGCAATGTAATAATCATCCAGTGTTGGTTTAATCATCCAACATTAAAAAGAAAATGAAATTTTGCCATTTGCAACAATATAGATAGACCACAAGGGCATTGTGCTAAATAATATAAGGCAGAGAGAGAAAAACAAAAACCATGATCTCTCTTATCTGTAAAGTATAAAAAATAAATAAGAAATGCATAAAACCAAGCTTGTAGATATAGAGAACAGACTGGTGGTTGCCAGAAGAGAGGAGTGGGAGGGTAGGAGAAATGGGTGAAATATTTTTTTAGTTTAAATAAATTGAATTTTCATTAAAACATATAAATAAACAAAATGAAGTTTGCAGACAGTACTGGAGCGACTGAACAAAGTTCACCACACTCCTTCCTGTGACTGCATATTAGTCATAGGAAGTCACAGGAAGGAGTGTAGTGAGCTGTGGTGCAACAGCATGGCGGGTTGTCCCAGTACTTTTGGAGTGCTGTAACAAAATGTGATCGAGTGGATGGCTTATAAATAACAGAAATTTTTTTCTCACAGTTCTGGAGGCTGGAAAGTCTGTTATCAGGATGTCAGCATGGTTTGCTCTGGTAAGCAAACCTCTTTCTGACTCATGGCCAGTCCCTTCTACCTGTGTCTTCATCTGGTACATGGAGCAAGGGATCTCTGTTGGATCTCTTTATAACACTAATGCCATTCAAAAGGGTGGACTCTTAGGACCAAACAGCTCTCAAAAGACCTACTTCCTAATACCATCACACTGGGCTTTAGAATTTCAACATATAAATTTTGAGGTTTTGAGGGGTGGCAGTGTGACACAAACATTCAGACCACAGCAGAGGTCAACAATGAGGAAGATATGAAAGACAGAATAAACTCAGCTTTTTCCAAAAGCTTTAACTGATCCTGGGATTGAGATGTGGTCCTTTATATTACCACATTTACCTTTTTGACTCAATAAAGAGTTATTAACTATTTTCTTCTTTTTCACATATTATGACCATGTTTATGCATAAAAGTTCCAGTCAATACAATGCCACATCTCTGAAAAATAACATGAGATTTAGGTACATCAGATGTAATTTGTACTAGATTGAATCATAGAAAGTAAATATTGAATAAAAATCTGAAATAAAATAAAAAGGTGAGAAAAATAAAAAATAAAAGAGGTGAAAAAACAACAAAATTTTTCATAAAATAACTCCACAATTAATCCTAGATAGAGAGAATACCTAGATAACTAAAACATAACTATTTACATAGTCATGCTGTATAGTCAACAAAAGTTAAATAAATGATTTATTAATTATTTTTTCCTAGAAAACTGAGATAGGAGTTATAGACAGAGTCAGTCTAGACATACTGGAGGAGCATATTAACAAACATGAGACATAAGAATTATTTCATGATCTATATTAACTGTCAATTTCTTACCAACCTTGCATTGTTAGTATCTACAATACATCCTTATTTAAAATAATAGAAAAGTATAATTTAAAGGTATCATTCAAAACTTTGTATTGAGGATATTAAATAAGCCAAATATTCTTGAGACCAAAGTCAGGAAAAAATTATTTCCATTGAGACAATCATGGATACAAATTATTAGAATATAGTGCAATAAAAATGGTACATATACAGTTACTCTTTGCCTTCAAGGAAGTTACAATCCATCATTAAACATATCACAACCAAGACTACAATAGTTAACTCTCAGTACTCATTTTACTTTATTGGATTCTGGATTTGAGTGACTTTGTATGGTGTTGACTTCACTAAACTGGAACTGTGCTTCCCAGAGTTCCCTTTCTGCATTGGGGTTGTCAGAAAAACGGTATCCATAAGGTCTGGGAGGAGGAAATGCAACATCAGCTTTATTATATGCTGAAGGTTGATATAAGGAACCAGGTGCTGTTTTAGCTCATGTTCCCGGTTTTCGTCTGGTAGCTCACCTTGTTGGTTTGGGGCAGCAGCTATGCCTGCAACTCTGTCAGTTCCTGCCAGAAGTCCTCCTTTACCCTCTCAGAGTGAGTGTGTACACGTGTGCAGGAACCTCTACTGTAAAGGGCCCTTCTGCATATCTCTTGTAATGTTGAGGTTAGAGGTAGAGAGAGACAAATGTAGGTCAAGAATGTCTTTCTGGGTGTCCAATTTATCCAGTCTGTCTCCTCTGAGATAGGTAGAGATTGTTTGGAAGACCGATTTATTCTGAGGATTTCAGTTTGTCCCAGATGACACCAAGTCCACACAGTTTTTCTTCCTAACTGCCAGATGATTGATCTCAGTGATTTTAAACCATCAGATGTAGTCTCAATGAACTTATATAAACTTCGTCTCAGCTCCCACAATTACATAATGTCTAAGTCCTATGATAAATCCCTTAGTCCTATCACTCATATTAGTTCTGCTTCTCTCATGAAACACATAGTTATTTATGGATATATTTTGTAGACAGAACCAAAGGAGTACTGAGGATTAGATATAAATTGTAAACAAAGTAAAAAATGATTAAAACATACATTAGCATGATAATTGTAGTCAGTTTTTTTTCCTATCTGAAGCATTTTTTCCATTTGGCCTCTTGTACACTGGGACACTAGGACACCACAGTCTCATTTTTATTCCTGACACTCCCTACATATTCTTCACCTCTTTTGCTGAATCGAACTCACCTTTATGACCTCTACATTTGGACGTTACCATGACTCAAGATTTAAACTTCCATTTTCTCTTTATACCCACTCTTTTGGAGAGCACATTTAGGCTCAGAGTTTTCATACCATCTGAATGCTGATGACATCCAGGTTTGTATCTCCAGCCTGAAGCACCTACCTCTTGTCCACCTGCTCACTTGACATCTCTGCTTCTATATAGAAGCAATTCTCAAGCTTAAAATACACAAAGCCTTCTAAATTCTTCTAAAAAATCTGCTCTGCTTGCAGACTTCTCAATAAACATCAACTCTATTTTTTCAGTTGTTTATTTTGAAGTCCTTTGGGTCATTGTTATTTTCTCATTTTCTTGTATAATGCTTATCTAATGTGTCATCGAATCCTGTTAGCTTTATCTTCACATAATACAGAGCGTTCAACCATTTCCACTGCTATGACCTACTTTAAGCCACCCTCATCATTCACCTAGGTTACTGTGATAGCCTTCTAATTGCTACTGCTACCTTTGCCCCTCACAATGTATTATCAGTAGTTAGGGGTATTATGTGAAAATCTTAAGTCAGACCCTCTCACTGTTCTGCTCAAAATCCCACAGTGGCATCCTATCTCACTGAAAGTAAAAGTGGCTAGAATGGTCGACAAGCCCTGCATTTCTTCACACCCCTCACATGCCACCACCACTATTTGTTGTTGCATCTCCCACTGCAGATTCTCTTCCTGGATACAGGCAGAACTTCCTTACTTTCTTTCAGACTGCTCAAATTCACTCCAATGAAACCTTCTCTGCCTGTTGTATTTAAAGTGCTAATGTCACTCTACATATGTCAATCCCCTTACCTCCTTTATTATCTCTTAGCATTTATGTCTATCTAAAGCAATGTATATCATATGTAACTATTATTGTTTATTACCTTTCCCCCACTAACAAAAAATATAATGGAGATAGGGATATTTCTATTCCCTCCCTTCTCCCCTTGCCAGTGCTTTGCACATAGTGACCCTCAACAAAAATTATTAAATGAATAATAAATCACTGAATAAAAGCACAATGTCATCTATTTAATGAGACATGCATGTACAAGAAGTACAACAGGGGGTCAAAAAGGGTTCAAACAACACTATCTTCACTGATGGTTCTGAAAAACAAAACAAATTCCTGTCATTTTGTATAAACTTTGTAAGATTTTGTACGGAATTTTTTTCTAATTAATCTCAGTATTTATTAGGCATGTGGTGATTGAGAAATGTGTTTTCCCAGTGATTCTCAAAGCATATGGAATTCATTCATTTATTCATTTAGTCCACATATATTTACTAAGTGTCTACTATGTGCCAAGAGTTAGATTCAAAGGTGAATAATGAAATGGTCACAGACTTTAATTAAACACTGGCAATGTGCTAAACAGAGTTATAAACTGTGGAGATAGAGAAATAAAAAATATATGTGGAGAGCTGAGAATCTAATAGGGAAGATTAATAAATAAATAAATAGGCAATCACTAAACTATGTGATAAGGGTAAAAATAGATGCAAAATTGGATGTTTTGTATTATATGTCAGAGATATAAACTATCCAACCTTCAGAGGTGGGTTGTCAGGGAAGGGTTACTATTGGATACTTTATCTGGCCTGAGTTCTAAAAAAAATGTACCTTGCTTGATGATATAAACTTTGTTAGACAAGTGCCTGCACAATAATGATTCCCTTGTTGAGTTTAAGAAACATTTGCTAATTTTTAGTATTCAAATAATCTTGCATTGGAGAATATTTTAATAAACATTAAATTTAGAAAATTTCACACATATTTAGATTTTAACTTTAATCTACATATTTTTTTATTTTTATAACTAATTTAAAATGAGATTGCTAACCCAGGTCTTAAATGTTTTGCTAGACACAAATGGACATAGTGGAAAATATTTATGCCACCTATACATTTAAGAATCTTTGTTTATGGAAAGTAACACAGTGGATGCATATTTCTGAGAATGAAAGAGTAAAAAAATAGTTTTGTAATTTTTTCAGTCAACTTTTAATTAGTTAATTTGATAATTAGGTGTTGACATCAAAACATTAACTTTTTAGTATGGTGATGCTGTGTACAGTTAAAATACTTAAATAAAACAGATAATGTACTGTTTTACAGAAGCATTGTATGTTGGAAAAGTTGTGTAAGCTACATGTTTGATGCAAATCCTGCGGCTACTGCCTGGGGGAGACACCAATTAGAAATAGACTGGAAAAACAGCCAGCAAGCTTCAATTAAATCACAATTCTTCCTGAATTGAAATGGTTATTCTAATGTGCATATTTCACTCAATGTTTTTATGTCATACATTTTTTACGGCAGCTCTATTTTTATCCTGCACAAAATGACAGCCTCAAAATATAGGTCAGGGTGTACTGACTGCTTATAGCGCATACACACTTGGGGAATTTCTTTTCCTAAAAGATCCCTCTAAAGAGAGATAGGTGGTCAGACTTTTTGATATTTAGATATCATTATAAATCCCTAAGGTCTATATCTTTTATATATAAATACATATGAACATTGACTGTAAATAATGAGGATCTGCTTAAAAGTGATTCATATCTAATTTTTTAAAGATTATGCATTAACTTACATATTTTAGAAAACCACACCTTGATAAAGTCAGACCATACAACTATAACATTAGATTACCTATAAAAAGCTGATTTTGCCTTGTCATAATGTCCTGATTAATGTTGCATTAATTGTAATAAGAGCATTCACCTGCTCTTCCAACTTAGGGCATGAGACTGTGATTTTCTATGGTACCAGTTCAATTTGGGATTTTTCTTCCAATGAAGGTACAATCTGTCTTTGTGTGTTGTTTAATGTTCTCCTAGGAAAAGTTTATCTAGAGCCTAGCTCATTACCTCCTGAAAAAAATTTTAAGGGAAGCATAAGTGCTGAAGCATATAGAATGTGCTATTTTATTAAATATGTGTTAACAAAAATAAACTTAAAATGAGAGTGTTTTTCAAACTCTAGGGCAGTAATATTATGCCTCAGAAATCTGCATGAATTTATGACCTAAATGTTTTTATATTCAGTACTCTGTAAAATCTATAGAGAACTCTTACTAAAAGTTTTTCTTTCTTAACTGTTAAACATTGTAAGGTGTTTATAGATATTTAATTTAGGTAACTGCAGGTATTTAATTTTCTTGTGGAATATACAAGTACTTCTACATAATTTAAGAAAATTATAATTTTCTGGAAAATTGCTTTCCAGAGCAAAAGATTCTTTGACTTAAAAAAATAAAAAATGCTTTTAAAGGTAAATAAAATATTTTATCTTTGTTTTCTATACCTTTGTTTAATAGCTTCCTCTGTTTCTTCATCTTCCTCTTGCTATTCCAAGTTCTTTTCTTCTTCTTCTTACCATCTCTCTCACTCCTATTTCTTTTTCTATCATAATCACTACCTTCTACTGAGGCTTTACTAACACAGTGGATACTGTGTTATTTCTTTCAATGTCTTAATCAAAATGAATCCATTTTAAAACAAAACCAAGTACAAGATGAACCCCACTCTTATTAATTCCTTGACTGAGTTAAGCATGTAACTCTATTTTCAAGAATTAAACTTCCAGTGATGAGTTCATTATTTCCAGCTCTAAAAGCCTGCCCCCAAATTCTTAGACCAGTTTCTCATAGGGCAGTATAATGCACCTGACAGAGTTTTTCAAGGAATGTCTGAGGGTTAGGCATCAAGCTAATGCCGTCACAGAAGGGTCACTATTTGAATTCTTTTTCTTCACATTCTTCTATATTCACAGACTACCCTAGCCTTGATTTAAAAAGAAGTGTACATAGATAGTGCCCATGTCTACTTCAACAAAACAAAACAATTAAAAAAAAAACAAACTCTGGGGGGGAGAATAACAAAACTGACTGTTGCTTAAATAGAGGGCATATTTTATGAAAAAGAATAATATTGCCCTTCTGTGTAAATAATGAGAGCAGTTGTAAACATAACAACTAATTTAATAAGAAGCCATACAGTGTAGTGATTGATAGCACTGGATTTGCAGGCACCACAGAACTGGCATCAAAGCCTTGTTCTACATTGTATCAGCAGAACAACTTTGGGTAAGTTATTTAACCTCACTAGTCCTCAGTTTCCACACATTTAAAGTGACAGTAATAATAGTGTTTACTATCATTGGGTGTTTGAGGGAGTTAAATGAGAGGACATGGGAATATGTAACAGTACCTGAACAGTACTCAGTATATTGTACCTGTCCTTATTAACATGCACCAAAGCCAAACTGCTGAATCAGCGAATATGTAAGTTCCTCCAACCTACTGTGCAACTGAAGACATATAAAAATAACTCCAAATGACCCTCCCTAGTAGAAAATGTTAAAAACATGAATTACTTGGAGTGGTAAAAACACAATACAGTATACAGATGACATGTTGTAAAATTGTATACCTGAAACCTGTTTTTGTTAACCAGTGTTACCTCAATAAATTCAATAAAAAAAGAATAAAAAGAAAAACATGAATTAAAATTTATTTTTCAAACATAGTATCCACTAAGTAGTAATATATTTCTAGTATTCAAAAAATATTTATTGAACCTAGGATCTGTCAATCACGATCAGACTAAAGATAAAAGAGTGGTCAAGTAAGTTAGTTAGGATTCTTGCTTTTCTGGATTCTAGTTGGTAGAACGGAGTAGGGCAAGAAAGTAGAAAGATGACAAGTGGGTAAACAAATACCTAAGAATTTCATGAAAAAAATGAATGCTATTAGGATAAAAAATCAAAATTATACTCAGTGCATGATGGGTGACTTTTCTGATGTTAACAGAGGACTCTCTGCTCACACATTTAAACTGAGGTTTGAAAGACAAGGAAGAGCTATAGCTAGTCCAAAGACTCTAAGGTGGGAATAAGTCTCCTGTGTTCTCAAGTAGGAGGCACAGAAACTCGACCAATGCACCAGTGGCATAGTGGTCTAGGGCAGCGATTTTTAACTTTTTTTATCTCATGGCACACATAAACTAGTTAGTAAAATTCTGTGGCACACCAAAATATATATTTTTGGCTAATCTGACAAAAATAGATATAAGTTTGATTCATTCACAGTGGAGCTATTTCATGTTGGCCATTGTCATTTTTTTAAAATTTGGCAATCAAAAGGAAAAGAGATCAGGGCCTCCAACTAAATACTCAGGTACTGCATGTTTTAAAAATTCTTGTGACATGCAGGTTAAAAATCACTAGTCTAGGGGAAAAGTAAGGTTAAAACACATTATTTTGTGCTTTCATTTGTTTTTCCTTCCCTGGACTGTTGACCACTTTCTTTTTAATTAACTTATTTATTCCTGATGTTGGAACAAAAACATTTCCTTTTAATTCAGGATATTTACAATACCCAGAAAATGCCCAAGGTGTGATCTGAGAGCATTAGCAATGTTAAAACTTCAGCACAGTTTATCTGTCAGAGGCAGAGAGGGGGTTACTCATGGGTTTTTATAAAAGCTAGAAAATACTGTTCCATAGACACTTAAAGAGTTTATGCAAAAACTAATAATTCTCTCTCCATTTTAAGTTCCAGTGAGTCTATTTCTATCTGCAGTAAAAGAAATAGGAAGTGGGGGAAATGAAGAACGCAGAGCTATAGTATACTCGCCGCACCAGCATTCAAATCATTTAGCATTTAGCATTGCACTGCTCACTGTACTAAAGCTTTCACTGCTGGGGTCTCTGAGCAAATCATTTCCATTACTAGTCTGTTCTAATAACCCCTTTGCTGATTCAGCTACCTGAATGTAAATACCATAGAAATGACTGGGAAATGAAAGCCAATTTGAAACAGTGAAAATGGATCTAAAAGAAGCTGCTTCCTACATATACCTTCATTTTCATAACTCTTTGTTTAAAAATCGGCTTATCATAGATAACATCTTTTGACTCTATTAGAAGCCAATAGAAGAAAAATAATTCATTTTAATTTATCACTACATGTTACTAAATCTTCCTATCTTAAATGACAGCTGTTTCATCTGTACTAACCTAATGCATACAGAAAAGCTTCCCTGTATATATTTACCCCAAATGAAATTGAGAAAAATGTTAAAATAGTCACAATGAATTCCATAGCATAACAGTTAAAGTCCTTCATTGTCTATTCAGTAGAAGTCTTAGTGGTCTTGGGGTACACATGAGATCATGCACCGTTCGTTATACACAGGAGGTGTTTTTCTCTCTGCCCAAGCAGCTCTGCGGTCCTGTGCTCTCTCTACATATTCAGCCCTCCCCCACCTCCCAACAGCCTTTTAATACTACTAGCTATTGAATTTAAAGACTGGCCTCCAGGGGGAAAAAATTCCTTTGTGTGATCTGTATGATGACAACATTAATGTAAAAAAGTGACTGAGTAATATAGTTTTTTGCAAACCTCTCCAAATAATATTAGCAATGCAGTTTGAAAGTTACTACATTCATTTCTAAAAGAAAAGATTATCTTATGTATATGATGATTACAAATGACTTTGAAGCTGCCTAATTATATATTTCAAAGCTGATCTGAGTAGGTTTAAAAGGCTATAAATTGCAGAGAAGTAAGCAGCTGTCTTCAGAAAGAATTTGTAATTAACAAACCATCATAGTATTGAGTTGAAATTCCATGACAATTAAATTTAAAATATTAAAATACATGTTAAAATATAAAGGCTGAAAGAAGAGATGTTCACAATGAAACAGAATGAATTTATGGCTGTTAGAATAAATGAGGCGTGCTGAATCATGCCAGAATAAATTGTATCATTGAGAGTACAAGTGGAATTCTAAGTGGTTTCTTCTTCTTCTTCGACTACTACTATTATTATTATTATGATTATTATTATTTTGCAATATAAATATAATATCAGTTCATCCTTTTCCATTCTGGTATAAACATGTGCAGATTTCTAAAAAGCAGAAAGTTCCCTTTAATATCAAGATTCTAACTCTTTTTGCACTAGTGCTAATAATGTTTTGGTTGAAATTAAGACCTGTTTAACAATCAACAACATCTTGTTTTGTTCCGAGAAGCGGTGTGTAAAAACCAAGGTGGATGTCACCCTGTGAAGACCGCTCAGTGGGTACGTGTGGGTGAGTGTGGGTGTGTGTGGAGAAGGCTCCAATTGTTTGATTCACTTTTTGCCTTTGGCAGAAAATAGAGCTATTTATAATGATCATAATATTAATAGTTTCCATAGATATCTATTTCTGCATTTCTGTTTTTCTAAATAGTATATTTAAGCATTTTTCTGTATTATGTCTCTCAGAATTTGCTTACAGAATTTATAATCTAGCTGCTAGATTATATATGACTGTTATATATAAGCTAGAAAACAATAATTTAAAAGAAAAGAAACCATCATAGTAAAAGGAAACAATCATTTCTTCCAGAAGTATTTTTGTCTTTTTCCCAGCAAAAGGCTTCATGGAAGTTACTAGAGCTAAAAATTGAGAAACAATATTACAGTATACATGTTATTTAAAGTGGGATGCTTGAGTCAGAAAAAAGATCAGCATACGTTATTCCATTAAGTCTTCACAACAGCCAGGTATAAGTTTGCCTTTCATTCATGAATTCAAACCTGAGGTTTAAAGAAGTTAAGAAATACAGGATGGGACAAAAGTAAGTTTACAGTTGTTTATATGGAAAATAATACAATAATTAAAAATAATGCTAGAATAATTAAAATATTCTGTGTTTTCTGTATTCATAACTTTAAACTGACTTTTGCCTCACTCCGAATACAGAAGCAAGATTCAAAGCAGATGTAGCCTCCTGCTAAACTTGGATGGGGCTCAAGGAAAGTTAAAGAGAGGTGAAAGGAAAACTTCTGAGATGAAACTGTCATTGTGAGACAGGCTACTAAGCCAGCACAAGTGGAATGAGGAAACCAAGACAGATAGCTGAGCAAACTAGCTAGGCAATTTACAGTCAGATACCAAAGTCCACCTGCCTAGAGATAACATCCAAACCTCAGTTGTATTTTAGCTCCAGGCCCAGGGAGGCAGCAGGACCAGCTGCAGTGACAGATGACCTCCTGCCCTTGCACTGAGCAAGTAGTGGAGACTGCAACCCTGAAAGGGCACACCTGGAAAACTGAGGCCTATTCTCTGAAACCCTCCCCTGAGAACTCACCTGAGATTTGAGAGAGAGAGAGAGAGAGAGAGAGAGAGAGAGAGAAAGAGAAACCTCAAGACAGAGAGCCCAGCACGCACTCTCCCTCTAGGGAGCAGCCTACGCCATTCCCTTTCCCCTCTCCTTCCCTCTCTTCTTCCCCCATGGGCATGTACCTCCTAAACTCTAAGAGTCCCCATAAGACTTGCAACCTGGGAAGCAGTGAGTAACGGCAACTTATCCCAGGCTAATCCCCTGAAACTGCCACCAAGGCCTGCTTTTCTCTGACCTCCCAGTGAGTTAAGGCAGCCCAGCCTAGGCTCACTCCTTTCCTTCTTCTACACTAGCCCATCCCTTGTTTCACTGTCCCCAGCTTCAGTAAACATTCCCTCATCATCTGGACTCACCTGGACTCATGTGGTGATATTTTTTCCTGCACCAAGTCAAGAACCCACACACTACCTACTGTTTGGCCCTAGGCAGACCAGCTCACAAACAGGTCCCCTGTCCAGTAATAGCTGGTTCTCAGCATTGTCAAGTAATAATATTTATCATTTGTGGACAGAAAAGAGGTCACATACTAAACCTGACAAGCTCAGGGGAGGCCTGTGGGGTGGGCCTTGCAAACTCAGAGACCAAAAGTAACCACTGAGGATGATTTTGAGCATAAAAATTTCTATCTAAAAGCAGGTCATGTCCTCAACCTGTAGCTTACTTAACAAAGACCAGTATTTACCTTAAGTGAGCCTGTCTACTGTCTTTTCGTCAGGGAGTTCTCCCTCAGGGCACACCCACTTGACCAGAGCAGAAACCAAAGACACTCTGCTTGTTGTCTTGTTCCCAACGGTACCATCTCTGTGGACTGGAAATGTTAATTATTAACTGTCTTGTATCCATCAATGTAAAAGAAGTATGTGTCTCTCTGTTTTACTTTTTATGCGGTCCCAGAGATTTCCCAGGTTTGCTTTCTCCAGCCCCCTTAACCTACCACCAGTGGATTTCAGGTAACCTTCTTACATCTCCTCCTTAAATTCTAACATGTGAAATAAGCTGCAACACTGCCACACTGCAGAGGATGTTCTCAGTTGAGATTTTGCTTCCTGGCAATTGTCGTCACTTTGACTCAGATAAACTCATAAAAATTCTCTACAGGTTTAGACATTTCTTACATTGACAGTTTCAATCATGCTGTAGTAAAATTGTATAAAAATGTAAAGGCCAGAAATTTTGTTAGGCAAATTAAGTAATATGATGGCAGTTAATAACCAAGCATTTTTATATGAAGAATTTATTAACTCTAGATCAAAAATACCGTTTCCAGTTTTTTTCTGATCAAATGAGTGTTAATGGTAAACATATCATGACGTTCTTTCGAGTTTTTGGTGCTGTAATTTGTGAAAAAGTGTATGCATAGCATAAATATTAAATAGGGAAGTGATCTAAATACACATTAAAAAAAGACACAGGAGACCTGCTTTTCCATTCAATAGCACGGTGTTCCTTTAAATTAGAAAAGAATAAACTTATAGATAACCTTTTCCCCTCACTGGTCTGAATCTCAGGGAATGAGGCTTTGTTAAAAAGTGTGGTAATTGTAGAGCCTCAGTCTATCCTGGAACCTGCTCCACTTCTATTATCAGCATTCCGGCTCCTTTCAGCAGTGAGAACAAAGTATGGGAAAAGTGACCTTGAATACGGTTATCTGGTTGTCTTTATTTGGAATATTTGCCAAACTTGACACATTTTGGGAAACTGTAAGGCTGTGCATATTGAATGAAAAAAAATAGAGAATTCAAAGCAGATAAAAATGTGTTTCAGATCTCAATCGGTTTCCTTATCTCTCTTCTAGCCCTTCACTATCATACTACCTTCCTTTGTTTTCTTCATCTCCTTGGCAGGCTCTTTCTCTGTTTTAATCACTATCAAGATATCTGTATTTATATGGTTCTATAAAATATCATAGTTCCCCCACTTTTAGCTTCCTTAAAATTCCCTTTTTCTTTTTCTTAGGAGGTATGAAAAACAGCTACATGGATCATCTGAGCTGAGTAGACTACAAATTATGGATCCTGGTCAAAGGAACAAGAGAATGTACAGGCTGTTTTTGACCAGAGGTCGTATAACCTAAAGGTTCCTAGAGTGTACAACACTCCCCACAGTACTGTGCACTGCTGTGTTTCCTGATGGGAAAGTCACAGACCAGCCTTGATATTAATCCCACCCTTCCTGGTCCTCCACTGGCCCCACATTATGCCCTAACCTAACCTTCTTTCAAATGACATGAAGTTATTACTTCTGGATAAAAATGCAACCTAGATATTTGAAGAATCATATCTATTCAGTAGAGCTCCTCTTGAACTCTTTTTTAGATGAATACAGAAGATCACAGCATGTATAGCAATACCCTTCTTAAATCCTAAAAGAACTACAAGTCCCTTAGGAAAACACTGGGAGTTTTGAGCAAATATAATTCCCTTGCTGTCACTATAGGGATTGTAAAACCTTTGAGAAAACCTAGAGGAAAGAGTTTGTTATCTTAGATATTGCGTGGGCTTGTGCTTCTAGTGGGGTGAAGGCATCCAAAACAGTCAGGAAGAACGGTTACATAAATCACGTGGGAGCTTGAGGCACTCTGGTAAGTGAATGAATACAAACAAATGAATGACATTGAAAAGTTAAATAAGTGACACTTTATAAAATGTTCAGGCTTTTCCTTAGTGAGATATGGTGTTTCTTCTTTCTTTATGATCAAACATGCTTATGAAACTTTGGTGAATGGATAGAAAGCCAACCTGGGCATCTACAAGGTCTGTCCAGAAAGTATCCAGCCATGTTAAATTAAAAATAGAGACATTCATCGAAGAAGATACAAGATACCAGAAATTTTGTACATATGACAATGACACCTCAGTCCTTTTCAAAGTAGGAATCTTGGGACCTCACACTGTTCTCCCAATTGACATTAGCTGCCCTGTTTTACTTTCTTGAATCTCATCAACAGTCTGAAATAGCTTCTCTTTCAAAGGTGATTTTATTTTGGGAAAAGCCAGAACTCACAGGGTGCCAAAAATGAGCTGTAGGGGGCCTGAGTCATGAGGGTGATTTGATGTTTTGCCAAAAAACTATGCATGAGATGTGATGCATGAGCAGGCACACTGTCATGACGAAACTGCCAATCACCAGTTGCCCTTAGCTGTGGCCTTCTGAATCATTGAAATAGTTTCCATGGAGGAATGTTCAAGCTTAATGCAAAATTTGATACAGATTTGTTGCTTTACTTGCTCCATCATTTTGAATGTGACAGCCAGGCAGTACACATGCTCACTCAGTGGCATCTACCATCCTCACTGACTGGGACAGTGAAGTTGTCGTTATTCACTCATGCGCATTCCAGTCTATTCTCCTTGGCTGCCAGGTTATATCAATGTTGTGCAAACCATTCTCATTATATTAACAATGGCTGGAATTTTTCCAGACAGACCTCATACACTCCCACTTCAGGAGGTAAAACATTACACTAGTCCTCTCTTCTCCCTAGGTCTGAGCACTCCCATTCCCATGATCCTCCCTACATTTGGTTCCTGTTCTCTCTCAAACATGAGTACCTAACAGTCTCTTGCCACAACTTAGGCTCCAATATGTAGATTCAAGGTACAGTCCCCAAAATTTGCCTTCCATTCACCAGAATTATACCACCAGAAAGAAGAATGTCACCTTCCTCACTTCATATTTTATAATGGAATGGAATAGTTGGGCCTGTTGCTCTCCTAGGATTCCAGTCTGAGAGGGATCCAGTCAGCATGTGCTCTGAAACCAAAACATTCCCTGGTCTCTCCTTTTATAGACATTTTGGGACATATTATATCAAGATCAGCAGTCACTACTGGGGTAATAATATTTTCAAGGGTAACATCCATGAAAGAGTTTGAAAGAGAAGATCTATTTCTGTTGAATACATTTTTATGATTTTATTAACTGTTACAATGATATTTATTATTTTTATCCTTTAAATTTTAGTCCATGAATATAGCTTTTAAAACTACTGAATAGGTATAATTAAATGAATCAAGGTGCTTAATAACCATATATGAAATCATATTTGTAAGAACCCAAATATGGAAATATTAAAAATACAGAATATGTCATATTAAATAATATAAAATTTTATATTATGCATGTTTTTATTTCAGTTTAATCTACTATTGTTTGGAGAAAAAATTGCTTTGCTTATATCAGACCTTTCCATTTTTCTACATAACATATTGATTTGAAGTTCATAATGAGAAATCTATTATATTAATTATATCATCTTCACATCTCTTCCAAGTGAAATTAATTTTACCTTCTGTAATTGATTATATCAAATCAATGTGATTATTTGTATATTAAATATCTGAAATTAGCATAAATTATTTGTACAGTATTTATAAATGCAAAGCACTTGCTTATATATAAAACAATGACATTTTATTCTTTTTATTTATTCAATAGTTTAGGCAAAGATTACATGCAGGAAAACTGAGGAAAATGTATTCCATCTCAAACTGTAAAGATGGTCAGGTCTAAGTTACAACAGAGGCCATTCTACAACAAAGACTGTGACTAACCCCTGAGACATTAATTGGAGCCAATTTAACTCTTCCACCTATGGATCCATAAAGTCTTTGTTTCATTATCAAAAATTCTACAGGTTAGAAACTGAGGTCAATTAAAAGCAAAGTAAATACATTCAGTACATATTTTCAAATATCCATTGCTCAGTTTTTTCCTGTTTCATGTATAGACTTATAGAACTAATTCTTACATAATAATAAAGACAGCTAATATTTACTGAGTGTTTACTCTTTGACAAGCCCTATGGCTAGTAATTTATATGTATTATTTTATTTAATCTGAACATAAACCTATGAAGAGCAAATGATCTGTTTCTATTTTATAACTAGAAGACATTTTAAATAACTTGCTCAAAACCAACCACTAATAAATGGAACTGAATACAGACCTTATTCCGAAGTTTATTCTCTGAATCACTGCACTGTATTTCTTATTTGTGGAAAGCAAATTTCATACTTTTTTTAAATTCAGGGGTATATATATTATAGAATCAGTTTTTCATTAAGATACATATAAAGGAAAGGGTGTTAATAAAATGAACATATTTTGTTTTATAACCTATAATAATGTAGATATTTGAAATTTGAAATAAACTTGAAAAGAGCTAAATCATGAGCATCATTTATTCTAAATCACATGTATTAACATAAGTTAATATGTAGCTCATAATTTAATGCAGAAAATTTGCAGTGGGAAAATGATTACTTTAAGGAAACCAACCTATATCAGTCCGAAAAGTTTTACAATATGATAGAGATTTAGATATCCATGTATTTGAGTTGAAAACCACTTTCCTCCTTATATCGTGATAATGGAGTCCTAGCACTGAGTTGTCAAGGAATCTAGTCAAGATCAACAGGTTGGTAAGAGGTGGAGCAATTCAGCAGGGTAGGAGTGGGCCATGAAAGAGTTACTCTTGCCGGGCAAGTGAGGCTTCTTGACTTTGGGAATCTACCTACTCTCCCACACAAAATGTTATTCCAGGCATGGTTGGCATAGAGTCAGAAGCACAAAACAAAGGAAGCATGTTTTACAACCCTCTTGTATGCTTAACACTTTGTCTCACTTTCCTTATCACTTCCATAACATTAATGTTTTTTGAATAATCCATTTATTCTCCAGAGTTAATAATTTTCTTAAAATAATTCTTAGCACCTTTAATAAGAGTATCATTATCAGATTACAAAAGGATAAACCAAAGAAGAATCTACATAGAAATTGTAAGTGATGCAAGAAGTAGCTTTCTATTAAAATTACTAAAAATAATAAGGGGAGTATGAAGCTACAATGCAAAAAATTTGTGTGTGTGCATGTGATTTTTGTTTGTGTTGACTTTGTGATTCCTTTAAACTATGGTTGTAAAAGATATTCTTTACATTTTCAAAGCTGGCTTTCATAATTTTTGGTACTCACAAATACCTTCTTTTATTAAAAAAATGATTCACTAAGTAAAATGCACAAGATTTTAATGTATCATATACAATATATAGGTTTTCATTTTCATCTTCAATATTTTTAATTTAAAAAAATTAACAAGCTAAATTGTTCTGTGGGGGTTAAATTTTAAGTGCAAACTAAACATAATTTTATTATGTATTTACTTTTTAAAGGAAGAGTTTGTGTTTACAAACCTATGTACCATTGGTGTGATGAATTACAGATAATTATCTTATTCTTTTTGCCTTAGAAAAATATTCTAATTAATTAGGAAGATATTCTAATTTTTCAAAGAAATGCAACTGATTTTTTAAAACTATTTAAAAATGATGTTTTGTCCAAAAAGAGCAGAAAAAAATTGTTTTGTGGCATTTTTGTCCTTATTCAACAAGTCTCCGAGGATCTTGATTTTAAATTTCCTACTCTCTTGTATGCTGCAAACCAATATTATGATAAAAGTCTTCAAAATATTTCAGAGAAATATATTTCCATTGCATAATCCCATCCCAAATTAGTAAATTCTTATTTTCTCTCTTTGATAATTTCTTAGTACATAAATTGAATAAATCAGTACTGCAACCATGAAAATAAGGTTGGCACTCAAGACATGCTACTAGCATTTCTGGTAGAAGTCAGAGATGCTGCTAAAACATTATACATTGCACAAACACAGCCCACCACCTCAACAAAGAAACATCCAGTTCAAAATTGGAACAATGCTGTTGCATAAGAAACCCTGCTGTAGGATATTGGAAACAAAATTCCATGGAGGGTTATCAGCAGGGAGGTTGAGGGGGGAGAACAGGGAAAAGGTACAGGGAATAAGAAGCATAAATGGTAGGTACAAAATAGACAGGGAGAGGTTAAGAATAGTACAGGAAATGGAGAAGCCAAAGAACTTATATGTATCACCGACCCATGGACATGAACTAAAGGGGGTGAATGCGGGTGGGAGGGGTGGTGCACAGCAGAGGGGAATAAAGGGGGGTAATGGGACAACTGTAATAGCATAATCAATAAAATATTTTTAAAAGAAAAGAAAATTAAACAAAATAGGTGAAAAGTTGCTCCCCTGGTCTGTAGGGACTACCTGAGGAAGCAGGGAGCACACTCCAAGGCTGAAAGTCTAAAGGTACCTAACATTACTCAAGATGGCCACTGTCCTGGTAGGAGTAATGCTCTGCAGGAGGAAATGGACTGCTCTCCAAAAATAACGTGTACTCCATTGCCCAGTAGCAACTGCGGTTGGACAAGTGAAGCAATCCTAGCCTGACAACCTGAAAGTTGTTCTGAGAGGGGGCAAAATATGTCTGCCAATCTCAGAAAGTATCTTGTACATTGAGGAAGGGAGAGATTATAACTGTTCACTTTTCCTTCAACTCCCTTTGGAGCCATATCTAACTATGCCACTAGTGTCAATTTTTTAAGAGACTGGTCCACTCTTCCTGGGTCAGCTCCTTCAGCTGCCCACCTTTTCTTAATTCCAACCCCACATGACCTTGTTCTTCCCATCCCTTGTCCATTCTCTCATTACTCTCTTCTCCCTACCACATTTCCTTTTGTGGTGCCCTCTGGTTTTTCCATGGTAAGCAAATGCCTCTGTACACTAAACCTCTTTATAGTGTATTTTACTCCAGTCTTGACAAAAACCTGGTTCATCCCTGCAGACACTTTCCTCACTGATGAACATTCTTACGTGCCCTATACACCTCAGTGTTGAGAGTGGATGTCATCTTACCCTCTTCTTCATTCACAGTACAGCTGCCAGCCAGTTTGCCTCTCCCTTATGTCAAACTCTCTGCGCCACTGATATTCCTATTCTCTGCCTCTGCAATCTTCAATTCCTCCTCACCATTGTCTGCCGGCCTTGAGTCTCCAGCTTTCATTCACTGATATCATCATGAACCTGATACCAGCCTCTTCCTTCTAGCTGATTCTGTCATTTAACTTAGTGAGTTCAAATAACACTACCATTTCAAGGAGTATGGCATCCATGACCATTTGGAAACAAGAGTATTGGATTCGCACAGCTAACCCACTTAATAGAGGTCATAGTCAGCTACTTTCCTTTGTAAAGGATGTTGTTAAGAAGGAGCCATCATAGGAGTAACTAACAAGGATTATGCCACTCAGTTATGGGAACTTAAAGGCACAGTAGTACTTCAGAGAGATGTTCCAGACCTGTATTTCTGAAAGGCATATCCAGATGCAGACAACAGAAGGAAGGACAATATAATTGCTAAAATAACTCCATTTGTATTGTCAGGCTGGTGATGTTGAGGGACATTTTTAGTTACATTTATTTGATTTCTCACCAGCATTTGATGTCATTAAAGATAATTTACTATGGGTCAAGCATTATTCTGCATGCTTTACAAATATAAACTAATTCATAGTAAATTATGGTTTTATATTAGTAATTCTTTAAACTCACTGGTTTCCATTATGCCATAATCTGGTTTATATCTGCATCACAACATGTGCTCCTCCTCAGCCTTATCCTGAAATGTTTCCAAGGTGTTACATTCAGACTTTTCTCATATCACTTTTCCCGCTCATCCAGGATGATTTCATTTAGTTTTCATAGATCTACTTTTCTACTCCACACCATTTCTTCATCCTAAGTCTGGATATACATAACAATTTACTAGAAGAGGCTTCTACTTGTGCCTCATCTACATTTCACTCTGAATATAGATGAAACAAAGTTTGCCATTCTCTCCCTACATTCTCCAAATACTGATTTGAAGGGTTGGTGTAATCTACTCATTCGCCCAATTCAAAAGGCCTGATATCACTTTAATGATGCACTCCTCTTGGTATCCTATACCCAACTATTACCAAGAGCTAATAATTCTCTTTTTAGTGCATTTTCTCTGGATGTTATAATTTCTATTTAATCTCTTTTTGATGTATGTGTTGCTTTTAATTCCTAAAGCCATGCCCTTAGTTTAGGCCACCATCTCTGCTAGCATAAATTTCCGCCGCATTTTTCTAACTTGTCTCTCTCACAGCAGTCTGTCTCCAAATCATCTTGCATTCTGTAGCTTATTTACTGGTAATTTTGTAAAATACAAATCTAATCATATCATTCCCTGATTAAAACACTTTAAAGGCTTCCCATTAAAATAAAGTCTAAAGTCCCAACTTTTCGGGATGGTATAGGAGACCTTTATAGTTGGCCTCTGATTATTATTGTAGCTTCATTGCTCATCATTCTCCCAGGGGTCTCTTCTCTCTGCCCTCATTCCACCAGCTGACAAGCCCACCAACTACTTTTACTCCTCTTAATTCCAACCTTTGCACATGCTGCTTACTCAGGCTTAAAACCTCTTCACCATCTTTTCCCATTTCACTCTACTGTACTGCACTTCACTATACACACTACTAAACATATACACACAACTACCACCTTCTGGCTAGCTCCCTATTTTGTTTTAGAAGCCTCATGTACCATATCTAGAAGCATCATGTACCATATCCATCTCTCAGCCTGGTTAGATGTTCCTTCTCTACTCTCAATGTATCCCATTTACTCTCTTTAAGTACACTCGACATTTCCAAGTTATCTTTTTTTATCTTCCCCATTAGAAAATAAACACCTTGAGACTAGGAACTATACTTGTTTGAATTTTAGAGCTTAGCTTGTTCTCAGAACACAGCAAGTGTTCTAAAAATATGTGTTAAATATTTTTTAATATTTAATATTAAATTTTAATATTTTAGATATCTGACATCATATCTGCAGGTTCCTGAGATAGAGGTTTGGCATGAAGTGGCTAGAATTAATTTCTGACCAACTTCCATAAGTCTATGATCATAGCTTCCCTATGTCTAAAGGTATGAGGACAAGAGTTTGTCAAGAGTGAAATCGACTCAAAACAATAATCAGAAACTTTTCTGGATTTCCTAGACTAAAATATGTTCCTTGACTCTGTATACATTTACTCTTTGCTTCAGTTATGACCTGGATATCTCTGATACTGTGCTTCTAAATTGTATTATACATACCTTTTTATATTTCTGTTTGCTCATGAGACTGTGAGAATTTAAAGGAATGACAGTTTGTTATTCACCTTCATATTTCTAGTGGCTATCTTTATGCCTGGTACATATTTGATGATCAATAAATTTTTATTGAAAGAATAAATGAAAGAACGTTTTTCATGAAATTGGAGGAAATTTTTTTCTGTTTACTATACAATGAAGTGTGACAGAAGTTTCAAGCTTATAGAAAGAAAAGAAAAAAGTGCAAAACAACTTTGATAGTGCTGGGTGATCTGTTAAAGATAACTAAAAAGATCTTCCCATAGCAGCATGTCACCATGCTTTGCATTGTCTTCTATTAACTTCATGTGTGTAAATCTTATTTTCTAAAACTATATTGGGAGTATAAGGGGGACAAATGATAATGGAAAACATACAATAAAAATAAATTTTAAAAATAAAAAATATCATTAATTATTGCAATAATCTCCTAACTAGTTTCTCTGTTCTGTCATGGCAGTTTATTCACAATAAAGCATAAAAAACAATCATGTTAAAAAGTAAATCAAGTAATATCACTCTTCTCAAAACCCTGCAATAGGTCCTGAGTGATCAACAGGTTCTGCCATGTTCCGCCCCTCTCACTTCTCTGACTTCATCCGCCCTGACTCGCCCAGCTTTCTGGCTCACTCTGCCCCACCTCACCGAGGCCAGGTACAGTCCCGCCTCAGGACACTTGTCCTTGGAGTGCCTTTGTGTCTGGAATGCTATTCCTCTGCAAATCACCAGCTTTTCTAATTCAACTCCTCTAGGTCTTTACTCAGATGTTGCTTTTTCAGGGACAACTTCCTATACACCATGTGTGAATTGTGACCAGTCCCCAAGGCCCTCATGTGTACACATGCACTTTCCTTACACACTTGCCTCTTTTTCTAACCCTTTACCATGATCTAACATATTATATGTTATTATCTTTCTTATTGTCTCGTCATGAGGGAAGGCACTTCAGGGTTTTGTTTTTCTCTTTATTTTACACTGTTATACATTCTAGGCCTGAATCATTGTCTACAATTTGATAGACATTTAAAACATCATGAAGTTAATGAAAAAAGAATACTTGATATCAGATATATTTTACTTTTACAGGAATAATATATTCAACGCTGACTGAGGAGTATAACATGTTCTATAACTCAGACTACTAACTGGCCTTTTGAAAAAATAATTTTTTTAGTAGCGTTAATCCTAAAGAGTGTCTCTGTTTAATAAATATGAGCATTTCCTCCATAAAGTGGATTTCCAATGTAGATCAACAGAGGATAAAGACCATTAATAATCAAATATCTATCTTTAAAACTACTTCACAGATTATAATATGCACCTCAGAACTTTACATAGACAGCACCAGCATTATTAATTTGTTTTTCACTAACAAACAGAGGGTCATGTGAAACACTAAAATGTAAGTCAGTGTCAAGGCCATGATGAATGCCTTTGTAAATTTAATCTGTCTCCCAAGGCACTGAATGATTTTCCAGTTTATCACAGATTTCATGTGTAACGTGAGAATCAGCTGTGACCGCCACATCATTAGATAAAGGGTCAGGAACTGGCAGCCGACAAACCAATCTGGATGACTTCCAAAGACGGGAAAAACAAAGCCTTAACTCAGACTCTGGCCCAACTACCTCTCTGGTCAGAGGGTAAAAACAAAAGATTGTAATTAGGTAAAGCATGATTAGACTTCCTAAAATAGTCCAAAGATTGCAAGTTGTTTTGAAAATGAATGGGTAAGGGGAAACAGGTAGGCAGGAAAGGTCTCAGTCAAGCTCACCACGTGGATGCCAGCCTTCACGTTTGTTTAAAAGCTTGTTTTCTATGCCATCTCAATAATGGGAACAGTATGTGCCTTCCTTCCAAATACCTAACCTCACCCTGTGACCTCAGCCTGGTCAACAATCAAAACTTCTACCCTCAATCAAATAAATGCAAGCATTTTTAGTACAAATATGCCTTTAAGTCAGGAAGAACTTCAACATTACTATGTAGTTGTTTGATGCCTGCACAGCTGAGTGTTAGTCCTTGGTACAGTAGTTTAAGGCTTGTCCTGCTCCTTCAGACAATGGCAATGTTGAAGAGATTTGCTCCAACACTTTGATAAACCCCTTGATTTATCTCAACCCCAAAAGGTAGTGAGCACATTGCTTGGATCACATATGCAGTTGATATCGGTGCTATTTTCTAGGCACAGAGATAACACAGATCAGAGAATGGAACGATATGTGTGGTATTTGTACTGAGCTGCACTAAACTCTTTTTAGTGTGGTTATATGGCACTCATTTTTATATTTTTGTAGTTTTGGTGAGACTATCTTGCTCATGGCAGTGATATTAAATAATATCCATGATTTGTCTCTATAATTCATTTAAGAACAAGATATATTGGTTTTATGTCAATATTTGCTTCTGTGAAAAATTTGCTTTCATTTTGTAGCCTAGTTTGTAGAATTTCATCCTTAGTATTCCTAAAAGGTACTAGATAGTAATGCCCACTTCCTCACACTCCATGAAATCTATAAATCATTTCTGACACCTATTTGCCCTCAGATTAATGCCTGTTTGCTTCATGTGGATTTAGATCAATAGTAATACAGAGAAAACAACTCTCCAACCTTAATACTTTGTGTTTGTGATGCACAATTAATCTGTAAATTACACTGAGATCTGAGAAGACAACATATTTGCCAATTTTCCCCATCAGTAATAAAATCACCCTGTTTCATGTATCCCTAAAAACAAACCAGGCACTGTAGCATGTTATGAATGTCATCAAAATATTGTTTTCAAATTTGCAATGGACAGAGTGTATTTGTTATTTGTGATGCCACAATGACAATATCTGACATATTCTTTATTGGTGTTTTAAATAGTTTAAGAACAGTTCTGTATGAATGACAAAAATATACTTAGTTAAGTCTCAGTAATGATTCTCCATTTTCTTTTCTTATTTTATGTAATAAAGTAGAGATAAAATAATAAATAATATTGCAAAAGTTAATAAAGTGTTTCCAGTATTTTGTTATTAATTAATTATTTTCTTTAAAAAATTACCTGGCAATGATTTTCTGGATAGCAAATGAAAACCAAAGGCAACAAATAAATATATAATTAAGACTTCATCAAAATAAGAAAATCTGTGCTTCAAAGAACACTATCAAGAAAGTGAGAAAACAGCACACAGAATGAGGGAAAATATTTGTAAATAACAACTATGATAAAAGATTAATATTCAGAGTATGTATAAAACTCCCCCAATTAAACAACAAAAAAAAAAAACTTTCAACTCAATTCAAAAATAGGTAAAGTGATAATCATATTGTAAGCTAGAAAAATACAAAAAAAACTCAAGGTGGATAAAAGACTTAAATATAAGTTGCAACACCATAAAAATCCTAGAAGAGAACATAGGAAGGAAAATCTCAGATATTCCACACAGCAATATTTTCACCAATATGTCCCCTAGAGCAAAGGACATAAAGGAAAGAATAAACAAGTGGGACCAAAATAAAAAGCTTCTGCGTAGCTAAAGAAAACATTAGCAAAATGAAGAGAACCAACTGTATGGGAAAATATATTTGCCAATGATATTCCAGATCAGGGTTTCATCTCTAAAATATATAAAGAACTCACATGACTTCACACCAGGAAGACAAACAACCCAATCAAAAACTGGTCAAAGGACCTGAACAGACACTTCTCCAAGGAAGACATGCAGAGGGCTCAGAGGCTCAGAAACAGATGAAAGGATGCTCAGCATCACTAGCCATCAGAGAGATGCAAATTAAAACCACAATGAGATACCACTTCTCACTGGTCAGAATGACCAACAAATCAACAAACAACAAGTGTTGGCAAGGTTGTGGAGAAAAGGGAACCCTAGTACATTGTTGGTGGGAATGCAGACTGGTGCAGCCACTGTGGAAAACAGTATGGAATTTCCTCCAAAAACTAAAACTGGAACTGCCTTTTGACCCAGCAATTCCACTGCTGAGATTATACCCTAAGAACCCTGAAACAGTCAATTCAAAAGAACTGTGCACCCCAATGTTCATAACAGCAGAATTTATAATAGGCAAGTGCTGGAAGCAGCCTAAGTGCCCATAAGGAAATGAGTGTATCAAAAAACTGGTACATTTACACAACGAAACACTATGCAGCAGAAAGAAAGACAGAGGTCCTACCCTTTGCAACAGCATGGGTGGCTCTGGAGAGCATTATGCTCAATGAAATAATCCAGGCGGTGAAACACAAATACCATATGATCTCACCTATAAGTGGAACCTAGTGAAAACAAACAAGCCAAGCAAAAATATAATCAGAGACATTGAAATAAAGAACAAGCTGACAATAACCAGAGGGGAGGTGGGAGGGGGATAACGGGGAAAATGGGGAAGGGTTGTCAATGAACATGTATAAAGGACCCATGGACAAATCCAAAGGGGGGTAGGATTGAGGGTGGGAGGTGGGGGTGAGTGGGGTGGGGGAGAGTGGTGGTGGGATAAATGGAGACAACTGTACTTGAACAATAATATAAAAATAAACAACTAAACATCAACTTAATTATCATGAAAAAAGATATAAAAATGTTAAATATACTGTACATCTAAAACTAATATAACTAATATAACATTGTATGTCCACCATGGTTAAATAAAAAATACACAAAAGAGGTGAATATATATTTCTGCAAAGAAGATATACAGATGACCAATAAGCATGTGAAAAGATGCTCAATGTTGTTAGCCACTAGGGAACTGCAAATGAAAACCATAATGAGATACCACTTCACATCCATTATGATGTCTATAACTAAAAACAAGCAACAAAAACAGAAAATAACAAGTGTTAGCAAAAATGCAGAGAAATTGAGACCATCATTCTTGGTTTATTCATTGTGGAAAACAATATAGTGTTTCCTGAAGGATTAAACAGAGTTGCCACATACCAGCAATTACACTTCTGAGTAGTAACCATAGAATGGAACTCAGGGACTCGGCAGATGTTACAATGTTCACAGCAGCATTAATCACAATACGAACATATGATCATAGTAGCATTATTCCAAAAGGTGGAAACAACTCAAATAACTCTCAAGCAATGAATGTACTTTTTTAAAAAAAAAGGTGGTATATACCTACAAGAAAACTTTATTTAGCCTTGAAAAGAAATGAAATTCTGATACACGCTACAACCAGGATGAACATCAAAAACATTATGCTATGTGAAACATAAGCCAAACACAAAAGAATAAATATTGAATGGTTTCACTGTTTTAGGTATCTAGAATAGGCAAAATCATAGAGACAGAAAGTAGAATAAAAGTAACTAGGACTGGAAAAGAAATGAATAAGTAGTTATTATTTAACAGGTATAGAATTTCTGTTTGGAATAATGAAAAAGTTCTGGAAATGTATAGTGGCCATGATCACACAATATTGTGAATACCCTTTTTTCTTTTCAAAATTTTTACTTTTCAATTACTGTTTATATTCAATATTATTTTGTATTGGTTTCAGGTATACAGCATAATCATTAGATGATCATATTTTACAAAGTGGCCACTCTGATATTTCAATATCCAACTGGCACTGTAGATAGTTATTACAATATTATTGACCATATTTCCTTTGCTATATTTTATATCCCATAACTATTTCATAACTATGAATTTGTAGTTCTTTATCCACTTACATTTTTCACCCAGCTACCCAAGCCTCCTCCTCTCTGGCAACTATCAGTCTGTTCTCTGTATCTCTGAGTCTGCTTCTCTGTTTATTTATCTTACTCTTTATATTCTGTATATAAGTGAAATAATATGGTATTTGTCTTTCTCTGTCTGACTTATTTCACTTTGTGTAATTCCCTTGATATTCATCCATGCCACCAAAAATGGTAAGATTTTATTTTTATTTTTGGCTGAGTAATATTTTATTTTATATATGCAACACCTCTTCTTTATCCATGTGTCTATCGATGGGCACTTAGGTTGCTTCCACACCTTGGCTATTGTAAATAATGCTTCAGTGAACACAGGGTGCATATTTTCTTTCAAATTAGTATTTTCAGTTCCTTCAGATATATACCCAGGAGTGGAAGCACTGTGTCATTTTCAATTTTTTTGGAAACCTCCAAATTGTTTTCTATAGTGATTGCCCCAGTCTGCATTCCCACAAACAGTGCACAAGGGTTTCCTTTTCTCCACATTTTCACCACAATTGTTGTTTGTTGACTTATTTATGATAGCCATTCTGACAAGTGTGAGGTGATATCTCACTGTAGTTTTAGTTTGCATCTATCTGATGACTAGTGACATTGAGCATCTTTTCATATGTCTGTTGGCCATCTGTAAGTCCTCTTTGGAGAAGTGTCTATTCAGGTCCTCAGGTCCTCTGCCCATTTTTTAATTGAATTGTTTGGTTTTTAGTGTTTATTTATATGCATTCTTTATCAATTTTGAATAATAATCCTTATTGGATATATCATTGACGAATACGTTCTCCCATTCAGAAGGCTGTCTTTTCACTTTTTTGATAGTCTTCTTTGCTGTGTAAAACATTTCAGTCTGGTGTCATCCCATTTGTTTCTTCTGTTTCCTTTGCCCAAGGAGACAGATCAGAAAACCTACTGCTAAGACAGATGTCAGATATTTCAGTGACCATGTTATCTTCTAAAAGTTCTATGGTTTTGAATCTTACATTTAAGTCTTAAATTCATTTGAGTTTATTCATATATATGGTGTAAGAAAGTGGTCTGGTTTTATTTTTCTGTATGTATCTGTCCAATTTTCTCAACACCATTTTTAAGTAGACCATATTTACCCTATTGTATATTCTTGCTTATTTTGTCATATATTAATTGTCCATGTAGACATGAGTTTATTTCTGGGCTTTCTATTCCATTTCATACATTTATATGTCTTTTTATGCTAGTACCATGATGTTTTGATTATTATGTCCTTGTAGTATAGTTTGATATGAAGTAACATGATCCCTCCAACTTTCTTCTTCTTTCTCAAGTTTGCTGTGGCTACTTAAGGTCTTTTGTGGTTCTATGTAAATTTTTGGATTATGTATTCCAGTTATGTGAAAAACACCATTTAACATTTCTTATTATACTGGTTTAGTGGTAATGAACTCCTTTAGCTTTTTCTTGCATGGGAAGCTCTTTATTTCTCCTTCAATTTTAAATAATAGCCTCAGTGGATAGAGTAGTCTTTGCTATGGGTCCTTGTTTTTCATCGCTTTGAATATTTTTATGCCAATCCCTTCTAGCCTGAAATGTTTCTTTTGAAAAATCAGATGAGAGTCTCAAGGGAGCTGTGTTATAAATAACTGTTTTTCTCTTGCTGCTTTTAAGATTCTCTCTTTGTCTTTAACCTTTTGCATTTTAATGTTGATATGTCTTGGTGTTGGCCTCTTTGAGTTCCTCTTTCTGGGGACTCTCTGCACTTCCGGGAATTGTGTGTCTTTTTTCTTCACCAGATAAGGAAAGTTTTCAGTCATTATTTTTTTCAATACGTTCTCAATCATTTGTTCTCTCTTCTTCTTCTTCGTCTGGTACCTTTATAATACAGATACTATTATGCTTTGTGTTGCCTCAGTGGTCCCTTAAAATATCCTCATTTTCTAAATCCTTTTTTTCTTTTTGCTGCTCTGATTGGGTGTTTTCTCCTACCTTGTCTTCCAAATCTCTGATTTGATCCTCTGCTTCATCTATACTTATGCTGATTTTTTAAATTGTATTCTTCATTTCAGATATTGTATTCTTCATGTTTTACTGCATTTTATGTTTTTATGTCTTTTTTATACTTGCTATTTCTTCATTGAAGTTCTCAATTGAATTCATCCATTCTTCCCCTAAGTTCCTTGAGCATCTTTATAACAATTGTTTTTGAACTCTTCACCTGATAGATTGCTTTTCTTTATTTCCTCTTTCGAGGGGGGTCTCCTGCTCTTTTATTTGAGGCATATTTCTTTGTCTCCCATTTTTTGTTGCCTCTCTTTATTTGTTTCTGTGTATTAGATAGATCTGCTGTGTCTCCTAGTTTTGGTAAGGTAGCCTTATGTAGTAAGTGTCCCGTGGGGCTCAGGGGCAAAGACTTTCTGATCATCTGACATGGACACTCAGAAGAGTTCCTTGTATGTGTTATGTGAGCCTTCCTGTCATAGTTGAGTTTTGATGGCTGTTGGCCCATCCATGGATCATGTTGACACTCAGGCTTACTGACTATGAGGACTGGTCCTGACCACAGTGTCTGAGCTGCTGTGTGGGAGCTGGCCCCATGAAGTGGAATTTGCCCCAGCAGGCTCTGGTGCCTGCTGTGACCTCTCTTTGGGTGTGCTGTTTTTTAGAATTAATTGGGTCATGCTTCAATGTTGTCTGAAGTCACCAGGTGTGTCGATCAAGGGATTTCTTGGGAGGGACTCTGGTCCAGGTTAATTTGACTGGCTCTGGGATACCTACTAGGAGCTACAAAGTGATCCGTGCCTCTGTTGGGCTTTGGTGTGCATGGGAGGCACCAAGATGTGTTTCAAGACCACCTCCCACTAGTACCAAATGAGGGAAAGTTCAGCAACAGGCCCATGGAACCTCAAGATCTGCCTCCATCTGCCAGTTGTCTTTTAGGCTCAACTACCAAAAGTGCCTGTGGCTGTATGCAGGTTGAATGAGGTAAGATCTCAGTGAGTCACCAGGTAGAGATTTAAGCTTGATGCTAGTTCTGAGTGGCTAGTGCCACTCAGTGAAACCCTCAGGGTACACCAAGGCCATGCAAACTTTGGGCCTGCAAACTTTCTGGTGGAGTGGGGTTTTGGGGAGTTGTCAGAATGGAGCCAGTGCAATTCATCATGCTGAAACAGATTCAGATTTTGTCACGTGCAGGGTGGGCTTTGCCCAGGAACAGTAGTATCAAGTGTGCAAGATAATAATGGTCTTCACCCGAAAACCAGGACAACTCAGTCTCTCCCTGTGTGTCTCCAACACCCCCTGAGTTCGCCAGGCTTTCCTCAAGAGTTTTTCAAGGAAGACTGGAATGCAGGCCCAGGGTAGCTGCAGCCAGAAGATTCCTCTGCTAGCTAGGGTGTTCAGCTAGTCTTCAGATGATTATACTGGTTGATTGTTCTATAATTTATTTGTAATTCCAATATGGTCCTGGGAGGATGTAAATGTAACTATTACATATATTTCACTGCCACCTTAGATCCCTACTTGTGCATGTATTTAATACTACTGAATTATACACTTAGTAATGGTTAAAAGGGTAAATTTTATGTTGTGTATATTTTGCCACAATATTAAGAAGTAAAAAATTAAAACAAAATGCAGTTGTATTAGAAAAACAAAAGTTCAAGTGTAGCCAGCTGTTCAGAGACAATGTTTTTAAAGATGGTTTCCTAGTTATCCTCTATTAATGGTTTTGAGCACCTGGTGTATTTCCAGCACCAACGTTTTCCCACAGCTGGATAACAGAAGATTCAAGGGTGGTGTGATGTGCCTGCCACACAGATCCATTTTTAGAGATGGAAATTTTCCTCCAGTGCTCAGAATCTTGTGGGCTGACAACTCTCAGTTCTCAGCTCTCTCAGAAATCACCTTCAGGTGGAGAGCTGCCTTTTCAGGGTCACAACCCCTTCTCAAGGAAAGCTTCTGCATAATGAGTAGTTGAATGGGGGACATAAAGGTTTGTATCCTTGCCATAGTTGGGGAAAATATGAAAGAACTACCTTCAGAGCTCTGTAGGGTCAGCTGTGGTCTTTGCTGAAAGTGTTCCACAGCCCAACTTCTCCCTCTACTGAGTCTTGCTTCATTATCTGCCATTCCAGAGATGTTGATTTTAGCACTTCCTACTAAACTTCTTAGATGCTCATTTCCATTTCAGAGTAACTATTCATCGAGCAAAAGAGAATACCTAAACATTTTTTGGGCACTGGTCACAAAATCCTTGTTAACAACAAACCCCGAGGAACAAAGTGTCTTGAGAGCCCACCTTGATAAAAGAGCATGTGGGGCCAGGTATAGAGTGGAGTCTTGCCCATGGTCTGGCCTATAATGGCCCACTCAGCTCATCAACCTACCCAGTAATGTCCTTATTCCCTAGTTGTACACCTGAAATGGATATATTTGATAATAAGCACAGCCTGTGCACTGTTTCCCTTGCCTGAGTCCTGTCGCAATCGAGCAGGGCTTCTGAAACTGATCTACCAGCCATGACTGTAAATCAAAATAAAAGTCTTATGTAGTGAGGAATGGCGGAGGTTCATGCCCCTAAAGGAGGCAAGCTAGTGATCCTGATCACTCTCTATTTAAATCGCAAGTCTAGCCTCCTACAAAAGGTAGTGCTTCCTGAATGATAACAGTTAACTATTGGGAATTTAATGAAGTAGTAGCCCTCATTAAGGTTGCTATGCTAGATATGCTATATTTGCTGACACAGATAAATGAGCCTCAGTACATCGTATAAAGCATTTGATTCAGAAAATGTGTTATTTTTCACCCTTTTCAGAAAACAGGAACTGAAACAATTCACATTCACTTGGAGGTGACAATATTATGCCTTGCTGTCTTGTCCCAGGGCTGTGTTAATACTTTCTCCCTCCGTCAAAGAAATTGGGATTGGATGCACAGCAGGAAGAACATCCTGCTGGCACACTATACTGATGACATCATGCTAACAGAACCAAATAAACAAGAAATGAGAAGTGCGTTGGAGATTTTAGCAAGATAGATGTGCTCTAGACGGTGAGAAATAAACTCAACAAAATTTCAGAGACCTGCTGTAGCCTCCAATTTTTAAAGGTCCTGTTGTCTGAGGAATGCTGGACCAACCTATTTAAAGAACAAATTGTTGCACCTCACATCTTCCACTACAGGAAGGAAGCACAACACCTGGTAAGGCTCATTAGGTTTTGGAGGCAGCATATGCCACACCTGGGAATATTATTACTCTCTGGGCCCCATACTGGGAGAGAGGAAAAACTGCCAACTGTTATTAGAGCATAGGAGTCCAGCAGCAGTTTCAGGCTGAAGTGCAGGTATCATGTGCTTAGGGCATATGGTCCAGTAGACCCTATGAAATTGTAGGTATCCATTGTGAGAAAAGATAAGATCTCGGGTTTATGGTAAGCCTAATAGGATAGTAAGTGTGGCCTCTTATGATTCTGAAACCATATTTAGAGGAGAATGGTTGACCCTTTGAAAAATAGTTCCTGGTGTGTTTCTGGACCATGGTGAAGATGGAGTGTCTGACCATGGGTTTTTAAGGGATCATATGGCCAGAACTGTCCAACATGAACTGATTCTGCTGAGCCCATCAGTTCCATGAAGGGTAATTGAGTTGGATCATGAAAAGAAAAGGTTACCTTTGTAATAAGGTTATAGAGAGAAAATGTGTAGCACACAGGGAATCCCTTTGAAGAATTCTTGGGTAATAGAATAGTTCTTCAGCTCTAGTGTCTCAAGAGTCAGCAAGACCTGTCTATAAGATGTTAGATGAGAAAGTATCTTTTCCAACAAATGGTCCATTTCATTCATAGGAGGCCATTCTTTTAATTTATTATAATTTACATATAATAAGTACTAAAGTTAGAATTGAGGGTGGGAGGTGAGCGTGGGTAGTGCAGGAGAAAGTGGTGGTGGGAAAATGGAGACAACTGTATTCAAACATTAATAAAAAATGATAAAAAAGGAAATCAATACTAGCACCCTCTTGCATTCTGATAGCTGTTGACAAAGCATAGTCTTAATCTGTTTTTTTCTATGTCCTAGATGTCAAAGTTAGATTAGTATTTGTTATTATTATTAGCTACCACTTAAATTCTAAGCACCATTCCAGGTATTATATTTACAATAGCCCTATCCTTCAAGTAATATTGTAAAATAGACATCACTAACTCCAGGTAACAGGACTTGAACCTCAGAAATTAAACACTTGCCCATAATTATCCAACCTATAAGTGGTAAAATGAATTGGAAACTAAAACTACAAATTATAAAATTCCCTAATATTTTCATTTCTTCTCAAAATAAAGTTTTGTCCTAGTTAAGATGAACTGTAAAATAATGCCATAAAAATATAAAATTTACTTAGATTAACCAGATCACCAGTTAAGATATAGTAGTCAAAGCAGTGAAAGCAGAATCCAGATTGTTGAAAGCCAGGAAAAATAAAAGGTAGCACAGTAGCTACAGCATGAGCAGGAAACTCCTCCAAAAAGTGTGGACTTTTAGAGGTCATATGGTAGCCAGAGATACATCTTATATCTGTGAAAGCTATCTGTAGTTATGTGTGTGTTTTGTTTTGTTTTTAATAGGCAGAGTAGACCATGTCTCTTTCTGATTCAAAGGATTCCCTAGAGAGGAAGAAATTGAAGAATAGAGAAATAGAAGGAATAACTGATGGAGCCACATGTCTAAGAAGATGGAAAATGATGGGATGCAGCATATCGTTGATACAATTGCACTTCCTCATTGCAGTGCTTCTCAAAGTGAGGCCCTTAGACCAGCAGCATTAGCATCACTTGAACATGTTAGCTATACAAATTACCTGGCCCCATCAGAGGCCCACAGAAGCAGAGGCCCAGTGGTGGGACCTGGCCACCTTGGGTTTAGCAAGACCTCCAGGTGATTCTAACAACAGGTAAGAGAAAAGCCAGGTGCAGGTGGAGGCAGATTTGCAGATTGAGTTGTGGAAAGTTGGCAGTTCCTATCTATTACACTTCTCAGTTCTAGGCAGCTTCTACTTTTGGGATCTCCTCTCTTTATACCCCTCCCCACTAGAAAAGTAAGGCTTTCAGCTGACTCCTAGTTGAGGAAAAAGACTGAAAAGAGGAAGATCACCATGATCTTTAGCTCAAGTGTTCAGCGACAGGTTTTATAGCCCTCAGGTACACAGGGGCAGAACAGAGCAGATCCCAGAAGGTGGGGCAGGTCTGAGCTCCACTTATTCTTCAAGTGATCTTAGAGAAATGAGGGGAGCTTGGTGGAGTGAATGAACATCTGAGAATTTTCATCTAAAGAAAGTAAACACTACATAGAAAGACATAAGTTTTTGCTCAAATTAAATTTAAAACTAATTAAGCAACTTTCCCCCTACTACTCAGCAAGTCAAGGCAAATTCATACTGGTAGCAGACAAAATAAAGGGGCATTTTTGCCTTACTTTTAAATTGTAGTAGTCTGAGTAAATCTGTGATATCATTTCCTATATTTAAGCAAGTAACTGGTTAACAAATTAGAGGGGAAAAGGAAATTCAGTGTTCAAGTTAATGCCCACTTTCATCATGTCTTCATCAAAATTATTAACATGAATTAAAATTTCTTGTTTATTACATAATAAACACAAAAATGTTATACAAGATGAAATAAATTTTTGCTTTATTTTGTGGTATAAAAATAGGCATTAAAATGCTGAAGAGAACAGAAACTGCCTGAATCAATAGAGGAAATTAAACTTACAAGGTTTAATGGTCAGATACTTTTTAAGAAAAAGAAATAGCATATAAATACTGTCACATGCTTAAGAGACTCACTTATAAATAAAATGTTTTATTTATGTACTGTGATATTAGGTGTTTATAAATGAATTCTCAGCATGTGGGACCATCTGGTTTAGTGACATAATTATACATCTATTACATACACATACGATATGATATCAGTTTAAATGGTTGTTCATTTTTGAATGCGTGATGTATGTCTGCATATATTAAGTTCTACATAGAACTAAGCAAGAGCTTTAAATATACTGCAGAATGTATTAAAGAAATGAATGAATAAATGCCACTTCATGAAATTTAAGGGGTTGCCTATTGCCTGAGAAAAAACCTAGCATATTAGAAACCTCAACCTAAAAAAAATACAAGTATTGTGTTAGACCACAGTACTTGTCTTTAAGGATAAACATATATTCTTTGGGACCATAAGGGTAGGAGAGTGGGTAACAATCTGTATACTACTTGACCACTATTTACTTTCTCAGCCCCTCCTTCACTTCAAATCAATTTGCTGCATTTGGTATTTTATCAGCTTGAGAGAATTTATAAGGCATTTGTAATTGTGTTTTTCTTTTTTTCCAGAATTTTATTTTATTATTTTATTTTATTTTAATTATTGTTCAAGTATTGTAATTGTATTTTTGATGTAATGTGTTGGAGCAATTCTGATAACAAAAAATTATGCTATCTAAAGACAATAAAATTATACATTGGTAAGGAGAATAATGAGAATGGATTTTGCTTGTAGCATTTTGTTCCCTGCTGCAATCTCGCATCCAGCCCCTCTGAGCTACACACGCGACTCCTGCGACCACTGCGTGCAGTTTCACAACACAGGCGCATCAAAAGATGAGGTGCAGACATCCTTTGTGCTGTGGGTTTTGTAATCCTTTTTATACTATATAATGAGATCCAACTCTACTTTCACACTCTAGATACTGGCTGTTGTTATTCAGTATTTACCCATTTTCAGCTTTTCTTCTTTACTCTTTGGAATTCTTGGGACTGTTTAGATAGATGTATGAAAATGAAAAAGCTAATTGTATTTGAGGGGACATTATTCTTGAGTCTGAAATGAAAAGAAAAAACTCATCAGGGTGTATATCCTTTTTTCTTTAGGTTTGGGATAGTTAAAAACACAACCAGGAACTTGATATCTATGTAGCAATTTATTTGCTAACATAGAAATTTTCATGAATTGGTTCAAGATTTGTAGTCTTGTGGGTGTACCTAACTTTTCTAGTTCGAAATGGCAATTATTTAAAATAAGCAACATGATGGTTCATGTGCAGAGAGGACTGAAATGAAGGCACCTGGGTTCTGTTGTGGGCTCTGTCCTCATTGTCTCTGAAAACCCTCAGGCTTTCAAATAAAAATAATTATGCTCCACCAAACCTTTCAAGGCCAGGAGAGAGCCCGTGTGGAGGGGAGGCATTGATCCACGCCACGCCTCCTGCTCCCTGCCAGCGCTCTCATCGCCATTCACAGACCGGATTCCTGGGGGTCATCCCTGCCATTCCCATCTCCTCTGCCCTTTATTTCCTCTACCACAGACTGAATAGCTTTTCTGTGTAAGGTGCTCCTGATTTCAACAACTTTTCCTCTTACTACTGTCATCAAAGGTCATCCAACCCCTTTGGCCTCATTTCTGGAGCATTGCTGAAACTCCAAACTAGGGTCTCTGCATCCACCCTGTCCCTTTTCTTTTTGATCCACATCAAAAAATGGGTATTGCTGAAAATGAAAATATCTGTAAACTTTATTCCTGGTTAAATTACTTCAATGGCTCCTAGTTATTTTTCAGATAAAGTTCTTCGTTCAGTTTCTGGAGAGTTATGGACTTTAAATTTTATTTTATTTTACTACTAAAAAAGTTTTCAGAGTACACAGGATAAAAGACACTATGTGCCCTGGCTGGTGTAGCTTAGTGGATTAAGTGCGGGCCTGTGAACCAAGAGATCACGGTTCGATTCCCAGTCAGGGCACATGCCTGGGTTGCAGGCCAGTTCCCAGCAAGGAATGCACAGGAAGCAACCATACATTGATATTTCTCTCCCTCTCTCCTTCCCTTCCCCTCTGAAGATAAATAAATAAAAAAAGACACTATGTAAGTTCACAGAATTATTATCAGACAACAGTTTTTTAAAATGATTTTGCTGTGAAGAGAAAGAATTGAATAGGTGTGTATATATACACACACATAAATTTTTGTACTTTCTGAGACATACATAACTAACATTTATATAGATTATACCTACAAAACACTTCTGTGACTATCCTCCTGTTAGACCCTCAGTAACAAACCTGTGAGGCAGGTATTACAGGTTAGAAGAATTCCTCACATGAAAGAGCGAACGGGCGGTAGCAGGCCTCTTGGGTTACAGGCTTATACTGTTACTAACCATGAGCAGCGCCCTGATTTGTGGGCAGGTGTTGGTGCAGGGAGCTCCTGCTCTCTGCTGCTGGAAAGGCAGAGAGAGGAAAGCTAACCTCATTGCTACTTCCAGAGGATGGCACTGGGAACACGATCAGTCGGTGATAGAAGATAGATTATTTCACCCTCACGTTCTCTTAGTCTTTTCCAGTTCATTGCCTCAGCCTGCTTGGAACTCTACACTTATTGAATCCCTCCAGCAGAGAACAATCACTGTGAGTTTCCTCACTGACATACTTTCATTTGCTGGAAGCTCATTTTTTACAGGTTGAGCATATAAAAATTTAAAGAGACAATATTAAAACTTGTGTAAATTACCTCCCTTTCCCCATGGAAAAATAAAATACTCCACAATCAGAATAGTGTAAAAGTATTTTCAGGAAATATATTCTACCTAATACATGAACACTTCAAAAAAAATTTTAAGTCAAACAAAGAACTAAACTTGCCTTTCACAGATCAAATTGTTCATTCAAGTAGTATATGTAGAAATATAGCTGAGTGTCTATGACCTAAATAATGCTACATTTAGCATGTTTTCCTCAGATCTGAAAACAGGGAGTTGTGATCTAAGTAAAATTGTTTACTTGACCTGATTTTTTGTTTCAATTGATTGTAAATATTTCCATTTAATACTGAACATTTATATTTCTGAAAAATTTATATGAGCAATGGAGAACACATTGTAGATAAAAAGAATTAATGTGTTTCCTATTTATTCTCTAACATTTAGATGATTCTGTGATACCTGGTTAAGTGATTGAAATTTGCAAATGTTTTATGTTTTTGGCATCTCAATTTAGATGAAAGATTAGAAACGATAATAATATTAAATAATATTGCAATATTTTCTACAAGCTGACATCAGAGAAACTCTAGACAATTGATTTTTCCTTGGTCCAGGCTGAATTCTAAAATGCCATGAAAAGAGTATGGCAAAGGTGAAAACATTTTGCAGATGTAATTAAGACCTCAAATTAGTTGATTTTGAGTTAATCAAAAGGGAGATTATCCTCGATGGGCATGATTTAATCAGATGAAAACCTTAAAGAATAATTACCCCAACAGCCTTGAAGATAGAAGCTGCCAGGTTATGAAATCACCCACAGGCAGGCAGCCTCTAGGTGAGAGGTGTCCGCAGCTGATGAGATCAGCAAAAGGGGGACCTCGGTCCTACAACTGCCAGGACTGAATTCTGCCAACAGCCATCTGAGCTTGGAAAAAGACCCCTGTTCCCAAAAAGACTGCAACCCACTCACACTTTGTCACCTTATGGCGCATAGCAGAGGACCCATGAAGCCATGCCTGGCATTGGATGACAGAACCTGTGAGAGAATAGATGTGTGTTGTTTTAGTCTTCTAAGAAAAAACCCTATCAATAAGCTGTGACTTTGACTCCTCCATTACGTATACCCACATTTAAATCCAAAATGTATTACCAAATATTTACGAAGTGGTGACTTTTTTTCAGGCAGTGTGTGAGGATTAGACAGTGGTAGATACTGAAGACTACATTTCTGAATGTCCGGGAAATTATTTTTTTAAATAACTATTTCTTCTCTGTTTCAGACAAACACAGTATAAGCATAGCACTGTGACTTAAGAAACATACCTTTGGTCTCTGCCTTACCTGGATTCCTGGCACAGAGCTCCTAAAACCCTTCTAATATCCTGAGTAGAAGTGGTGCTAGGAGCATCTTTTTTTCTATTTGTTTTTCGGTGCTGATTCCTGACACAGACCTCCTAAATCTCTTGGAATGTCCAGGGTGATAGGAGGGTATTTTGTTCTGTCTAGGTGACTGGGTGGGCTCCTGGGTGGGGGTGGTCACCAGAGAGACCAGGCCATGGTTAGAAGTATAGAATGTTCAGCCCCACTGCTCACACTCTTTCAGGAAGGGGAAAGTGACTGGAGGTTGAGTTAATAATCCATCATTCTTATATAATGAAGTCTCCATAAAAATCCCTAAATGACAGGATTTCCAAGAGCTTCCAGGCTGGTGAACACATCCATGTGCAGGGACCATTTCTCCTTCCAGCTCCACAGTGACAGAGCTTCTGAGCTCAGCACCCTTCTGGGTTACCGTGTAGCTCTTCCCCTGGTTGTTTATGCCCTTTAAAATATCCTTTATAACAAACGAGTAAATGTAAGTGTTTCCCTGAGTTTTGTGAGTTGTTTAATAAGCAAATTATTGAACCTGAGAAGAAGGTCTTAGGAATGCCCAGTTTGCAGCCAAGACAGAAGTGTGGGGAATCTGGGGCCCTACTGACTTGCAATTATCTGAATGGTGGGGAGAAGTGTGATGGAACTGAGCCCTTCACATGGGGAATCTGCACTAAGTCCAGATAGTGTCAGAAAGAATTAAATGGTAGGACACCCAGTTGCTGTCCACAAAGAACTGGAGAATTGTTTGATGTGGAAAACCCACACATTTGGTGTCAGAAATGCTGTGAGTAGAGAAGTAAGTTCCCTTTAACTAGACTATCTCTAACCTCCACTCTTCTACCCCAATTTCACCACCAACATGTCTGATTTCTCTGCGCTGGCATGATGAATGCCAATTTTGGGGGCTCTCTTAATCTGGCTCAATTACACAAAGATAGGGGCATAGTTTTATGAAGGGGCAGAGCTTGTGTCCTGAAAGTCACAACACAGACTTTTTACTGTCTCCTTATGTTATTTTATCAAATTCTTAAAGTTCCACAAGTTACAAACTGCTCACATGGACCTAAAATACTTATTGTTATCCTAGTGTAATTTAACTTCCTGACTTAATAAGGTCTTGCAAAGATTTTCCTGTGAGGTTCAATCTGTTGCCTTAAACCGCAAGTCTTACTGATTGAATCTCCCTAAGGCAAACTCAGCAGACCTGGGGCTTTCTCTGGTCCTGTTTGCCCCTTGTGCTACCCCATGGCTAAGCCTGCATGGCTAAAGCCTGTTCATGTGATGTATTCATTCCTCAGTCCGTGGTCCGTTGTCATTAGAAATTGTTCTCAACATTTGTAGGAGATGGGAACAAGATGTGACTCAGTAACAGCAGTCATTTCTGGTTCTGATACTAATTTTGAAACAAGTTTCAGAAATTTGAGTTGGTTATTTGTGTGATAAGACAGAATGTTTAGATATTAATCTAAATTTTGTTTTTATTTTCTTCCTGTATTTCCCTTTCTTCCTTTTGCCCTAACCCACCCCATATATGGAGATCCCTGAACTGCTTTGCCTAAAAGGGCATTTGAAACAGGATAGAAAAAAAAAAGGGCCCTGGCTGGTGTAGCTTAGTGGATTAAGTGCGGGCCTGTGAACCAAGAGATCACGGTTCGATTCCCAGTCAGGGCACATGCCTGGGTTGCAGGCCAGTTCCCAGCAGGGAATGCACAGGAAGCACCCATACATTGATATTTCTCTCCCTCTCTCCTTCCCTTCCCCTCTGAAGATAAATAAATAAAATCTTTAAAAAAAAAAAAGAAAAAAAAAAAGGTACTTCCTCTTTTAGTTTTTTTCCCCCTGAAAGCTTAAGCTCATGTTGCAATTTCTGAGCATAGCAGTATGAAGTGAAAAGGCTTTTCTAAACTGGGAAGAGATTTTCCAGGCTGAAGTCAGGCGATCTGAGGAGGTGAAGACTGTATGTCTTGGGAGCAGAGGGGATAAGTTTTGTTGCCCTGGAGTACCACCAAGAAACTGGCAAGTTCCCAGTGAGGAATGTGGGCAAAAGAATTTGGTATATGGGACTAATTGTACCTTCACAAACTGCCTGTGCTTCGAGAACAACAGAGACATAGCATAAAAATATCCCCTTCACAGAGCCTTGACGCAGCTCTTACCTGCCTTGAATGCCCTTCCTTCTATTAGACCGTCCACAGCCCACTCCTCTTCCAGCCCCTCCTAGTCCACTCAACCTTTCTCTTAACCTCATGCCCTTTATTGAACACTCCCCAGTTTTATTTGTCCCTCATTCAGCACTTAATCCTACTACTTTCTAGCCTGCCATATGGTGCCTTGTATTATTTAAGACTTCATCCATTTCATTTAATTTGAATTAAATTACAAATTCCCTGAGTTCAGGGCAAGTCTTAAATTCTTACTTTGTTATAGTAATAACCACAAAAATTTATAGAAATGATGTATAACGAAAGAGTATTAAAGATGTTCTAAGAAGAAAAATCACAATATTCTAGCTCCTAAGTCAGTCTTGAAATGCTGATAAAATATAAATTTATGATTAAAATATAATAATGTTAGGGTTTCATACATAAAAATACAATATTACAGAATCTTTTCTAGAGACATAGGAGGAAGCATAGGGCATTTTCAGGGCAGTGGAAGTAGCTGTATGACTGCAACGGCAGACACCTGACATTACGCATTCATCAAAGCAATAGTTATACCACTTGAAGAGTGAGGCCTAAGGTAAACTGTGGGCTTTAGTGAACCATAGTATATCAATAATGGTTCACCAATTGTAACAAATGTACCAAACTAATGCAAGATGTTAATAATGGGAAACTGTGTGGGGAGGGGGATGGAGTGCATTAAAACAATGCTTTCCGCTCGATAACTTTTCTGTAAACTTAAAACTGCTCTACAAATAAAGTTTACTATAAAAAATTTTAAAATACAATACTACAGAATCAATCTTCCCCAGATGCATGCCATTCCAAGAATAAGTCCCACTAAATAGTTTTATAAAAACAGCAAAAATTCAAAAATTTCATAACCTGATTTTTTTCTATATTTGGATAACCTTTTTCTCTCTATATTGCAATGGATCTTTTATTAAACCAACAAGATAGCAGCAATTGTTCACTCATGGCTAGCCAGATGTGTACTGTAGCGAGATCATCATATCTTGTTTCTGCTTAAAAATCATGCCCATTACCTGCTAATGCCGTGTATTGATTTACTTAAGCATCCATGGTTTCTGTATGAGAAAGATAACACTTGGCTCTAGGGGGCCTGGAAATTCTTTACACTGTCAGTGACCTTGACTGAAAAGGGTAATTAATCTGAACCTACAGATGGAATTAAGAGACTTAGACCTTTCATTTGTTATGGAAAGCTTCATCTTTAGTGATGTGAGCACACAGTTCTATTTACTGAGAAAACACCTTACATTAACTTATCTCTTCTCTTATGATCAGCTACCAGAATTGCAGGTTTGCTATATCCCAGGAAGAGAAGGGAGACAGAAAGGACTTAGTATAAAGCAAGGGGTTTGACTTTTCTGTGAAGCTATGTCCACTCATCCACTGCTCAGCCTCACATTGGTAGACACGCCACTTTACATTCCTGCTTAGTTTTTTTTCATATTCACAATGAAATACTAAAAGTTTGTGCTTTTATGAAATTGAAATACAATAATAAATCTAAATATTTTAAAACTGTTTTACAAATCCAAGTTTTCCTGTTTGTTTGTTTTTTGCTGGTACATAGCCACCTGACAGTTAAAATAGACATAACGCCTCACATTTTTTATTCTTCACTTGTCTCTTGGCTTTCTGCAAGAGTCAACACAAAAGATATTTCAGACACTGTGATAAAAATGTGAAAAAAGTCAAAGTGATGACAAATCAAATAATGTTTGCAAATTTAAGAAAAGGCGGAAATAAAAGTTTTGAGATACAAGTATTCTGTAATGGGTTCTAGTGACTGTATATTAGTGCAAAATGGGAAAATGCAAAAGCTATTTTTCTTTAGATAAATATTTTGCATATGCCTTCAGTTTGACTAATACTTGTCAAATGACTTTTTTTTTCAATATAGAATTACTGGTTACCTTTGATTCAGGCCAGCAAAAGAAAGTATATGTGATATTGTGTTGTGTTACCTCAAAGGATACTTCTTAACTTCTACATCTCTCTGGCAATCTGTTTTAGTCAACCTGAAGTGCTTTTGTAATTATTTTCTTTACTGAACTTCAGGCGAGCTAATTGAGGATTCCATGACTTTAAGAACTCTGAAATAAACCACACTCCTCCCTATTGAGTATTTTATTTTGTAAAGCTGGCACTTCTGCTTCTTTATCAAGTGCCACTTTTAGAAATACTCTGATGCCTTGTCCTCTTTTCATTTTATTTGTCTCAGAGTTTTCACAAGGGTTGCATGTGTGTATGTATGTGCATTATTTTTCTCTTTAGGAAAATAGCTACCAATGGATAGTGGAGTTAATTTACTGTGGAATAGCATAACATATTCTGCACCTGTAGGAACACACTGACATTTATGTGGAGTTGCCTGACCAAACAGTGAGCAATGAATAAAAAATAAATGTATGTAGGGTGGAAGAGGGAGCAGTAGGCTACTACCAGTCACAGCAGTTTTTAAATCAAACACGCCATTAGCAGGGAAGAATGAAGGGTCCCTTTGAATGTGACACACATGAGCCAATGGCTGCAGAGCACCCGAGAGCTGTGCCCGTTCCCTCTGCGGTTCACATGCGTGAGTGGGGGTGGACAAACGGGGGCAGCAGAGGCTGGCTGGGGCAGGCCACCTCATAACGAAAGGGTAAAGATACAAAAGATTAAAATATGAACAACAAAATGGCAACAAATACATATCTACCAATATTCATATCTAAAAAATAAACTAAATAAGCAGAACAGAAACAGACTCATTGATACAGGGAATATTTTGATGGTTCCCAGAGGGGGACCGAGGGTGCTGGGTGAAAAAGGTGAGGGGATTAAGACGTACAAATTGACAGTAACAGAATGGTCACAGGAATGTAAAGCACAGCAAAGAGAATACAGTCAGTAATATTCTAATGATGATGTGTGGTGTCGGATGGGTGCGAGACCTTGGGGATGATCACTCAGTGAGCTATATAATGTGTAATCACTAGGGTGTACACCTGAAACTAATATAACAATGTATGTCAACTGTACTTGAAAAATAAAAAATGATTTAAAAAAGAGATACAATCCCTTAGGTAGTGCTTAAAGGAAACCTCTGAGCTCAGGCCAGGTCCCTTAAATTTCAGTTGCATACCCTTTGATTGGCTTTCTCTACAGAGCTTGCTGGTGTAGAAATGAAGAGTAAATGCCGGTGTGGAGAAGCTTCTCTGCAACACCTAGAGTTTTTATATCATTCAAAGATAGAGATTACCAAACTTATTTTCTTCACCATACTACATTAAAAAGTATAATTACTAATATTAACAAAATCCTAAAATGATGTTGCAAATCACAAATTCACTGCATCCCTTTTTAGTTCTGCATTGCCCTACACAAGCATCCTTGTTAGAATTTAAAAATACATATGTATTTCTAAATTACATGTATATATTTGTATATGTGTGTGTATGTGTGTGTGTGTGTATAAACAAAAGTTTTCAGAATTTTTGCTCCTAGTTGTTACCTGCCTCAAGTGGGTGAGATACAAGGACAGTAAGAGCAAATCTCTTACAACAAATGAATAGGTAACAGAGGTTGGAGTGAAGTGTCCAAAGTTTGCCAGCAGGAAACTTCTACCCAAAGTGTTTTAGGGGGATTTAGGGCACCCATATATAGTTATTGAGATATGTACAAATGGTAGACATCTGAAACAATGAAAAGAAGAAGGTGAAAGGAGGGCAATGTGGAGACAGTGTCCTTGACATTCAGAAAGTTCCCTGGAATTGTCTGTTACCTTGGTCACTTCACCACATCATAGGTTTGACCTGCATAACAAGAGAGAACTTCTCCCTTTCTCTCATTTGTAGAAATAGACCTATATTAACCAGCATACAGAAGCTGATAAGGTAAGCCAGAATATCAATGTTACCTTACAACCAATAAGCTAACCAGGATACTTAAATTGTCCAACCACAGTGGTACATTTAGCATCAGAATAAGAGAAGTCAGTTTATCCTAAGTGACTTTCAGATAACAGTGTCTGAGTTGTTTCACCTACTACTAGAGGGATACACTTGCCAAGGAAACTTTCACACTTGAAGCTACTTAGCAAAGACTCATTTCACCCAGAGCCGCCTGGGAGTGCTCTGCCGCTGTTCAATTCTGAGATTTTCATTTATTTCCTCTTGCTTCCACGGCTCAGTCTGCCTTTCCTGTTCTCAGTTTATTTTTTTTCTCCAAATAGGTTCAACCAGTTTCATTTCTATGAGTGAGTTTATACATACTAACAATATTGTCCCTGAAGTGATTCTCAGATCTCTTATATTTTTAACAATAACTTGCAATTTATGAATGATGTCTTCATTCTTAATGCAGATGGCTAATTATAGCAGTTTGATTTGGATTTGATGAATTGAACACTCTTGAGGCAATCTTATTTATAAAGGTTGGGAATGTCTCACCATAACCTCTATTATCCTGACAGCAATACAAGTCATTTTTTTAAATTTGCAAATGTCAACATAAATGTAGGAAGAAAGTAATATGTATGCATGATATTAAAAACTATATTCCATCCCCTAAGAAGCAGGCTGGTACTGTGGGAGGTGACAGGCTTTAGCACCTGATAAAATTTTCTATCTTATCTCTAGCACTTACTAACTCTGTGAGCTTTGGCAGGATTTAAACTATCTCCACTTCTTCGTTTCTAATGTTGGACTTAGTGGTAATAATAGTTGCCTCATACAGTTGTTAGGATTAAATAAAGCCAATGTTTCATGACAAATAGTAGTTCTTACTAATTATAGGCAAACTGATTACAGTGCAGTTTGCTTATATCAATGTCTGTAAGCATCGACGTCTATAAGCATCAAAATTTGCTTGTTAAAAACAAAATAAAAATGTTTTTATGGTTCTAGACATAAATTCCAGTGTTTTATTTCCATTCCTTGTTCTCAAGATTTTCTTTATCACAAGATGTTTTGTAAAGATGCTAGGACCTATTCCTCTCTCATAAGAAAATAGGATTTATCCAGAAGAAACAAGTGTTCTGGAAGATTACAGCTGTCTAGCATTCTCCAAATTTTTAAATCCAAATTTTACCTTTGCTTTCTTGACTATCTGCACCAGTTGGTGTTATTGCAAAGGGAAGACAGAAGAAAAGATGCACATTATCAACACACTCACTCCTGACACTGCATAGAATAGTTCTTGTTCTTGCACCATGAAACTAGACGGCTTCTGAGCTCTTATTTACTAGATTATAAGAATTCTATGACTCAACCCTAAGATCAAACCAATTAGTAAAACATGGGCAAAGAGAAATTTGTGTTCCTCATGTTATTGTAAATTCTAAATTGTTTCCCAAGAGGAAGTTACATCTACAATTATGTGGACATCAGTGGTACCATAAAAATATGCTTCACTTCCTTTCACTGCAATGGCATTAAAACTCTGGAAAATACTAAGTTGCTAGGGACCTGGTCTCAGAGACCTAGGTTTCATGATTTGTTTCAAGAAAATGATTTATTTATAAAAATGAGTCTTAAACCATATTAACAGAGCTAGGTTACATTTTAAATAAATAAGTAAATGAAGGACAGACAATTTTTGGTTCCATTCCTTCATCTACCTGGAACATAACACACATCTAATGTGATTTTCTTAAGGATGCCTCTTATTAGCTCTCCAGATTATTTTGTCTCCCTTCATAAGGGCCCATGACTCCCTGTAATTTCTCTTCCATGGCACACATTATAATATTCATAATGACTTTCTTAGCATCTTAGTTCTGTGCACACTGTTAAAATTCAATTTTTTCAGTTAAAAGTAGAAAATAGGAAGTTACTGATAAAATACCAATATTTTTCCTAAGAATGAAAAGAAGAGCAAATCGAGTAAGTAATCCTCAGTATAGATCAGATCCAGGACAGTTATGAAAATACACACCAGCCAGAGCTTGCCTGTCTTCCTATAGGCACTAGCATAAAGTGATTTTGCTTCAAATAACTTTGCAAAACCCTCAAAAAGGAAATTATTGGTCTATCGCTTTCTACTGCTCATTAGACTAATGATACTAATGGTTGACTAAGGGTTGACTAGAATGCAAACAACCACAGTTGGCCTATCCTAGGGTAACTCATATAGGTAAGTGATGGAGAAAAGGTACTGGCAAGCCAAAGCAAGTACTACCCTCATAGGAGGTCCACAAGAATAGGCATTGGTGTGCATGTGTGTGTGTGCGATGGCTGTCTCCTGCTATAAAGCAGATATACCTGCTGTACAAAACATGTTCAAATAGAGTTTGTGGGATGAATTAGGGAAACAATTATGGAGGAACAAGTAATGTCATTATTCATAAGCAAAGTAGGGATGCCTACATGCTTCTTCTTCCCAAAACAGCTACTCCTTGAATGCCTGAATTCATTATTAATGAAATATTCATTTCATTATGCATTTCCTTCTCCATTTTCATATTAAAATTCACATGCATGTTTATGTGTACTTTAACCAATCCTCTGATATCTTATTGTGAATATATTCACCTGAACTTTTTCTCTGGTACTGAATATTTGAGGTACCACAGTCTCAAAAAAGAATGAGAGAATGCTAAAAATTTGGAGCTGAAGAGAGTAGAAAAAACCAAAGGAACAAAAAAAAAAAACAAAAAAAACCGGCAGGGGATTCCTGCCAAGAGGTAGTTAGTGTAAATACTGTATATTTGTGGTTTGTAGACTCACAATTACAGGATAAGTTCTTAAATAATCAATAATTTTCTTTTAGACCTGAAACATAAATCCTGGATTTAATGCTATTTCCTGGTATAATTCCTTTTCCCTGGTACAATAATTCCTAATAAACATAATTAATACTGACATCAGGAAACATATATTTTCAAAACTTATGATCCAAATTTGATTGTTGGTGATTGTCAGCAACTGTGCCTTTCACGGTGCCAAGTCCAGGCCATGGCTCTCTTCTCTTTGGCAGTAATGTTTGGATCGGGATCACTACCAGATCAGACCACTGATACCTCACCCTACGGATCCTTGCTATGAAGTGCACTAACATTTAATACAATACAAGTTCTGTGAGAGCAGGGAATTTCTCCTTGCTTTACAGTCTATGTAAAATAGTGTCTCACCGATAATTATTGCTCAAGAAAAACTTGTAGATAAAATATTTGGTTAAATCAATGAATGAATAAATTTACCCTAAGAATACTTCTTAGCACAGCCTCCCATAGATTTAGGTATTGATCTAGATTTATTTTATACAGTGAATGAGTGATGGGAATGCTAATGAAGGGCCTGTGGGATTTCAATTGATGCTGTTTTCTCCCCTCAGTACGAATGATATTCTGCCAAATGAATCAAATAAAAGTCTTTACAATCTTAATGAGTTTAATTCTGATGAGTTAAGGTAACTTCAAATAGCTCTAAAATAACTCCATAGCACTCACAGTCCATAGAACCAGAAAAGACCTTAGTTCTAACGTTATGAACAAGGAGTCTCGAGTCATGCATTTCCCCAAGGTCCCAGGTAGAGTTAGTGTAAGTGCCAAAGAACTGAAGCCCGTGTCTTCATGTGCCTGACCCAGAGCTCTTTGTTTTCCTTATGACAGAGATGATGTCTCAACTAGATGGACAGATTACATATGTACTTAATTCTCTGGGTGTGTGTTCTTGTTCACTGATATAAAAAACTGAATGATTGATTTTTATTAAGACATAGTTTATGGTAGGTTTGCCAATAATGAACACAGTGATGTTTGGACACTGATGGTATTTTATTGTTTCTAGTAACTTCATCAACAAAGCAAGACAAAGCCCACATCCATTGTGAGAAAAAGAAAAAATAAGAATTCACATAATGTATTACTATACTGAAGATATTATCAATTACTGGGAAAAAATTAATTACAACTTCAAGAAACTGATTGCCATCTCAAATTCAATCTCTGCATATCTATGAAAGCTAACAACTTCTGATATTTTTGTTCATTTAAAAAAATTACATCCAGACCCATATTTAAACAATGAAAACAATTGCCTCAGAACTATTAAATGAAACAAATGAGAATATTTACATTACAGATGTTCCTTGGTTTACAGGGTGGTTATGTCCTGCTAAACCCATTATTAGTGAAAAATATTGTAAGTCAAAAATTAATTTATGATATCTAACCTACCCAACATCACAGCTTAGCCTAGCCTGCCTTACACTTCTGTTCAGAACACTTATATTAGCCTACAGTTGGGCAATTATTTTTAGTGTAATTTCAAGTGTAATTGCCTTCCTCTTCTCACAAGAAGCAGGAAACACAGATGGGTGTTTTGTACACATGATGGGATATGAAAACTCAAAACACAACGTTCCCCGAATGCTGGTGACACCATGGACTATCAGTGGTTTAACGTCGTAACGGCTGCCCAGCATTACAAGAGAGTTTGGTACTGCATATTTCTAGTCCAGGAAAATACCAAAATTTAAAATTCAAAGAATGTTTTCTAATGAATGTATATTGTTTTTGCACCATTGTAAAGTCAAAAAATTGTAAGTTGAACCATGGTAAGTCAGAGACTGTCTTCGTGAATCAATCAGGTTTTTGTAGTTGTGGAGACACTTTCCCTTTACTCAGGGTTCTACTCAGTAAACTTAACTCAGTTCTTCAAACATGCCTGTACAGCTTATTCTCTGTTCTCATGAGTGTTCACTAATTATTTTCTTAGAATAAAGTAAAACTTCTATGCAGGCTGGCTGAAGCTTTATTCAGAGCAAAGCTTTCAGAAATTTTGTCTTTCAAAATCACACTCTATTAGCTATTGGCCCTTATTGATAACTTGTACTCCAGAACCCATTCCCCTTAATGCAATGTTTTTTATGAACAGTAAGCATTATTAAAAAGTGCAACCAAACCAGGTTATAAAATTTTTCCCTCCTCCTCCTGTCCAAACCCTAGAAGATCTATAACATGCTAAGGACATCAGGCCCATCGGTCTCAGGAGATGTACGATATCACAGATATACATTGCCTAACCTTAAAAGTCTAATTATTCAGCTGTACTGAAGGGGAACTTAATAACTGGGAAACGAAACATATGGCTAATATCAGAGTTACATGTTCTCACAGCTTGTTCTTTCCAAGACAGGGAAAATCTTATTTTCCCCGCCTAAGACCTGGAAATACCAGCTATTCCTTTATGAATTTTTATGAAATAGGTGCAGGCACAGCACATTCTTCAGTTCTTAGCATATAGTTCTCTAATATTAATAAAAATGTTTCTTACTTAACCCTTTCAGATAAAAAAGCATCTTAATGTGTGAATACACACACACACACACACACACACACACACACACACACATACACACACACAGGTAATTGATGGCATGCAGTAATTAAATTAAAGTGAGTTTTTTGTACTAGGATATACTCTAAATTCTAGAAGAAAACACAGATATTTAATTGGCTCATGTTCATAATTCATATTTACTAGAACAGATGCTGAACAAGATATTAGTTATCTTGAATCTTAAATTCATATTTAAATTGAGATGTTCTATAGAAGTGCTACTTTTAAACATAAGCTTGGCCCCATGGACAAAGACAATGAATGGGGGGGGAATCGAAGGTGGGAGGCGGGGGTGAGTAGGACAGGGGCGAGTAATAGGGGAAAAATGGGATAGCTGTAATTGAAAAACAATAAAAAATAAGCTTGGCTAGTAACAAATACTAAGATTGTCTTTGAAGAAAAGAATGTTAAAATGGTTCATTTGGGGAAGTTTCCTTTTAATAACTTCATTCACTCCTTACTTCCATTGTGACAGCAGCTGCAACAGCCGGCTTCACGATTCACCCCTGACTGGTTGTGAAGACAGTGGGAGCCTTGCCTCCAGAAGCCCTACTGTATTTCTACAAACAGTTAACAGATTCTTTTTTAAGGCAAAAATGGACAATTTTCTTTAAAATCCTGGAAGCACTTCTGGTGAACACCAAGTCAGAAGCATCCATTTAGGAAAAATTTATACAACATTGATAGCATGATAAATGTGAAGGAAAAGCCCAGGATTCATTGTATTTGTGATCTTGCTTCCTTTTCCTTCTTGATAATAAAAACATTGTGCTTTTTTATTTCTCCTAAAATGTTTCCTTCCTCTTATTACCATTCTAATCAGAAATTATTTACTAGTTTTCAAGAATTCTCTTAGGGTTCACAGAAATACAGAGTCTCTGTGAATATTGGTTGTTCCAATGACACCCAATACAAATGATAAAATTAACTTCTCAATTTTACTGCAATAGACTGATTTTCATAGTGTTAATTTCAAGAAAAAAGTGTAGTTCTACCTTTGCATGATGATTTAACCAACATTTTAGTAATATTTCCAAACTTTTTAATAAAAATATGCATAATTAGTTACTAGTTCCCTCTTGTAGAAAGTTGATGATTATGTACCTTAAGTGCATATATAGGTCCTGGCTTGGTAATTAAGGTCCTCAGTGGTTGTGAATTTCACACTAATGAAGGAAATTTTCCTTTTAGTTAATATACCAGATTCCATTATGGGATCTGGTTTATTAACTTTCTGACTGCATGTGACTTAGACACTTGTGGTTTTCACAATGCTTAGAATGATTTTGTAAAAAGAGAGTGGTGAAGGGAGAAAAATAACAAATTATCATGCTGTATATCCAAATATTTAAGTTTTGGTTCTACCACTAAATAGCAAACTGTTTAACTATTTTTTAATCTAAATTACTTAATTTATAAACAGTAATAATGTAATAATACATTCTCATGTTTTCTAATGTGACAGTTTTATAAAAAGTGAGATATATATAAATATGTTTTTAAATTGTTAAAGAATATAGAAATATAAATTGGCTTCAGCATTCCATATTTCCATATGAAATAGAGTACATATTGCTTGACTAAATGTTCATGTCTTATACAGGAGTCAGGCCTTCAACAAAATTGTAAAATTATTGAAGAGGTTATGATACCAGTGGCTTGGCCACCAGGAGCAGAGGCAGGCGAGGAAGGGAGCCACCCCCAAGGCAGGGGCAGCATCACGTTGACCAGGTAACCAAGCTAGAGCAGCACCTGACAGCACATCATATATCCTAGGAGGAAGTCATTGCATGAGCATGCGCAAGGCTAGTGAGAGTGACTGACAAAGAGGAAAGCCCTCCTATTGCCCTCCAGTCCCTGACTGAAGGTGAGACCAGAGGAGACAGCTACAAGTGTACCATAAAGAGCAACCTGGCAGCAGGGGGAGTTGCTGTCCTGTTAGTCTAACCTGGGAAAAGGGCTGGATTCGCTGGGGGTCCAGACTCTCCCAGAGCCTGCGGAAGTTTGGACCAGGGGATTTAAAACAAGGGAAGGGAGAAACTCTCTCTTCTAGGATCAGCTAGACTCTGGAAGACAGGGCCAGCCCCACATGTAGACCCCAGGAAGAAGCCTGAAGCCAGAGAACTGTCCACTTAGCAACCTCTGGCTCCAAAGGTCAGATAAGGATGGAGCCAGATTTCTGGACATTGGTTGGGTTTTAGTCTTTTTGGGAAGAGATGGGCTTTGTCTGTTTTGTGAAATAGATGAGCCTAGAGCTGAGGAATTCCCTGTCCTTCCAAATTATGAAACATTTTAATAAAGACTTCTTTCCTTCCCTGCCAACCTTTGTCTTTGGAGTTTTTTTGTGTATGGCAGCAGGTAGTCAAACCCCATTTTGTTCAGTAACAGTTAAATATTAATTTGGACTAGATTACATTTCCTCATAGACTCAAAATCACAGTGGCTGAAAACAAAGGGTTTATTTTTCTTTCAAGGTACATGTTCTTTGCGAAATCCAGAGCAGAGTCAGAGCAGCCACCTGCCAGAATTAGTCATATGGTTCACCCAACTATTAGGGTCACAGGAAATGCAAACTTATGAGGTCTGTCTGGAAAAAGTTCAGCCATTCTTAATATAATGAGAATAGTTTGATTCAACATCAATGTAACCTGGCAGCCAAGCAGAGTGGACTGGAATGTGCATGTGTGAACAATAACGACTTCACTGTACCACTCAGTGGGGGTGGTAGATGCCACTGAGTGTGTGTACTGTGTGACCTTCACATTCAAAATGACTGAGCAAGAAGAGGAACGAATCTGCATCAAATTTTGCTCTAAGCTTATACATTCCTCTGCAGAAACTATTCAGATGATTCAGAAGGTTTTTGGGGATGATGCAATGAGTGCAGCACAAATAAAAGTGTGGCACAAATGCTTCAAAGATGATTGGGAATCTGTTGAAAGTGATCCACATTCTGGAAAGCCTGCAACAAGCAGAACACCTGAGAATGTTGAATGTGTACAGGCTGCAATCAACAAAGATCAGAGAACAGTGTGAGGTCCCAAGGTGCGTACTTTGAAGGGTAGCAAGGTGTCATTGTCCTGTGTACAATTTCTCTTGTATCTTCAATAAGTGCTTCTATTTTTCATATTACGTGGCTGAATACTTTCTGGACAGACCAGACACTATAAGGATCTTAGAAGGATCCTTTCTTCTAGGGTCACTCCTTGTCAGATATTTAACCTGTATATAATTTTTGTAGGGATATAAGCATTTGTTAATAGGATTCAGCATTATAGTAATATATATACTCATACATACATACATACATAAACATGCATATGGGATGATAGAAAATTAAGGTATTTTATTTTATAAAAGACATTTCTGTTTTAACAAACATCTCTTAAACAACAAAACAATACCAACCAATTCTTCAGCAATTCATTAATGGATCCTTACCCTCAACTTCTCAGAATCTTGGAATTTTGTCTGCCTACTCCTGAAAGAGGTATTTTTTAATTTACTAAAAAAAAATTTATCATATTTTTTCCATTGTCATTTAGTCCCCTTATACTGGCCCCCAGCAGTCACCACACTGTTGTTCATGTCCATGAGTCCATTTCCTTTTTTATTCAATCCCTTCAGCCCCTAATTTCTCCTCCCCTTAGCTGTCATCCTGCTCTCTATGAATCTGTCTCTATTTTGCTTGTTAGTTCAGCTGATTCATTAGATTCCACACATGAGTGAAATCATATGGTATTTTTCTTTCTCTGACTGGCTTATTTCATATAGCATAATGTTCTCCAGGTCTACAGAGATATTTTTAAGCAAGTGAGTCTCCCCTTGCCAGTTCAATTCAGATCAAAACAAACAGTTTGTCCTCTTTTATGAAACAGGGAGTTGGAATAGATGTGCTCAAGTCTCATCATCTTTTGCAGGGTGGTGAACATAGCACTGCTCCATGATCTGTGAAGTGGGCTGGGGATACCATTTCTCAAACTGGAAGCTCAGACATCAATATTTCAGGGAGCCCACTGCAGCACTGACCTAAATTAATAGAATGGGTAGGAAGAAATGGAGCAAAGTTGCTGCTTTCATTTTCTTGCTATAGTCCCAGCTATTGTTTAAGCAGATGGTTCATGTAAAGTGGTGTTTTTTCTGGTTTAAAATGGACTTTATTTTTCCTTTTGTTTTTTTCTTTTAAAATATCTTTTTTATAAAAGGCAAGCATATAACAACAATTTGTTCCATACTAAGAACCCACTTTTATATTTTTTAAACCTTTGTGATTTTTTAAAAACAAACCAAGCTAAGCAAAAAAAATATTTGTGAAAATTGTTTGGGATGAATTTTGAATATTTTTTTCTCCCAAGGAATATAAAATATGGCAAGAGTTCCCCTACTTGCACAAAAACAATGGCAGTTGACATTGGTCTCTGTCCTCTAATAGTCCACAGATAATAGTGTAGGAGTCCATGTACCTTACATGGCCTTAGTCCAAGTGAAGGCAAAAGTTGACAAGTTAAAAAATGATACATAATATGTAGACAATAAAATTTTGAGCAAGTGAGATAGATATTATGGCTGAATGAATGTATGAAAAGTCACAAGAGCAAAATAAGTATCCATTTCTAGCCTCTTTTTCAAAGTGTATCTTTCCCTCTGGTTAATAGTTTGACTAGTTCAATATTTATACATTTGTATTTAACAAAATCTGAAGACATTAAGTGTTTTAAAATGAATAAAACTGATTTCTTAATCAACATACATCTGTGTTTTCATTATCTATATACAACTTTCAAATCTCTAAACTGTCTTCCTAACTTTAGCATAATACCAAATTTTTTTCAAAAAACTCATTTTTTCAATAAATTACTTATTTTATTAGTGTTACTGTTGAATATTGCAATACTGAAACTTAATTTTATAGATTCCTAGAAGCTATACAGAAATGTCATGTTTTTTATACTTTGTTTGCTTTTTGATAGATAAGCTAAAATTTAACATAAGCATACTCTTCATCATATTGGAAGACATATGGATAGATGTATATTTGTATCTAGACATATTAACTGGAGAGACGACCAGAAGGAGAGATAAATATGTAGATAGGTAAATTGATAAATGGGAACTTGTACTGAACTGATATATGTCACCATAAGAATAAACATTTGTTTATGCATTCAAAAGTTAAAACTAATTTGGCGCCTAAAGAGAGTCAGGATACAGCACTAATTTATTTGGAAAACCAAATACTCTGTCATTGACCTATGTGTTATCTTCCATCTTCTTTTAAATGTCTATCTAGATGACTGGAAAATGGAAGAGAGAGCAGAGCAAGGCATTTGCCTTCATGTGGGACTTGTTCTTACCATGTTTGCAAAGAAGAACAGGTATCTACCACTGTATTTGGGCTGCTTTTATTTTATAGTTATAAATGCACCCTGAAATAAATAAAATTTAACAGAATAAAAAAACATTAGAAGTGCATAAGAAGCAGCCATAAGGCCAGAAGCTGGAATTTTATTCTAAATTTAGCAGAAAGCCCCTGAGGTGTGTTAATCAAGGAAGGCATGTGACCTGACTGTTGTGTGAACAACAGTGGAGAGAAGGATAAGAAAATAAAATGAAAGATCATCTAGGAGTCGTGCAGTAATACAGGCAAGAGAGAAATTTATGATTAGAATTAGAACCAAGGTTGGTGGGGCAGGGGAAAGTGGTGGTGGGAAAATGGAGACAACTGTATTCGAACATAATTTAAAAAATGATTAAAAAAAAGAATCAGAACCAAAGTAAAGTTTAGAAACAATGAAAAAATGTGGACAGATAGAAAGAGGTGCTGGTTAAAGGAGGTATGAAGTGTTACTTCAGAGTTGGATGAACAGACAAGATCATTGCAAAACATTCCTGAAACCCAACTCACCTACTCTACCAAACATTTTCCCGCCATTTTTCTCATTCTTTATTTTACTATTTGTAGCATTATAACAATTGTTGTTATTTATTTGTGTTGTAAATTATGTAGTATTCAGCTCTATGTACCATGAGGATGAGGACTGTGTCTGTTTTGAATTGTATACTCAGCACCTCTCTCAACTCCTGACACAAAATAGGCTTTCGTTAAATCTTTATCAAAACAATGAGTGAATGAATGCATTTCTTACTCAAGTTTTAGGGAGAAAATATGTAGTAAGCAGTGGTAAGCCTCATACAGGCCTCCTTGTGTCAATCTCAAAACTTTAAAAAGAAATTTTAAAAAATGTGCCTCAGCCCTGGCTTGTGTGGCTCATTTGTTTAGAGCATCTTCCCATAACCAAAACGTGGTGGGTTCGATCCCTGGTTAAGGCACATGCCTGGGTTACAGGTTCAGTTCCTGTCCTGGCCTGTAAGGGAGGCAACCCACTGATCCTTCTCTCTCTCCCTTCCTCTGTCTCTAAAAACCAATGAGAAAAATGTCCTCAGGTGAGGAGTAAAACAACAACAACAACAACTACCCCTGTACTCAGAAGTGTTAAGTTAGGTGTCATTTGTATATTCTAGGCAATATTTACATTAACCATAATAACATTTCTAGGACTTGACCAGAAATTGTATACATTATCTGAGTTATAGCTTTTGTCCATATTAAGTACATGCCTTATAAACTCTTGCCTTCAGTTATCATTACATTTCTTTTATTACTGGGGAAGCAGACATATTATATTCTCAATTATGCTGTTAGAAGGAGCTGGTTTGGTGAATGAAATTTAAAAAGTCTACTTTTCTTCCCTTGGAACTTATTTCTAAACCCTGGCAATACAGCCAGCTTAAGAAAATAAGCATTGATAATAGTGTTTGACATGAAGACATTTAAATATTTAAAAGAATAAAATTTAAAGATGATATTAAAAATTAATAAACATTGACAAAACATTCTCTTTTATCTATTAGTGTTTCTCAGGACATTTATTTGATATAACTTTATTAATCTCATTTTGCTATCTATGTGAACATAAATATGTGATTCTTTGTAATATTTGTGATTCAAAATTCCATTAATTTACTGTTCTTCTTTCACTAGCATAAATTAATGAGATTTTACTGTAGGTTTACTATTAATTAAAGTTAGAACAATAATGATATATGATTTATGTATTTATTAGATAATGGCATTATTAAAGACAATAATAACTATTAATAAGAAAAGTTATTTTATTTTCCATGATCATATTATTAAGAAAATGTTATATTCAAATGTAGAATTGGTATTTTCTATAAAGACACTGTTATTGAAAAATAAATTTCAACAAACCAAATATATTTAGCTTTTAGAAATAAATTATATCAAATTATAATTAATAAATTGCTAATTTCATAGCATTTGGTATTAGCTGACATTCTATTTGAACATATATGTATATATGTGATATGCATACCTATAATATACAAACAACATTAATTAAAGATCAATGGGTATGTGTCACATTAAACATTTCCTAGTAATACTTTCCTTTGCATGTCGAATAATTTAAAAGGACTTTTTCAATTTTGCATGATTATATTAAATGGATGATGTTCACACTAATTTGTTCCATTAGGCAATTAGCCTAGTTAAATTCCTCATGGATAATAATAAGAGACTCATTGCACTGTTCTAGAAGATGCAGATTAAAATTGTACATATATGAGAGCATTCTTATTCTTATTTTTTGTCCCCCACAACCATGCAAATGACAGATAGCACAGTTTAAGAGCCAGGGTTTCATGGAAAAAAAAACAAAAAGATTATATATTATAGTCTCATTGAAGGAGTAAAATTGCTAGTTTCCTCTGATTAAGAAATTAAAAGCTGCCTCAGCTATGGGAGGTAAATCTGCTCAAACCAAAAATAGCAATGTTTGGAAGTATATTAATGCTCTAGATGCAAACAAATTATCCTTATTAGACAACTTGTTTTTTCATTGTTTCTATTTATTATTTCACTTAGTAATGAACATTACAGTCAATTTGCAAAATAACGAACAGTTTTATACTAATAAAAAGAATACAGGCACACTTTCTAAAATGTAGTTTGGCATGGTATCTTTTATTATCTAGAAATAAGAAGCTAATTTCCACTTCTAGAATTTATCACCAAACTCTTTAGAAATTTTGCCCTATATAGATGCAAAAGCCTGCATCTTGTTGAGTATTATAGTGTTAAAACATTTGCTGTATTTGCAAGACATTATGGTCTCTTGGTAAAACTTTAACGCTAAGTAAGTACACACAATGAAAGCGCTGAGTTATTCATTGAATTATGGTTGTAAATTTGACCTTAATGATAGATGTGTGGTCAAGAAAGCTGCTTGAACTGAGTATATTCTTGTTACAACTATTTGGAGTAAAAAATAAACACAATGATTGTATTAGCTTGGGCCATGCCTTACTCCTTTTGGGCTACTGTAATAAAATACCATAGGTTGAGTGGCTTATAAGAAACAGACATTTCTTACTGTTCTGGAGGCTCAAAATTTAAGATCAGGGTGTCAGCATGTCTAGTTCCATTGAGAGCTCTTTTGCTGGCTTGCAGACTGCTGTCTTCTCCCCATCCTCTCATGGTGAGTGAGGGGAGCAGAAAGAGGTAGAGGTAGAGAAAAGGTCTCTGATGTCTCCTCTTACCCTCACGACGTTTTCTAACCCTAATTACCTCTCAAAGTTCCCATCTCCAAAATCCCATCACATTGTAGTTTAGGGCTTCAATGTATACATTATGAAGCACAAACATTCAGAACATAACAATGATATATTTCAAATAAATTCATTAAGCAAAGACACATAAAATTTAACAGAGAGAGATATGAATATTTGCCTTTTATAGTGAAGAATGATTCTATTTGCAAACAATTGATTCTTCTCATTAATACCAATGCAATGGTAGTACAGAAAAGGTAGTGAGGAGATTTAATAAATAAGAGATTCACAACTTGTATCAGCTGCACCATGTAAAGGGCACTCATTAATATTTTAAAATATCTAAAGTTGCTTTTCACATTTTTTAAATAATATTTCTAAATGGATTATTGCAGCAACAGTCTTTAACAAAGTCTTATAGCCTTTCTAGTCCGACCTTCAAATTAAGTAAAAATACACATAACAGTTTTATTCATAGAACTTTTAAATAGAATGTCTTTATTAGCTAATAGGAAGCTAAGACATCTTGAAGATGTTCTTTCTAGGAGGCTTTTCTTGTTAACAAGTAGAAAAATAGAACAGTGAAAAAATAACCTACAGAAAAGTGATCATGTGGGAACAAAGAAGAAAACATAAATGCCGAGAAAAATAACCTTTCCAAAATTATTTTTCTTTGTTTGAAAGATAAATGAAGTCAACTTCCTTGTCTGGATTTTTTCCTCAGAAAATAGAATTCTGGATAGGTCTCTGATCAAGTATATTTGGCAGCAATTATTATAAATTAGGTTATTATTTAATAAAGTGGCTTAATTAATTTAGTGTTCCTAGGAGTAATTTTCTTATAAATCAAAAGTAGCAAAGTTATATATTATTTTATTAAATCTGTTTGGCCCAAAATTTCCACCTACCTTCTGTTTATTCATAACCTGAGTAAATTCTCTTCGGACATGGCTTTGCTGTGCTGGAGACAATGTGTGATAATCTGTAGCTTTTCTTCGCCAACATTATTGTGTTCTAGCTTATGACTCAAGCTTGATTACATAAATTACATATAAAAGAAAGGTAGAATTTCATCATTTGTATGGCTTTTACTTAAAATTTTAGAAAATTTAGGAAATGTTGGACAGTTTTCCTACAGAATTAATCACATCATATTTCCAGATTTGAGCACTGTATTTTGATATAAAATATTTAGAATTAGACAATGAAGAGCAGCATTCCAGCTGTGATTTTATGTCTTTTGCAGCTGTGGCCCACCTGCCTTAAGCATCAGTGGTTTGGACACTGGGCATGCTTGGCTTAGAAATTTTCTTGTTGAAAAAGTTAAAGCAACTAGCAGAGGAAATCTCACTTTAAGACCCTAGAGAATCATATCTGAGGATATTGACTAAAATGTTGTTACTGAACAGAAATGGGGTTCTGCTGCCCACTGCTCATAGGCAAACTCCAGTGACAGAGGTTTGGTGAAAAAGGAAAGGAGTCTTTTATTCAAAAGCTGCACAATTTTGGAAGAGTGGCAGGCTTCTGCCTCAGAGCCCATCCCCTCCAGAACACCCAGAAAAAAAACCCTGCCACCCTTTCCAGACCAATCCAAGTATCTGCTGGGAGTTTCTTCCCCCATTTGAAAATACCATTCATTGAGAACCTGCAGGCAGTCACTGAGTCGTACTCTGAGATCAGCTACTTTCTCCATTACTGTCCAGCCTCAGGCTCCTTTCTGGAGCCAGCCACTGCTGAGCTTCCAGCAGGAGGGGCCTGGGGCCTGCCACCTGGCCATATGACTTCCAAGGCCTGGGGTCTAAAAGTGCTCTGGTCCTGACAGGTGAGTGAGAGGAAAAAGCATGTGTTTCTCTCTTCCCTCTGTTTAAGTCTGCCAACCCCAAATTCCTGGCACCCAAATTCCTGGCACTCAAAGGGTCCAAATCCCTAGCCAATCCCGTCCTTTTCCCCAGTCTAGACTGACAGGTCAGCACCTCCCCCTGCTGCCTTGTACCAGAAGGGAGTAGGAAGGTTTTTCACCTGGCACACGCCACATGCATGAGAGGCCTCCTTCTGCCCCGTCTCTGCCTGGGGGTGGGAAAACCTGTCCTGAGGCACCACCCCAAGCTAGTTTGTTTACCGCTGCCTGGGGTAGCCTCCTCATACAGCCCTCCCCTCTCCGGAGTCTGGCCAGACTGTTTGGCCAGATCTACCAGTATCAATATCATCTTAAAATCTTGCTTATTTCTTCTATATAATATTAGCGCAATTAAAAGAACATCCTGGATGTTGCCTGTAGTGAGCTATTTTTAGTCTTCAATTAAGCTCTTTTCCAATAGTTATTATCATTAGTTAGCGTTTCCATAGCAATAGGCACCTTTTAGCACAAGTGATTTGTGACCATTTTTAGAAGTCTCTATTCTCTGTGGTCTTATGAGGTAAAAGTTAATATACATAATATTCACAGGAAAGTTCAACACATTATATGGATCCTGCATCTCACATTGAAACCACCTGCAGTTTGCCTTGCCACAGCCAATATAGATGGGGTTCTTGCTGAATCAAAGGACAGGTAACTAATTTATGCAAAACCACCTCTGGAGCGAGCCAAAAATCCAGGCATACACCTCTGTTCCCATTATCCACTGTCTTGCTGCGCCCCCCCAAATAAAACAGTTCAGAATCCAATTGACAATAAAACCATAACATCAACATACACAATTAATTATAGTGTTAGAACAGTGAGCTATTACTAGCCTTGCATAATGCATGACCACCATGAATACAATTGGAAGTGAGATTCAATCCTCAAAGGCCACAGAAACCAGACCCTTACCTTGAGGGTTGGATGCCTTGCTGAGGGTTGATTTTTTAGTCACCTGAGTCAGGTTAGATTGTTACAAACTCCACATTGCTTCTCTGGTGGTATTTCCAATATAAAATTGAAATAGAAGCAATAATCAACATATATGCATGAAAATCACTAAAAGTCAAGCTGATTCATTAGGAGAAAAAAAGCATTATAATTTTGATAAATGTGACTTCTAAATATCTTGAAGGTAAATCCTACCCACACTTAAAAATTTTTGGTCTCCCCTGTCAACTCATCTCTTTTAGTTTTACCTCTCAGAAACTTCCTAGGTGCTACTTCCTAGTGTTTCCTGGATTAGAGAAGCTCTCCCAAAAGGCTCGCTTTGGCTCTCTCTTTTTTCTCTTTATTTAAGTAGTAAACTTTGCCTATATAAATATGATAAATATTTTATATCTTTCCTCAGTGTTTTTACTTTAATGAGAGAAGAATGGAAAACTAGGAAGAATTATACAGTGTCATTCTGTTATTTCTTCACCAAAAAAATAATATTTTTTCTTTTTTAAAAAATTACTTTACTGTTGTTCAGTTACAGTTGTCAGCATTTTCCCCCCACCATTCCCCTCCACCTCAGCCAAACCCGCCTCCCTCACCTGCTTCCACCCTCCCCCTTGGTTTTGTCCATGTGTCCTTTATAGTAGTTCCTGAAAACCCTTCCTTCCACTGTCCCCTCCCCACTCCCCTTGGGCTATTGTTAGATTGTTCTTAATTTCAATGTCTCTGGTTATATTTTGTTTGCTTTTTTCTTTTGTTGATTATGTTCCAGTTAAAGGTGAGATCATATGATATTTTTCCCTTACTGCCTGGCTTATTTCACTTAGCACAATGTTCTCCAGTTCCATCCATGCTGTTGCCAAGGGTAGGAGTTTCTTTCTATCTGCTGCATAGAATTCCATTGTGTAAATATACCATAGTTTTCTGATCCACTCATTTACTGATGGGCACTTCGGTTGCTTCCAGCACTTGGCTATTGTAAATTGTGCTGCTATGAACACTGGGGTGCATAGATTATTTTGGATGGGTGTTTCAGGGTTCTTAGGATATAGACCCAGCAGTGGACTTGCTGGGTCAAAAGGCAGTTCCAGTTTTAGTTTTCTGAGGAAATTCCATACTGTTTTCCACAGTGGCTGCATCAGTTGAAATAATAATCTCTTAAAAATTAATTTCTCTTTATTTTCATACTAAATGCCCTATTTCTGGAGAAGAAATGAATATCCTCTATTTAGGAAGTAAAATGTACTAAGTATGGCTAAAAGTAAGTTAACTGGGCTTAACATATTCTAATATTACACTCTGTTCAATTCACTAAAAAATAAAACATTGAAAAACAACAAATCTGGGGATAGGGGCATGAATGTCACACAGTCCCTCTCCTCAGATACTTCATCAGATGTCTTTTCATCAGAGGCTTCCTTTTGTTCACCTTTCCCGTTTCTCTCATCCCCCCAGTTTGTACATCGTAATGCCATGCCCTACTTGCCTCCGTAGATTTTTACTGAGTTACTGTCATTTCTCCTGCCCTCCTGCTGCAATGACACCTTGGGATCCTCCATCCCCAGAACCTAAACATGAGCCAGTGTCCTCACAACAGTGCTCAGCCTGCTTCTCTCTGCCTTCCAGAGCAAAGCCACCAGGTCTGTGCAGGAGGCACTCCTGACCTCCAGGCCACTAAGAGTGTCCCTCTTAGTGAAGGATCAGTAGGAAAGCAGAAAGCACTCCAGGAATGGGATGTAAAAATGGATTTCATCTGAACCCCTGGACAGGTGGAAGGAGGCTGGAGCCACCACTGGACTGTTACTTCCAACGTTAGACCAGCATGGCTGAATCAGAGGTCAGGAAGTTGCTGCTGCTTCTGCCGATGCCACTGCAGCTGTCCCCACTGCCTCACACCTACACACAGAGCTGGGGTCCAGACTGGGGATCATGGACTCCAGCAGTCACAGACATCTCCCAGGACTTGGCCACCATCAGAGCTGCAGGAGGGTGGCTTCTGAGTCTTTCTTTCAAAACAATCTAAATTACAGCCAGAACTCTGACTGCAGGGAGTCTGAGAAGTGAATGTCTCGCCTCCCATCCCATGGAGCACAAGGAGGAATGGATGTCCAGGGCTTCAAGACAGTGTCTGGACAGTGTTCCCAGCATGAGCTCAGTGAATGTCTGATGGGTGGGTTAGGATGCAGCCCATCCCAGAGGGGAGAAGGATCAGGAGACAGAGAGAAAGCAGCCTTGTTTGTAGCGGATACATATGAAAATATTTAAGAGTAAAGGGGCCTGGATGATTACAAAAAAAATCTACTCATATTTTCTTTCTGATAGATTATTGTAAAAAAAATTAAAACAATTAATTCTAAAATGTTTAAGGAAGGAAGGAAGTTTGGTTAATACAGGGGTAGGCAAAAGTAGGTTTATAGTGAGTATACACAACAGAGTTTATTCTTGTATTATTATTTATTAAGTATTGTATTATTTATTTCAGTTATTAACCTACTTTTGCCCACCCTTGTATAATATATTTAATTTCACAGCATCTTAAGAAGACTGAATTCAACAAATTGCTTTTTTCCCATGTAATATGAATCTGTTTCCAAAAATATCTTCCATGTTCCACACCTCAAATTCTCAGCCTCCATTATCACCCAGCATATTGTTTTACTCACCTTTACACCTTTTCTCTAAACTATGGAGGAAAAACTTTCTGACAGAGAATTGACAAGTTAATATAGAAAGTAATCAAGCTTGTTAAATTATGTAAGTTTATGACCTTCTGATATAATCTCAGGATTACAATTTTCCTGCTCTAGAGCCCTGAGGCAGGTGTTTGTTTGCATATGAGTTTATGTTGCTCCCAAACAAACAGGACTTCTGGTGGCCCAGTGAGTCCACCCAGAGGTGGACCTCTGTTCTGAATTGCTTCCCCAAGTCTTGTTGGTACCAGTCACACCCAACACCTGGGATCACCCTGTGATTGTGCATGGTCCTACTATATGTTTGGGTTCTATCACTGTGTTTCCACCTTGGTCTTGATTTCTAAGTTCTCACTAGTTTCACTCATGATGCCTCAGTCGCCTCGAGGGACTGGAACTCTACTTTGGTTTAATGACTGCAAGTCACTGTCACCTGTACCTTACCAGATCTGGAGACTTAATTGTTGCCAAGTCCCTTACCTGGGACCTTGATAAGTGCACAGATTTTCTATAAAGAAAATACCTGTCACTGAAATTCTACCTAAGATTTTTGTTATTATTTACTGTCACCATTAATATAAATATTATAGACTATCTAGGAATTACTATTACAGGTAAGCTGTGTCACTGGTAAGAAACAGTCCCTCTCTGATTCCCTTATCTGCTTCTACATAGTCTAGGTTGTTAAATTTTTGGAATAGAAAACTATGACATTTATTTTTTACACTCTGGAGCCTGACACAGTGAATGTGTGGCAGCAGGTCTAACTGAATGAGTTCCCCCATGTGATGCACAGAATCATGGCTCTTCAAAGATGCCCATGTCCTAATCCCTGGAACCTGTGAATACATTACAAAAGGAATTTTCAGATATATTTAAAGTTATGAACCTTAAAATAAAGAAATTAACCTAGATTATCCTTGAGGGTATACCCCAGTGGGGTCAAACTCATTTTTACCGGGGGCCTCATCAACCTCACAGTTGCCTTCAGAGGGCTGAATGTGATTTTAGGACTGTATAAGTGTAACTACTCAACTAGGGGCAAGGAGCTCTACATTCAGCCCTTTGAAGGCAATCATGAGGCTTATGTGGCCCCCAGTGAAAATGAGTTTGACACCCCTGGTCTAACCTGATTATATCAATATAATCCCTTAAAAGCAGACAGTTTTCTCCAGCTGGAGTCAGATTTAGAGGAAGAGGAAGGCAGAATAGAAACAGCAATAGGGGAAGTCAGATATTACAAGTATGAGAAGGATTTGATGTAGGTGACTATAAGTATGGACTAGGGAAAGACCTCTAGGAAACAGGAGTGGCCTACTGCGGATAGCTAGCAAGGAAATGGAGATCTCAGTCCTACAACCCTAAGGAACTGAATTTGACCAACAATGTGAGGTTGGAAGTTGATTTTGCTCCACGGCCCCCGTGAGGAATGCTGCCCTGCTGACATGTGATTTTCGCCTGACAAGACCCGTACCAGACTTCTCATCCACAGACACGGTGAGACAATTAAGCTGTGCCCTTAATCTTGTGGTCATTTTTTACAGTGGCCACAGAAAACTTATACATGCATTTCTGTGTTTTCTCTGGTGTAAAACCCACTTTTGGGTTTTTGTCTGGTATAATTCCTAAACTCTGTGGTTGGAATTAATTCCCTAATTCTGTAGGAAATCTATTCTCCTTATCATCTTGAATATCATGCCAGGAGGAATTGTTTTTGAGGGACAAAAGATTTTCCTAATGTTGGCCAATTTTATATAAAGTATTTAATAAAATAATTGTATATTATTTCCTTTGAATACACTCATTGATGACAAATTGTATTCCCTAAATATACCAAACTTTTATAGCATTTACTCACTGATGCTTTTAATCCAGCAGTTCTCAAATTTCAAAGTATATCAAAACCACCTGGAGGACTTGTTAAAACACACATTGCTGGGCCACAACCCAGGCGTTTCTGGTTCAGCAGGTCTGGGGACAGAGACTCATTTCTAACAAGTTCCCAGGGGACACCAATGCTGCTGGTTAGGTTAACAAACTTTGAGGCCCACTATTTAGTAATATCAAATGATTCCTTTGTCTATAAAATATTAATTGCTTTTACTTATGCTTCTTTTTAAAACTTATTAACATTCATTTGGGTATGTGTCCTTTCATAAGAGAGAAGAAAAATTAAAATAGATGATATTTAAATAAGCAATTTTTCTGATGATAATATTGGGTTATTGAAACTATTTGAGATGCCAGTATTTCTAAAGAAGATTTTTAAGGTAGGGTAATTGTTCACTGTGTTGTTTGATTGTGTCCCATGTACTACTTCTGGTCCTTGTTAACCTATAACATTCTTTAGTATTTATGATAACTGACAATGTCCCACACATTTCCAAATGTCCCTGTGGATGATGTACAATACTAATTGACAACTATAAATCTATGGCATTCAAGTTTACATGCTATTCTTCTCTAAGATTAGTAAAGATTTTTAGACTTTATTCTCATATTTTATTCATAAGTACTGGTAATTCTATATATTTTAATTAATAGAATATATTACTATACTAACTGCCCGAAGCCACAATCACAAAGAATATGTGGCTGGTGCCACGAATTGGCTCACTCAAGTATGCATTCCGTCTACCTTTAAGTGTTCAGAGGCTGGAAAGTAAAGGCCACACTTACCAGAGTCCCTAAGGTTTCCTATGTAATTTGATTTCCACTAATATATGTATCTTTGTGACCTCGAATTGGAACAAAGACTTTTGTGAAGAGAAACTGAGTGGGAAGCATGCATTTTATTCAAAAATGTCATAGTAACTGATGTATTTTGGAGCCAGAAAGGGTAGTAGTAGTTTCCTAATTTACTAGTCTCTTTATTTTTCCATTACCATTTAGTTCCCTTATACCTCTTACCCCCAGCAATAACCACGCTGTTGTCTAATCCATGAGTCCTTTTTCCTATTTGCTCAATCCTTATACCCCTCACCACCTTCCCCCTCCCCACCCTTAGCTCTCATCCTGCTCTGCATCTGATTCTAGAGGTTCTTACCACTTCAAAGTCAGAAGACTCCCATCTGGACCTACTTTATGGCTTTAGGGCATTTTCCTGGAGGCTGCATGACTTTAGGATCCATTATTCAATGTTCAACCTTGAGTCAATTTCTTTAGCATTCCTTCGATTTTGTAGGCCATTTAATAGCCAGGAATAATTCTCCTTATGTTCTAGCTAGCTATCAAGGAATCTGTTCTATAAAATGAAACTCCCCTCAGCACAGAATACAACTAGAAGTAAACAGTAGTCAAGACAAAACCCATGGGTTTTTATTTGTTTCTTTTTTATTAAATTTCAATTCAGTGCTGGCTGGCGTAGCTCAGTGGATTGAGCGCGGGCTGCGAACCAAAGCATCGTAGGTTCGATTCCCGGTCAGGGCACATGCCTGGGTTGCAGGCCAGGTCCCCAGTGGGGACCACATGAGAGGCAACCACACATTAATGTTTCTCTCTCTCTCCTTCTCCCTCCCTTCCCCTCTCTAGAAATAAATAAATAAAATCTTAAAAAAAAATTTCAATTCAAAGTAACTGAAAGGTAATTATGTCTAAATCCATACCTAGAACAAAAGTTATTAATGTGTATTTAATATTTTTTCTCAATAGAAATATAGTGACAATTCATTTGGGCAAATTTTTAAAAATTATTTGGTTATTAGTTGGAGGTGGAATTATGGAGAAACAAATTAATTTTTACCTTAGTAACTTTCTTTCTCTTCTTTATCCCTCTACTTCAAAGTGTCAAAGTGGAAAAAGTCCTGTCACTAAAGGATGATGTATTTAGCTTTTTCAGGCCTTTTTGTCAAAATGCATTTCTAATTAGATTTAAAGACTACTCACACAGAATTGTTCACTATTTATCAGTGTTCCCTAGTATTTAAGAATATGGAAAAAAGAATAACTAGACTTTATTATGCCTGGATCAATAGGAACTCTGAACTAAATCATTAAAAGTGAAGCTTGGTGCCAACAGTAGCCATGAGAGCTTATCCAGACCCACCTGCCTTAGCTTAAAATAGAAACCCACCCACCCATGCATAGCCAAAATTCCTGGCCCCTGGATATGCAGGGAAGTTCTGCTGAGGTTATGAGCATTCTAAATATTATTAAACTGACATATTAGCCAATCTACTGAGTCTTTAATGATCAGGATTGCACTATGATGGTATTTGGTTTTCCCTTATGAATTAAACTCCAAAATCTAATGATGGCTTTCTCAGGGGCCAGTATCAGGAAAGCATTAAATTACAAAATGTTTAACTTTATTTTTACTAGTATTCTAAATTCATTATTCAAAATACACATATATCAGTTTCTAACAGCCTGTTGTTCTTACTTTAAACACACAAATGGGTGCACAGGAATGCACGCAGGAAGCCTTCTTGTGTATAAAATATCACTGAAGGTTTAGGGCTTAGAGCTGTACATTCCTGCAATGCAAACTAAATTGAATATGAAATATTTCTGAAATCTCTTTATGTATTTCCAGAACTCATGCTTGAGCCTCCTACTATTCAGTTTGGTATCCTTGTTGACTCTTACACTGTTGTTCTGGTTTTCTTTCCATCTTTCTCTCTTCCTGACTCATTCCTTAATTTTAATTTTTATTTTTTCCTATTCTCTTTTCTTTGATGTTTCTTTTTTTTTAAAGATTTTATTTATTTATTTTTAGAGCTGGGGAAGGGAGGGAGAAGGTGAGGGAAAGAAACATCAACGTGTGGTTGCCTGTTGTGCACCCCCTACTGGGGACCTGACCCTCGATCCAGGCATGTGCCCTAGACTGGGAATCAAACCAGCGACCCTTTAATTCACACGCCGGTATTCAACCACTGAGCCATACCAGCCAGGGCACTTTAATGTTTCTTCCCTTCTGTTCTCTGCCTCACTAAGAGTTCCCTCCTCTGTCCATGTACCCCCCAAAAGAACATTTAAAAATCCTCCATTTTCTTATATATTTAGTCCACTTTGGTTCCTACCCCCAAATTCAAATTTTTTTGCATTATCTGAGAACTTATCTAAGGAATTTCAAAATCTCCATTTTATAATCTTTGATAATTGATTACCCCCCAATTGGAGATGCGGGGCTGAGAATCATGTAAAAAGACTCAAGAAGGATATAATATTTTTCAGTTTCATAAAAATTTATCTCTCAGTTATTGGTATTGAAATACTATAAATACATTTTAATTGTGTGATAGCTGATATTTCAAATTGGAGAATTAGGACAAAATATATAACCATAGGCTTTATGTTACAGGAAGCATCAAATTAATTTTAGGTGGTACTGGTTAATAAAAAGTGATTGCTTCCATTATGCATCTTTCCACAAGCAGCTCAAATCAAATCTTCAGATCTGTCCCTATAAATATTTTCAAGACATGTTTTCATATCAAGCAAGTTCCAAAGAGGTATTAACACATTAATTTATTATTCAAATGCTCTAATGCTTTTTATTTGCTTTATAAAGTTTAGTTGTTTTACTACATTCTTACTCTAGTGTACCTATTGCTGTTCTGTAATCTCTCATGACTTATGCTGTTGCCAAAATCATTTTCTATTTTTTAATCAATCACAGAACTTCAAAGTGCATCATTTCTTTTTTGTTTCCTCATTCCAATTGCATTTGGAATCCTCACAGATAATGATGAGCATGAACCTAATAGACAAGCTCCTCAAGTTTGATAATGAGAAGGAAAAATTAAACTATCTCATTTATAAGTTGAAATTATTAACTATAAATTTCCTCATTTGTCTCATTTAATGATATAATTCACATACCAGCACATTCAAAACTACAAAATGTCATGTAAATATTGGTTATTACTTATAGTAATAATAATGCTTTCTCTTCCTTATTATTCTACCCTTCTGAAGATGATTCACTAAAGACTGATGCAGAGAGAGCCTAATAAAAGCCTAGTGTTGATGGGAAAATGGAGTAGAAAAGTCATCTGTGGTTGATAATCATTTAGAAGTGTTATCTAGCTCTAGGAAAATATTTCTTATATGAAGATATAAACATAAATCATAAGATGGTTATTTGAACAATGAGAAGATTTACTTCAGGTTTATATTAAAGAGTTAGCTGCCATAATTCATTTAGATCACCTCATTTTACAGAGTTCACAGTGTCAGATACATTTGACTTTTATTACATTGAAAGCAAAACCCCTGTAATACCTATAAAATAAAGCAGGGGAAAAATAAATTGGAAAAGAAGCAACTATTTATCTCAAAACCTTCAAATTTGCCAACAAACCTAGAGATAACTTTTTGGTTGGTCCCTGGCAACGCATAGGAAACACAGAAGATTTGGGAGTGAAAGTTTACAAAGAAACTTACATGTGTCAGGAGGAAGAGGTGTCAACACACACCACAGTCTTCCATCTACTGGGAATCCCTATAGGTCAAGGTGTTTGGCTCAGTATGGAGAAACAGTCCTCAGACCCATCTCAGTAATCTTTCATTTTACTAAAACAAACAAAGTCTTGTGTTTTGGGGTTTTTGAGGGGGTTGGTTTTGCACAATACAGCAGTTAATGTCTGTAAGATATTGGGCTGGCCAAAAAGTCCATTGAGTTTTTTTCGTAAAATAAAAGACACACTTTTTATTTTAATTTTCTTGAAATAATAAAGCATAATGTGCAGAAAATGTTGCTTATTGTTTTCCATCTTCAATATCAAAATCGCTACACAAAAATTCACCAATTTTGATAAGGTTTTTTTAAATGCAGACTGATATGACAGCTGTCACAATACAATCTAACAAAATTGTTTCAAATGAATTTAAAGACAACTAAGCACTACTAGAGCCAGTGTATGGAAAAAAACTAAATGAACTTTGTGGCCAACCTAATAATTTAATGTGTTAACTATACTCTGTCTTATTCCTTAATCCATCAAACCTCTAGGCAGAATTTTTTGCTTTACATTAGGTACATGTATGAAAGTTGTGCCAGGTCCTACAGGCAATACAAAAACAACAGCAAATCTGTTTTAAAGGAAAATATCTGGCTAATATTCCAACTTCAAGGTTTTCTTGACTCTGAATAGGTAGTTTATTAATGTATTTTTTTTCTTTTCTTGATTTTCCTCTCTGTCATTTGTTCAACATGTTATTTCAGTTTCAATCTGAGTTTTAGGGACACATATATCCTAAAATCTTTCTTTTTAATTCCCTCAGTCCTTCAATCCCCTTTGGAGTTTTATGGATGCTATTTAATAACTTAATATTATTATTCCTGATCTAACTATCTGCAGCATACTAACTTCTTTCTTTCCTTTTTAAAATGATTTTTATTTATTTATTTTTACAGAGAGGGGAAGGGAAGGAGAAAGAGAGGGAGAAAAACATCAATGTGTGGTTGCCTTCCATGCACCCGCTACTGGGGGCCTGGCCCACAACCCTGTCATGTGCCCAGACTGGGAATTGAACATTTGACCCTTTAGTTCACAGGCCGGTACTCAATCCACTGAGCCACACCAGCAAGGGCAGCATTTTTTTGTAATCTACTCAGGTATGGGTACAGCCACGTCTTTTTAAAATAAATCAATTTCAGTTACATAAAAAATAATAAAAAGATGAAGGCAATAAGAAATAAATATACCTAGGTCAGGGAGACATCAAGAAAAGGAAGTTTCATAGATAAATGCATGAATTAATCAAAGTAACGGATTTTTATAATGACATAATTAATAAACTGCCATTTTACTTTATTCTGCAAAAGGAAATATGGGGAAGAAGGAAGGATAATTATGCACTAGTGAGGACTTTCATAATAGAATAGCAATATTAGAGAGGAGTAATGGAATTTTGTAAGGAAAAATTCTAAAAATGAGATAAAACAACATAATGATATGAAATAGTCAATTCTTCTAAGAAAAGTACACCTGCTAACTTCTCTACAGTAGTAAAATTTTTAATTTTACCTATAAATATACAAAGAAAGAACATTATTATGATATAAATAAATTAGTGATATTTATTTCATAGGTATTACAATTTTCAAGACTTTTTAATTTTACCATTTTTATATAAATATTTATCCCCAAACAACTTCAATAGAGACTTACAGATGCTGAAACTAGGAGACTGTAGCCATTAAATAATTTTCCAAAGCTACACACATGTGTTAGAGCCAAAGTCATAGATCTGATCTTGAGTCTTTCCCCTTCTTATGCTAACACCTAACCTCAACCCTGTTGTGTAAAACTGGAACAATTTCTTTCCATTTACATTTTTTTCTAATTTATTTCAACATTGTCAGACTTTGTAATGGTATGCCATGTTGAGAAAATTCACTTTCAAATCCAATTTATTTGTTATTAGAAATGAAGTCAATAAAAATAATTTACTTTAGCACATCTTTTGCCATTTATCCTTTTCTATATCTAGAAGAGGATAAGTCATCATTTTTTGAAAGAAGAAAATTGTAACTAGAAGGAAGTCAGTGATATGTAATTGGTTCTGTCAGTAATATAGTAGTCACTCTTCATATATGTTATAATAGTAAAATATTTTTACTTTTATGAGTATGGAACCTCTCTACAGATAAGAATTATAGTATGAAATTTGTTGGTTTCTTGGGATCTTAAAGAAAACATACTTAGGTAAAATTAAAAATAGAATAGAAGGATAAAGTAGGAAGCAGATAAAATAACATAATGATATGAAATAGAGATAGAGGTAGCTAAACGGATGAGGCCACTTGCTATTTTAATCACCAATAGCTTCCAAATAAAATTCCATTTTATTTTATTTTTTAAATTAGCTAATGATACAACTTCTATATGCATTTGTTTCCTTGATTAAGATGTCATACGAGATTTTGGGAAGATGGCGGCGTGGTAGGAGGGAGCACACGCCACCTCCCGCTTCAAAAGACAGAAAAACCTAATCATACTACAGAGGACATTGCAGCTTACATGAAAATAAGAAATCAAAATTGTAGCGGACATGGAAAGACCAGT